>OY744522.1:34928482-35323482 GCA_963556195.1 Sepiola atlantica
CTCCTCAGAATGCTAACGGGACAGCTACATATTGGAAATAACGGAAAAAAGAAATATTCATCAGCCAAAAAAGAAATATTATAGGCAGAGAGAGGGGGGATAAAAAAGAGGGGACAAGCAACACACTTAAGTTAAAATCATCTTAAAGGGAAATATAAAAATATAAAGAGATCAGCCAATATGTATCCACAGCTGGAACAAAACAAAAATAAAAATGTAATATTACGATGCGTCTATGAAGCCATCCGACCCACGCATGTCATGCATATATTGACACAAAGTCAAACCCCACCGCCCCACTCTCCAGTCGCCAGACCAGACAGGCAAAATAGAAATAAAAGTAAAAGTAAAAAACAAAAAACAAAAACAAAACAATCGGTGGTCGATTTTGTGTGATTCTAGTACCCTTAGAAAATTTAGACAGAGATGTAATTTGTGTTAAGAAGAAAAAATACGCACTCTTAGATACGATGGTCAATGTTTTCTTTGTTCTACAACCAGAATTTGTATTCATAACCGACAACAACATCACCGAGGACACCCATAACAAGGACATTTTATCAAAAAACAAAAAAAAAAGTTTGTTTATTTTTGTTTTTTTGAAAAAAAAAATGACACAATAGTGGTCAACTCTGATGATGGAATATTATTCCAAAATTAATAAAATTAAAATAAAAAAAATAAAAAATTAATGTTGCATTGATAATGGCTTCTATTTTCAATTTTATAATACTGACCCAGCAATGCTTTTGAATGAACTACCCATTTTCTTATTTATATATATATATATATATATATATATATATATATATATATATATATATTTCTAATAATTATATATATATATATATACAGTGTAGCAGCCATCATGCAGGTCCAGAAGGAAAAAGAGTGAGGGTTGCACCGTGCATTGTCCATCTGGGATTGAACCCAGAGTTTTCTAGTCACCAAATAGAAACATGTGCTTTTTGTCACGCGACGAGACTTCACATATGCAAATGAGCCTTGTTTTGCATGGACTAATTCTCATCGTGATAAAAAGCTTAGACACTTTGCTCTGGGAAAAGAGCGAGAAAGGTTGACGTGACTACGTCGAGTGTAAAGAGAAAAAGAAAGAAGAAAAAGAAAAGAAAAAAGGAATCAAATTCTGGACGAAAAGTTTAATTGCAAACGTTGCGTCGTTCTCGTGCGTGTTTGGACTGTTGGTAGTGAAAAGACCAAAAGAGACAATTCGGCGGCCCGTTTGAACTCAGTTTTTATTTTATTAACTCTCTGTTACAAGCTATTTCGGCGTTTGTGTGCTGTTTATTTGTGACATAATGGCGGATGCTAAGTTCGACCTAAAACTCATTCCTGAGTTTGACTGATCTACATCTGTGGTGGACTGGGTTGAGAGAGTGGAGCTAACCTGTCGTTTATGTGGGGTCAAGCAGGTCGAGTTGGTCATTCCCCTTCGACTAACGGAAGGCGCTCTAGATGTTTACCAGCAGCTAAGCGAGAATGATAAGGCCAATGTCGAGCAGACGAAGGCTGCGCTCTACAAAGCTTTTGCGATAGACCCCTGCACAGCATACGAACGTTTTACTACCCGGAAACTATTGGCAGACAAAACAGTTGATGTCTTCTTTATTGAAAAAGCTGGCCATTCTGTTTGGAGGGTTGCCTGAACAGACTTTCGTGTACGCATTTGTGGTCGGACTCCCTGTTCGAGTGAAGCAACTCTTGAGGGCATCCGTAAGCATAAAAGCGACACTGATAGAACAGTTACTTGAGTGCGCCCGTGCTATCATCAGGGATGAAACGGAACTTGATGAGCATGTCGTAATGGCCACACAGTCAGCCCAGAGAGTGCTTAAAAATTTGCAGAGGACGGAATCGCATGCCAATGTAAATTGTTTCCGTTGTGGGCGAAGTGGTCACATTGCAAGGAATTGCATGGATAGAAGACTGGGGCGCATACGGTGCTTCTAGTGTGGCGGAATCGGACACATGGCCTCAAGCTGTTCGGGAAACGAGTCAGGGGACAAGATGTCAGCGCCGCTTTGCTCCCCAGATAAGATGTAAACGAGGTGCAACCAATCATCAGAGTACATGTCAACCAAACGCCTTGCTCAGCGCTTCTTGATTCAGGCTGCTCCCGTACTATAGTGAATGCAAGGTTATGCCGCAACTGGAACAAGAGGAGCATTAAAATAACCACAATAAATGGCGAGACACAGGCATGCTGTGGAGTAGCATTGGTAAAGATTTGCACAGACTCTGGTGTATCCGCTGAGGTAAATGTCCTTGTTACACAGAAAGACATACTGGGCTTCGACCTACTGCTCGGATATGACGCTATCAAGGCACTGGGTGGTGTTCTCATTACACCAGCTGGGACTGTGAAATTCCCTAAGGCACTGGTGTGTGCCGCACTTTGTATTGATTGACCAGACTTCAAGGTGGAGTTTGATCAACGCCAAAAGATCTGGACTGCGTCGTGGAAATGGACGGACGATAAAGTACCAATCAAGCTACGGAATGGCGTCACAGAATACCCCGTGGCCGCGAACGTTAGAGCCGCATATGAACAAGAGCTTGACGCCTGGATCAAAGATGGCTGGTTGATCCCGTACCCCAACCAAGAGCTTGGACCTCCAAAAGGTCTAATTCCTTTAATGGCAGTGGTACAACATAACAAATCAAAGGTGCGACCAGTCATAGACTACCGTGAGCTCAATCAATATATTGAGGCTTACACGGCTGATGCCGATGTATGTGCAAGCAAGTTACGGGAATGGCACCAGAAAGGATCGAATGTATCATTGCTCGATCTAAGGAAGGCCTATCTGCAGGTGAGGGTCGACAAAACTTTATGACCATTCCAGACGATGGTATTTCGCGGCAAGAGATACTGCCTAACCAGACTTGGTTTTGGGTTGAATGTGGCACCGCAGATCATGAAGACCATCGTTAGTGCTGTGTTATCCCAGGAAGAGACTGTCGAAAAGGCAACATCGGCGTACCTTGACGACATTTACATCAATGAAGATGTCAAGTCGGCAATGCACATCCGCGCAAAATTGTCAGAGTTTGGCCTAATGTGCAAAGACCCAGAGTGGCTTAGAGACGGAGCACGCGTACTTGGCCTGGAAGTCAGAAGGGAGGATGGCACCCTGCGATGGAGATAAGGAAATGTGATTTCCGGCATCCCTGAAGTTCTCACAAGAAGGACCATTTTTTCCTTGTGCAGAAACTTGTGGGACACCTGCCAGTGTGTGGTTGGTTGTGTGTGGCAGTGGGTGTAATAAAACGCAGGGCGAATGCGGTAACCAAAGGGTGGGATGATCAAACAAGTAATGCCCTCCTCACTCGAATGATTGCAGAAAGTGTTGAGAGAGCAACGCACGAGGACCCGGCTCGAGGAGAGTGGTGTGTCAATGGAGAAGAAATGAATGTATGGGTTGACGCTAGTTCACTAGCATTGGGAATCCTATTGGAGAAGGATGGAGCCATGTTGGAGGATGCCTGTTAGTTGCGGCCTGCAAACACCGCCCAGCACATCAATCTTGCTGAGTTAGATGCTGTGATGAAGGGCGTTAACCTAGCACTACAGTGGCAAGCAAAGAGGTTGCACTTGCATATTGACTCCCTTTGCGTCTATCACTGGGTGTCCGACACGCTGACTGGGAAAGCAAGAATACGCACTAAGGCAGCAAGTGAGATGTTGATAAGACGAAGGTTAGACCCCTTAAAGAGTCTGGTCTGCGAGTATGGCCTGGTAGTCAGCGTAACATTGGTCCCGTCATACTGCAACCTTGCTGACCAACTGACACGAGTGCCTCGCAAATGGTACGATGCAATAAAGGTGGGTGCCGAGCCTGTTCAGCAAACATGCGCTGCTACAGTGAGCACGATGAGCAAGCAGCAGATAGAAAACATCCACAGACAGAGCGGACATCCAGGCATCAAGACCCTATATTTTGTGAGGCGCGTAAATCCAGCAGTGGCAAAATCAGAGGTGAAACAAGTCATCAAGCACTGTGAAATGTGTCAGTCAATTGACCCCGCACCAGCGTGGTGGCGAAAAGGATGACCGGAAGCAAGTGACGCATGGCAAAGGGTGGGAATGGATATCACCCATTATAATGGCAACCACTTTCTTACTCTCATCGACTGTGGACCAACCCGTTTTGCAGTTTGTCGACCAATTGCACGTCAAGATTCAGCAAGCGTTATTCGACAACTATTGTCCGTCTTTCATGAAAGGGGTGAACCGCATGAGATTTTGGCTGATAACGACCCAGCATTTTGCAGCCAGCGAGTAAGACAGTTTTTATTTGAATGGGGAGTTCAATTGCGGTTGCGATGCACTTACGTACCATCAGGCAATGGCATTGCAGAAAGAAGCCACCGCAGCATAAAGAGGATTTCTGCCAGGAAGAAGTGTTCTGTTGTGGAAGCAACATACTGGTACAATGTTACGCCGAAGGATGGCATGTCCCCAGCAACCGCACCCGCAAATGCCATCTACATGTACCGGACTCGGGTAAAAGGTATCAACATTGTGCAGTCACTTGACAATGAGGAGATGGACGGGCCATATGATGTGGGAGATCATGTCTGGGTGAAACCGCCAGGCTGTCGATGTACCACCAAATTCAAACGTGGATGCGTGACTGGCATGGTCAGTCAGCAATCTGTCCTGGTTGATGAAATTCCACGTCACATACGCGATCTCCGCCCTGCTTTGGGGGTGGACCATTCAACCACTGGGGAAAGTAATAGGTCGTCTGGCGATGAACTATTAATGGGCAGCGCCAGTGATCCTCACGAGAATGAAGCCGCAAGTTCAGAAGTAGAAATTTTGTCAGTAGATTTAGAAGCGGAAACTTCATCGGACGATTCAGAAGCAGAAACTGGGATACATGTCCCACTTCGGACAAGCTCACAAATCAAAAGGCCACCACCACCCTGCTTCATGTGTGATCAAGAGATCAGGGAGGAGTGTAGCAGCCATCATGCAAGTCCAGAAGGAAAAAGAGTGAGGGTTGCACCGTGCATTGTCCATCTGGGATTGAACCCAGAGTGCTCTAGTCACCAAATAGAAACGTGTGCTTTTTGTCACGCGACGAGATCTTCACATATGCAAATGAGCCTTGTTTTGCATGGGCTAATTGTCGTCGTGATAAAAATCTTAGACACTTTGCTCTGGGAAAAGAGCGAGAAAGGTTGACGTTGTGACTATGTCGAGTGCAAAGAGAAAAAGAAAGAAGAAAAAGAAAAGAAAAAAGGAATCAAATTCTGGATGAAAAATTTAATTATAAACGTCGCCTCATTCTCGTGTGTGTTTGGACTGTTGGTATTGTGAAGACCAAAAAAGACAAATCGGGCATCCCGTTTGAACTCAGTCTTTATTTTATTAACTCTCTGTTACATACAGGGCGTTACGGAGCCCTCCAAAAAGGAGTGCGCTCCAGGAGCACGCTCCTTTTTGCTGGAGCAAAGGAGAGGAGGGCTCATTTTATATTCAGCGGGAGTAGAACGTGGTTTTATCGCTCCGCACTCCTCGCTCCAAAATTATTTGATTTTTTTTTTCTTTTAAACATTAGTTTTTTATTCAGCAATAAAAAGGAAAAGAAAGTTATTTTTTTAAATTATATCTCTGGTAAATGTATATGAGATAGGGAGGGAGGGAGAGGAAGGGAGAGAGGGAGAAAGAACGAAAACAGAACATTTGAAGTTCTCAGATTTTTACATCGACATGTTAAATTTTTGATGGGACAGTTTTCTTAAGGCAGGAGACAATTTGGCAACAAATGTCTTCAAATGTGCCAGTGAGTCTATAGATGTCTTTGAAGTTATTTTCTTATAGATTTTTTTGTATTTATTTTTTTGTATTTATGACAAGTTTGTTTATTGCTGATTGAATAAATAAGCCAATTTTTCTTTTAATTCGTGTTTTTAAATAAAGAATTTTAGGTTCAATTACACTATAGGGGCCGTTGCATTTTCTCACACCATTCACCCAAATATTTGATAAAATCGATTTTGGGGGTGAAATGGTACATTTTGTCCTGACAAAAAATTCTAATTTATTTTTTAGCATACATCAAATTGAACTTTTATGCCACATTTTTTTGTTATTCTTAAATTCAAGACTAGTATGTTTTAACCTTTTCATGTTTGCTTTTAGGAAAAATATATTTAGTTCAAGGAAAAAAACAATAAAAACCAACATGGCCGCTAGCGATTAAAAACCTGGAATTAAAGTTAGATTCTCAACACTTTAAAAAGTAAATGAGAATTTTATTTCAGGACCAAAACTATAATTAAGACTAACAATCATTTTCATCCTAAGTTTTGGTGAATACCAAGCGAAATGAGCAAAAGAAAACAGCGGTCCCTATTCTACAATTAAACCGATGTTTAAACTTAATTAAATTAAAGAAAATATCTTAAATTTTAATTTTAAAAAGCAAATAATTAGACTTTATGACTAATTTGTTGTTTTTTTAGAACCGAAAGTAGATTAGATATCTTTCTTTATCTTAAAAAATTTATCATCGAATATTAAAATTTGTAAACAGTTTGCTTTTGTAGAGATTTCAAATATAGACGTTTTCACCTTTTTTATTAAAATTTTTAATTTTAATATATGTTTTTGCCTGACCTAGGAAAACTTGCTCCAGTTAATTTTTCGGGGGAGGAAAATTTGACCCGATACTTTTTCAACTCCCAAGGTCTAGGCCAGATATTTTGTATTAAATTTTAAGACATTAAATGGATCTCTGAATTGTTTATTGACAATTTATTGATATTTTTTGGCCAACTTATGAAAAATATTTTTTTTATCTTTAAAAAATAAACTTCATTGTTTTTTTTTTCGCCTCAAATTGTACTATAGAGAAAAAAAATGGATAAATCGATTTGTTTGAAAGTACTTGCACGTTTCTGTGTTATAAATAATAATATACATTATACAATATAGTTACGTTCATAAAACAAACAAATATTAAACAACAACACGACGATTAATGTTGCCCTGGCTGTCTCTCCTCTCCCAGAGAAATGTTTTCTTTTAAAAGAAAATAATCACTAATAATGTTTAAAAGTAAAACTTTATTTACTTAAAACAAATCTGAATTCTCTTCCAAAATAAATAGAAAAAATATTGGGTCAAATTTTCCTTTCCTGAAAAAATAGGTTGTTAATGTAATGAAAATTAAAATTGTTTTAAAATACTTCAGGGATTTTTCTATTTCTATTTTATACCTCAGGAAACGAAAATTTACGTATAATCCTATACTTCGTCCGACATGTTCTCCTATAACTCTCAAAATATTAGCGAGATTTTGTCAAATATTATCTTACGGTCTTACACTTAAAGTGACATCTCAACCCATATTGATGAGATCCTTTGACGCCCACCCCTATCCTTCGACCATTCATTGGCAGAATAGAACGTTTATGAAAGAAGGTACATTTTCATTATGGAGCGCTGAAAAAGAGCCGCTCCTTCTTTCATAAAAATTCATGTAAATATGTTTAAATTTCTTTGTTGTTTCTTTAAAAAATCCCTAACCCTAACCCTTAACTCCAGCCCTAACCCTAAACCCTAACTCCAGCCCTAACCCTAAACCCTAACTCCAGCCCTAACACTTACCAAAATGATCGTTAAAATGTTCGTTTCATAAAATTAAATTTAAAAAATGCAAAAAAAACAAAAAAAACGCTACTTTGATTATGAGTCACGGTAAAAAAAAGCAACGAGAACCCAAAGCGAGGCTGGCAAAACAAGACCGCCATGTTTTTCAGTAAAGATTTGTGCCCAGAAAAAAAAAAATTCATGTCTAATAAAAACCCATTTATCCTACGTAAAAATACAAACAAATGGAATAGCTAACTAGGAAAATCTCCAGTCTCGACGTACGTCGCATTTATTTGTTGCATATTCATTTTTTTTGACCACGTTCTACAACTTTTTGCGAGTTTGAGGGCTATTGTAAAAGATAGCCCAATTTTTTACTGAGTAAAATTTTATGAGGAATCAAATGGTGATATTCATTTTGCATTAGAGGATTTTACAATAATATTTTTGTGCGATCTTCATTTGAGCCAGAAATTGATGAAAATGGTAATATGAGAATGAAGACTGAGAAAAGAAGAACGCAGGGTTTCTCGTCCATTCCACTGTCTGCCTGCTAGGATGCTCATATTCATTTAAAGAATCTGTATATCTGTGAAAATTAATTTTGATTAAAAAAAATTGTAGTGATTTGTGTGTTTTGAAAACTGTTGATATTGTCATTTTCAGTTGTTAGAGTTTAGTTTTACTTGCAGACAAGACAAAATGTGAAAAGAATGAGAAAGAACTGAAATGGATCGAAGAAATGTCGGAAGAAGAATACGATTCCATGTCTGAGTCTCAAAGAGCTAAAGTTGACAAACGTTTGATGGTCATCAAAATGGAACGAATGAAAAAGTAAGTGTTGCAGATTATATAACAGCATGTATCAGGTTCTAACAAAAGTTCTGTCTGTTTTGAAAGACTTAATAAAACAATGAACGAGCACGATATCAGATTTATTTAATTGTTAATGTAGTCCCCATTCTTATCTGTGTCGTCTTCCCGCCTGTCAATAAGCTTCGTGATGCCAGTTTTGAACAGCAAAAAGAAACTAACTCTTCAGTCTTAATGCACGTGAATGATTTTGAAAACTTCTTAAAAGATGATAATCAGTTTTCAAATATTTTTGAATTCATCTGATCGTTCATGTTATTTCCATTTTTAGAGAGCATAAACAACGAGTGGAAAAAGACCGTAAAGAGAAATTAGCGGAAGTGGCTGAAAATCGACGTCAAGAGGAGGAAAAGTAAGTGAAAGCATTTCCTTTGTGTTTTTTTAACAATTATTTTGTACTTTTTACTCGGATGAGTCAAAAAAGACAATCTCTTATAAAATAAGGGAGCGGCATAAAAATTGCTGAATCATTATCTGAAATGAACACGTTTTGGTGCTTGTGCATTATGGCAACAAAATGGCGACAAACAAAATTCCCTTCCTTATTTCTAGAGGAGTGAATCGAAAGGGGAGATAATTCGAATTATTTCAAGTGTCTTAATTCTTTTCTTGATTTTCCGAAAATGCGTTAAATCTTGAAGACATTTTATTAAATTAAATATATTTTATTTGATGTCAAAATTACTAAAATAAATCTTTTTTATTTCCTTTTTAATACCGTTTCTTAATGTATTTTATTACAAAAATACTGTTTTTAAATCTTTCTTCTGACAAATTCTCATGCTTCTCTATCTGTGTTACCGTGACGAAAATAATCGAATATGATCGTTTCGTTATGAGTCCCCCTAAAAAAAATAATTCGAATTATCTCCCATTTCGATTCACTCTTCTAGAAATAAGGAAGGGAATTTTGTTTGCCGCCATTTTGTTGCCATAATGCAGAAGCACCTAAGTTTCTTTCACGATCAAATTCAGTTTGACTAAAAACACAGCTGTCAGCATCAAACAACATTGACAATGCCTACCTCACTCAGACAACAAGCAGTCAACATCTTGACTCTATTCTGTGGCCACCTACTCTTGTCAGACAGATTAGTGCTCTTCAGTCATAAGGGCACATTGTATATAGTTTAATACATTCAATTCTTTTTAACCAAAACATGTCCCTTTTTCTTTGTTTCATCGGCAATATGTCACACTCTTGCAACCATACATGATATATAACAGTTTGAACTCGTAAAATATGAATTTCTGTGGTCATGAATCGCAACCGAACAGCGAGTAATCAGCAAACAATAGAAATGGAAAATAGGCATTATGAATAATCGTAATGAACAACAGTCATGATACAATTGGTAGCCGATCATTCAACTGTAAGTGGACACAAACTGGTGGCACTCAATTTCGTCTCGTTTTATAGAGAATTTCAGTGTGCATCTATTGGTTGGGACATGTAATTTACAACAGGCTGTGCAAGTTTGCATACACAATACAAATGGCAAAATAATGAATTCATTTGCAAATCGATTGATGCTTTCTGTTTCTCTTGCACCACCTTACATGCAACTCTATGCCGCCTTCCGGTTGCGAATTACATCACCAAGTTGCATGTTCATTTGTGTGGCTTTCAAATCATGCACAGGATGAAGCTATGCATGAAGACTACCAACCACAGCGGATATCTTCTACGACTTCAATTAGCTCGGCAATGTGATATATGAGCCGCAAATATCGAAGTAAATATTACAAAGTCTTCGACTCACCATTGTATAATAAATGCTTTTTTTTTTAAAATTAAAAATGAGAATGTGAATATCTATGTAGAAATTCAACTTTATTTTCAGGTTTCTTTAGCTTCATTTTCACACTACTTGATCTCATCTATGTAGGAAGTCAACTTTATTTTCAGGGTTCTTTAGCTTCATTTTCACACTACTTGATCTCATCTATGTCGGAATTCAACTTTATTTTCAGGGTTCTTTAGCTTCATTTTCACACTACTTGATCTCATCTATGTAGGAATTCAACTTTATTTTCAGGGTTCTTTAGCTTCATTTTCACACTACTTGATCTCATCTATGTAGGAATTCAACTTTATTTTCAAGGTTCTTTAGCTTCATTTTAACACTACTTGATCTCATCTATGTAGGAATTCAACTTTATTTTCAGGGCTCCTTAGCTTCATTTTAACACTACTTGATCTCATCTATGTATGGATTCAACTTTATTTTCAGGGTTCTGTAGCTTCATTTTAACACTAATTGATCTCATCTATGTAGGAATTCAACTTTATTTTCACGTTTCTTTAGCTTCATTTTCATACTACTGGATCTCATCTATGTAGGAATTCAACTTTATTTTCAGGGTTCTTTAGCTTCATATTCACACTACTTGATCTCATCTATGTCGGAATTCAACTTTATTTTCAAGGTTTTTTAGCTTCATTTTAACACTACTTGATCTGATCTATGTAGGAATTCAACTTTATTTTCAGGGTTTTTTAGCTTCATTTTCACACTACTTGATCTCATCTATGTAGGAATTCAACTTTATTTTCAGGGTTCTTTAGCTTCATTTTAACACTACTTGATCTCATCTATGTAGGAAGTCAACTTTATTTTCAGGGTTCTTTAGCTTCATTTTAACACTACTTGATCTCATCTATGTAGGAATTCAACTTTATTTTCAGGGTTCTTTAGCTTCATTTTAACACTACTTGATCTCATCTATGTAGGAATTCAACTTTATTTTCAGGGTTCTTTAGCTTCATCTTAACACTACTTGATCTCATCTATGTAGGAAGTCAACTTGATTTTCAGGGTTCTTTAGCTTCATTTTCACATTACTTGATCTCATCTATGTAGGAATTCAACTTTATTTTCAGGGTTCTTTAGCTTCATTTTCACACTACTTGATCTCATCTATGTAGGAATTCAACTTTATTTTCAGGGTTCCTTAGCTTCATTTTCACACTACTTGATCTCATCTATGTAGGAATTCAACTTTATTTTCAGGGTTCTTTAGCTTCATTTTCACACTACTTGATCTCATCTATGTAGGAATTCAACTTTATTTTCAAGGTTCTTTAGCTTCATTTTAACACTACTTGATCTCATCTATGTAGGAATTCAACTTTATTTTCAGGGCTCCTTAACTTCATTTTAACACTACTTGATCTCATCTATGTATGGATTCAACTTTATTTTCAGGGTTCTGTAGCTTCATTTTAACACTAATTGATCTCATCTATGTAGGAATTCAACTTTATTTTCACGTTTCTTTAGCTTCATTTTCATACTACTGGATCTCATCTATGTAGGAATTCAACTTTATTTTCAGGGTTCTTTAGCTTCATTTTCACACTACTTGATCTCATCTATGTCGGAATTCAACTTTATTTTCAGGGGTCTTTAGCTTCATTTTAACACTACTAGATCTCATCTATGTAGGAATTCAACTTTATTTTCTGGGTTCTTTAGCTTCATTTTAACACTACTTGATCTCATCTATGTAGGAAGTCAACTTTATTTTCAGGGTTCTTTAGCTTCATTTTCACACTACTTGATCTCATCTATGTAGGAATTCAACTTTGTTTTCAGGGTTCTTTGGCTTCATTTTCACACTACTTGATCTCATCTATGTAGGAATTCAACTTTATTTTCAGGGTTCTTTAGCTTCATTTTCACACTACTTGATCTCATCTATGTAGGAATTCAACTTTATTTTCAAGGTTCTTTAGCTTCATTTTAACACTACTTGATCTCATCTATGTAGGAATTCAACTTTATTTTCAGGGCTCCTTAGCTTCATTTTAACACTACTTGATCTCATCTATGTATGGATTCAACTTTATTTTCAGGGTTCTGTAGCTTCATTTTAACACTAATTGATCTCATCTATGTAGGAATTCAACTTTATTTTCACGTTTCTTTAGCTTCATTTTCATACTACTGGATCTCATCTATGTAGGAATTCAACTTTATTTTCAGGGTTCTTTAGCTTCATTTTCACACTACTTGATCTCATCTATGTCGGAATTCAACTTTATTTTCAAGGTTATTTAGCTTCATATTCACGCTACTTGATCTCATCTATGTCGGAATTCAACTTTATTTTCAGGGTTCTTTAGCTTCATTTTCACACTACTTGATCTCATCTATGTCGGAATTCAACTTTATTTTCAAGGTTTTTTAGCTTCATTTTCACACTACTTGATCTGATCTATGTAGGAATTCAACTTTATTTTCAGGGTTCTTTAGCTTCATATTCACACTACTTGATCTCATCTATGTCGGAATTCAACTTTATTTTCAGGGTTCTTTAGCTTTATTTTCACACTACTTGATCTCATCTATGTCGGAATTCAACTTTATTTTCAAGGTTTTTTAGCTTCATTTTAACACTACTTGGTCTCATCTATGTCGGAATTCAACTTTATTTTCAGGGTTCTTTAGCTTCATATTCACACTACTTGATCTCATCTATGTCGGAATTCAACTTTATTTTCAAGGTTTTTTAGCTTCATTTTAACACTACTTGATCTGATCTATGTAGGAATTCAACTTTATTTTCAGGGTTTTTTAGCTTCATTTTCACACTACTTGATCTCATCTATGTAGGAATTCAACTTTATTTTCAGGGTTCTTTAGCTTCATTTTAACACTACTTGATCTCATCTATGTAGGAAGTCAACTTTATTTTCAGGTTTCTTTAGCTTCATTTTAACACTACTTGATCTCATCTATGTAGGAATTCAACTTTATTTTCAGGGTTCTTTAGCTTCATTTTAACACTACTTGATCTCATCTATGTAGGAATTCAACTTTATTTTCAGGGTTCTTTAGCTTCATCTTAACACTACTTGATCTCATCTATGTAGGAAGTCAACTTGATTTTCAGGGTTCTTTAGCTTCATTTTCACATTACTTGATCTCATCTATGTAGGAATTCAACTTTATTTTCAGGGTTCTTTAGCTTCATTTTCACACTACTTGATCTCATCTATGTAGGAATTCAACTTTATTTTCAGGGTTCCTTAGCTTCATTTTCACACTACTTGATCTCATCTTTGTAGGAATTCAACTTTATTTTCAGGGTTCTTTAGCTTCATTTTCACACTACTTGATCTCATCTATGTAGGAATTCAACTTTATTTTCAGGGTTCTTTAGCTTCATTTTAATACTACTTGATCCTATCTATGTAGGAATTCAACTTTATTTTCAGGGTTCTTTAGCTTCATCTTAATACCACTTGATCTCATCTATGTAGGAATTCAACTTTATTTTCAGGGTTATTTAGCTTCATTTTAACACTACTTGATTTGATCTATGTCGGAATTCAACTTTATTTTCAAGGTTCTTTAGAATTCATATCATCTATCAGGTGAAAAATCAGTCTTAAATCGACCTGTAAAGTGTCTCATCATATGAGTCGTTTGGGCGTTTGTATTATTTATATATATAATTTTGATCTTACAAACTTGTAGTGAAGAACTCCTATTACTATCTGTCTGAGAACCGCGATGCAAGTTTTAGTTTCTCCGGAACCATTTGCTGAGACTTTTAATTCTGATAAAATATTGCCATCAGCAAAGATTCACTGCTTTAAATCTGAATGATTATTTCCTTTTGTTTTGTATTTCCCCCCCAAAAATAATGTAAAGTCTTTTGACTGTCTTTTTCGTTTGTTCTTTTTAATCTCTATTTTCGATGCAGTGCAGTTGTTGTTACTTGCCCCTGATTGTATAGCGTTTGCATCTATGTCTCTATAGGTTCACAAGGAAAAGAAGCAGGAAGAGTCAGATTGCTCCCATCATGCATTCAGGTTCAGTTGAGAAAGAGACAAAGAAGAATAATCAGCAACCAAAGGTCCCTCATCCACACCCTGATAAAATTGTCAAATCGCTTACAAACAAATATGAATTAGAACCTCGCACGAGTACATTTGAACGTTCAGAATCACAGATAACTGACCGGAGTGATACGTGCGATCAAGATATGAAGTAAGTATCTGACCAAAACAGTAAAAAAAAATTCTCAACTTGTCATAGCTGTACCTACTCCCAAATGCTCCTAATAGGATAGTTTTGACAACAATCTGGAGACCAACTTAGTTTTATTATTTATCCCTATTCGAAATGTTGACAGAAAAAATTCATAAATAAAAACAATATTAGTGTGCATGCATATTAATCTGATTTCAAACTTGAATTCTGTCAAACTTCCACTCTTCTAACAATCACTATCTTATATAAATAGAGATTTTGTCCGTCTGTCAATCGAAATTTTCCTGTCAGTCACAATTTTTTTAAATGTAAGTTAAAAAAAAATTTTTTTTTCTTAACATAGTTCATCCCACACAAGGCAGGCCGCCACTGTAGACGTAAGGGGCTACTGAGAAAAAAAAAAGGGATCTGCGCAGCGAGATGTCTGTTTACATTAGTTTTAAATTTCTGCATGTCTGTACTGTCAGGGAAACAGGGGTCAGGGAGGGAGTTCCAAAGGCCAGTAGCACGAGGAAAGAAGCTATTTGAGTAGAAGGCTCTCCGGCATCTGGGGACCTCCACAGTGAATGAATGAGATTTAGTTGATTGTCGAGTTAGTCTAGTGAATTTACGTCGAGGGGGCACCAGAGTAGCCAATTCATCGGAGCATAATCCATTGAAGTATTTGTAAAACAAGCACAAGGATGCTACATTGCGGCAATGAGACAGGGACTGGAGCTTGGTTGACAGTGAGCGACCTATTAGGTTGGCGATTCTTTTTTGGACCTTGTTAAGGAGTAGTAGATGATGCACCAGCCCAGATGTGACAACAATACTCCATGCATGGGCAGATGGTGGCTTTGTAGAGATAGAGGATAATGTCAGGCGTGAGGAGTTTACTAGCACGGTAGAGGGAGCCAACCTTCTTTGCGGCAGCCTTGGCAATGTCTTCAATGTATTTATTCCAATTCATGTTATCTGTGAAGGTTAGGCCGAGGAGTTTGAATGATGAACTCTCAGGTAGGGTGCTATTTGCCATAAATAAATAAATACATTACAGAATTTGTCTCATTTCGAGCTAATATCAGAGATTTTAACTACTTTTAGAAATGGAAAATATTGCATTAATAGTAAATAATCAATTCCTAACAAATAAAGCGGATGACATAACCAGAAATCGAAACCGAAACTGAAACCTTTAGATCTTCAGTCTGGGGTCCTAGTAACTGAGCTATTTGAACTTTCTTATAAATAGAGCTTAAAATATTACTGTAACAAAATAATTATAGCTTTGGTGTGACGTCATAGATTTATGAATTCGGTCATGTTTCAAAACATGAATTCAAACATAAGCGATAATAAAAATTAAATAAATCAATAGCATTGGAAATTATTTTAATAGTCTCCAAAAAAATTATTTCGCGTTGACTACATATTGAGATTCTAAGCAATTTAATATTTAATATATACTAGAATTTGGACCCATAGGACCCATAATTCTAGTGATATAAAATTTTAAAACTTGTATTCTTTATCTAATATATAAAGAAAGGTCAGTTGGATTCTCAAAGTTAAACTGCTATAATATTGAACCATGACAAATCAATATTTTATTCTACCTAGCCAGTAAATTACATAAAATTTCAGTCTGTGTTCTTTGCATAAAATGTTTTTAAATTCCAATCGATTTCATGGATTACATATTCTATTGACTCGATATTTATTTTGGTAAGAGAAATTTGCAAAGAAATAATTGTGAAAAATGCTCAAAGAAAACATACATTTTGGAATATTTTGTCATGCTCACTATGACTAACGGTCTGTGAATGTGACATCCAATCCGATGTTCCTTTATTCTGCATTGTACGTTGAAAAGATGAAATATTGATTGAATTAAAAAAAAAAAAAATATCAGAGTATCAATTCTGAGAGGAAAACTGAAGTGTAATAAAAAAATAATTGGAGAAGCTTACTGATGCAGACATCTAAACTCTTAGCAAACATTTGTTGGTTTTCATGAAAGCGAATGTGAAGCGTTTGTTAAGTATTCTGGAATAATCGGTGTTCATTTATTTTCATTCCATGAAAAAGTAGCACACGGTGAATCTGTAGATAAATAATAGCAAGTTAAAAAGGCCGTTTTTTGGGCGGTGAGTCAGCTATTCCGGATAAAATGCAATAAATATTGAATGAAGAAGAAATGAATGCATAATTTCTTGAAACACGCATGAAAGCTTAGGCTAATTGTATCGCAGAATAGAAGGTTTTTGGTTATTAAGCTATTATGTCTGAAAACGGGAGAGAAAAATCGACTTTACTTTATTATAGAGAAAATGTCGCATGCTGGAAAATTCACCAAGCATTACAGAGAAATACCCTGGAAAAAGGGTCTCTATCCCCTCCCCCTCCTAAAGGGTCTCCCAACAAAAAAACCAAGCCAGTCGAATTCAAAGAAAGATAACTTTTATATATAAATTTAACTTGTTTAAATTCTATAGAATTTAAAAATTATACCGGTTAATTCAAGTTTTGATTTACAATAAAAACCTATCAAAGAATGAAATTGATTCAAAAATATTTTTTTTAAAAATAAAATACCTTTTTGTTTTCATAAAGTTTATTGTTTTTAAGGTCATGATTTCGTTAGAATTGAGTTTGGTTGTTTGGTTGTTTGTTTTACGGCATATCAACCCTTTTCAGGTTATTTAATGCCGAATGCAGTCATTTTGGTGAAAGTTTTTATGCTTCAAGTTGTTTATATCTTCAAATATTTATTCATGGTGCCTAGTTTGGTTGTCCCGCTTTATGGCACATCAACCCCTTTCAGGCCACTCAATGCCGAATGCAGTCATCCTGGTGAAAGCTTTTATGCTTCAAGTTCCTCACACGTTCAAATATTTATTGATGGTGTTTGGTTTGGTTGTTAAAGTATATTTGTTTTCTTCTCTTTTTTGTTTCTTTCCCCTTTTAATATCTGTTTCTATTTAACCCATAGTTGGGACCCTAACAGGTACTACCACTCCGGGTCAGGGTGGACCTGGGAGCAATGGTAATTAAGAGGAGGCTCTACATTCCCCAAAGTCCGTAAGCCGGATCTCACCATCGGATGTAGTTTAAGGTCATATCCAGGACCGGGAGTAGGGTAGGAAAAATAAAAATAAAAAAGGGGAGGGAGAAAGGGAGAGGGGCTGTTGTTTTTGTTTTTGGTTTTGTAGAACATAATTAAGTTTTACAAAAAAAAGACAACAAAAAACGTCAATGTAGGTGAATTTCGTCTCAGGGAGCTACAGGGCAGCCTGATCTGGTATCACCAGGGTTAGAATTGAGTAAAAAAAATTCCAACAAAAAGATTTTTAAAAAAATATAAAAGAAATTCAGCCGACTTTGAAAAAACAAATTAACAATTGACAAAATTCAAATGAACTCTGCTTCTCTCAGGTTGGAAAATTCTTACTTAATTCATCCTGATTGTTCTCAGGAATCAACTCCCAGACTTATGCACCTTTGGAGATTTTTGATTCGTCCAAAAATCTCCCATTGGGTGCTTATTACTGAAAAGGATAGGACGTTATCAAAAGAAAGACAAAGTCCATCCATACAAAATAATTATTTTTATTGACAACTCAATACAATGCTAAATAAGAGAAAGAAATCCGAGAACGTTCTGGAGTAGGGAAGGTGTTTGTCTGTAAAGAGAAATTAAGTGCATATGTTTGTTTCAGCTGACACTCTGTGTGTTTGCATGTGCGTAAATGAATAGGTATGAAGATATGTGTGTGTATATTAGCATACCTTTGTTTTGTAGTGAGAAAATTTACTTGTTTATTTCGACTGTCGCCGTGTGGGTTTACGTGGGTGTAAATAAGGTAGGCATGTAGATTTGTGTATTAGCGTGTCTTTGTTGTGTTAGTGAGAGAGTGTATGTATGGAGTTATGTGTACATGCGTTCGTTTAACAGGGTTTATTTAGTGAGAGAGTGTATGTATGTTCATTTCGACTGGGCCATGTGTGTTTAATAGGCAGCGTGTGTGTGCTTCACTGGGCATTGTGTTTAGAAGTCTGTGAAAATCTCTCGTCAGGTGTATACTATTTATCAAGAGGCCTTTTACACCCCAAGGGGCTAGGCTGGATTGTAGTGTACATCCTTGTTTTGTCTCTGAAAGAAGAAGAGGAAAAAAGAAGAAAAGCTGTGTGTTTGGGTTCTTTATACCACACATTGTAATTCTTTGATTGGCTGAGAGAAACTACTGATTGAAGATTTTGTCCAATCAAAAGTTGATACATAATAACAATATTCACTGTGCTGTCTCTTCGAACACTTTTATATCTTTATTGTAGAAATAAACACACTTTTTACTTGGTTTACTTTTGCTTTTGTGTTATAGGATATGGGAATTTGTTGTTTGCTATTGTTTTTTATTTTATTTTGTAGGCCTCTTTTAGTATTTTTTTGTGGTTTAAACATCTACAATTAGTTGAAAAGTATAAGATTTCATTACTATAATAGCTTAGATCAAAGTGTAGTCGCAGTTGAAGCGATTTTCAAGGGTTAATATTTTGTAGTCATGTTTTATTGGTTGAACAATTTAATTTGTGTAAATCGCATAAAATGTGATCAATATCTTTTTACAGGAGGAGAAAGTCCTACAAAGAACAAAAACGGTTTAACACTGCAATTTGTAAGGAAAAGGGAAAAGAGACAGAAGACATCATCAAGGACACCCAAAGAAACGATTTCAGTTTGATGCAAAGGTAAATTATCTATATGTATGTATGATGGGTATCTGCAATATGATAATACTATAAGATGACACGGTGACTAAGTGGTTAACCAACCTGGGTGTGCCAGGTTCGAATCCAGTTCGTTCCACAGAAATACTTTCATCAAAACCCACACCTTAAAAAATTATCCACTAGAACTTTAATTACAAGTATTTTTCCATTCTGCGTATCATAACAGCGATTTGTTCACTTCTTTCTTAAGAAGATTTCGAATTATCTGCCCTTGAAATCTTCTTAAGAAAGAAGATGGAGGCTTAGTGAACGAATCCCTGTTATGATATGCAGAATGGAAAAATACTTGTAATTAAAGTTCTAGTGGATAATTTTTTCTACTTTTTTGTACAGTGAGTAAGAATATAACGCTGAATAAGTATATGATATTGTTTTTATAAAAAAAATAATTTTTTCATACGGCTGCTGAACAGCACAAGCACCGATTTTCTTTTTGTAATATAGCTTATAATTTATTGCAAGTAGAATATCAATATCACCTTTAACATACTCCGCTTATGGTTAAAATCAATTCTCCAAACCGCAAGCTGAGGGAGCAAAAGGTGAGACGTCCACTCTCATCAATCGTCAAATCTCTTCTCTTTTGTCTCCCGATTCTCTGTCGATCGCTGACATACTTCTGCCATTTTTTTTTATACATTCCTGAATCAGCATACATCAAAATAAAAACAAAACAAATGTTTACAATTTAAATTTTAGTCTCAAGCTTGCAATAATCAAAAAAATCGTAGTCGCATTCCAAATGTGACACCTACCCACAACTCTGACTTACACCATGTTACCATCTATCATTTCCATTCATTATCCTGTTTTTATCGATCACCCTGTGATAATCTTGTTACATTTGTCCTATCCTCACAAATTAATATTTATGTTAAATAATGTTTTATAAAAAATAATCCCCTTAATTATAGTTCTATGTCTCTACTCATCAATCCAAAGGATATGTAAATAGTGATTTATGAAAATCCACTATGACCCTACCAACAGTGACCAACCATCAATCCTCCACATGAGCTCATCCCTACAAAAAAATCCAAATCCTCTCTAAACTACTAAAAAACCACATATGTGTGTGTGTGGGGTGGGGGGGTACTTCTCCTGACTGCTCAACTCATCCTAATTTCCTCCATCCTAGGCCTAGCTAATATCTAGCATTTTCTCCGGATTTTCTCCTCCAAATATTTTGCTCACTTCTGTGAGATACGGTGGGAAACAAATCCCTATTCTAGTAGGGGTGGGACGTAATGGGTGAAAATTTCAGATTTATGCGAGTAGTATTTTTTTGTGTTCATTTATACATAAATAACACTAAACAATCAAACATTTTGAAAATTTTGCAGGGTACAAAAATGTGCGACAGCCTCAAATACACTTCGTAGGGCAAACCATCGATCCCCGGAGACCGATCCAGGCCGACATGACCCAAGGCTTCCTGAACTTCTTCCTCTGTTATACAACCTTCGCACCTAGCTACTTCGGTCGCCTCCAGGCAAGAAAAGTCAGCTAAATAGGGGTCGAAATGTGCTAATGACAGACCGGGCTCCCTGGTGAAACGATCTTGAAAATGAGACCGAAACGCCTCCAAAAATACCTTCGTTTGTGGTCACGGTACGTCCATCCGGCAATGTGACACGTGCGAAATGTCGGTCCGTAGCACGTCACCGCCCCTCTGCACGCAATTCAGGTGCCATTTTTGTTGCTTCCTGAGGCATTCGTTTTAACCTAGCCCTAACTACTGAAGCCTGGTTCTCCTTGCTAGCCAAGGAGGCCAGCTTCGCCTTAATTATAATTACGTTAGTGCTATCCCCCTATATCCCAATTATAGCACCCGTCATTTCCTGCAATATTGTTAGTATTAGCTGTTCCCGGTAACCCTTCACATCGAACAACGACGTGTTGAGCTTCCAGTACCCAGCCATTCTAGCTTTAGGTCTAGCTAAGTTTACACAAACCTGAATAAGTCGATGATCCGAGTAAACTATATTATGAAAACTTGGACATTCTAATACTCCTATGTCGACTCTCCTGATTAAGAACCGGTCGATATAACTCGAAAGTTGTAACGAACCGGAGCCGCGGTGACTAGTTGTCCAAGTCCATACTACTTCCCGAGGCTTCTCATTTCGGAATTTATCGACAAGATCAAACTTATCGAGAAACTCACGAAATGCTTTAGCATCCCGGTTTTGGTTAGTACCCCTAGAAGGATTACCCAAGCGATCTAAATCGGGATCCAGGACTGCGTTCCAGTCTCCCGCTAAGATAACTGTCCGAGAAGTATTCATGAACTGCTCGAATCGTCGAAAGAAGGGAGCACGCTCAGTGTGGCTATTAGGAGCATAAACCTCAATTAATCGAAATGCCTTATCGTTTATGGCAACGTCCAGAATGCAAAGCCTTCCTTCCGAATCCATGAAGCAAGGGACACACGACGCATTTAAGGTGCGCTTTACTAGCCAGGAAACACCTCTCGAGCGAGAATCGAAGTACGCTGAATAGACACAAAAGTCCCTAGTCAGCGCACTCAGATAATCACTTGGAATAAAGTGGGTCTCCTGAATACAGCATATATCCACTCCAAGCTGCTGAAGGTCCTGTCGAACTCGAATTTTGCGAGAACCGGCCCTCAGCCCCCGGACATTCAAACTAGCTAGATTGAGAGCCATAAAAAGGTGCTTTAGGGTTGGGTTTCAGAAACGAACATTGATGGGGTCAAGGTGCCGACGGCTTTTCCCATGGAGTAAGTGCCCATCGGAATGTCAATGAGGCCGTCATGGGACAAGCTGCCAACATCAAGGGGGAAGATTAGTTTCACTGCTCGATATAGGGATGGATGTAATAAAATCGGGACCCTCCCAAAGCATGATTTTCTCAAAATCTTTAAATTTGGGTCCTTATGACACGCTAATTGTGGCGATATGTCAAAAGTTATATTCGCTTCCTCCACCATCCTCCAGAGGGACTTAGCATCCTCTCGAGGCCGCACTACAGTCAGCAATCGGGGGGCATCATGGAAGTTGTACGGGTCCTCGATTGATTTGCCCCCACTTTGGTAAAGGCCAGCAACTACTTCAGATCAGTATAATGGTATTCTTTCGCCCTGGTGATGACTTCCGACGATATTTTGCATATGTCTTCACCAGGGTAGAATAGCTGACGTTTTGTCGTCTTCCCTTTAACGGGGACAATTGTGGATTCACAAATTTGTGGAGGTAGAGGGGGGATGCTTAGGTCGGTTTTCATTGGGGAGTGGGGGGAGTGGGCTTTAGCGCGTGTTTGACAATTGGGGACGGGGGAGGGAGCACTGGAGTTTTCTTAGAGGAAGCAGGTGGTGTATTCTTAGGCGTGTGTTGAGGTGAGACGAACGGGGAGGGTCTTGGGGTATTCAGCTTTGCTTTTTTAGGGTTTGGAGTTAATTTATAAGGTAGTTCTTTAATTGGGACTGACACTGGAGGCGGCATTTTGTGGGCCAAGTTTTCTTTTCTCTGTGGGGAGACAGGCGATGTTTTAGGATCATATTTGGTCTTCGGGGCCACTTAGCTAGGCTGTGTCTTGGGGGGAGAGTTCGGGCTGTTTTGTGTCTCCGCTCTCAAACGCTTGTTAAGCTGAACCGCATTTACATATGATTCTCGCCCTGGATCCTTTGACATCTTGTATTCTTCTTCCTCTTTCCTCATTTGATCCAGGGCGAGTCTTTTGGGTGTCTTTTTGCCTTCTACTAACGTCCATGGACCACCCTCTTCCTCTTGCTCTGTCTGTGGAAAAACCGGAAATTCGTTCTCACTGCTTTTTCCGGTGTTTTTCGAAGGCGATTTTATGAGAAATCCAATTCTGGGTCCCAAATGTTCCCCAACTTTATTTTTGGGGTTGTTATTAGGCTTCTTCCTTTCTGGGCAGTCGATTGTAAGATACCCAATCTCATTACAGGTCCAACAGGCGGGTCTTCTGCCAGCGACTTATTGTTATAAATCATGTAATTTAGGTTATAATAATTAATAACTCGTAAAACAAAATTGATGACTTTTCAACAGAACGGTTTAACAGAATTTCGAATGTGTCTACAAATCTTTCGGCTTGTCCGTTGGATTGAGGATGGTTCGGTAGCGACCGAACGTGTGTTATGCTGAATGTAACCTTGGGTTGATGGCTGACGAGCACGCAATATTGTGTGCAATTTCTGCTTAGGACTGTTGTATTGCGAGGACCTGAACCTTGCTGCTGCTGCTGCTGGACCACCAGGCGGGAGATGCTGTGTAGAAAAGTAGCAAGCCTGTTGTTGAGGCTGTGGCGGTCCATACCAATTGAGGTGGGGTCGTGGCTGGTACACCTCTGGTGGGTAGTTGACTCGATGGTGAATTGGTGCTTGCTTCATGTAGGAGGTGGTTGGTCGAGGTCTTGCTGTGGTAATTTTCTCTGTAGATGATGTTATTGGAGATGTTGGCAAATGGAAACATGCTTCAATATCCAGCCATACTTTGTAGTCTGGATTCTGATCAACTGCCTTTTCTTCCAAAATCACCTTGATTGCCATAACTTTGTCAAATGTGGTTGAGATGAATGGACCAGTGATTTTAGTGCCATCAGGAATTTCTATAAAATCTTCTGATCCTGGACGTTGTACAAGAATCGTGATTTTCTCAGCATTACCGGTCACATCAAGCTTGAGCAGCTCTATCCCTTGAGGGTCATCAGTCAGTTTAACGGTGATGCTAGGTTTGGGGTCAGTAGATGTAGTCGGCGCTGGTACAATCCATCCAGGTCCATCAGGTCTGCCATCACTTACTGGAGAGTTTGGTGTGTTTGGTATTCCACTAATGTAGTCATCAGGTATGAATGTTTTATCAGTCATACCCTTAGTAGACTCACATCGAACTGATGTTGTTGAAGTAGGTCCTGATGTTGTGGTGATTTTAGGAGTCACTGTGGTAATCATTGGTGTTGATGTTATTGTGGGAGTTCCTGTTGAAGTGGAGCCAAAGGTTGGTCCAAACGAAAGGTTGGTGGTTGGTCGATTGTTCCGCCGCCGCCGTTGCTGTTTCTTCTTGCTGAGGTCGTCTTTACTGCTCTGAGGTGACGATGTGGACACCACCTCACATATTTGGTTGAGTGGAATGTCGAGAAGACCTAGTAACTCGATAAAATCAAGTCCCAGCAAATTATGGCATGAGCTTGTTATGTATACGGTGCCTGACACCGTTTTTCCTTTCATTTTGATGGTAGCGGGTAATTGACCCGTGATGTGAACACAATCTCCAGAAGCACTCTGTGCTACCTGACTTGTTGGTGTCAATGAAGGCTGGCCTATGGCTTCCCATAGTTTTTGTGATATAATAGTTATATCTGATGCTGTATCGATCTGCAATTGAATAGGATGGTCATTCAATTGTACTGTAACATATTTTCGTTTGGATTTTTGTTTTGAGAGAAAAGTTGCTATCAGACTGTTTATTTTTGAAAAACTGTTTGTTTTTGAACTGTGTTGATGTCGTTGCCTGTTGTGTGTATGTGAGGTTTGCCTATTATGGGTTGGTTTTCGTCCTGAAGGGGTGCAAAATCCCTCTTTATGTCCGAGTCGATTGCAGCTGCGACAGCGGTGTGTCTTGAAGGTGCAGTATCGCACAAAATGCCAGTTGCCACAATTCCAACAAGCTGTTGGGGGCTGGACTGATTTTGAAGTCGGTGAGGTGGGCCGACGTTGTTTTTGAACTGTGTTTACCATGGATGCTGATGCTTGTTGTACCATAGTTGAATCATGTTTTAGATTCACTAGACGCTGGCATTCCACGGCAACTTGTTGCAATGTTATGTCTGGATTTTGTTCTATTTTTGACAAAATCCTTGTGCGAATGTCTGCTTCCTATTCTGATTTCAAACCACACACAAAAATCAAACATTTGAACTGAGCGTCTGTGATGAAAGAGATTTTAAAACGTTCACATTCTTTGTTTACAAGGCCTGCATAGGTTGAAAAATCGGTCGAGGAAGATTTCGTTATGTTAAGACAATTAAAACGCATATTGAATAATGAAATATGCTCACCGAAAATCTGAGTGAGGGTTTCCACTGTGCTGTGAAAATCGCAGTCACGAGCATGATTTGGTAATATGTAATTTACATACCGATCATGTTCCGACGTCCCAAGCTTCCGTAACAAAAGTCTCACCTTCCAGTCGTCAGCTTGATCTTTGAAATCCGCTCGAAAAATGTCCTCGAAACGCGCAAACCATGTTTCGAACGTCGAATTTGCCATTGGGTCATAACAAAATTCCGTTATTGTTTGTGAAATGGAAGCTGTAGATGTCCTAAGATTTGTTTCTGAAATCGACGATGTAGGTGTGGAAAATCTCTCTGAAAATAATTCCATTAACCTTAATTGCTGTTGTAATAATTCTTTGATTGTAGAATCCATTTTTTGTTTGTTTGTTTGTTTTTCTTTTGAAAAAATTGTAAGTTTATCTAAATCCTTCGTCGCCACTGTTATAAATCATGTAATTTAGGTTATAATAATTAATAACTCATAAAACAAAAGGGATGACTTTTCAACAGAAAGGTTTAACAGATTTATTAAAAGTGTAATTAGAATGAAATGAATTATTTAGCCGCTGTAACGCGAGATGTAATTGGAGCCAGTCTGAACCGTGTTTAATGTTTACTTTTCACTCGGTAAGCCACTCGATAAGGGGCGATAACTCTTAAATGTTCCAAGGGACATAATTCCGTTTTTCTTTAGTTATTCCTAACACTTATCATCTCCAATTTCTATGTAATATGGAATTTCAGTGAACACTTTTTTATCTAATAGAATGTCGTAGTTCCATATGGAAAGGTACTGGTCGCAAGACACAGACATTAGTTCGCCAAACTTTGTTAAAAATGCGCCAATATGTGCCCCTTCGATGTAGAACGGGACATGAAAGACCGAAATTGTTGTACGCCGTCTTCCCAAGTGTTCCATCCTCAACACAGTCCTGGGTGATGATCTGCTTTTTTGAAAGTGTCATGCATTCATTTTCTGTAGAAAATAAAACAGACCAGTTATTAAATCCTCTAGTCTTGATTATCTTAACCGATGCTAATAGTTTAGTTATTATATCCACCGATGCCCTGATTGATTTTTTGGTTTTACGGTCCACAACGAACATATTGAGGGTCTTCTCTTGGATGTCTTCCAACTTTGGTAGGTCAACGATAAGTCCTTTTTCAGTAATCTGGTGCTTAAAAGATTCAATTTTAACCTTGAAATCCACCAAGTTAATGGTCACTGTCGGGGTTTTTGCCCATCCCGACGTTCCAGGTTGGGGGGAAGGTATCGACCCCATCTCCGTTGTCAAACTTTCCTTTGGCATTGAGCTGCCATGGCCGACGAGGAAAACGAAATCCGTAAAAAAAAAGAAAAAAAAACAGCACAGAAAAAAAAAGGTCGAGCGTTCTAAAATAATTCGGCTCTAAAAAAAAGAATCCGAATAACAGTAACAATGATAACAATAATATAACAATAATCAACAGTAATAATCAACGGAGCGCAAAATGGAAATACCTGATAACAAAAAAACAAAAAAAAGGACAGAGTGACAAAAGTTCTACTGCTGTTCAAAAACTCAATGAAAAGAGTACAGTTTTTATACTACTTATTGCCCCACCTATGCAAATTGACTGTCAACCAGAGCCATCTAGCTTTCAAATTCTCCAAACAGCCAATTTTCAAAGGGGGACAACTCAAACCACACTTTCTGGATCCATTCCTGGCTGGGGTAACTTTGCTAACCACAAACCAGAATTAGGAAACTATTAATTACTTAATTTAGATTAAGTAATTAACATATAAATAAAGTAGAAATAAATTTCAAAACGAGACTGTGATTCAATCTTACTTAATATAACATAATCTTACTTAATATCTTTCAACTTGTATTTACAATATTTTCCGATAAGGTGATATTAATAAAAAATTATTGATACAATTAATTAAACACATTTAATTCAGAAATCAGCCTGTTTTTAAACCATACTTTGAATGGCAAATTCTGTTAAAATTGCTATGACGTCATTGTGAGAGGATTTTTTCACATTATAATTCTTTATTTTCATTACGTTGTTAAGACAAGGTGTTTTGTTGTAAATTAATGTTAAGAATATTTGTGGTACCTAATTTTATTATGCGCACTCCAAAAGAAACTTTATAACACTTGAAGTGTTCGTCTCCAATTATATAATGTGAATATTTCATGTATTTATGTGGTATTTTCAGGGTTCAGAATTAATTTCATCTCAGAATTAATTTCATCTCGGAAATAATAGATTTATCAATTTTATTTGTTATTCAACTAATAAATCTTTTTTTTCTTTTAATTACAAAAGTATATTGTACGAATTAAAAAAAAAGGTTTATCTTATTTTATCTTCATTATTGACATTTACTTTATTTCTTACCTTCACCCATATTACGACTATTTATTTTGTGCAGAAATTTCAAGCTTTTTTTTAAGATACTCTTGTTTTTTTTCCAGAAAAATTCGAATGAAAATGAAGAGAAATAAATTTTAATATCATTTTTTATATTTTATTGGACTCAATTTCTTAAAATATATGATAAATATACTTTAAATGATAAAATATACTACTTTACAAATTTCTTTAAAAAATATGATAATATACTTTACAAACTTCTGAAAAAAAAGGATAAATATACTACTTTACAAATTTCTTTTACATAAACAAATTACATTTTAAGTTAAAAATTAGAAATATAACTTTAAGTTAAAATAAGATGAAAAAATTAAGAATTTGAAGCCAAAATTGCAACAAGTTCAGTGAAGAGTTAAAAGGGTTTGATAGTTTGCATGAAGATTTAATACAAAAAATAGAATTGAGATTTTCCTCAAATCTGGCATTTCACAATTCTAGTTTTAGATGTGGCCGAGAAATTAGATGAGATTTCACTTACGAGATTTCTACTTTCTCGATGAGATATGAACTTAATTCCATCACTCGTATTTTCTTAACTCTGCACGTTCTGAGTGAGGGGCCACCAGATATAAAATTAGAATATTGGATGTTCCATTTTTTATATTTTAATGGTGGACATCTTCTCCATCATGAGTTTCACCATCTTGGATAAGTATCTTCTTGGACAAACATGAATGAACGAGAAAGAAGACAATGATAAAGAAAATGTTAATGATGAGGAAACGACTGAATTTACATAAATAAATATACATTTAATCTCACACAGAAAGTTTGTGAAGCTGACCGGAGAGAAACAATCGCATACACTATCTATTAGTGTGGAGGATTGATGAAACATGAGTCCATACTGGAAAACACACGAGTTGGCAGCCACCATATGTATATATGTTGCATCAATGACTTTCATAAAAAGTCAGTTTTTCAAATCTCTTTGCCAAAACACTTATGGTCCCACAGAATATATTGGAATAATTTGTAAATTCTGTTTCCAGTTATCATCTTTTTTTTTTTTTTTCATCATTTCAGGTTTAATCAGTTTGAAAATTCACTCAAGGAAATTATTGAAATCCTGGATTTCTGGGATCGTACATCGCTGCAGGTGAGACGACCACCTAGCCCATCAGACAAGTCAGAAATTGAAGACCATCCACCACCATCTGCCAAAAAGGGCCCCCGTGGAAAAAGTGAGCCTTTTTATTACTTTTTGGGATGTACAATTAAAGCTTTTAGCATTTGCTCTGTAGCCACCCTGACACCCCGACTTGTTGATGAGCAAAGAATCGACAAATGGAGTGGATCTATAAAAAGGAAAAAGCTTTTGTTTCAATTGGTTTATAGCAGCCTCTTTTTCAGCCTGAAAGGGGACTTTTAGGTCCAGTACCTATCTAATAGCTTTCAGCTTTTAAAGCTATGATGGCCTGTCACTCATTATACTTCCCAGCAAAACTAGTATCCATTTATAACACAGGGGTGAAATGTTGGCATACAGCACATGGTCTTCCCAAATGATCACCCATGTAAGTATGACCAGGCTAAAAATTGCTTTAAATCTTTCCTTGCTCAAAATTCATATTTATTAATTAGTAAGATATGTGAAAATTGAAATTTCATACAGAAAAGTGTCAAGTTTTACACATTGGAACAGAAAATATAAAATATGAATAAAATTCAAAAACGTAACTGAGCAATGTAATATTTTACTGATAAATTTAAATCTCATAATTATATTTTGTCAAGTTTTTGGAGAGAGACCAACGGTAGACGAGCGGACGACAAACGCAATCAACTTCTGATAAAACAAAACAGTCAATCACAAAATCTACATAAATTTCACATTGTTTTCACTTCTTAGTCACCAAAAATTTGGAGCAATGTTTTTGATTTCCCGCCATTTTGAATAGCCTCAAAACCAAGATTGAAATAAACTTTGCTGCAAACAAATTCCAAACAATGCAGAGTTTATAATTCTGAAAAAAAATACAAAAAATTTGCTTTTATTTAAAAATCAACTTATTCATGAATAACCCTTGTACATGTTTTCATATTAAAAATATTTGAAAATGATTCTAACAGAATGTAAAAAATAGTGGTGGCCAAGTTATAAAAATATTAAGTCATTTTTGTTTCAGTACACGCAAGCTATTTTCACATTTTTAAATGTGATACTTTAACTTAACTTAAATGTTGTAATGACTGGCGAGCAAGTCATAAAAATGTTATGTTATTTTCTTTCCGTACACGAAAACTCTGTTCACATTTTTAATGTTTGATAAAAGAAAAAAATGTATTGGATGTTTTGTATTTATAAAAAGTAAAATGTAAATAAAAAAGAAAATGATGTGGCTTACGTATTTATGACTGGGAAAATAAGTAAAAGTTGTTTGAAAAAGAAACTGTAGGCTACAATCAAGCCATTTTGTTTTTTAACCGTTCAGAAAAAAGACATGAAAGTCTGTTATGGTCGCTATCGTTGGCTTTGAATCATATGCTGGAAAAGCAGTAAGAATAGTTATCATCAAGCATGCGTAAGAATAAAATAAATAATTAAATAGTTTCAACAAAACAAATGACTTAGGAATTACAGTCTTTTTTAGAATCCTCAGAAAGTATGGCTTACTAGTGGCAAGTAGAATAAGTAGCAGTATATTGTTGTTAGTATCGGCTACTGAAAAAGTAGTGCAAATAGTTATTGAGAAAGTGTGTTGTAATAGTAGCAAGCAGAATAAGTAGTAGTCTATTGTTGTTAGTATCGAGTGCTGAAAAAGTAGTGCAAATAGTTATTGAGAAAGTGTGTTGTAATAGTAGCAAGCAGAATATGTAGCAGTCTGTTGTTGTTAGTGTTGGCTTAAAGGAAAAAGTTTTAATGACACAAAAGGTGTGTTTTGTAGAATAAAGAATGATGTTAACCATTCGATAAATACATAATAATTTATAGTATTACTCAAAACAAGAAGAGGCAGTCATGTCAAAGGAAAAAAAAAAGTATGTGGTATATTTCAATAGTGCATTCGACGGCAGAAGTATTTTTTGAAATGAGCAAAAGCACTAAGCGATTCCCTAAAATAAATTAAGAAACGTTACATAGAAAAAAGTATTTTTTAGAAATCCAGACATAACGGAAATAATTTGGTGTTAAACAAACCGTAAATAGATGTTTTCACAGAAAGCAAGAAGGAAAAGCGGCCGCCATCTTCTGTCTGTGAACATGGAGCTAAAGCACCACGTTATTTGAAAAATGAATGAATAAAAAAAGAGAATGTGATCATTGATAGTAAGTGTCTGTTTCGAAATAAAAGTAGTCGCTTGTTTTTATTATCAATAATTGGAAGAAATACTTTTGTTATAGTTTTTGTTTATTAGCCAGTTATTATTAGGTCGGCATAGTGATGCATCTGAAATTAACGAATGCACAGTGACAGTGTAATATGAAAAAATTATGGTAAAGAGATTTCTTCCATATTTCCTTATAGTGTAATGGGTTGCGGTAAATAAAAGTAGTTATCGCCTCCGATCCCTTCTTTGCCATTAATAATCAAAGTAGAAACAAGTGAGCAGACTAAAATATACTTAGGTCGAAAATGATTGACAAAACACTTTTAGGTATGTAACCGATCAATGAAATAGGGAAAATCTCACTTTACTTTATATATAAGATATTGTTATTATTAACATTTTTTTATTGGGGGTGGTTTTGATTATCGATTGTAAAGTTGTTTTTTTTTCTTTCGGATGTCAGATGAGAAGGGAGATAAGCAAAGCAAAGAATCCGAGAAAGAAAAAGAGAAAGAAAGAGAAAAGGAGAAAGAAAAAGAAAGAGCCGCCCGAGAGGTAATTATGACAATTGACTACAATATGAGACGTGATCAAAAACTCTGATTTCTTATTTTAATCTTTCGGATGAACCACCTTGATTGAAAAAAAAAAAAAATTTAATATGAACGTTATATTTAAAAATATGAATGTCATATTTACGACTCAGCACTTCTGGGAAAGGTATGAACTCAGAAATTTCGAATAAAGTGATCAATAATTTTCTGATGTCAATAAAAGTGACGGGAAAAACAGCAATTGAAGTCGTGATACAGCTACACCAATATGTATAGCTGTCATGTTCTCTCGCCCTTGCTTTCACTAACCATTCTGATCTACATCTTTAATCTAAATGAATAAATAAATAAATCGAGCCGTTATTTCGTTTTTAATCCATGTTTTGCTTATTTCGCTTATGGCCCCTCCACACTGCTATTTCATCAGGATTAATTGTCCCCCAAATTGTCCTCCAAAACCTTTGACCAGGTGGAGAGAGGGAAAAAAAAGGGTGGTTTTAGTAGTGCTCTGGAGACCGCCTTAATTTTATCTATAATCATTTCAGTTTAAATGTTATAAAAAAAATTATATCGGGTCCCTATTTGCTTGCCTCCTCATGAGGGCAGAGTTAAACACAAAGTCGGTTTTTAATGTGGGTAAATCCAGCTCCCCAAAACGAGACACTCTGGATTAGGACAAAAATTTGAATTGCCTCAGTCTAGTAGGATTTCTCCTTCACTGACTGAAGACAGAACATATGAAGGGTAGTATCAGGACATATACTACACTTTGCTCTTAGCCAAAAAGCCAAGGAACACTTAAAAAATGATACGGAGTCACTTTTAACAGTAACAGTATATAAAAAGAAAAAGAATCTTTACTAAGCATGACTCAAAGTTAAATTCCATCAACCTATAATTGTTACAATGTTAAATTTGAAAACTTGCATTTCTTATAATGTAGAGCATTTTGGTAACGCTCTGGAGGCCTCTTTAGTTTTTGTTTTTTGTATCCTTACTTCAAATTTTATCAGAAAAAATTATATATAGTCGTTATTAAAAGTAACAACATATCCTTTAAAGTTATTGAACATGTGCATTAATCTGGCCCAAATTTCAATTCCATCAAAATACTTTCACAAATCTTTCTGATATTAAATTTAAAAACTTGTATTCCTTGTAAAAGATGTAAAATTCTTTGAAGTAATTCTGAAAATTTCATGAAAATTCTGGTAATTCTCTGATATTATTAAACGAGTCAAGAATTTTTCAGCTACAGCAGTTTGCAATGTAATCATAATAACAAATGCCATGCAAATTGGTTGAAAGTAATACCTACATCGAACGTCAATCGTCATCTAATTATTAAAGGTGGGATAACTCTCATTGACTAATCTTACAGTCTTAATAAGTCTATTGATGTATTTGTCATGTCTTCATCAATTTTTATCTCTATTTAAATATCCCATCAATCAGGCAGCTTCCCAGCTTCTCACGAGCAACGAGACAGGACTTGATGGTGAAGAAGCCGACGAAGGAAAGAGCAATTCTATTTCCGGAGTGCCGTACATTTTAATTGACTGCCACAGTAGCGAGAAACCTTTAATTGAACAGATTTTGAAGACGGAAAAACTCCCGCAAATATCCGAGGTAAATGTTTATATATCATCACTACGTATAACTACGAGATCTGTGTGTGTCTATGTGTTTCTCAACCCTACCAATTACTCACTCATGCTATCCCCTGGGTATGACCTCCAAACTACATCCAGTGATGAGGCCCCAACTTGGGGCTTTGGGGGTAGGGTGAAGTAACCCAAAAGTTACAACTGCTCCTAGGTCCACTCTTTAAAAAAATCCCAAAGAAACTTTTTTTATGGCAAATACTACACCAGTGGTTTGAGATGTGGTGCACGTCAAAGATGAAGTCGTCTCCACCTGACCACCGAGGTGAATGCCGCCACAAGTACAAGATATAAGTACAATGGGACGCGTAGTGATGGAAAGAGGCGAATAGGAGTGGAGGAAGGGGATCTATTAAACAGAAGAATGTCATCATTTGAAGGCTGTGATGTATTCATGCTAAGTGCATTTTCATTTTTTCTTCAATTACATCCAAAAATCAATATCCAAGAAGAAACCAGTCATTATGGAGTTGTTTTAACATTTCTAAAAGTGTTGTATTGTGCGGGGCTTAATAAAAATGACAACACAGGTATCTTAGGAAAATATAATAAGTATATTTATTTGTCGGTGATGATGAGGGTGGTGGTCAGAGAGGCTTTGTGCACAGGGAACTAGACGGTTGATTCTCTCCTAGGTTCGATCGTCAACTGACTGTCTTTTGATTTTCGGTTGTTATTATATAACGATTTTGTCGCCACCTGGACGACCTCATTGAGATTGCACTCGGTGACAGCTTGAACTTTATTTGACACTTCCAAAATCTGTCCATCTTTTCCTAACATGACACAACCGCACCTGGCAATATGATCTTTAACCTTTCCGACATCTCTGTTTCTTCTGACATCACTGTTTAAGTGATTCTTGCAGGTGCATCCTTTTTTTTTTTGTCAGAAGAAACTTATCTTTTGACAATCGATCATATGTTGCCTCTTCCTGTGCAGGTGTTTGTCTGGTTGTGAGTTTTTTATTTTATTTTCAAATAACTTTTTGGTCATCCAACAATTATCTTATCAACTGACAATTGCCAGGTGCATCTGTTTTATCAACAACCTTTCCGTGCACTGACTCGGATATGTAACAAAATGTTTATCCAATAATTGGAAATAATTGTCTTTATCGCCGGAGAACAACAAAGTGGATAGAGTTTTTGTGAACATTACTCGCCTTAAGCGAATAAATTTATAAATAAATACATTTAAATAAATATTTTAATATTTATGAAGTATCTCTACCTATGTAAAGATAGGTATGTATATATGTTTGTATGTACAAGTATTCACTCGTAAACTAATTAACCGATCATTAGAACATATCTGCTAGGTGTAGTCAGTCCAAATGTGGGCTATATTTAGTTTAATTTAGTTTTATGTGAAGGGGATAAGAATGCCTTTGTTAAAATTCAGATACTTTTGATTTTTGTGAAATTTTAAATATAGATATTAGACATCAATTAATAGATATTCCCCAAATTTCAGTTTCTTTATAGTGTTTTAAATTGTTTTAAGGGTATAAATTGGGCACAACTTCCCATTTGAAAATTCAAATATATCAGATTTGCATTAAATTTGATCCATAGTCATTGGATACTAATTAAGCAAGATTCCTGAATTTCAATTTCTTCTTAAATTTGAGACATTTTCTAGAATAAAAATCATGTAATGAATTTTGATAAAAATTCGAAGAATGATTTTAAACATAAAGTTTAGCATCATCATATCTTAATTTTAATATTTATAAGAGGATATAAAAGTGGTGCAGAACTGTTCTGTTTGGGGAATTAATTTTTAATCATCCTGGGAAGGATATTCTTCTAGTTTATTATATGATACAGCACATGTAATTATGAAATATTTATGAAAATAAACCAAAAATACATAAATAAATATGAATACATAAATGCATAAATGAATACATTTATAAATACAACAAAATGAATGCAACAAAATGAATACAACAAAATGAATACAACAAAATGAATACAACAAAATGAATGCAACAAAATGAATACAACAAAATGAATACAACAAAATGAATGCAACGAAATGAATACAACGAAATGAATACAACAAAATGAATGCAACAGAATGAATACAACAAAATAAATACAACAAAATAGATGCAACAAAATGAATACAACAAAATGAATACAACAAAATGAATGCAACGAAATGAATACAACAAAATGAATGCAACAAAATGAATGCAACAAAATGAATACAACAAAATGAATGCAACAGAATGAATACAATAAAATAAATACAACAAAATGAATGCAACAAAATGAATACAACAAAATGAATACAACAAAATGATAGCAACAAAATAAATACAACAAAATGAATACAACAAAATGAATGCAACAAAATGAATACAACAAAATGAATGCAACAAAATAAATACAACAAAATAAATACAACAAAATAAATACAACAAAATGAATACAACAAAATGAATGCAACAAAATGAATGCAACAAAATAAATACAACAAAATAAATACAACAAAATGAATACAACAAAATGAATACAACAAAATGATAGCAACAAAATAAATACAACAAAATGAATACAACAAAATGAATGCAACAAAATGAATACAACAAAATGAATGCAACAAAATAAATACAACAAAATGAATACAACAAAATGAATACAACAAAATGAATACAACAAAATGAATGCAACAAAATAAATACAACAAAATAAATGCAACGGTTTTAGAAACAAGTGTAACACACTTTTTTTTTGATTTAGCGCCATTGTACTATTTATAGCATTTAATCGTTTTTTTTTTGTCTTCTCTTTGTAGGTTTTAGAGGGTCTGGGACTCGGTCCCAAAGGACCACCAATCCCTCCTCCTGCAATATTTTCTGTGGTACCCTACCCTGTGAAGAGACGGGCTTCAGCTACAGCGGACATTTCCAAACATTACACATTTGTTGCATCCTCTCCCGATGATCCGTAAGTTTGATTTTGTGCCACGTCTTTAAGGTTTTCCTTGATATTTCGTTTGTTTAGAGAAATTTAAAGACATCATGAAATCACTAATCGAGTGATCATCATCATTGCCCGGGCCACACACGTTCGCTTTTTATTTCATTAGTTTAGACCAGGGGCGGGCTACCTCCAGCCACATTAGGCCCGCGAAGGCTTAGCGTCCAGCCCGCCACCCTTTTATTCTTTATTATTGCAATCTGGCCCGCGGACCTCCCAGTAAAACTCATATCATTTTGTTACATAGACGTAAAAGTAGGTTTCAATTAAGATTTACAGTGGGATAAAAATGTATAAACATCAGTGAGCGATGATGCATGTATATTTCATTTTTCTTTAACTATTAATTTCAAATCCTTGGCCTGAGATAAAAATAGAAAAAGAGAAAGAGAGAGGCAAAGAGGAAACGAGAGACGAGAAAAGGGCATAAAACAGAGAACTTATGTGAGGTGAGTCAAAACGAATGCTGGATCAACTTGCTACATCCCCGTCATTATTTTTTATGGTTCCAAAATGGCTCTTCGTCGGCGCCTTTTATAACATCACATACAGAAGTCTCTTGAGAAAAAATATCAGATTTGTAGAGTGTTCAATGCAATTTTTTGTACAATTTATCCATGTAAATAAAATATAGTAATTCTGAGATTTCGTTTTTCACTCCAGCCCGCGATCTCCTTCCTAAAGTCTCATCTGGCCCTCACTCTGAAAAGGTTGCCCGCCCCTGCTTTAGACCAATGTGGCTATACCATTCGAAGTAAATTTACTAAATGAACACATTATTATTTTCTTGCACAATTTAGTGTTTAACTTGAAAGACATAATTAGAAATGAATTGAAAAGTGTTCACTCTAACAAGCAACTCTAAACAGCTTTGACCGCAGATGCTGTATGATCCGATCAGTAATGGAACCTGGAAGAATGTTTTGATAACACACGCAAGATGAAGAAGTCACAGTTATTAGCATCAAGCAATAATGGATTACTGTATGAAGTTTGAATTATGTGAAGTTGGTCCATGTGACTTGGAGAGAATTAGTCAGAATACACTGCATGCCCTTTGTGGACTGCGCTCAACTCACTGCCGACATCCATAACATCACTTTTTGTGTCTTATTGAGATGTATCTTTAAACCAAATTTCAATTCTGTAACTGCTCAGTCAATAAATTTATGGGTAGACATGTAAATGCACAATATATGTACATATGTCGTATTTTATTGGTCCCCCGATTTATAAAATCGAGGGACTTATGTTTTGAGGTACGTCCGTCCGTCCGTCCGTCTGTCCGGATTTTTCTCCGCAACCATCCATTGAATTTCTCTGAAATTTTGCATGAAGTTGTAACTTTGGTCAGGTTAGTAAGTGACATTCTCCGATTTTTGAAAAAAAATCTGGTTAGCCCCCCAGGGGGTCAAAAGGCCCCGAAATGGCAAAAAATGACATTTTTTGCCCCATAACTTTTCATCCATCCATTCAATTTCTCTGAAACTTGGCCAAAATGTGGAGGCAATTGTTCCTGATAGAAAATAAGTATCGCTGACCTTGGAAAAAATCTGGTTCGCGCCCCCAGGGGGTCAAAAGCCCCCAAAATGGCAAAAAATGACCCTTTTCTCCCATAACGTTTTATCCATTCATTCAATTTTTCTGAAACTTGGCCAAAAAATAGAGGAAACTGTTCTGGATATAAAATGAGCATCCTTGACCTCATAAAAACTCTGGTTCGCGCCCCCAGGAGGTCAAAGGGGAGTCAAAAATGCCCCAAATTGCCCAAATTTATTGCATTTTACACTCGCCACATCGAGTCACATACAGAGAGGGACCACGCACGCGCAGCTTGTTTATTTAGATAAATTTCCAGCCATTTTGAATATTTTGAGAATCATAATACAAGGTTGTAAAGGTGGCGATCACCTAATCATTGTTGTCAGGCTTATTTAAAAAAATTTTTTTTATGGAATTTGCTCCAGACAAGGCATTAAGCCACTTGATGTAAGGAACTAAAAAAAAAAAATCTACTTCAAGGTCAAAAACTAGCCAAGTGTTAGGTGGATAGATTCCGACCCAGAAAACAGCAATTCTTCTCCCTTTGTCAGAAACATCGCTCATGGAATGTGAGGACTAAAGGACAAAATAAGGGAAACGAGAGTTACGAGGCTGCCGAAAGTAAACCCAAGGTCCTCTTTAGCTTGAGTCGATAGCGGCAGGAGATAACGATGCTAATTAGGATAAAGGTGATAATTTAAGTAATTGAAGATGATTAAAAAAAACTTTGTGTGTGACCCTGCATCTTAACACTATAATTTATTTTCAAAAACTTTACTTGGAACCCATTGAATTCACCATGGTGTAAATTTCATGAAGTAATTTTTAAATGTTAATTTTTCTCTATGTATATAAAGAAAAATTTGATAATGTTTGTATTTTTTCATTTGTCTGATGAGTAAATCGTTCCATATAAACTCACTGCTTTTTGGAAGAATATTATAGCATCTACTTTTCAACCAATTTTTTCATATTGTTTGTGTTATTGGTTGGCTCTTTTGTTTTACGGCATATCAGCCTTTTGCGAAATTTAGTCATTTTGATACAAAGGCTCTTTGAAAAGTTATCCATGATGTAAATTTATTTGTATACCAGTTGTTGCAGTGATCAAAGGATCCCCCAAACTCCCAGATTTAGGCCTCACTACCAGAAGCACTTTCATCAAACCTAAACCTGACTTTGTATCAGGCACGTAGCCAGGCTTCTAACTTAGGGGGGCAAGGAATTTTTAGGAGGGGCAAAACTAATATTGATATTCTAATATGAGTGACGTTTTGGTTCAGTGTGTGTGTGTACTGATATATAAATATAAATAAGTAGTAAAAAAAATTCAATTTCTTTTATATAATCTAAATATATTGTTGTGTATTTCGGTAGGTACATGTAAATAACAACATAAGCATAGTAAAGCACATAAAGCATAGTAAACACAGTAATAATAACATAAAGTTCGTAAAATAAGGTAGCTACTTGCTAGCTCTACAGAATTCTATTATAATCTCTTATTTTTATAGTTATTGAAATGCGCAAGGATGAGCTCTCTGTCAATGTTTCTCAGCAAATCTTTTTCAAGGAATATGAGGCAGAGTGAGGTCAGTCTTTCTGTTGACATCAAAGATCGCATTCTTGTTTTGATGCGCTTCACTGAAGAGAATAGTCTTTCAACGGTTACTCAGGTCTGTGGGATGGTAAGGCGCAATTGCAATACTCTATGCATCGATGGAAAAATATCCCTGTCACATTGTTCGAATAATTCTGAAAGTCCCAGATCTTCGGTAGGGAGACGTCGCTGAATGTAGTTCTTGAATATTTCCATCTCACTCTCCTTTACCAAAACACGATACAGTGGGCCTAGCTGTTTCAGTGTCTTACTGTCCATGAATGATTCTGATGACTTGTTACACACTGCAGCAGCTTTCATCACTGCACATTGAGCATTTCCAAATCAAGCACAGAGTTCTCCTCTAATGTGCCCCAGCAACTGTCGGAGTACCAAATCAAAATCTTCCACTGTACCCACACAGTTATGGCCAATGGAACTAGTCACTAATGTGCCATCTAATTTTCTGGATAACTTTCATGTTCTTTCAGATGGCCGAGTATCAATATCCGTGATATCGTACTTTGTGGCAAGCTCCAATACATACTTCACCACTTTCTCTGTATCGAATGATTCTGCGTGTTCAAGTAGTGTTTCCACCAAGCTAATAGCTGTCTCCGCATTTGTTTGTTTCTTTTGCAGACCTTTGGTCACAACATCTGTATAGTCATATAATCTTCCAAAAAAGATTAGGAGCACTAGGAACTTCTTTGTCTGAATTGCCTTCAGTAGAGCAATAGCAGAAAGTTTTGTTTCAGCAGCAGGATCATTTTGAAAGGATGTAAGGGTGTCCAAAATTATATCAAAACGGCGCAAGAACTTTTCAACCTCTAAGGATCTGGAAGACCACCTGGTTGTAGATGAATGGGTCAGTTCCAATTGTGGGTCTTTCGGATACAACATCTTCTGGATTTCCAGGTACTGGGAATGACGTTTTGTACTTGTCATGAAAGTGTCTCGAAGAATGTCTTAATGGCAAGATCAATCTCAGTGACAGATGCGAGAACTAAATTCAGCCTGTGAGATGCACAGTGCACATACTGGGCATTTGTATAGCCAGCCCTTTTCATCAGAGATTGGACACCACCACGCTTACCTGACATCACACTTGCACCATTGTATCCTTGCCCAACACACATCTCCTTCTCCAAGTTCATAGACCGTAGCATACTTTGCAGCTGTTCTGAAATACTGGCAGCAGATAAGTCATACAGCTCCATGAAACCAATGGCCCGTTCATGAACTTTTCCTCCGTGCAGAAACCTTAATGAAACACTAAGTAATTCTTTGTTAGAGATGTCCTTAACCTCATCAGCTAAAACCGCATAATATCCGGCTTCCTGAACCTGGTCCCTGATTTCCTCTAACAGAACCTTCTGTGCTGAAAGGAGTAAATCATTTTGAATCTCTGGGCTTAACATTTGTGTATTTCTCGGAAGTTTCTCCAAGCGTTGTTGAATAGTTGGGTCATACTTAGATAAAAGTGAGAGTAATTTCAAAAAGTTTCCTCTGTTTAGTGATTCTTTGCTTTCGTCATCACCTCTCAGTGCTATCTCATTCTCTGCACAGAATAATACTATGCCCAGTACTGCCAGGAGATGCTGTTTGTGCTCACCGATTAATTTCTTGTCTCGGTAGCATTGATCCAGGAGTTGATCCACTCTCCCTACTTTCTGAACATTTTTTAAGGAGATCCGAACCTTGTCCGCTTCTTTGTGGACATCAGTGTCATTATGTGCTTTCAATTTTTGTCTAATTTTCCTCCAGTTACGAAAGTCAAACTCTGTCCAGACTCTACTTTCCTCCCGTCGTAAATGTCCAAAATTCCTGCATGTATGACAAAAGATACCATTCTTCTGGATGCTGTACTCGATCCATTCAAATTTGGCGTACCACTGACTTGAAAAACGACGTCCCTCACTGAGACTTCCACCAGTAGCCTGATTCTTTGGGAACTTGATTCTTGGTTGAACCGATGGCTCTCCTTTTTCAGATAAATCAGAAACTGTTGATAGATCTGATGAAAGAGGGACCGACTGTTGATGTGATGAAGTAGGTTCTGATGATAGAATTAAAGAACTTGTTTTTTTTTTATTAATTTTTTTTACGTTCATCCGCTTTTGTCCGTGTTTGAATTATTTTGGTGGCCTTTTGTCCGGTGAGCTTTTGTCCGGTCGCGATCAGCATTTTATTTTTAGAACATTAACATTTTTATTGACATGTAAAACGACTGCAGATTTGCATATATCATGTATGGAAGGTAGCTTGAGAAATAATCTCATGATGACTAAAGAGAAAATGAATACGGAAAATAATTTTACTGAAATCTGAAATTGCGTGTGTGTATGTGGCAAACGAAATCGCCAGATTTTAAAGAAAAAAATCGCTAGCCGCTAGATCCAAATTTTACTAGCCAGATTCAAATCAAAATCGCCAGATTGGCAACACTGGTAGAATAGTAACTTGTCTTGCCCTTGCTAACATTTATTTGCTGCACATTTATTTTTTCACTCTTTTTTCGTTCTTCCATTCTGTTGATTATAGTAAAACATTCCCCAATTTTTACTATATCTTTTGTTTATTAAATTGTTAGGTGAAAATACAGAATAGCTAACAAAGCACCCCCTCTCTCCATGTTAAGAATGGCTTTCTAAATAATGTTATTATTTCACCGGGTTCGTAATTAAATTACGAGATTAAATCCATCATAATGCATTTAGGTTTCTTTGTAAACAAGTCAGCCATTATAATATTTTGTTAATAATTTAAAAATATATCAATTATTTCGTCTCTGTTCGAAATTTGAAAGGCATTTGGAAGTATTTAAACTATCGAATAGAAAGTCATTTGAACTGGCTTTTAAATGCTTAGAAAATCATGTATTTAAAAAAGCAAAATTGTTTTTCTTGTCATGAAATTAATTTATTAGTTATTTGTTTGTAAATGTAATTCAGTTTTTTAATCTCTGGTGGCCATCTTGCCTAAAAGTAAGTTTATTTACTACTTTTTAAATTTATTTACTTCTTTCAAATTAATCGTTGAAAGGTCGGAAAAGAATCAGAAAAATACAGCCGACTTATTGTCTGCCATTTTGGCTATGAAACGACGAATTAACCACTTCATCTTACAGTGATTTACCAATTTTGAAGTAAAAAAAAACGACTCGACGAGCGGCCGATTTTAAACACATCCATTTTCCCGCCGAAATTAAAGCATTGAATTACAGTTACAAAAAATAAATTAGGAATGTATTTCATGACAAGGAAAACAAATTTCCTTTCAAATTTCGAACAGACACAGAATTATTTGATATTTTTTCAATTATTAACAAAATATTAAAATGGCTGACTTGTTTACAAAGAAACCTAAATGCATTATGATGGATTTAATCTTGTAATTTAATTACGAACCGGGTTGAAATAATAACATTATTTAGAAAGCCATTCTTAACATAGGGGAAGCGTGGGGGGGGGGGGGGGCTTTGAAAACTATTCTGTACTTTTACCTAAGAATGTAATAAACAAAAGATATAGTAAAAATTGAATTTAACTTGAAAATCTTATCTAAAAAATAGCCCAGTCCGTAAACTGCACAAGTACCAAAAAGATAACACAATAAGTGTTCTTTATTGGTCGGGCGTAGCCCCGTATTTACAACTATATCCCCCGCAAGTACGGTTCTAAAATCTTTTTACAATCGATATATCTTCCCTAATTAATTACCGACTTTTCCTACTTTGCCAAAATTGCCAAATTTTCCATTGTCAAATTTTCATTTGCCGAATATTCAGGGCACCCCTTTTTTCTTTCAATTTACAAAATATCTATTGTTTTTAAATATTGGTGTAAAAATATAAGTCTCGATGTATTGCTTCTAAATAGGGGGTATTTAGAAGCAAGACATCGAGACTTATAGTAATTTCTCCTTTCTCAAATAATATTTATTTAAAAAGAATCTCACAAGAAAAGACACGTTTCACAAGAAATTTTAATCCAGAACTCTATAATTAAGTTTATAATTAATAATTAACATTATGATTAGATTAACTTTATTGTTTGACGTTGTCTTTTTAACTAATTTTGAACATTTTGCTTTTTTTTTGTAAAGACGGGCTACTTTTGGTTAAGTTTTATTTTCTTTAAACAAAAAATGTTGTTATTTATTGTTTTGTTGTAAAAGTTACAGCAATAAATGAATAGAGTTCTTCAAGAAAAATTCCAAACAAATGAGACTAGTGTTTGCTTCTTTAAAAAGAAACTTAATGTAGATAAATCGATTTCATTTGCTTCAAAACAACAGCGTATTAATAAATACTTATTTAATGAATACTTATTTAAAAAATATTTATTTACAAATATTGAAGGATGGCATAGCCTATTTTATCTGAAGCTCACGATTTTCAGTTATTTAAACATATTGGAGGGGGGCTTAGCCACTAAGTGGCCAAAGATTAATAATTTTTAAAAATGCTATTAGTAATTATTTCTTTTCTAAAAACACATTTTAAATTTCTTTAAAATGGAGTTAACAAAAAAGAAAAGAAATATAGGCACTTACATTTATGTTGGTCAAAATTTCCTCTAGTCTTTCTAAGAGTAGTTGTCTCTAAGAAAATGAAAATGTAACTAAACTGTTTCAATAACCAATAATCTTTTTTTATTATTATACGTTTATTCTATCTCCCTATCCACTCTTTATTTATTTTGACATTTCTTTTCACTATTAGTTCACACAGACATGAAAAATCAAAATCAAAGAAATAACTGATGCCAAAGTCCTTGACTTCATCTTCTCACATATGTGTGAAAAAACATTGGATTCACTAATTCACTTAATCCCACTCAACATCACAAGCCTTTTTTTGCTCGTCTTTCTATCAACTTCATCTCGGGTGAAATCAGGGATTTTTTTCTGTTAATTTCAAAAATTTTGAATGTAATATTCACAATTTTTTAAATTAACAGTTGCAACTGACAACAAAAAGAAAAAACGTATTTGAGATTCATGATGAAATACAAAAATATTTTTTAAAACTAATTCCCAGTTGCATTTGAAAATAATTTAGGTTGCTAGTATTCATTTTTATCTTTTGAATGAAGACAACACTTTCTTTTATAAATTAAAAAAAAATATCTTTAAAAGAAGCTGTCAGAAAAACAACATGAATTCATTTTGTGTTTATATTACATCATTTGGATTATAATTATTTAATTGATAATTTATAATATTAAATAGTGTGAATTAACAATATTTAGAAATATATATTTGGTAAGTTGACAAAAAAAGACAGATACACTGACAATCTCTTTCACTAAGCAGGAAACAGGTGAAAAGCATCGAGGCTTTGTTTCCCTCACCACTTGATCTGAAACTAGCGAAGTTATGTTTGAGTTTGAGAACACGTACATTTTAATTTTTTTTCTTTTTACAAGGTAACATAAATTTAAATTATATTCAGATGTTATTATGGTCAATAGATTTATTTTAACTGGTAGTTTAAAAATCCGTAAATATTTATTATGGTATCATTAGTACCAGAAATAGAAAATTAAGTTTTAAACAAAATAAAATCAAAAGAAGCGTTTTTGAAATCAGAAATTATGTTAAAAATTGGTGGGAGGTCCCCTCTTGGTGGGTGGCCCAGGGCCCCAGCCCCTTGGCCCCTTAATCCGACCCTGCTGTAAAATATATTACACAAAAGTAAATACTGGTTCATAATGAAGAAGTATAGTTGACTAGGAAATATAAGAGTATTCCATGAAAAATGCCAGTATACTGAAATCATATGCCCTTAATAAGGTTAAGATGAAAATTCATATACACTAAATGTACAAAAGCAAGGAAATTCCCAAATTGTTACACTTTTATTGTCATTAAGGGTATGACTACATATCAACCAAACCATTTCATTATAACATCACTACAGTATAAATCTCTATGCATGAGTGGATGAAGTGTGTGAGGTGTGCTGAAGAAAAATTCCTACCAGTAAAATACATAGCCCTGTTGTGCTCGCATACCCTTAATGACAATAAAAGTGTAAAAATTTGGGAATTTCCTCGCTTTTGTACATTTAGTGTATATGAATTTTCATCTTAACCCTATTAAGGGCATATGCTTTCAGTATACTAGCATTTTCCATGGAATGTCACTACTTTTGTAAAGGTTATGCCTCAATTCAATGTCTTCTCATATCTGATATAGTTGGTAGTTTGACTAATCAATGTGTCTTCCAATATTCACAGGTAAATATTTTTTTAAAATTATGATGAGTGTATATTTACTCATGATACAATTCAAACTAGAACAATTTTTTTCAAAACTAAGATATATGGTAAACTGAAATTAAAATGCCATCAACTAGACCCTAGAACCTCTATCTCTGCCAAAAATCAGCTGAATCTATCAAATAGTTGATGAGATACAGGGTGGCACATACGTACGTACACACGGATAACATGATTTCATGATTGAACTTTCTGGATCTCTGGGTTGCCTAGACTAATGATGCTGAAATTCTACACACTTATAGAACCTATCAAATAAAAATTTTGTGCAAAGTTTTAACTAATTTGTTTTTTTTGTTTTTGAGTTATGATTGATCAAAGAAATGAGATTTCCAGCATAGGCCGTTTTTGAAGTCTATTAAGGGATAGAGCGCTCTCGCGCCTCCCTTGATTTATATTTATAATATTTTTGGATCACAAATTTCAGGGGGTGCAAATGTAATATCAGGCTGGGGGGGGGGGGGCTTTCCCCCCCCCCTGGCACCCCCTGGCTACGTGGGGGCTTTGTATCTAACCTTCTAAAAGGAGGTAAATAAAAAAAGGGAGGTAAATAAAAAAAGGGAGGTAAATAAAAAAGGGGATGTAAATAAAAAAGGAGGTAAATAAAAAAAAGGAGGTAAATAAAAAAGGAGGTAAATAAAAAAGGAGATAAATAAAAAAAAAAAGAAGAAGAATACCATAATGTTCGATATTAAAGGCCTACTAACAGTGAAACTGAGACTTAGAACTGGAGAATCTTTTCACTTTAAAAAAAAAAAAAATCTGTTGCATTTATTCTATGATATTATTATTTCTAACAACAAATATATTGACGATCAAATCTATTTGGTTTATGGGTAATTTCTGACTTTCTTTCTGAAAGGTATTTGAAAAACAAAATATTGTTGAAGCTAAGTTTACTATTAAAAAACATAAACTAGAATCAAATGTAATATTTGATACTACAAAAAGTATTTATTAACATTTTGATGCTACGAAAAGTAATTTATTAACATTTTGATACTACAAAAAGTAATTTATTAACATTTTGATACTACAAAAAGTAATTTATTAACATTTTGATACTACAAAAAGTAATTTATTAACATTTTGATGCTACGAAAAGTAATTTATTAACATTTTGATGCTACAAAAAGTAATTTATTAACATTTTGATGCTACAAAAAGTAATTTATTAACATTTTGATACTACAAAAAGTATTTATTAACATTTTGATGCTACGAAAAGTAATTTATTAACATTTTGATACTACAAAAAGTAATTTATTAACATTTTGATACTACAAAAAGTAATTTATTAACATTTTGATACTACAAAAAGTAATTTATTAACATTTTGATACTACAAAAAGTAATTTATTAACATTTTGATACTACAAAAAGTAATTTATTAACATTTTGATACTACAAAAAGTAATTTATTAACATTTTGATACTACAAAAAGTAATTTACTAACATTTTGATGCTACGAAAAAGTAATTTATTAACATTTTGATGCTACGAAAAGTAATTTATTAACATTTTGATGCTACAAAAAAGTAATTTATTAACATTTTGATGCTACGAAAAGTAATTTATTAACATTTTGATGCTACAAAAAAGTAATTTATTAACATTTTGATGCTACAAAAAGTAATTTATTAACATTTTGATGCTACGAAAAGTAATTTATTAACATTTTGATACTACAAAAAGTAATTTATTAACATTTTGATGCTACGAAAAAGTAATTTATTAACATTTTGATGCTACAAAAAGTAATTTATTAACATTTTGATACTACAAAAAGTAATTTATTAACATTTTGATACTACAAAAAGTAATTTATTAACATTTTGATACTACAAAAAGTAATTTATTAACATTTTGATACTACAAAAAGTAATTTATTAACATTTTGATACTACAAAAAGTAATTTATTAACATTTTGATACTACAAAAAGTAATTTATTAACATTTTGATGCTACGAAAAGTAATTTATTAACATTTTGATGCTACAAAAAAGTAATTTATTAACATTTTGATGCTACGAAAAGTAATTTATTAACATTTTGATGCTACAAAAAAGTAATTTATTAACATTTTGATGCTACAAAAAGTAATTTATTAACATTTTGATGCTACGAAAAGTAATTTATTAACATTTTGATGCTACAAAAAAGTAATTTATTAATATTTTGATGCTACAAAAAGTAATTTATTAACATTTTGATGCTACGAAAAAGTAATTTATTAACATTTTGATACTACAAAAAGTAATTTATTAACATTTTGATACTACAAAAAGTAATTTATTAACATTTTGATACTACAAAAAGTAATTTATTAACATTTTGATACTACAAAAAGTAATTTACTAACATTTTGATGCTACGAAAAAGTAATTTATTAACATTTTGATGCTACGAAAAGTAATTTATTAACATTTTGATGCTACAAAAAAGTAATTTATTAACATTTTGATGCTACGAAAAGTAATTTATTAACATTTTGATGCTACAAAAAAGTAATTTATTAACATTTTGATGCTACAAAAAGTAATTTATTAACATTTTGATGCTACGAAAAGTAATTTATTAACATTTTGATACTACAAAAAGTAATTTATTAACATTTTGATGCTACGAAAAAGTAATTTATTAACATTTTGATGCTACAAAAAGTAATTTATTAACATTTTGATACTACAAAAAGTAATTTATTAACATTTTGATACTACAAAAAGTAATTTATTAACATTTTGATACTACAAAAAGTAATTTATTAACATTTTGATACTACAAAAAGTAATTTATTAACATTTTGATACTACAAAAAGTAATTTATTAACATTTTGATACTACAAAAAGTAATTTATTAACATTTTGATACTACAAAAAGTAATTTACTAACATTTTGATGCTACGAAAAAGTAATTTATTAACATTTTGATGCTACGAAAAGTAATTTATTAACATTTTGATGCTACAAAAAAGTAATTTATTAACATTTTGATGCTACGAAAAGTAATTTATTAACATTTTGATGCTACGAAAAGTAATTTATTAACATTTTGATGCTATAAAAAGTAATTTATTAACATTTTGATGCTACGAAAAGTAATTTATTAACATTTTGATGCTACAAAAAAGTAATTTATTAATATTTTGATGCTACAAAAAGTAATTTATTAACATTTTGATGCTACGAAAAAGTAATTTATTAACATTTTGATACTACAAAAAGTAATTTATTAACATTTTGATACTACAAAAAGTAATTTATTAACATTTTGATACTACAAAAAGTAATTTATTAACATTTTGATACTACAAAAAGTAATTTATTAACATTTTGATACTACAAAAAGTAATTTATTAACATTTTGATGCTACGAAAAAGTAATTTATTAACATTTTGATACTACAAAAAGTAATTTATTAACATTTTGATGCTACGAAAAGTAATTTATTAACATTTTGATGCTACAAAAAAGTAATTTATTAATATTTTGATGCTACAAAAAGTAATTTATTAACATTTTGATGCTACGAAAAAGTAATTTATTAACATTTTGATGCTACAAAAAGTAATTTATTAACATTTTGATGCTATGAAAAAGTAATTTATTAACATTTTGATGCTACAAAAAGTAATTTATTAACATTTTGATGCTACGAAAAGTAATTTATTAACATTTTGATGCTACAAAAAAGTAATTTATTAACATTTTGATGCTACAAAAAAGTAATTTATTAATATTTTGATGCTACGAAAAGTAATTTATTAACATTTTGATGCTACAAAAAGTAATTTATTAACATTTTGATGCTACGAAAAAGTAATTTATTAACATTTTGATGCTACAAAAAGTAATTTATTAACATTTTGATGCTATGAAAAAGTAATTTATTAACATTTTGATGCTACAAAAAGTAATTTATTAACATTTTGATGCTACGAAAAGTAATTTATTAATATTTTGATGCCACGAAAAGTAATTTATTAACATTTTGATACTACAAAAAGTAATTTATTAACATTTTGATGCTATGAAAAAGTAATTTATTAACATTTTGATGCTACAAAAAGTAATTTATTAACATTTTGATGCTACAAAAAGTAATTTATTAATATTTTGATGCTACGAAAAGTAATTTATTAACATTTTGATACTACAAAAAGTAATTTATTAACATTTTGATGCTACAAAAAAGTAATTTATTAATATTTTGATGCTACGAAAAGTAATTTATTAACATTTTGATGCTACAAAAAGTAATTTATTAACATTTTGATGCTACGAAAAAGTAATTTATTAACATTTTGATGCTACAAAAAGTAATTTATTAACATTTTGATGCTATGAAAAAGTAATTTATTAACATTTTGATGCTACAAAAAGTAATTTATTAACATTTTGATGCTACAAAAAAGTAATTTATTAACATTTTGATGCTACAAAAAGTAATTTATTAACATTTTGATGCTACGAAAAAGTAATTTATTAACATTTTGATACTACAAAAAGTAATTTATTAACATTTTGATACTACAAAAAGTAATTCATTAACATTTTGATGCTACGAAAAAGTAATTTATTAACATTTTGATGCTACAAAAAGTAATTTATTAACATTTTGATGCTACAAAAAGTAATTTATTAACATTTTGATGCTACGAAAAAGTAATTTATTAACATTTTGATGCTACGAAAAAGTAATTTATTAACATTTTGATGCTACAAAAAGTAATTTATTAACATTTTGATGCTACGAAAAAGTAATTTATTAACATTTTGATGCTACGAAAAAGTAATTTATTAACATTTTGATGCTACGAAAAAGTAATTTATTAACATTTAGTAAGAAAAGAAAATTAATGTAATAATTAAATTTGACAAAATTAATTTGATAATTTTAGATATTTGCAATGCCAACATTTTAAAATAGGCATTCGATTCTGGTTGTTAGTTGCACCATAAGTTGACCTTCTGTATAGAATGCCTTGTGGTTCTATTTAACTCATAGATAGAACCCTGACTGATACTACCACTCCAGGACCTGTGAGTAATAGTAACTGTGGGATGACTTCACAAGCTTCCAAAATTGGGGCCTCACCATTGGATGGTATTTAATACCTAGAGTAATAGATTGAATTTTTTTTCTTTGACAATTCTTTCAATATTTTATCTACAGCTGTAAGTAATTACTGCTGGGTATATGTTGAGTATATGTTGAATATATGCTTTCTTTTAAGAAATGTTTCTATATAGAATGAATCATTTTCAACAAGTGGATTGTGTTTCAGTATAAAATAACCCCAAAAAGTTGATATGCCGTCAAACAAAAAGACGAAATTAATTTCAAAAGTAATTATTTCTACCGTTTGTTTTTGTCAGTAATGTCATTCTTGAAGAAAAAATGAAAGAGCCTGAAATCGAAGATGGGATGTCACAAGATAAACCCGAAAGAGTAACACCAGTCTCCAAAGCAAAGACTAAAATAACGGAAAAACCACGAAGTGGAATCGATTCAAACAAGAAGAAAAATGCCAACAAAAAGAAAACGAATCAAGCAAAATCTCAATTTCAAGTACCATCTCCACCTCTGTGTGGCGTCACCCCAAGTTCTGATGATTGTCAAAGGTAATGTTTTTTCTGATAAAATTAACTTTTTGCAATCAAATTTAAGTTAAAAAAATTAAAATAAAGACATTTAAAAAATAGAATTAAATAAATAAATAACCTAAATATTAATATACATAATAATTTAAAACGAACAGATAATGCAATGTTTAATGACAGTATTAACCGACATATTAATTTAAACGAATAGACTTGGTTTATAAAAAAAAAAATTTAGATTAGAATTTAAAATTTAACGACAAAAAAAAAGGAAAGATTCTAAAAAGTAAAAAAACAAGAAGTTTAATAAAGTAAATAGATGAATAAATAGATTAGATAAAAAAAATAGATAAATAAAATATTAATAAATAAATAAATAATTATTAAAAAAAAAAGTTTATTGAATCTGGTTTGGAATTTAAAATTTAACCGGTATTTTCTGCGAGACTGCATCCTACGGCTTACTTCATATGCACACTTGAACTTGAGTTGAGCACGGTTCTGAAGAAGCGAAGAGTTCCCGAAATATTAAAAAAAATATATCATACGGAATTTCCACCAGACCATCTTGATACAGGTATTACATAACATTGTAACATTGTGTAGATAGACAGATATATATGTGTTTGTGAAAAAAAAAAATAATAATAAATAAATAAATATATATATATATATATGTGTATGTATAGATTGTATTAAGGGTGAAACTATTTCATTTGTTCCACCATTATATGTCTTATTTGCTCCAACCTGTGTCTATCCATCACACCTCTGCATTGTATTACCTTCTAAGTATCACATTTCTATATACTAATAAACAATGCTTCAAGCAAACTACATAAACCTCTTATTAAAATAAAGGTTTAATCGGAAATATTGAATAAGCATAACAAAATGCTAACTAATTCAATGCAATGAATGGTGATAATCTGCCAAATTATTGAGAAACACTGAAGTGACTGAATTAAAAGAAGACAAATGCACATAATAATAATACAATATGTTTTCAAAGCTGTGAAAAGAAAAAATCCAAACTCACAATCTGAAATTAAAATTGCAATAGAACTAGGGGTGGGACGTAATGGGTGAAAATTTCAGATTCATGCAAGTAGTATTTTTTGTGTTCATTTATACATAAATAACACTAAACAATCAAACATTTTGAAAATTTTGCAAAATTCAGAAGGTGCAGGCCAAAAATAGCCGTTAGGGCTCCACGGGACTCAAAATCCATCATTTTTCGGTTAAAAAGTGGTTTCATGCAACATTGCAGGTCCTAAAACATCCTCAAAAGCTATGAATGGATATAGATGGTTAAATCTGATATAATACTTTAATTTAGGACTATTTTCAGGCTGTGAAAGAGTTTTCATCAATGTAAAATAGCCAAAAACTAGTGGCCTGCACCTTCTGAATTTTGCAAAATTTTCAAAATGTTTGATTGTTTAGTGTTATTTATGTATAAATGAACACAAAAAAATTCAATAGCAGATAATTCAGTGATTTAACAAGGGATGAACTATTTAATAATTCAATAGCAGATAATTCAGTGATTTAACAAGGGATGAACTATTTAATAATTCAATAGCAGATAATTCAGTGATTTAACAAGGGATGAACTATTTAATAATTCAATAGCAGATAATTCAGTGATTTAACAAGGGATGAACTATTTAATAATTCAATAGCAGATAATTCAGTGATTTAACAAGGGATGAACTATTTAATAATTCAATAGCAGATAATTCAGTGATTTAACAAGGGATGAACTATTTAATAATTCAATAGCAGATAATTCAGTGATTTAACAAGGGATGAACTATTTAATAATTCAATAGCAGATAATTCAGTGATTTAACAAGGGATGAACTATTTAATAATTCAATAGCAGATAATTCAGTGATTTAACAAGGGATGAACTATATAATAATTCAATAGCAGATAATTCAGTGATTTAACAATGGATGAACTATTTAATATACTTAAAGAAATAAGACGACAAAGTCCATTTCTAATATTCAAAACAACTTTATTGAGTCATCTTCGTTGTGGTGTAACTAAAAGCTCATAAAAGAGAATGGTATTAGTACTTGAATAAGTTCATAAGTATGGACGAAGATAAAAAGTTGGAGAGTCCACGTGGTGTTTGGAGGAATGCTATGGAAAGTAAAGATCTGAAAGTGAATGTTACCAAGACCAAAGTGTGAATCAGTTTTTGTAGTATTAGAAAGCTCCCCTGCTCAGTTTATGGAAAGGGAGCTGGGTGCAATTCAATTTTTTGTGGTACTTGTAAGCATTGAAGTACACAAGAAGTGCAGAGGAATTACTGGTAGGTTGAGAGAGGATTATAGAAAATGGGACGAAATCCATTTCTCATATTCAAAACAACTTAATTGAGTCATCTTCTTTGTGGAGTAGTAAGTAAAAGGGAACGAAAGAGAAGGGTGTTAGTAATTAGATAAGATCATGTGGTGTTAAATAAACGTCCCGTTAGTAGGGAATAGAGAAGAGTTAATATATGAAGGATAGGATGAATGTCTTGTTTGTAAGGAACAGAAAAGAGTTCATATATGAAAATGTGTGTACGTACACAGGTGTTGAAGTAAGGCCATGTCCATGTAGGTGTGTAAGTATGTGTGTATGTCACATTAAGTCCATGTGTACGACCGTAGCCAAGTTTGATCCTTGGGTCTTCCTGTTGAAGTCAAACCCAAGGCCCAAACGGCCCGGTGGCTTTTGGTTGCGTCCCGAGAGAGAAGTTTGGGGGTTGGTTTGAAGAATGTGGATGAGTTGTTGCTGATGCTGTTTCTTAGCCAAGAAAGAGAGAGTAAACCGTGGGCGATCCTTTTTATAATCTCTTGTCAGGTGCTCATCTCGCCTGAGAGATGGCCTCTGATTGGGAAAGCCAGAAAAGAAGTTAAATGCTTGCACCAATCAGCTCCGAGCTTAGAAAATAAACATAGATTCAAAATCGTTAACTGCGACCTGTCACTGCTACTGATGTTGTCGTTTGTAGTACCGCCGCTACATATCGCAAATATATTAGAAAAACTATGGGAAATGATGAAATCAATTTAGTTACATCAAAGTTAGACACTTTTATAAGAACAATGTCTGATCAACTCGATTATGCAAGAATTAAAAAAGTAGCTATTTCAAATTCGATAGTATATTAAGTTAGTTATATACTAAATAATAATTTTCCTTTTCTTTGAAAATCTCAATTCTTGATCTACCAGATCCTAAAGATGGGAATGACTTTTTGTTGGATATACATACATATATATTTATTATTTATTATTTTTACCTGCAGACAAATGTGTTTCATGCTTACACAATCTTCAGTGTAGGAGATGATAATTACTGCCGGTCAAAGGATTCGAACCCAGTTGCAAAGTCACCCTAGGCCACCATCAATTAAGATGGGAAAGAAGAGAATTCCAATTTTATATAATGTCGAATCAGCGGACATATATAGTAAGCTTAGTAATATATAGTGTTCAACAGCAGAGGCCAGAACATCGCATTATGCATAGATTGACAGCTTATTATAAATTTTCTTAGAGGCCAAATTCTTGTTGAAGAGGACGATAATAATATTTTTTATATAAATATTTATTATTTATTATTTTTTGCCTACAGACACATGTGTTTCTTGCTTACTCAATCTTCAGTGTAGGATGATAATTACTGCTAGTCGAAGGATTCGAACCCAGTTGCCAAGTCACTTTTGACTCTGCAGCCTGGTATATATATATATATATATATATATATATATATATATATATGGATAAATATGTACAAGTGACAAATTTATTTCAACTTCGATTGTTCAATGCAATGTTTATTATTCTATATATATATATATATATATATATATATTTTAATTAATTAATTTATGAACTAATTTATTGTATACAAATTTTCATAATTAATTTACAAATTACCTTTTGCGTGCACAAAAGTTTTAATTAATTAATTAAAAAATCTATATATACAAAAATTGACGACTCGTCCGATTAAGGGCGAATTAAAAAAAAAGAAAAATGCACTCCTCTGCATATTCTTAAATAATAAACAAACCGCTCAGGGTAGCAGAAAAATAAAAACGCACCGATATCACCAAAAACAATAACAAAAAATCAGCATATATATATATATATATATATATATATATATATATATATACATGGACGGCGGCACCGGGGGGGGGGGCAGGGGGATTCAAGCCCACCCCCCCCACATTTTGACTTGGCCCCCCCCCCCATTTTACGGTCATCAATAATGAAGTTATATATGCATGTGTTTAGCCGCCCCCCCCCCAATTTTATAACTGTGCCGCCGGTCCTGATATATATATATATATATATATATATATATATATATACTATGTATACCCATATAATATAGAAATTAATAAATGCAAAAGTTTTTTACAATTTATCACTCCTATATTACTATCAGAACGGGTTACTGTTATTTAATCAATAATACCACATAGAATTTTGAAATACTGTATATATAGTACAGATGAACGATTCAAATAACAATTATTTGAGTATCTAATTTGCATAATTCATTTTTAAACAGTTCATAAAAAAATTGTTTGCTGCTATACATTTATAATATTATTGTCCTATTATGTCTCTATATATATGCAATAGTTTCATTGATATTAATAGTAGTTAATGAAAGTGATTTTAAAAAAAAATGGATACCTTACTAAGAACCTGTCTTGAATTAAACTAACATTGCTTGCTAAAATTCTTACTGACAGGCATAAGCGAGAACAGAAAAAGGAGGAAAAAAGTGGCTGGCTAGCTTTCTCACTTTCTTTCTCTCTCTCTCTCTCTCTCTCTCTCTCTCTCTCTCTCTCTCTCTCTCTATCTCTCTATCTCTCTTTCTATTCTCCATTCGTCTCTCCTGTTAACGACACCATATTTAATGTTTTTAAATTCAATGATTGTTTTCATCCTGTAGACAAAACGTTTCACATTTCTGTTTAAATGTTCCTTTTCCGACCTTTAAAGGGACTGATTTGCTTTTCAACAACAAAATTGCAAATTAAAAAAAGACACATAACATCGCTCAGGCGAATTGCTTTCTTTTGTATCAAAATCAGCAAAATGTTAATGTTTATCTATTTATACAAATAAATGCGAAAGTTTTAGTCTTGTGTTTGTAAGTATTTCAAGCTCAATACTTAGTAATATTAAATGTATTCGGTGCTTATGCTGTTCAGCGGCCGTATTAAAAAATTATTTTTTTATAAAAACAATATTATATACTTATTCAGCGTTATATTCTTACTCACTGTACATCAAAAGTAGAAAAAATTATCCACTAGAACTTTAATTACAAGTATTTTTCCATTCTGCGTATCATAATAGCGATTCGTTCACTAAGCGTCCATCTTCTTTCTTAAGAAGATTTCAAGGGCAGATAATTGAAATCTTCTTAAAAAAACAAGATGGAGGCTTACTGAACGAATCGCTGTTATGATACACAGAATGGAAAAATACTTGTAATTAAAGTTCTAGTGGATAATTTTTTCTACTTTTTTGTACAGTGAGTAAGAATATAACGCTGAATAAGTATATAATATTGTTTTTATAAAAAAATAATTTTTTCATACGGCCGCTGAACAGCATAAGCACCATGTATTCATTTCAAGATTTTTATCTTATCATTTTATAATAATTTTGGAATAATGAATATCCAAAATAAACCAACGGATGTACATGTTTTCAATGGTTGTACAGGTAGCTTACTTAAAAATAAAACCCCTTTCATCAGGATCCTTAAATTAAGATACAACAAACAATCCAGAAAAATATGGTGGAAATTATCACATGGAAACAAAACGAGTTCAAAAATTAAAATTAAAATTATGTTTAGAAATTATACCCCCCCCCCGCCAAAAAAATATATAGTTACGAAAATGTTCATCAACATATGATGATGATGATTTAATATTATTTGATATTAAATAAGGAATTCTGTAAGGATTGAACCTGAAATCAAACTTTAACTTGATATGAATTATATATATATATATATATAGCTAGAACATGTATGCAAATATGTAGGCAGAAATGTTTGCATAAATAATATATATATATATATATATATATATATATATATATATATAAATATGAAACTAAAAGTATACTTTTAGTGGATAGAACCTATAGTGAAATGGTTTAAGCTCAATATACGAGATAGAGCAATTATAAAGATAGATGAAAGACGAGGGATAAACATGTACGAATGACAAATTTATTTCAACTTCGATTGTTCAATGCAAGGTGTACTCAGTAAAAACATGTTTATTATTTTTTCCTTAAGCGAAGGCTTTTCAAAGATTAAAATCTTATCATCAGATAATATGATAAGATGATAAGATTTTAATCTTTGAAAAACCTTGGCTTAAGGAAAGAATAATAAACATGTTTTTACCGAGTACACCTTGCATTGAACAATCGAAGTTGAAATAAATTTGTCATTCGTACATGTTTATCCCTCTTCTTTCATCTATCTTTATATATATATATATATATATATATATATATATATATATATATATATATATATATATATAGATATATAAGTAGAGAAAAAAGATAAATGAGTATGTTATAATTGAGGTTGCCAACCTTCTGATCGGGAGAGAGAGGGAGTACAAATAAGTGCTTAAACTGATGTATCATGATATACATTATGTAAATACAATAATAATAATATAATAAAAAAAAACAGTCGTTTTAGATTTTAATGACATGTGCTTTCTTTTGTTTCAGTATAATGGGGGACAACTTTGCACTAAGTGAACCAAAGATGCCAAAGTAAGTCGAAGCTATTTACATAATTTCACTCTTTTCTTAGTAAGCAAAAAACACAACTTCTTGTCATTCTTGTAATTTAATAAGGTCGCCATGAGGAATCAGTCGGTTGTTGATTTTGTTATAAGTAACCCTCATTGTGAGATGAAGTGAACATTTCTGACTCCTCCAATGTTGTCACGGATCTTTTATGCATACTGAAAAGTTGTTGGTTTATGCCTATCCATCAGGTAATATTTACCTGCTTTCACAGCGAAGCAAAATGTGACACAAGGTCATTTTTAGTATGTAACAGAGAGGAGAAGTTCAGCATCCAAAAATGATACTCGGGAGCAGTTTTCAAAAATAGGGGCTGACAGTCCCCTCAGTATTCTGCCTCAGGCAACAGGTAATAAAAGTGTAAGAAACAAAGATGCATGTAAATCTCCTGTAATCGTAATAAGTTTATAATGTGTAAACGTAGGAGTTTCACATGTTGGCCGGTCATAATTCAAGAAGAGGACATTTTGTATTCAGCACCGTCCTCTTCCAGAAGACATGCGCACGGGGTAACTGTCATGCCTCTACACCACCTGCTTGCCCAGAGGCGGTCTTTTCGAATCAGTCAACATGGGAGTCGGACGTTTGTTCCGCTTCTGATGGACGTTGGCCCTGGTGCAAGTAGCTTGGCAAAAATAGAGGTAAGCAATGCATAGTTCTCTAAACCTATTTGAATTTTTACTATTTTATAATTTGCTTTGTTTTGTCTTAGAACATGTTTGTAAGACTTGTTTATTTTCATGTATTTCCAGTTTTACGGTAAAAAGATGTTATAGTTCAGCGTTGGCCACGTGCGCACAAATAAATACATATTCATCAGTATAATTCGTGTCCGAAATGTTTGCTCCAGTTTGCTTGCTATTACATCATGCTTTCTCTTAGCTGTCTAAAATTCATCTGCCCACCTGCGTTTTAATCTGTTTTTTTTTTTTTTTAAGTCGGTTGGCCTCTACACATGCAAATCAGTTGCCCACACATGCAAATTAGCTCCAACTATAAAAATCCACAATTATGAATACAAGTTTTTTCTCTCTCTAGAAAATGGCCAACCAACATGCAAAACATCTAACATACTTTGAAGCCGATAATTTTTTGTTATTTGTACTACCTGGCAAAAAGGCTGATTTGGACTCTTGGTGTCAGATAAGTACCATTTCCAGACTTTGAAAAGCTAAAAAGGTCAAGACAATTCACAGAAGTTTTGTTATATTTTCCTAATTGTAGCCACCTACCATTTTAATTTATTTAGGTACTTTTTTACATTGGGCTCTGTGCTAACTTTGACCATGCCCCTAATCCTAACCCTAACGATGGGGTCAAAGTTAATGCGGGCCCAATGTAAAAAGGCACCTTTATTTATAATATTAATAGGGAAGAAGTGACAACCTATGTATTTTTCGCTCATTATTGGTTCCTTTTTAAAATTCTCATCTTCAATCTCTCCCTCAAATATGGCTAACTCTTCAATCTTTCTCTCAAATATGGCTAACTCTTCAATCTTTCTCTCAAATATGGCTAACTCTTCAATCTTTCTCCAGAATATCTAAAAATACATAATTTTATAGAAAAATCTTCCAAAGGTTTATGTTACAGATCTTTTTACTGTAGTTATCAAAGGTTTATGTTACAGATCTTTTTACTGTAGTTATCAAAGGTTTATGTTACAGATCTTTTTACTGTAGTTATCAAAGGTTTATGTTACAGATCTTTTTACTGTAGTTATCAAAGGTTTATGTTACAGATCTTTTTACTGTAGTTATCAAAGGTTTATGTTACAGATCTTTTTACTGTAGTTATCAAAGGTTTATGTTACAGATCTTTTTACTGTAGTTATCAAAGGTTTATGTTACAGATCTTTTTACTGTAGTTATCAAAGGTTTATGTTACAGATCTTTTTACTGTAGTTATCAAAGGTTTATGTTACAGATCTTTTTACTGTAGTTATCAAAGGTTTAGTAAATACATTTTTAAACATTCCCAATTTTTAGTTTTCCTAGGCATTTTCAAAACAATTTCTCTAATTTCATTATTTTATTTATCTAAAGACCGTTACTACTGTCGACTAAGGGAAGAGTGTATCAGGTATGTGTATGCAGTGTGATTATGTATGGAAGCGTAACCGGGCTAGTGAGGGTTGAGGACATGCGTTACATGGAGACATGATATGAGAATGATACGATGAATGTGCAATGTGAATTTTAAAGACAGGCTTAGATCTAATGACCTCAAAAGAGGATTAAATCTGGATGTAAAACAGACATTAAACCGAATATGATACTAATGATAAACTTTACCTTTATTAACATAACTGGAATGTGTTACGTTCTACCCTCACCCCGCCCAAATTTTAACCTACTAAAATATTTTAATTTAATTTTAATTTTAATTTCATGTTCTTTCTCCTAAGCTCATATTTTATAATTAATTTCATTAAACGCATTTTTTACTTTTCAGGCCCCTACCCCCACCCTGCAATGATAGAACTCTTTGTAACAACTTGGATTTTACTCATCATTTCTCATCTTGATTATTACGATTTTCATAATGTTTTGGCTGTTCGGAGCTAGAGATTCATGCCCCTGTCCTCAGTGATCTATCATATAGCCCTTCTACTAGCAGACTTTTCTTTGTAAAGAAACTAATGTGTTAATTTGTTTTAAACTGTGAGAAATCAGAAAATTTTTTCCAGTTTTAATGAAATTTTCAACATTTATTCAATAAATTTATAAGGACTACAAGTTTTCACATTTAACATTACAAGTGAATTTCAAAAGAATGGAGGTTTGAGAGTATTTCAATTTGGGCCAGATTAACACACAGAAACAATAACATTTTTTGATATGTTGTTACTGTTAAAATCAACTTGATATCATTTTTCCGGCAACATTTTAGGTCATCATCACCATATTTGGTTTAACGTTCATTTTACATGATAGCATGTATTGGACGGCTTTAAGAAATTGACTTGCAAAGTAACCTATCGCTGCCCAGGTCTTTATTTATCCCTCTTTCTCTCAGGTCCATTTTATCACTTCCTCCCATGTTTTCTTTCCCCTATGAACTGAACCTGCTACCTCATCTATATTCTACATCTACTAACTCAAGAACTCTCATCCATTCTTTCAACATGTCCATACCCTCGAAAACTACTCTTCTGTCCAGATTTAATATTCCTCTGAAGTCATCACAATTAAGACTGTCTTTAAGACTCACATTACACATACATTGTATCATTCTCATATCATGTTTCCATGCAACGCATGTCCTCAACCCTCACAGGCCAGGTTTCACTCCCATACATTATCACACTGCATACACATGCTTGATAGTTTTCCCTTAGTCGACAGTGGTAATGCTCTACTGGTTAGTGATGAAAAAAGTAAGGAGACAAAAAAATCAAACTATGGAGGCCTCCAGAGCACTGCTGAAACCATCTCTTTCAGCTTCCCAAAGCATTCTGACACCTTCAACCAATCAGAAACAGTACCTTTTATAAAAAAAAGAGACCGGATTCCATATTGTTTTACCTGATTTGAATCCAAACTTTGAAAGGCTGAAATGTTCATTCGCTTATTTTGACAGATATAATTCTTTCAACTATTTTAGTTTTCGAGTTTTAACTGGACACACAGACAAACAATATCCTTTATTAATATACTAGCTGAATTACCGGCAACGGCTATCTATTATATAAAAATGACACCAGTAATATACAAAATCAGAATGAACAATAAACACACTCCATCATAATTTCACTCAATTCACATCAAATTACCAGTTGATTGCTAATGAGATAATAACATTTCCTTCAGATCAAATCCTAAAAAAACATTAACATCATAAAATAGATGCAATAATGACAAATTAAAAATTAAGATAAAAAATAAATGGATTGACCATTTTCATTGGCTCCCTTTCCATTGGCTACTACAGTGAGATGTAGGGGAGGATACCACTACTTCCTTTTGATTGCTTCACTCACCCTTGATCCTCACCTTGATGCTGAGTGTTTTGCAAGGAGGCATTTTTCTAGTCTTTGGTATGACTCGACCCAAGATTGAAAAATGTTTCTGTAGATGCATGTTTTACCATACTTGAGTTTATTCAGTGTTTTCTTAAAATTATTTACATTAGAACTATTTTTAACCTGATGAGGCAATTTGTTCCAAAAGTATATTTTGGCCCTATTAGCCCAGGATTGAGTACAACATTCTCTATGGAGTCTTATTAAAATCTTAAATATTCTAACATTTGTTTCCCTTGAAATCACATTTTGTAACTAGTGCTGGACGATTAATCGGAATCGGTAATCAGAAAAATCTTAACTTTTGTGGGTATCGGAATCGGTATCAGAATGAGATAGATTTTAGCCTAATTTCTGATTCCCAAAACGATTCTTTTAAAAAAAATTTTCAACTTAATTTTCCATTGCTGGTACTAATGATAATTGATTTTGAACTGTCAGTAAAACTAAAATCTATAGATCATAATAACGAATTTAGGTAAAAATGGAACCGGAAAAAAGGCTCAGTAAAAATGGCATGAGTGGATTAATAGGAAAAACTGGCACAGGTAAAAAATATGGATGAAAATCTCACAATTAGTTTATCAAAATCGTGGATACAATATATAAAGGGGAAACATTAAGGAGTTTGTAAAATTAAAAAGAAAATTATGTCTTCTTTATTAATTTATAGCATAAAATTGGAATAAAATTAGAATTGCATTTACAGTTTCACTGTAAATCATTTGCAGGATTCAATTACGATCCTCCAATTCATACTTACCGAATTCAGAATTATCCGACTTTGTAAAAATTACCTAATTTTCTGAACACCACCAATGTTAAGATTATAAAAAAACTGAAAAAACTTACCTGTTTAATATTCAGATGAAGAGGAGAGGGCAGTTCTCAGGTGGTATGAGGTGACATTCTCTCGCGTAGGTAGTCAATTTACGTAAAACTAACATAGAGAACTTGATCTACCCCGTGACCCCTCTAAAAATTAAACACCCTAAACATTTCAGAATTGCCAGGTAGTTTTCATTTTAGTTGTATTTAGCATAATTTCATTTAGTTATGAACTTAGGATTAGATTTTCATTAACCCAGTAAATGCAACAGTACAATTTAATTTTGTGAGACAAATATTTCGATATTTTCTTAGAAGGTATGACACCGCATGTGGGGGTTAGATCTGTCGGTAATGTGGATACCACATCATCTTCACAAGTTGTTTGTTAGAAATGAACATCAAAGCGGAATACTTTGTAATTTTCAAAGAGAAAACAAAGAAAAAAAGGGACAGTTTTCTGTCATTTTTTTCTTCTTTCTTTTCTTTGCAGTATTTTCATTTTTGAAATAAGTTACTAAAAAGGGCCTTGTCGACTATGTTCAATTGTTTATAAAACAATTCAGATAACATTTTGTCAACTTATGACGAACTACTGCAAATTGGCTTTGTTTTAAAAAAGAAATAAATCTTTAGTTGTCTCACTATTTTCAATCAACTACGAGGAAAAATAGTTAGAAAGATCTACTTGTGTAATGTACGCCTCCTACACACACAAGTGTATTTTTACTTTTGCAAAAATATATGCACACATTACATTTTACGGTAATCCGAAAATTTAAAAAACAACTTTTTGGGTGTACGATAATATATTCAACATTTTCCTCTTATTTATATGTTCAAATACAAGCATGCCAACGAAAACAAAGTAACAATGTGAAAACAATGAAGCATACAAAAAAAATTATTGGTCGCTAATCCAACTGGGTTTGCTATGAAATTGTGTCCCACTGCTGGACTCGAGAATCCTATCAGCCAAGTCTACCAGTATGTCAATAGGAATGGCATCTACCATAGTATCTGTGTTGCACTCCAGAGAAGTTTGTCCAGCCACAATCGCCGCACTATCTTCTCAGACATGGTATTTCGTCCAAGTTGTATCTTTACATGCTGCAGCAGTTGTGAAGGAGTCTTATAGTCGAGACTGATATTTTATAAATCGGGGGACTTATGTTTTGAGGCATGTCCGTCCGTCCGTCCGTCTGTCCGTCCGTCCGGATTTTTCTCCGCAGCCATTCATTGAATTTCTCTGAAATTTTGCATGAAGTTGTAACTTTGGTCAGGTTAGAAAATGACATTCTCCGATTTTTGAAAAAAAATCTGGTTAGCTCCCCAGGGGGTCAAAAGGCCCAGAAATGGCAAAAAATGACATTTTTTGCCCCATAACTTTTCATCCATCCATTCAATTTCTCTGAAACGTGGCGAAAATGTGGAGGCAATTGTTCCTAATAGAAAATAAGTATCGCTGACCTTGGAAAAAATCTGGTTCGCGCCCCCAGGGGGTCAAAAGCCCCCAAAATGGCAAAAAATGACCCTTTTCTCCCATAACGTTTGATCCATCCATTCAAATTTTCTGAAACTTGGCCAAAATGTAGAGGCAATTGTTCTGGATATAAAATGAGCATCCTTGACCTCAGAAAACTTCTGGTTCGCGCCCCCAGGGTGTCAAAGGGGGGTCAAAAATGCCTCAAATTGCCCAAATTTATTGCATTTTACACTCGCCACATCGAGTCACATACAGAGGGGGACCACGCATGCGTGGCTTGTTAAACAGGTCTTTTAGCATGGGTTTTTCAGAGCGATCCATTCTCTTGATGATGGCGTCTTTCAACACGTTGTATGGATTGACTGATGAGACATCGTCCAATAGATTGGTCACTTCATCTATTACTTCTGGGGGAAAGGCTTCCACTACTAAAAGCAAATTTGCTTTTCTGTAAGGTTATTTTTCTCACCGAGAATAATGTCTGCAATTGAGTGAACTAGTTTTTCACGTTGGTAGCGTTAAAGGTGGTGGACGGTAATACGCCGAGACTTCAAAGATATCATCAGTAGCAGTAGTAGCATAGTGGACATTGAGAAACAGAGAGAGAAATAAAAAAGAACTTGTTCATTTTAAAATTATCATGTGTGTTCGTTGTTTATTATTATTACTTTAAGGCATGTGGTCACAGAAAAAGATGGTATTGTGAGTTTGTTTTTGCTTTTTTTAACGCACGTGTTCACACGTAAAAAAAAGGAAATAACGTCATGTAACTTTTTTTTCTTTTTCATTTAAAAGAACAAAAATGTTGTTTTGTTTTTGAGGATGAGTACGAAACTGTAACTTTGTTTCATACAGCATAACTTGTTCAGTCTGGTTACCACTTGCAGGAGTACAATAAGATGTTCAACGCTTGGCAGCTTCTCCCCCTTAAGTATATGTTCAAATACAAGCATGCCAATAAAAAACAAAGTAACAACTCGAAAACAATGAAGTATACAAAAGCATTTATTGGTCGCTATGAAATTGTTCACAATGAAATTGTGTCCTTGAGAATGTGTACAAAGAGAGTCTGCAAATGATGTGTGTGTAAGTAGATGAAAAAGCTTACATACCGAATTGTGTGTGTGAGTACACATGTACTGTTCGCTATGAAGTTGTGTCCATGAGAATGTGTATAACAAAGTCTGAGTAGAATGATATGTGCATGTAAGGAGAGAGTAGAGAAATCTTACATACTGAATAGTGTATTTGTATGTAAGTGCACATGTGTTAGCAAAGTGTCTTCATATAGCATCCAGACCGAAGGAACACGGTCTGATTGATGTTGTCTGCAGCCAGTCCTGGATGAAGAAGAGCGAGAGAGGCTGTGCATCCCTTTTTATAACGCGGATCATAGCACCATCTACCATCACAAAAAAGGGAGATAATTCGGGTCTGACACCCTCTAGTGAGGTTCTGTGTATAAATGTATTGAGAAAGGGAGTTAATGCTACAAACTCTGTCACTAAATATTTAGAAATTTAACAAGAATCAAAATCGGTAATTGTGTCAGAATCGGGAATTTAGAATAAAATCGATAATTGTATTGGAATCGGTAAAAATATTGGAATCGTCCCATCACTAGTTCCAACCTAAAGCTGTAACGAATCGAATCGCAGATGTTTATTTGTTTCTAACTGAACTCATGGGAATGTTTCGATTCTACTGTAAAAAGGAGACAATCCAATTTTCAAAAATTCTCAGTAAAACTCAAATTATCTTCAAATTTTCCCGCCTTCTCTTGTGCACTCATCTCCCACACACATACACGTGTGCACACACACATATACGCATGTGCACACACATGCGCGCACACACACGTACACATGCGCGCACACAAACATAGTCAAAATCTTGTGGTTTTACAAGTAGTGCATCATCACACCACTGTTTCTGCACACCAATATTCCTTATTAACATCTAAACTTGCTTTATTCTTTTTTTGATTCTTTTCAGGTTGAATTATTTCCGATGGATTGTTCCTGCAAATGGGGAAATAACTCTAAGAATCCGATTCACATCCAATGAGCTTGGACAGTTTGATCACACACTGACGTTTGAGATAACCGGTACCCGGCGCAGATACCAGCTCTTTAACCGCGGAGTTTGTGCATTCCCAACTATTAGCACAGATCCAAAGTAAAAATCAATTTATTTTTCATTGACATATATTTTCCTACAGCTATACTTCTAGAATATATATTAGAATAAACGTATATATAAAGTTAAGTATGTTTATATATATACTAGTAGAATACCCGTCCCAGGATGGGCATAAGCAATAAATCTAGCATTAGTTTTAAATTTTAATGTTTTTTCTTTCTTTGAGGAGTATGGTACTGTTTCGGTGGCAACCCATTAAATGATAAAGTTTACAAAACAAATAAGTAGTGTGCCCACGTTACTCACGTGAGTGTTAATATGTACTTATCATTATGAATTATGGAATATATATTCAACGCAAAAGGATATGTAACGTGGACACATTATTTTTTAAAAAACTATATCATTTAGAGGGGTGCCACTAAAGCCATTCCATTCCTCCCAAGGAAAGAAAAAAAAACCCATTAAAATTTAAAACTAATACAATATTCATTGCCTATTCTACTAGTCTAAATGAATAAATGTGAATGTTTTTTTTCATTTATCACTTCTATATTACCATCAAAATGGGTTACTGTAAGTTACAAGGTAATATTTAGAAATATGGTATATATAGTACTGATGAAAGCCCCTTTAGACGGAAATTTGAATCCTAATTTTCGTATTTATTTTTTAAACTAAATTTTTTAATTAATGCTTGGTGTTATTCATTTGTAATTTCATGGTCTTATTTTTCTCATGTATATGCAATAGTTTGTCGATACTAACAGTAATTAATTAAAGTTATTTAATAAAAAAACAGAATAAATTTATTCATTTTCAAGGAAGGTCATGGTCATTTAAATTAAACTTATATACTTTATCTAGCTAGAAAGAAATACATACCGACATATAGGAGTTCATAGACAAAGGGAGTAGTTGAGTTCTCTCCCCCCTCATTCCCTCTCCTTCCCTGCCCCCTCCCTCTTGCGACACCAAAGCCAAATTTTCTTTTTTATTGTTTTTAAAAGAGCCATCTACCCTTACACATCATCTGCTCAAGTGAATTTATTTCTTTTTTCTATCCATTTATTTTTTATTTAAAAGATACATTAATCTGTATCAAAATTACCAAAATATTAATATTTATCTATTTATATGAATAAATGCAAAAGTGTTTGTCCCATGTTTGCAAGACTATTATGAATGAAATTTTGGTTTTAAGTAGCAAACTTTGTGAAGCAATTTTATTTAGTCAAAAACAATGTTTAACAATTACAAACAAAAATTCTTTTAACGTTTTATGGGTGGAAAGGTCATACAATTTTGACAACAAATCTTTGCTTGTGGGGCCGATAAATAAAAAATTAAAATTATGAAATACATAGAGATAAAAAAAAAAAGATGAAATCCTCATTTAACATAGATAGTATTATACATTACATTCACATTTAATTGAAGGTATTTTTAAATGGCATAAACATTGTTCAAAAAATAATAATGATAGTAATAATAATTGAACCGTCCTCGAGTACGGTCCTGTTGTCTGTCTGTGGTCCTCTTTTCACAGTTGCAGCCATCTTGGATGTTTTCTTAGCATTAGACGGTTTTACTTTTGTATTCTTTATTGAGAAATTATCAAAAGATGTTCAACCACCCCGGATTTTATTTTTTATTAATATTTTAATAAAAATTCTCATATTTACTGATATGATATGTGAAAGAACTATTGGAAAATAAATAGATAATTGTAAAGATTTATACCCAAAAATATTGTCTTCACTTGTTTGTTTTTGTTCATACTCTCTTTAATTGTTAGGATCGAGGGTCGTGTCCCCCGATTATTTACGTGTTCGTATAATCAAACAATTGTTGCATGCAAAGACAGAGTAATAATTAATAAACAAAAATGAAGTAGTTCAAATAAGGTTTATTGAACGTGTGTGTACGTGGAATGATGAAGTGTGTGATGTATGCATGTGTGTCGATGGAAAAACAGTTCTTGAAAAAGGTATAAGAAGAAATTAATCCGGCGTGAGGAAAGTCTTTGAAAGCCGTACACAAAGAAAATGAGTTGAGAACTCTTACCGTTGTTTGACCACGTGTGTTGGTAGTTGTTATGCCGATGCCATTTGAAGAGAAAAGTGTTAGACGAAGCGCTAGTGTATTAGCATCGTTCTGTCGACCAGAGAAGAGAGAGAGAGAGAGAGAGAGACGGAGCGCTGGTGCCAGCGTTGTTCTGTCGAGGCTGGTCAGTGAAGAAGAGATGGATTTTCCGTTTGCAACGGTTTTTATAGTCTGAAGGGCAGATAACTCTGGTGTCGCTTTACAGTGCCACCTGTCGGTGAAAAAGCGACACCTACCGGCAAACCGGTGTAGTTATGTTTTGAAAGGAGGAGGTAACTGCTACATAATCATTCGAGTTTTCTGCATTGCTATCAGCCTTCATAAATACACACACATATATATATATAAATTATACAGGTTTTTTTTACTGATTTTTGTTTTTTAAAATAAGATTTTGAAAGCTAAATTTAATTATTATGGTATTGTTTGATCATTAAATTATTAATAAAATTATTGGATGTAAACAGCTTCTAAAACTTTCAATTTTTACATGAAATTTTGTTAAGAATTTTAAATATTCGACAATTTAAATTTCAAATTTTGAAGAGTCATGAATTAATTAATTCTGTTTTTTATTTAAACGAAGGATTGAAATGGCTGATTTGTTTATGAAGAAACCGAAATGCATTGTAAAGGGTTTAATTTCATAATTTAATTATTTTAATAGATTTTTAAGAAAATCGTTTTATTTTATGCTATTGCATTTTTTATTTCAATAAATATTCGATTAATAGTAAATAAAAATAATAATTCAATGTGTAAGTCAAAGTTATGTTGACACGAGAAACACACACATACACATGCGTGTTTGTCTCTTAATGTTATTTGGTCCCCCGATTTTATAAATCGGGGGACCTATGTTTTGAGGCATTTCCGTCCGTCCGTCTGTCCGTCCGTCCGGATTTTTCCCCGCAACCATCCATTGAATTTCTCTGAAATTTTGCATGAAGTTGTAACTTTTGTCAGGTTAGAAAGTGACATTCTCCGATTTTTGAAAAAAATCTGGTTAGCCCTCCAGGGGGTCAAAAGGCCCCGAAATGGCAAAAAATGACATTTTTTGCCCCATAACTTTTCATCCATCCATTCAATTTCTCTGAAACTTGGCCAAAATGTGGAGGCAATTGTTCCTAATAGAAAATAAGTATCGCTGAGCTTGGAAAAAATCTGGTTCGCACCCCCAGGGGGTCAAAATCTCCCTAAAATGGCAAAAAAACGACCCTTTTCTCCAATAACGTTTGATCCATCCATTCAATTTTTCTGAAACTTGGCCAAAAAATAGAGGCAATTGTTCTGGATATAAAATGAGCATCCTTGACCTCAGAAATCTTCTGGTTCGCGCCCCCAGGGGGTCAAAGGGGGGGGTCAAAAATGCCCCAAATTGCCCAAATTTATTGCATTTTACACTCGCCACATCGAGTCACATACAGAGGGGGACCACGCATGTGCTGCTTGTTATGTATGTAAAGATAACATTTATTCACATTCAAACAACAAACTATTTATATCATCAGTTTCTTCTCGGAAATTGTTTAATGAGATTTGTTTTGGAGTGTGATTGAAAATAAAAATCAAATTGTCTTGCTTCGAACAAGGATTGAACTCACGACCTTCAGATTATTAAAATTTTGTGTTCCATACGTCTCCTTCCCTTTTTCTCCCTCCCCCTTCTCTTTCTATCTTTCCCTCTCTTTCTCCTTTCTTTTCCCCCTTTCTTTCTCCCGCTCTTCTCTCTCTTTTAATTATTTACATCATTCACCTCCCTACTTATCTCCTTCATCATTCTCCCTTTATTTATGTCATTCGCCTTTTGTGACGTCATCCAGTGTGCATGGTGACAAGATACAAGCAAGAGTTTTAGTAGTATATAAGATTAGTATTTTGCACGTGTATTTTTTTTAATTTGAACGTCAGCTTCTTTTAATTTCAAGTTCAAATGTTTAAATTTGATATTAAAATGATTTAATAAACTTTGAAATTCAGTTTTTATCAATTTCTAATTCAGCTTTTTTAATTTGAGATTGATCTTAAATTTTTTTAATTTGAGTGTAAAAAGGCATCGTTAATGTAAACAACTCATAAAATTGTAAATTATTTCCAAATAACTTATCTTCTTTTTTCTATCCTCCAAAACAGAACCGTGTTTCCTCGCTGTAAAAAGACAAAGAACCCCACGGATATTGTTCATAAGAGATACATCTTTTCTTCGGAAACGTTTGAATTTGGGCCCCTCCTTGTTGGAAATTGCGTGGATAAGTAAGTTCACTTTAAAGATAAAAACTTGTTTACTTTTTTTTTTATTGTTCTTTTCTGTTCTAAATAATAATAAAAATGTGGTGGTAAGGGTTGGGAGCTGAGAGATACCAATGGCTCTGATTGGCTGAGCAGGATCACATGTTAGAATAGAGGGGTATTTTTGAAATAGTCAACAGTTAGTTGTTGTTTATCAGTAGCGACTGACAGAATCCCAACCAAGGCTTCTGTCTCCAGGGCCGCCTAAATAAAAGAATTGGTAATAAAATGTTCCTAGGATTTCCATTGTTAAATTTGAAGGAACAGAAATTATTATAAATATAATTCAATTCAATACAAGAAGCCAAAGCAAAGATAAAATTGAATGCATCGTATAACAATAATTATGCAGAAAACTGTCCCTTTTTACAAAATTTATTTCACTTTTATGTTTAACTAGCAGGGGTATCCGGCGTTGCCCGGGGCTCTCCCCCCCCCCTAATTTTACTCTCCCTCTCTGCAGGCAAAGGTGTAATTATCTCTCTCTTCTCCAGGGCAAAAGCTGTATCTTCCTCGGTCGACCCCCTCTCACTAGCCCCACTATCTTGCGGCTCTCTTCCCCCTCCATGCAGGCAAAAGTGTGTCTTCTCCTGTCGCCTCTTCATCCAGTCGCCCCCCCCTCCTCTCCTTCGACCCCTTTTCCCCATTGCCCAGGGCAAAAGTAAGTACTAACCCTGTCTCCCCCACCCTCTTCGATGTATATTTAGGTCACCATTAAAAAAAAAAATTTTTAATCCTGAGAGTTGACTGGGATCAAACCCTAAAACTATAGATCTTGGACCTTCGTCAATAATCACAGGACCACAGAAGAGAGTAGAAAATACTTCGAAAAATAGGTAAATTAAACGAAGTCTGAAACTGACATGTGTTTAAGGCACGCACACATGCGTAGATCGTACTTCCGCCAGAAGGCGACTAAATTTAGTGAACCCCCGTCACACGTTTCGGGTTATTTCTATACGAAAAATTGGTGTTTTATTTGGATATTATACAATATACAATTCAGAAAATGTCAACTTTATGGAACCACGTGTGGATTAACTTGTGATTTTAACACCAGCAATATGAGAAAGAAAAAAAAAGAAAGAAAGTAAATAACTCTTCGTTAAGGCTGTCTTACGGCGAAAGTCTCAGAGACATATATTTATGAAAAATGATTTTATTCATTTAATAAATATATATAAATTTTTTTTTTTAAATTACATTGTTTTTTTCTAAATTCTATAGTATGTATATATATATATATATATATATATACACATGGACGGCGGCACCGGGGGGTGGCAGGGGGGAGGAGCTCAAGCCCCCCACACTTTTTGACTTGCCCCCCCCCCCTTCCCCCCACTTTACGGTCATCAATAATGAAGTTATATATGCATGTGTTTAACCGGGACCCTCACTTTTTAGGAGAGCCCCCCCCCCCACTCACTTTTATAACTGTCCCGCCGGTCCTGATATATATATATATATGAATCACTTAAATGATACTAGTGCCATCCAGCGACACATTACCACACACAAAAAAGCATAAAATCAACCGACTAAGACAAATATTAACAACCAACACTAAGATCATACATAAAAGCAACTGCACCAACAGACTAAAAATCTTCGAAGCCTTACACATAAAAACATTACAACCCACAATTAATAAAATTGCATTCACCACTGGTACTAACGCCCTATCAGTCTTTAACAATTAATACATAGTAATAATAATAATAATTAATAATAATAAATAAAAATAAATAAATAAAGATGTATATATATATATATATATATATATGTATACATATGTAAATTAATAGTGATGTATTCACGCAATGTTTTAAAACTGAACGACCCATTTTATTTTATTATCTATGAGCACGCCAATGCTTTTCTTCGTTCGACTACCAGAATTTGTATTCATAACCGCCAACGACATCGGCGTGGATACATCACACCAAGGACATTTATCAAAGAAACAAATAAAAAAAGTTTGTTTATTTTTGTTTTTTTGAGGAAAAAAAAATGATGGAATTTTGTTCTGAAATTAATAAAAAAAAAATAAATAAATTAATCTTGCATTGATAATGGCTTATATTTTCAATTTATAATACAGACCCAGCAATGCTTTAAAACTGAATGACCCATTTTATTTTATTTTATTATATATATATATATATATATATATATATATATATATATATATATATATATATATTAATTTTATCACAGATTTACTGAAGGAAGGAAGACCGGCATACAGCAATTCTGTCGTGCCAGAATAAATATTTTTCTTCTTCTCAGCTTTATGTGTCATTTCTAAACAAAAAGTAATTTTTGATTTTGCCCCATAATATGTTAATTGAATAATTTTTGATTTTGACCCATAATTTGTTAATTGAATAAATAATTGGCCAAATATTTCATTATGCTGTTTTCATCACTGGTCACGTAAGTAGCTATTCTTGCTGCTTTATTTTCATTCAAAATATTCTTGTCTCGCCAAGTAATGGCTTTATTTTTTCTTAGGAGTGTGAGTGTATCCGAAAAGAAGTGAAGACCCAATATTTTACAAATATTTCCCAGATTTCTTTCCTTATTTCGTTCCTCCCTTAACGTGAATCTACTTATTTGGACATTTGTGTTTTTCGTTTACACTTCCAATTTCTTGGCTTAATAAACTCGTCATCTTGTTCAAACGTCTTTTTCTGTCGACTGCTTATGGGAATTATATTTGTTCCTAGCAAACATGAGCAGTGGATCTATCCATACTTTTGCCGGTGACGCCCACGTGTGGTTTGCACAAATAGAGGATCACTTTGCCACCTACAGTATCACTTCAGAATGGAAGCAGCTAAATCTATTGTTATGTGCATTCCCGACCTCTTTAACGGTTAAAGATCTTATTACATATCCACAGCCAGGAACTTCATATGAAGAGAGATTAAGGAATTGAGGTTATCAAAAGCCAAGTAACCTATGCATCGGCACCATCGTCATTCATACTCATCAGAACATTATAATAATGATGCCTACAAATTATGCATGTACCAAAGGTGCTTCATCAGTTGGGCCCGCTGTTACAGCAAACCCTGTGCATTTGTCCCAAAGAATAAGGGAAACGATAGTCGGAAGAAGTGAGCATGACACTTCCTTCCTAGTAAGTGGACTAGAAGCCTTCCTACCTTAATGCTAACCCTTCCTAATGATAACTTAGTATTAGAATCTACCAGTTTGTGTCTACGCATATCCACCAGTAAGTTAAAATTGTGTAAGAAATTAGCACCTAAGATGGGGTTGGGAACCTCTGCGACTATAAAGCCCCACATGAAATCTCTGCATAGTTGCAAGACAAATTATCGAGCAACTTGACCAAACCTGGGTATAGCAGAATGGTTTATAGCCTGGAGTACAACCGTTGATGCAGGCGGTTTCTCTTTAAAAACTTTAGGGGCCAAATGCTACATGCAGCGCCCGTATCAACTAGTAAGTGATACTGAAAAACGAAATCCTTTATGTAGAACGCACGACTGATCGTTGTTCTCATTGGCCTGAAGTTATCCCACTGAGTAATAGTTCCGATGAAAGTGTAGTGCATGCCGTAATCTCAAGCTGAATTTCACATCATGGTGTACCTGCAAAAATGACCACTGATCGTAGTAGGCAGTTCGAATTCTGTTTATTCCAAGAACTGTCCAAAATCTTGGGTTAATACTAGGACCACTAGTTATTACCCAGCTTCTAATGGAATGATCGAGTGCTTTCATCGGCAATTGAAAGCTGCTTTGCATGCAGCTCCTGACCCTCAACATTGAATTGAGTATGTTCTCATTGGTCTGCTATTAAGGAAGATTTGGTATATTCTCTAGCTGAATTGGTTTACGGAACCCCACTGGCATTATCTGGTCATATGTCCATCCCCTCAGATTCTCCTGTGGTTGATAATGAACACAAACAGACTCTGATGCTACTTCAACAATCTGCCGCTGATGAACCCTCGGCATCAAAGGACCAAATCAGCGGTTCCTAAGGACATTGCATCATGGAGCCATGTGTTTATAAGGAAAGACTTGGTAAAAGACCCACTCACACCACCTTATTCCGGTTCATATCGTGTGCTCGCATAAACTGACAAATTTTTTATTCTGGACATTGGAGGTACAAAAGAGACTGTGTCGGTTGATAAACTGAAATGAGGATTTTTGGACACCGACACCCACAAACCCTATGTTCCAGCCACACTTAATTTTTTCCTCAAACTGAGATGGAACCTCCAGCGACAGGCAAGTCATGCTTTTCAACATACGTCACCACTACATGTTCTGGTAGACATGTTCATTGGACAAAAGAATTAGGCAAGACTGTTTATATTTGAAATTACCACATTTTCCGGTTACAATTTTCTCTTTTGAAAATGTTATTTCTACTTGGTCAATTGTTAGTAGACATTTTTTTTTCAGCATAAGAACAGACGTGTTTTTCTCTTTTCTGCAAAATAATTGACTTCTTTCACTTTTCAGCAAAAATACAGACAATTTTGATCAAACTAAACATTTATTTACCCTCTTGTTGCATTTTGTATGTTTGTTTGTTTAAATTTATTCTCATGTGCTGCTACTATCAATAAAAAATCTTTTGTTTTTACCGGTTAAAAGCCTAAGCAGGGTGAAATGTAGCAGTTACATGATTGAGATCCATCTTCTGTTGTACTAACATATAATCTCTCGTGAAACATTGCGCATGCCCAGACTTGTGTAGCGATTCCATGGGCGTTTGAAACACAGTGCACAGGCATGCCTTTCTGGCACTCTTGTCCAGCCTTATTTGGTGCCTTGTACAAATAGTTCTTGGAGAGACGCCGCTGAGGCCAGACGCAATAGCATTGTAGGATGAGATGGAACTCTGGAACTCAATTCTCTAGTCGTTTGAAGAAACTGTTGAATAAAGTTGCTTTAATTGTAGAGAAGTTTGTCATTTTAAATGAAACCTGGTGACCCTCTTTTCTTCTTCATCTCAAGCAAGCTCAGTCAGATGAATACAGACGCTACTACAAAATGGCTATCTCCAACAAACCAACCTCTACATATCCTTAACCAAGCGTTGAACAGGGGGTCACAAAACGTGCCTCTATTTATCAGGAACTTACATTACATCTAACTTCAATCAAAACTTGACAGCAATTTAATTTAATTTCAAATTTTTCCTATGTCACAATTAATTTAGGCAATCAGCTATTTACTTTTCCTATGGAGTCAGATGCCCCCAAGTTTAGCCATCGTCAATCATCCCGCACCTGGGACTTAACTTTTAAAAAGTATATTATTCTCAAGTCATAAGAAATGAACAAAGAATATTATTTTCCAAATCTAACTTACTGGTCATCCAATTTTTTTTTAATGGAAAATATATATATATATATATATATATATACAGGGTGGCCAAAATAAGGGTCCTATCTTTAAATTTGAATAACTTGAATTTGAATAACTTCCACAAAATAAAAGTTAAACTCACCAAACTTTATGTGTGTGTAGACTGACCCTTTCGAGATTTTTTGAAATAAACAAAACAAATTTTAGCCGAAAAACACTTCTTAAAACTTACAAAAACTAAAGTATTGTTTTTTACACGGTTTTGAGTTTTTTAAGCAAAAATAATGTTTTCTAAATGAGGGTACGTTCCTTAGGGCTAATACGGTTCATGCTTGCTTCGGAAGGGGTCCTTTACTTATTCTAAAAAAAAAAATTTTTTTTAAATCAATAAATAAAAAAGTTATGAATTTTTAAAAATAGGACCCCTATTTTTGCCCACCCTGTATATATATAAGAGGTTTATGTAGTTTATTTGAAGCATTGTTTATTAGTATATAAAAATGTGATACTTAGAAGGCAATACAATGCAGAGGTGTGACGGATAGACACAAGTTGGAGCAAATAAGACATATAATGGTGGAACAAATTAAATAGTTTCACCCTTAATACAATGTATACATACATATATTTATTTATTTTATTTTTTTCACAAACACACATATATCTGTTTATCTACACAATGTTATGTAATACCTGTATCAAGATGGTCTGGTGGAAACTCCGTATGATATAATATTTCGGGAACTCTTCGCTTCTTCAGAACCGTGTTCAACTCAAGTTCAAACTTGCATATGCATGCTTGAACTTGAGTTGAACACGGTTCTGAAGAAGCGAAGAGTTCCCGAAATATTATATCATACGGAGTTTCCACCAGACCATCTTGATACAGGTATTACATAACATTGTAACATTGTGTAGATAGACAGATATATGTGTTTGTGAAAAAAATATATATATATATAACTTATTTGCTCCAAGTTGTGTCTATCCGTCACACCTCTGCATTGTATTGCCTTCTAAGTATCACATTTATATATATATATATATATATATATATATATATATATATATATATATTACAAAAATAGCTCTAAACAAGGCATGAAGCCACTTGATGTAAGGAGCTAAAAGCATATACTACTTCAAGGTAAAAAACTAGCCAACGATAAGTGTTAGATGGATAGATTCCAATCCAGAACATAGCAATTCTTCCCCCTCTGTCAGAAACATCGCTCATGGAACGTGAGGACTAAAGGACAAAATAAGGGAAGCGAGAGTTACGAGGCTGCGGAAAGTAAACCGAAAGTTCACTTTCTACTCTCCTAGAAATTACACAATAGGCATTCTTCTTGCAACCAAGGTGCTATTTGCTGACGTTGTAGGAGCAGACATGGTTATAATAAATTTGATAAGATCCATATACATTTTAAGTATAATTATACTAAGTTCATCTCCAGAAAATAAAGCATTATCAATAATTATTTTATAACAAAAAAATAGTCCTTTCTGAATTGCAGTAATACTAATAAATTGCAGTAAGTGGTAATACATCCAGGTAAGTAGTTCCAATGAACTTCAGCAAGTGCATCCAAGAAAGCATAGTCGATAGTTACTAAATAAACATTTTTATATATATTTTTGCTGACAATTACATTTTATAACAAAATGAATCCCATAGTGCAATTTAACATGTGAGCCTGAGTTTATAAACTTCCAACTCGAAAAATAATTTAATAGTTTACTACTTCTATTCTGCTTTCTTTTTTTTTTTTTGTTGTTCATTTTTTTAATCTAGATACAAAGAATTTCAAGAAAATATTGAATTTTTGAACATTGTCAACACTTCCCCGATCGAAACGGAGGTCTATTTCTGTTTCCTCAATGACAATAAGAGGGAGAACTTTATGCTTGACCCACCAAGCATGACATTGGCACCAGATGAAGCCAAGAAACTTACCATATGGGCATGTCCCCGAGTACCAGGACACTATTTTGATGCAGTTATCTGCTGCATTAAGGAAAACCCTGAGACGGTAATATTCAGAATATGCTGTGATGGATTCAGGCCTGAGCTGGAACTTGACAAAAAGATCTTTCAATTCGAAAAAGTTCTAATATTAAGGTTAGTATATTGGGTAAAAGGTATTAAAACTTGCTGTGCAAATAATGTAAATGCTGGTTGTGCAATGGTTAGTGCTGTGGACTATGGGCTCGACTTCTGTCTGTTCTGTATAACTTTCCTTAATATCCCTGGGAAAGCTAGTGAAATTGTAGGGTAGACTATACTCTAAAGCTTTGGTAGAGCACATATCTAGAAGAAAGAAAACACTGAAATAATACCTGTGACCAGAGAAGTCTTAGACACCAATTCATTCAAAGAAATTCCTCTGTTGCGCTTATCTGAAACTTTAGACTTTTTTTTTTTACTGAAACTTGAAAGTTTCTTTCGCTTCTTCCCATTAAAAAAAAAAGATCGATTGGCATACACTACAGCCATTTATTAATGAAAATCAGACTTTTATCATTACTCACAGCTCAAATAACCGATCATTTTTGCGGTGTGCCATTGTTCACAGTCTAAAAAAACAAAAATTGAGACGCTCGTTGTTCCGTTGACTATAGTTGCTTTGTATATTTCAGTTGCAGTTCCCTGTACAACTATTTAGTCTGGGTGAATCCATCTACCCAACAGTATACGATGTATTCATCTTTGTTAACAACAACAATATAACACCACATTCTTAATCTAATTAAAATGGTTAATGAAAAAATTCAGCTCTTTTTAATCCCTTTTCCCCGGCAACAGTTTTTCAAACAAATTTTTTATTTCTTTTCTAATAGTATTTTTACTATTAACTATAGAAATAACTTGTTTCGCTCCGTTTCCATTATTTTACTTATAATTTTATTTTGAATGTATGTTGTAGACATATGAGTTACTCAGTGCACTCAGTGCACTCAGCTCTAGCTGAAAAGGGTCCAGAAATGCCGAGAGTTTGTGTATAAACGAGTCTGTGCGTGTTTTACCCCCGTATACGGCATAATCACGTTGACACACTGATTCTGGTTAGATCACCAGAGTTAAGCGACATTGAGCCTGGCCAATACCAGATGGGTGACCATTTGAGAATACCAGGTGTTGTATGTGGGAAGACAGCGAAACCTCCCTGTTAACTTGCTAATTCACACAGGTGTTGATATAGCGAAACAACCCCCCTCTCCTCCCCCTCTGGGCAGAGGTCCTGTTATCAATCATATGGCGAAGCTCTTTGTAGAGAGAGAGAGTATGCAATTCGTTTTTTTCGTTTTTGTTCCGTGGCTGTTTTGAAATGATATGTGTAACAGCAAGCAAACTGGAGCAAAAATCTCAAACACGAATTATACTGATGAATATGTATTTATTTGCGCGCACGTGGCCAACGCTGAACTATAACATCTTTTCACCGTAAAACTGGAAATACATGAAAATAAACAAGTCTTACAAACATGTTCTAAGACAAAACAAAGCGAATTATAAAAGAGTAAAAATTCAAATAGGTTTGGAGAACTATGCGTTGCTTACCTCTATTTTTGCCAAGCTACTTGCCCCAGAGCCAACGTCCATATCACAGGTGGAACAAACGTCCGACTCCCATGTTGACTGATTCGAAAAGACCGCCTCTGGGCAAGCAGGCGGTGTAGAGGCACGACAGTTACCCCGTGCGCATGTCTTCCGGAAGAGGACGGTGCTGAATACAAAATGTCCCCTTCCTGAATTATGACCGGCCAACATGTGAAACTCCTACGTTTACAATATGTTTTGAACAGGTTTACTCATCCCACTGTGAAAAACCTGTCTTTGCCAGGTGAAACGGTTCAAACAAGTCTGGCATAACTCAAAAGACGAGTCTGACGTATCAAAGATAAGGCAAGTTGGGGAGAGACCGGCAATCTTTTGCCAACAGGTTTACCATGAACAGTTTCTTTCTAAGAACTTCCCATTTGTGGGACATAATACCACAGGGCTGCTTCCCAGCTGACTACAGCATGGTCATTTTAAAGTCCAATGTTAACAAATACTTGTTGAGCGATCCTCTTAAGTAATCAAATTCTGTACATTCCACCCAGCGTTTCCAATCCTCTCATAGTATTGTTCATCATCCAACTGACAATCTCATTTACTCTTATCCTTGAGTGGCCCTTGGCCTTGAGTGGCCCTTGGCTTTGAGTGGCCCTTGGCCTTGGTAAGTGGTGACCCATTAGTATAATTTTTTCTTTTAAACTGAGTCACCCACAAACAATTATTTATGCAAATGAACATGACAGTTACTATAATGTTTCAATAGCTCTTCCCAACATAAGCCCAGTCTAACAATACTAGACCGACAATAAATCTAGCGATATCGGCATAGCATATAAAATACCAATATAAATAAGTAATGCTAGAACAGGCATTCATAAATGCGCTAGATCAGAAAATAGTCAAAAGAATATGCAAATGATAAAAGTTCTTTAATTAAATAGTCAAAGATGGTTTCAGCAGCGCTCTGGAGGCCTCCTTAGTTTTATTATTTTGTCCCCTTAAAGTGTTGTCGTAAAAATAAACAGTAACAGCATATAAAAAAAGGGACAACTTGTATCTGTGTAGAAATCAAAATATTATGGTTTGCTGGATATGTGGCATCAAAATGTGTAAAGAATTTCATGGTGCAGAAAGCTAAAATTGCAATTATATACTCCCAAGATATCATGTTAGATAACACGATCTGCTTATCCCTCTTCGGCCCATAGCTCACTGATTTCTTTTAATCTATTAACTCTAAAAATAAATAAAACATTTTTCAATAACCATGTCTAATTACTCGTAATGTGCGTTAAAAAAAACAAAAAACGTTCAAATCAAAATCAAAAAAATAGTGCGGCTTTTACTCCCCTTTCATTTATTTGTCAGATATCTCTACATTACAAAATGCAATTTATCAAACAAACAAAAAAAGTTAATAATTTGCTACTGTTTGTTTTAATTTTTATTCCAGGGAAGAGATGCGTACCATTTACCTGCGTAATTGTACTCAACTTCCTGTGGCTTGGAAACTGATCGGAACAGAAAATATTGGAGAGGAATTCTCTGTGAGTGTCCATAGCAATGTTGTGGAACCGCTGACAGAATATCCACTCCATGCTTACTTTTGTGCTAAGAAGCCGGTGATTATTACAAAGAAGATGATCAAACTGGAGGTGAGGCAATTCACAGATTGAAATCCATTCATAAAATCATATTCTCATTTATATTTATATCCATATATATTTATATATTTTTTTTTTTGATAACATTTTTCATATTTTTCAAATATTTGAACTTTGGTTTTTTCGAAAGCCAACTTATCCATCTGTATTTCTCCTCTGATGATAAGATCGCGATCTTTGAATAGCCTTGGCTTAAGGAAAGAATAATAAACACTAGTTTATTACTGAATACACCTTGCATTGAACAATTGAAATTTGAAATAAATCTGGACATTCGTCGCATATTTATCACTCTTTTTTCTTCTATCTCTCTCTCTCTCTCTCTCTCTCTCTCTCTCTCTATATATATATATATATATATATATATATATATATATATATATGTATATATATATATATATATTCATAAAATTATTTTCAAATTTATATATATATATATATATATATATATATATGTATATATATATATATATATTCATAAAATTATTTTCAAATTTATATATATATATATATATATATATATATATATATATATATATATATATATATATATATAATAAGGAGAGGTAGTTTGCTTGAAGCATTGTATGTAATATGTATATAGAGGAGTATTAGAAGGTTATCACAATGCAAGAAATGGAAATATGTTGGCGTTGAGAAGTAAGACAAAAACAAGTAATTTTAATTTATATAATTTTTCAAAACATTTTAATAATTTTTTCCTATATAGCAAATCTTACTTGATTAGGCAAGACTTCAACACTGTGATGTAATGTGTGTGACCGTGTTCCATAATATATTTCAAGGCAGACCTCTTTGTCAAATGGTGGGTGTTTCAAATTTCAAAAAACATGCGGAATGGCAATATTGCTCATAACGCAGTAAATATTAATATCTGCAACAAATGTAATAAAACTAAAACTATAACTGATTGTTATTTTTTGTTTTATTATCTTAATTACTTATTTATTTTTTAATTTAAAAAATTTATTTTATTAAAAAAAAAAAGTAATTTTAATTCAAGACATGGCATTGATTTTCACATGTGTATACTTAACTGTTATGCCCTAGCTCAGACATTCGCCCCTTCCAACATCGGCCCCTACATTCGTTTGATACGATGATCCAGACAAAAACTTTGTTTTCAAGGCTGAATTAATAAACTCATCTCAACTAGCACGTCCCTCCAACCTCCTAAAAAGCTGCTTGATGTACAGTTTTGTTCTGCCTTCTCACTTTTTTGATTTTTCTTTCAATCACAAACCAGCTGAAACTCGCCGCTTTCAGGCAAATCAAATTGATGCTTGTGTGATTTTTTCTTCATCCTGAGGAAGTCTTACAATAAAGACGAAACGTTGATGAACACATAAATAATATAGTTTTTGGCTTTCCTTTTTCATTTTCCATATATATATATATATATATATATATATATATATATATATATATATATATATATTTCATGATTTTTTGGGGAGTACAAAATTTTATTATAGCAAGCCTGAATGGAAGACGAATTCTATCATTCATGATTAAAAGTTAATAAAGAGAGAAAAAAAAATGCCAGCCGACCGGTTTCGCCCTCTCTTAACAAAGGCTGTATCGAGGGATTTAAAAAAACAAATAAAACGAGGGATTTAAAAAAAAAACGGGGTGAAAAGAGAGAGTACAGAAAATAAAATAGCGTTATGTTATATGTACAATGGCGGATGAATCTTAGAGACTGATCACATCTAGTCCCAATAGACATTCCCTTTGCTTGAAAAAGGAGGGACGTTTAAGACGAACGTGGATCGTCTCCAAGATTTTTAGATGGTATAACGAGTGAGCATGACTGAGAATGGTGAAGGAGTCCATGCTAAAATTCCTAGCGCACGGCGGGTTTTTAAGTAAATGGTCTGTAAAATATATGGTCTGCAAAATATATATATATGCCTAACTTTAATAGATATAAACAATTTCTTTTTATTAAAAGAAAGTTGAAATTAGATTATTGATTAAAATAAAATGTCTAATAAATAAGATTGCTTAATTGTTAGAAATGTCAATGATTTTATTAATTTCTTGGCAGATTTCAGATGTTGAGAATATCGTCAAACCAGTCACAGAACAAATCAACATTGTGGCCGAGGCTTACGACGTGGCAGTGGACATAAGTTTCCCAAAAGGAATTGCTTCCGGTAAGTAATGCGCTCCGTGGCATGGAAACAGCCATGCCAAGGACAAATCATCACCTGGCCACCCTTTGGAAAAGGTATGAATCGCCTCCCCCATAAGCAAAATATAAATGTGTGTACAATGAATACTACTTATACACAATTTTAATGAGGCCTCATAACATCCTTTATAACTTGTCAATTTTCAAAAAAATTTATTTGCGTAAAACTTTAGGATGACAGAGTGATTAGACTGGAACGAAAGTGTAGTACCTATTCTGTCCTTGATCAGTGAAGCAAAGATCCTTCTAGACCAAGGCAGTTTTCATTTTTGTTCCAAAGTGATGGGATTAGAGAAATCGTTTTGAAAACTTTTAAGGAAAATAAAACTTTGTAATGTTAAACCGTTGTAAAATTCTCTTTACTTTTGATCAACATTGAAATAAGGAAAAAAGATGTCTGACATAGCTTTGGAATAATTTATATAAAAGAGAGACTTTTTGATATTTTGGGGAGAGATCGAAGAGTCATCCAGATGTGATTGTGTTAGGACAACTAACAGAAAACGGAATTATCTCCCTTGAACCATTTCGTGAGTTAAGAGTTATCGCCCTTGAAAATGGTCGGCTGCCGAGAGAGAAAGATAAACAAAGATCACGACGTCAGACTGTTAATATCACAATCGCGTACAACGGCCAATTAATTCATTAATTCATTCTGTGTTCAGTTTTAATAAATCTGTTCAACGTTTCTCTTGATAGTTCATCCATTTATTTACAAGTTATTATTTATTATAACCTAAATTACGAGGTTATAAAAGATTGTCACAAAGAATGCAAGCAGGAAAGTACATACAAGTGTCTGAAAATTGCATGCATGTGTTGTTGCTGACGTGTTAGGAAGCAACAGCAGCACATACTCGTGCAAATTAAACCACTTAAGCCAGTGAGTAACCTGCAAACCGGGGCGACTCCTCATGCAAATGTGTGCTTGTGAGATTCGTTATAAAGCAGAGACCCGATTCTAAGCAGTTCACATCAGCAATATGTGCAAGAAACACTATCACACACCAAGCCACAGTATGCTTTTAAAAAATGTGCCTACATCTCAAATAATAGACTACCTGAAAAATAAATCACTTCCAAACCAAAACCAAAGATATAATTAAATAACTTTGCAGAATTTATCAAATGACTATTTTATAAATGCATTGTATGGCACAAAATGACCTACATGGTGTAAAAAAAAAAAAAAAAAAGAAACAATCTGTTGAGGTCAAGTATCTTATTTTTTACACCAGACATATTTGAAGGTGAGGCAGAACGTTGAAGGTGAGTCAACAGGCAAAAAATAGAAAGCTTCTCACCTTCTTCTTCTTCTTCTTCTTCTTCTTCTTCTTCTTCTTCTTCTTCTTCTTCTTATTGGTCCCCTGATTTTATAAATCGGGGGACTTATGTTTTGAGGCATGTCCGTCCGTCCGTCCGTCCGTCCGTCCGTCCGGATTTTTCTCCGCAACCATCCATTGAATTTCTCTAAAATTTTGCATGAAGTTGTAACTTTGGTCAGCTTAGAAAGTGACATTCTCCGATTTTTGAAAAAAAATCTGGTTAGCCTCCCCAAGAGGTCAGAAGGCCCCGAAATGGCAAAAAATGACATTTTTTGCCCCATAACTTTTCATCCATCCATTCAATTTCTCTGAAACTTGGCCAAAATGTGGAGGCAATTGTTCCTAATAGAAAATAAGTATCGCTGACCTTGGAAAAAATCTGGTTCGCGCCCCCAGGGGGTCAAAAGCCCCCAAAATGGCAAAAAAATTACCCTTTTCTCCCATAACGTTTGATCCATCCATTCAATTTTTCTGAAACTTGGCCAAAATGTAGAGGCAATTGTTCTGGATATAAAATGAGCATCCTTGACTTCAGAAAAATTCTTGTTCGCGCCCCGAGGGGGTCTAAGGGGGTTCAAAAATGTCCCCAAATTGCCCAAATTTATTGCATTTTACACTCGTCACATCGAGTCACGTACAGAGGGGGACCACGCACGCGCGGCTTGTTCTTATTCTTATTAAGAAGAGGAAGAAGGAGAAGAAGATTTTGTTTTTGAATTCTAGATTTGCAGTATTTGGCTTTTTATAGTCAAATTTCTCAATTTGAAGAGATTTGAATTTACTGTTTTTTGTAACTGAACTCTTCATTTGTAAATGATGGTCCAAAAACTTTTTAAGTTTTCAATTGCACTTCCAACCTTACTGAATTTTACACAAACCCCTGCTCAAAGACAGTTGCATTCCCCACTTTGTGACATTCTAAGAGAATACCCTGCCATCTTTCTCTTGTCCAGATGATGAGAGATGTCTTGATTTTGGGACTGTACGTGTATCTGAGGACAGCAAACAAGCGTTGACCTTGAAAAACAAAGGAAAATATGACATCCTTTACAGGTGAGCCTTTTCTTCTTCTTTATTGGTAAACAGGTTTTCATTTTGCCCAACTCCAAGATTGTGCTCCCCTGAATTATTAGCGATGTGCAGCATAAATAATTACAACAGGATAAAGCCTCTTTAGGAGAGAACATTTAAAATTATACATTTATTCATTTAAAGATCACCCAAAAATGTCTACTTTGAAAAACATGCAAAAATTATGCCAAAAAAGTAATAAACATGATATTTCGTTTTTTTTTGTGCACTCAAGTTAAAAATTTTACAAAATCATTGAATAAGCATGAAGGAAATATTATTTAAAGAAATCTATTTTGATGTTAACGAATGTATACGTATTAGTAGGTTTAAATAAAAATAAAAATATTACTATGATTCTTATAATAATGTGTATTTTTAATGTGATAAATTAAGAAGTGTACTTACTATGCGTGGAAGTGTGTTTGCATTATTTTGTAATGTAGCGCGTGATGCTTGTTTTAACGTAATCCGTTATTCCGTAACGTATAGATGTTATGTGTTCGGGATAGTGGAATGATATTCCTGTAATCTGTAATTAGCAGTGTTTTTGTTTAACGGTTCTGAATGAAATAAAAGTGTGGTGGTGTTTTGAGTAGCGGGTAGAGTAGATCATTTTCAGTGAGTAAGTATACTGACCACTGTCTATGTGGATGTTGTATTTGAGAGAGTAAGTGATCTAGGAATAAATATAGTAATAATTATATGTTGAAGAAATTATGCGAAAGTTGCTGCAAACACGTTTGAGTAAACACGAATATTTTAGTATTGAATTATACATGTTGTTATTTTCTTATTCTTACCAGAGGTACAGGGGAAAAACAGTCCACTTTATATATATATATATATATATATATATATATATATATATATATATATATATAATGTATAGAATAGATGAAAAATAAGATTGGCGTTCTAAGATTTATCGTAGGCTATTGACATCCAATATTAATTTACAATTTTTATTTTTCCCCTTTTCTCTTTTTGTTTTTTTTTGGATTTTTTAACTTTTTATTTTTTATTTCTCCGACGAGAAATGGAAAGAGGGATGTCACGCTACCTAGATTCACAGATCAAATAAAAAAAGAGATCATTTATTTTTACTTGCCCACAACGTATTTATCGGCAAAACTTGCGGGTAGAGATGCTAAATTAGTAAAAATAAAAAATAACAAGAATAAAAATAAAAATAAAGTTAGTGGTTAAAATATCGTAAAGAATTCTAGCAGTGTGCAAGCCTCCATTTTCAGAGGAGCCAGACATCAACAGAGATGAGAGACCAACTATACGTCCCCTTTGTTTGGATTTGAAACCGACGGTACCGATGTTGTTCTGATCTTCTGTAATACATATATAAATAAATATTTAGCTCTTATTTTTTAATTTTTCTTAATAATCGAGCACTCTGCTGGGGTTCTCTCCCACTAACCTTACATATATATATATATATATATATATATATATATATATATATAATTATTTATAAATAATATTTTCAAATTAACTCATATATACATGTGTTTTTAAGCCAAATCTGCAATCATCAGTATGGGAGGAGACAATCCACACGGTTCGAACTTTAATACGAAAGTCATATTTGACTTAGTAGTCGGAGCGCTTACCGATATGCCCACCACCCATTGTCTAGCTAGCCGTAAACAGAACTCGATAGGCGTAGCCCAGAGTATCACATTACGCTATAAATAACGGCTTGTTGTTAACTTACCTAAAGTGCTCAATCTAGCGAGAGCGAGAGCTTTGAATAATTATTCATAAATAATATTTCATATATATATATATATATGTATAAATATATAATATATATACAGCCTATGACGCACTGATATAGAACCTCTGTTCAAAATTTTAGAAAAATGGATTCAATGGTTTCAGAGTACATTTTTCAGTGGCGGGCTGGAGATGCTCCTTCTGCTCAAAAGGCAATTTACTTATCCAAGTACCCTGGGTATCAGAATTACTGGGTCAGAATATATATTTACAAACCTTTTAGAAGGAGTTTGTGAACAAGCGGACATACAGAGGTCACTCACTCTCTTTCTCTTTCTCTCTTTTTCTCTCTCGCTCTCTAATATATATATATATATATATATATGGGAAATGAAAAAGGAAAAACCAAGAAGTATTTTTTTATATATTCATCAACGTTTCGACTTTATTGTAAGACTTCCTCAGGATGATAATTTTAAGAAAAATGTCATGCAAGTACATCGAAATATTGGGTTGACATGATAAGTTGATGAGGAAAAGTAGTAGCCGTGGCTACTAAGAGCGCTGGACCAAGGTCCGTGCTGAGAGAAGTCAGTCAGTGGCAGAGAGAAGTCAGTCAGTGGCAGAGAATGACTGCCACTGATGTACTTGCATGATATTTTTCTTAAAATTATCATCCTGAGGAAGTCTTACAATAAAGACGAAACGTTGATGAATATATAAAAAATATCTCTTGGTTTTTTCCTTTTTCATTCCCCATTACGTCGGGTTACTCTCATCTTTCCTTTCTCATATATATATATATATATATATATATATATATATATATATATATGAAAAATTTATATAGTGAAGCAAGCATTATGAAATCACCAACCGCACTTCTGATCCAGCATTCTATAGTAGTAACAAGAAATAAAAAACAAACGTCTTATTTTTTTTTTTCTATAGAATGCTGGATCAGAAGTGCGGTTGGTGATTTCATAATGCTTTCTTCACTATATAAATTTCTTCTCATGCAGGAACCCTTACAAAAGATATCCTTTATTTCTGGTGACAAAAAGAGGCCAATAATATGAATAAAAAATAAAAAATAAATAAATAATAATAATAATAATAATAATAATAATAATAATATCATCATCATCATCATCATCATCTGCTCGGCCATTTATCCAGTAAGACAATATAGAGCAAATATCTGTGATTTATAAATGTATGCGGTCTTTTATGTAATAATTATTTCCTTTGACTCATATTGCAATTTAAAGAAAGTCGATGAAAGACAAAAACTATTCAATGTACAATGCTTCATTTTATTTGGGTCCTCCAATATGTCGTAAACACTGAGAATATCGATAACAAACACAAGTAGTTTTTATTTTAATTTAAGACTTTACTTATTACATAAGTTTACAGGTGTCACCGTATCGTTTCAACTATGGCAGCCTAAAATGCTCACCATTTATACGTTTTGTGAATCTTATTTCCAATGCTTTGTGCACCTAAATGACAACTATAATGAGCATTTTCTGCTGCCGTAGTTTTACACAGGCACAAAGAACATGGCAATGTTTGTAGTAAGTAAAATCAAAATACAAAACAATAAACACCTCCATATCCGTCATTGAAATGTAAAAAAATAAACCCCTACTTTATGGGATTATTACATGATAACATTATCCTTGTAATAGACCACAGCAGTACAAAAAAATGGTCACTGTTATTTCTTCTCAATATTTCTTTTTTTTTTCTACCGTCTTCAGGTACAGCGTTTTGCCTGACTAACCAAGGGATTGAGTTCATTTCTTGCAATTAACAAAGTAAATGTCCGCTCGGTCATTGTGTTATTTCCAGCTCTAAATTAAGTTATATGTTGGTGTGATGGGATACCTGACTCCCCTCAAGGCTGATAAGTGAACTAGTCTGTAGTATATACAGGGTGGGCCAAAATAAGGGTCCTATCTTTAAATTTGAATAACTTGAATTTGAATAACTTCCACAAAATAAAAGTTAAACTCACCAAACTTTATGTGTGTGTAGACTGACCCTTCCGAGATTTTTTGAAATAAACAAAACAAATTTTAGCCGAAAAACACTTCTTAAAACTTACAAAAACGAAAGTATTGTTTTTTACACTGTTTTGAGTTTTTTAAGCAAAAATAATGTTTTCTAAATGAGGGTACGTTCCTTAGGGCTAATACGGCTCATGCTTGCTTCGGAAGGGGTCCTTTACTTATTCTAAAAAAAAAATTTAAAAAAAATCAATAAATAAAAAAGTTATGAATTTTTAAAAATAGGACCCTTATTTTTGCCCACCCTGTATATATATATATATACTACGAATAGTAGTATGTATTGTGGACTGTATTCTACGGTATTCTGAGTGTATTATGTTAATCCTATTGGATTACTGATAGTGCTATTGTTTTGTACAAGATATACGTTGTAATAAACCATCCTCTTTTAAAGACCTTACACTCTGGTTATTTTTGTTATTATAACTTCTAACCAAGTTATATCACATGTCTTATTAATCGTTTTCTTATTTATTCTTGTAGCATTATTCCAAATCCTGATCTCCAAGACAAGTCTTTAATGTCCCTGTTCACAGTGACGCCAATGAAAGGTGTTTTGTTACCTTTGGACAGACCGGTTACATCTCATGTCATGTTCAATACTGACAAGGAAAGGTGTATCAAGGATCAAACCATTTTCCAATGCCAAGTGGTTGACCCGACCGGTGGAGAATTGGTTGTTGCCAATCTGCCAATTAAAATATCTGTCAAGGCTATTTTCAGCAAGTAAGTGCGTTCTTCACCTCTCCATAAGATGATTTACTGGGTCAGTCATGGTTAAGTCTTTTTAAATCTATACTAAAAGTGTGGATTTTGTTTGAAATCAGCTGTAGCATAATCTACCTGTCAGCTCTAACTACTGGCTGCTGATATGGAAAAAGAAGAAAAACAAGAAGAACAAGAACAACAAAAGATATTGCAAATAAGAATGTTTTGTTATACAATTTCTTCAAATCTAATACATGTTCTATAAACTATCAATAAATAAATGTACTAACCCTAACCCTAACCATAACCTTCACAATCGATTCAGAGAACTAAATGTACCAAGAGTCCCCCAAGAAACAAAGGTTGTCTCGTATTGTCAAGTGTGGTGGAATTGATGAACTTGAGCCAGAATCGAGCAATGGAGATGGCTTGGACTTACTTCATCCCCACAGTAAGAGGGTCCGCCTTTGCCTGGCTTGCAGATGGAAAGGGAAATAAGTTTTGGCTTACTAGTTTTCTAGTGAGGATTGAACTCACAACCTCGAAGTAGCAAATCTACTGGTTGCTGCACAATAATACGTGGATTCACCTTGACGACAAATAGTCAGCCAGCGGATTATGTTTTTTCTGATTGGTTAAGCAAAATCAACTGAAGGAAAATCTGCTAATAAAAAGAGAAGAAAATCAGGAGAAGGTGAAGTGAGTGTCGAGTGAGATTCTGCGGTGAGCCGAATTATTTTTCGTTCATTGGAGCTTAAAGTTACACAGAGGGTTTTTGTGCTTCTACAGGAATTGAACCGAACTGGGTTTTTTTTTGTTTAACGTTTGGAGTCTAGTCATAGACTTCTGAATTCCCACTTTCACAAAGCGATCAATTTTTTATGAAAATTGGTGTGTCAACTGCAACAATAGCCATTCTGAAAGCCTGACCTAACCCGACTGTCCCGCCACATGTTCACTCTTCTCTCACGCTCTCTTGATATGTTTAGGAAGCATTTGGATCATATACGCATTTCTTCTTTTTTAATCCTTGTTATTAAATGACTTATATGCTGCAAAGTTCTGAAATGAATTATTGGACATTTATTAAGGAGATCACATCAATTTATTCTCTCCAATTTTGTATAAAAAGCCTAAAAAAATAGTCACTTAAATCAACTTCTTAAAAGTGAGTATAAAAAATCCGGTGAGTATTTTCCGAACAACCTCATAACAACACTTACCTCTGGTGATGTCTGTAAGCTATGGCATTGTTACTTAAATTCTATGCTTTTTAGATATACTAGAATGCCGACTAAAAATTGCCCATATATTTTATGCAAAAGTAATATCTAACCTATATTCAAGTGTTTACATTAGAATGATCTTAGTTCGTGTAATGTTTACAAATATTTTTTTTTTCGACAAAACATTGCTATGAAGATACTGAGGTGATATATATTCTTTGTTTGGTCTAAATATTTTAGTTTTCGAGTTTTAACTGGACACACAGAAAAACGATATCCTTTATTAATATAGTAGTGGAATTACCCTGAAACGCTCATCTATTATATAAAAATGACACCAGTAATATATAAAATCAGAATGAACAGTAAACACAATTCATCACAATTTCCCTCAATTCATTTAAATAAATAGATTTGTCCGTGTTTCACATCAAATTAACGTTCCTGAGATTATAAGATTTTCTCCAGATCAAATCCTAGAAAAACATAATTAACAGATCATAAAATAGATGCAATAATGACAAATTTAATATTAAAAAAATAAATGTATCGATCATTGTTGAAGGCTCTCTTTTCATTGGCTAGTACACCAAGATGTAGATGAATGGTCCACTCCTTTCCCTGGATTGATCCATTTACCATTTATCCTCACCTTATAATAGTGAATGTTTAGCCATGAGGCATCAAGTACCATTTTTTGAGTCTTTGGTATGACTCGACTAAGGATTGAACCCCGATCTCTGGACCCATTAGCAAACACTCTAACGATTATGCCAATTACTTACTTAGCATTAATGTTGCATAGTCTTTAATTTCTCGTACCTTTTCTTCTTCGTCGCGTGGAGGAGTGTCGTCTAGTGGTTGAGTTCTTTCTTAGCTTCTGTACTGCAGTGAACATCGCCGTCCACTGTGTCTGCAACAAAAACCTTCCTAACACGATTCACGAGGCAACAATCGTTTAAACTTTGATTAGTTTTATTCAGGCGTCAGTCTACCGTCGCTCTTGGAGACATTTCACCAACGTTAAGGGAGAGATCAAATTACTACTCTATCGTAGTTAATTCCTAGCTTAAGTCCTTAGCCATTCGAGGATGGGGGAAAGAAGGAATCTCATGCCTGTATTCTATTAGGGAAATAAATTCCCATTTTTCATTTCGGACTACATACAGAAATACGTCTGTTCGGCTTGCTTCCAAAAACCAGACTGACAAAACTCTGTTTCCCACACAAAAGCCCGTGACGTCACAGAACCCCTATGCGCAGATGCACTTGATCCTTGACCTGAGGTCTCGTCAACGTAGTGTCCCTGTCAACGCCTGTGAGCTCCGACTGTGAGAACAGCCCTATTTTGCACTCGGTTGTATGGGTTCACCCGCACTAAATCGCGCAAGCCAAACTAAATTATCCCCAACACATACATCCACTTTAACATGCGTCCGGCCTCATAGGGCCATTATCCAACATTAATTATTAATGTGAAGTTTAATTTTCACTTTACTCACATTCATTCTAAGCAATTTTAGCTATTCCGCAAGATATTAAAAAAGTTGGAGTATTTTATGTTTTAAAGTTTACATTGTTTTGTTTTATGAGTGAGGTGATGTCAAGGGTTGTATTGCGAGCATTCTGTATTTTTTTCACGCAGGTTCATCATCAGCCCCGAAAATGACATCAACTTTGGCTTTTTAATGTTAACAGCAAAGAAAAGCCGGACAATTACAATCGAGAACAAGGGCGAATTTGAGTTTAAATATTCTATTGGCAGAATGGTACGAGAAAAAGATATATCAAACAAAGCAAAAAAACTGTAAGCATTTTTTTTTTTTTTTTTCATTTTTACTTCCTCTAAAAATGAATCAAGGGAGGTATTGTTTTCACTCATATTTTTCTAAGTTTTGTTGGTTTCTTTGTTTTTTGTTTTTTTTCATTTTTACTTCCTCTAAAAATGAATCAAGGGAGGTATTGTTTTCACTCATATTTTTCTAAGTTTTGTTGGTTTCTTTGTTTTTTGTTTTTTTTCATTTTTACTTCCTCTAAAAATGAATCAAGGGAGGTATTGTTTTCACTCATATTTTTCTAAGTTTTGTTGGTTTCTTTGTTTTTTGTTTTTTTTAATTTTTACTTCCTCTAAAAATGAATCAAGGGAGGTATTGTTTTCACTCATATTTTTCTGTAAGTTTTGTTGTTTTTTGTTTTTTTTTGTTTTTGTTTTTTTGTTCCTGTATTTTTAGGGTTGACTAGCTGTCCAAATCTGACGTTCACCAGGAATCGTTAATTTAATTTGAACTTTTTTGGATTTTGAATGTATGAGCAAGTTGCTTCCAAATTGACTCCAAATATCCAATGATCGATCACAAAGTATATCAGTCATTTTGTCAAATATTAAGTAAAGAATAACATTGTAGAATTGTTTAAAAATTAGCTGAAATGCATTCTCAGAGTGTAAGATATGAAAATAAATAATTGTATGATAATACATATGAATTAATGTATGTCACGTGAAGGCATATCTATGTATATATACTCAAATTGCTGACTTCTTGCCGAAAAGAGTGTTAATGTATATTGTGGAATTTCGTAATTAAGTAATTATTGTAAAGATAAAACAAGAAGAAAATATATTTGGTATTTAATGCTAATTCAGTTATGAGATAAGAATATCATTAGAATTGATGCTATTGAATTGAATAAATATGTGAATAATAATAAATAAAAGAAAAAAGAAAAATAATAAACTATCAGACACTCAAAACAGAGATCGAACTAGGAACCTTTAGTTCTTCAGTTTAACTCTTAAGCGACTGATCTATTGTAGAATTGCTTAAGAATTAGTTGAAATAGAAACTTACAGGTTAAATGTTTATATGTTTGGAGAAAGGTGGAAACCACGCCTGTATCTTTTGTTTTGTTTTTACTATACAGGAGGCACTGTGATGCGTTAATTGGACTAATATTTTTAACTATTTGCAGTATCGAGAGTATGTGCAATGTGTAGATAGCTCCCAATTTAGGATGACCCCCAAAACTTTCACCCTAATTCTCAGTAGCCCCTTACTTGGGGTGAACTAAGTTTAAAAAAAATGTTTTTAATCAAATATTAAACAGATAAGAAATTAAGTAAAAGTAAATAAAAATGTATAATTTACCACCCGAGTAACATCGGGCGAATACCACTAAGTAACTGTCACACAAACGAAACAGACCGAGACAACTAATTGTAAAAGCAAAGGGGGAGGGACACTGAAAAAAAAGATGATGCAAATTATAGTGAAAGATGCCTGCAACATTTAAGTAAGACAACATTGTAAATAGATTGTTTATAAAAGTTATACAAATAAGTAGCTGTGACAACAGGTCCGAATTAATAGTAATTTGTGTTGCACACATGCGTCGTCAATTTGCAAGTATCTGTCACCCTTTTGTTTTGACAATTACATAGCTAATTGCGATGACAACTAACTCGTTCCAGTTGAAACTTTTACTGTCGTGTATATCTTGCATCATGTTTTCGTATTTAAAGCAGTGTACAATATTACACTAAGACGATACTGTAAATAGATTTTATAAATTAAATTGTTAGGACACCTAACGAAAACGGAATTACCTCCCTTGAACCATTTCGGGAGTTAAGAGTTATCGCCCTTGGGAAAAGGGTCGTTTGCCCGAAGAGAAAGTAAACAATGACCACTGTGTCAGACTGTGAATATATCAATCGCGTCCAGCGGCCAATTAACTCATTAATTCATTCTGTGTTCAGTTTTAATAAATCTGTTAAACGTTTCTCTTGATAGTTCATCCATTTATTTACAAATTATTATTTATAATATAACCTAAATTACGAGGTTATAAAAGAAATTATTTTACCTGAAGAAATACAGGGTGTTCAAGACAACTTTGATAATTTTTTTATTTCCTTTCATTTCAAAACATTTTGAAGTATTTAATAGCAGTAAAATGCAATGGATAGCGGTTACTGTGTACTATTAGTGAGTTTGAGAGCTAAAGACCATGGACGACCAGAAAGCATCAGAATATTGGAAGAGAGCTAATGATAATTCACACAGAATTAAAAAATTCAGAAATCTTATCTGCAGCTCAGTGTTCCTTGAAGACTGTGAGATGTCAGCTGGAGAATTGCGATGGAAATGTGGACGCAGTGGCTAGCAGAAAGGATCATAGCAAGCGTCCCAATATCCACACAATGAAATTCGTTGAGAAGCTGCAAAAACAAGGTGCAACAAGCTCTAGGCAAAGCAATGCAGACCTTCGCGAGAGAGATGGGCGTTGAACAAGGATCTTCGCTACTCTTTGGCCTTTTGGCTAAGATCAAAGTGTAGTATCTGTTCCGATGGATACTGCACCCCATAGACTGGTATTGTCTGGGCTTTCGGGGCTTGATTTACGCCGGTCTATGGGTCTGTCCTGTGCAGTTCTAAGAGGTCCACCCTCCCAGGCTTCGCCTCCCCTCTTTGGGGAGGAGTAAGTTAATTGTTTACTGCCTGAGGCGCCCCTACCGGGGAATGCCGACGGGGCTGCCCAGGCAATTTTTAAACCTCACTTTCCCGACCCGACCTTGGGTCACATCTTACTTGTGGGAGTAAGATAAAAACTGGCCTTGTGCCTAACTCCTGGAGAGGAGTAAATCAATACTCCTCATAGAATAATTGCAAGAGCCAATTACTCACCACCGAAACCCAAGATAACAGCCTTACGAAAGCCAAGAAACTTCTCAACAATGTCAAATACCCAGTGTAGCCGTTGCACAACATATGGCGAGCCTACGCGAAGTCCTACGCATCATGAAGACCACGTTCCCTCAAACTGTGATGGTCTTTGGGTATGTTTCCAGCAAAGACCACATCATTCTGCCCCACATCTTGGAAAAGGGAGTCAAACTCAATTCAAATGGTTATATTGAGTTGCTGTCCACTATTATCAAGCGCTGGGTGTATACGGTGGGAAAGCCATATTTGCGGCTGTAGAACTCAGTTCTGTGTCACATCTCTGGGAAAACCCAGAAGTGGTTTTCTGAGAACTTCCACGACTTCACCAGTTCCAACATTTTGTCCCACTCCCAACTTGCCTGATTGTAACTCCATGAACTATTATGTATGGGGCATTATTGAGAAAGACACAGACCATATCGTCTGTAACACTACGGATGAGCTGATTGCCAACATCTAACTGGTGTTCAAGCATCTCTTGAAGGATATTATGAAGGCTGCATTTTGTGGTCTGGAGGCCATCGTGGAAACTCAGGATGTCTTCTTTAAATGAGCTATATTTGGATAAGAGATTCACTTTGACTTTTGAGAACATATCAATTATTCGTCAAGATATGACGTTTTTTCTTTCCTTTCCCAAAAGTGTAAAATTTGTCTTGAACACCCTGAGAATAAGGTAATATTTATGTAAGACAAATATAATTGGTTATGTAAAAGCCGACATAAATAGAGAAAATGTACATTTTTTTCATTTTTCTTAACAATGTAACAACCAATGTTGTGAAGGTGATAAATAGAAAATGGTTACATGTTAAAAAGTACCGACCTGGACTAAGTTATATTTGAAAGAAACTGAAGCAAATACATGTTTGCATAAAAGAACAATGTTCTAGGGAAATAACAGAAAAATTGGCTAGTCAGAATCAAATAGTGATTCATCAGATTAATTTCTATCAATGAGAAACTCTAAAAATCTGACAAGATAACTTTATATAGAAAGTCTTTAGTATTTTGATTTTTTTCAAACAATTCAAATTTTTAGATGTGCCTCTGCATCCTGAGGTGACTGGCAGGTAGAGGGTTCTGTCAGTTGGTTTGTCAGGCTTAAGTTGTTTTTTTTTAACTGCATGGTCAATTTTTATGAAAATTGTTGTGTCAATTGTGACAATAGCCCTGAATATTTGTCAAATATTTGGGTTGGATTTACTCAAGAGTTTTGTAATTATTTAAAAAATTATATGAATTAGCTTTTAAATGATATTTTTTGTTGGTCTGTGCCATTTAAGTTCAAAATAACATTTTGGTTGGTCTATCACACTTAAATTTGAAGATCAATTTTCGTCAGTCTGCCATGTTTAAGTTTTCAAAAAGTATTTGTATTGGTACCAGAGTTATCTCCCTTGAAGGGGGGAATTGGTTTTCAGAGATGACAAAGGGTTAACACAAAATTTTGTTGGGAACTCTCGCATCACCATGTGGTTAAGAATTAAGACATGATTTCGTCCTCATTAGCCCTCCGGATGTACCATCAAGTGAACGGGGCTTTGGCATGTGGATTAACAGAAAAGTCTGTCATTCTTAAGTTTAAAATAGCATTTTCTTTATTGTGTCATTGTTTTAAATAGCATTTACGTCAGTTCATTATGCTAAAGTTTGAAATAGCATTTTCTTTGGTCTGTCATGAGTTAAGTTTCAAATAGGCTTTTGTCATCTATCATGCTTAAGTTTAAAAAAACATTTTTGTTGGTTTGTCGAGACGAGATTTTTTAATGTTTTTTTATTTACTAATAAGTCACCACTTATCAAGGCTAAAAGCCACTTGAGGATAAGGGTTGAGATGGATAGATTGTTAGCTGAATGATGAAGAATATTATGAGAGGATTGAAAATGATGAATGGAATGAACAAAATTTTATTATTTATGGGGACAGTTTATGACATGTATTTGTTGACATTGGATTTGGAGATGACCATGTTGTAACCCGCAGGGAAGCAATTCCATGGTAACGTGTTCCACAGATGGGAGGTTCTTGGAAAGAAACTCTGTTCATGAAAATTCAATTTTATGTTAGGCACACGAAGGAAGAAAGAAAAGTTCTTTGCAGTTCTTTGCATTCCTGTTGTGAATGTCTTATAAAGAGACACCAGAGAATGAAGCTCAGTCGAGCATCTTCCATGGAAATAACGATAGAGTAGAGAAAGACTAGCTACGTCTCTTCTGTGAGAAAGGGGTTATAGAGAACAGAAGAGGGCATCCAAACACCTCCCCAAATGTGGCAGCAGTACTCCATCTTTGGACGTATCTGATTCTTATATAAGTAGAGGATTGCGTCTAGAGTGAAATACTTCCTGGAGCGGTAGAATGATCTAACCATTTTTCCATCAACCTTAGCAAAAGATTGGATATAAGTCTTCCATTTTAGATCTGGAGTGAAAGTCAGTCCTAGGAGCTTATCAAAACAAAAGGGTTCCTCAAAGAGAGAGCCATTTGTTGGTAAACTGAAACTATACTTATATATATATTTGTTTTGTTTTATAGAACCGAGGGATCATTTGGGATCCGATTCACCGTTGGCATGTTTTCTATCTTCCCGGCTAGTGGCAACGTCATGCCTGGATGTCAGCAAATCATCAACATCGAATGTTCAGCGGATAATGTGAGCATTTGTGATGAGGTAATAATCTTGTTTATCTCTTCAGAATCGCATGTTCATTTAGAAAATCCTGAAAATATACCGTTCTGACACATGAAATAAGAAGAAAGGCTGTATATCACTTTTATTTCAGCAATAACAGTAATTATACATGAAAGTCAATGTGTGATACTATCGTGGCCAGTGGAGTGTGTCTCTTTGTGTGTCTGCATCGTGGGGAGGTCTCTTGAAGGAATCTTATCATCCTGGTCACGGATCCACCAGCTCTCAGGGAGTTACATTCCCCTTAACGAAGGGGTAGTCTACAGTTATACGGATGGTGTGGATGGCATCATTAATTCTCTCCAGAGAATTAATTATCTGGGCTTATTGGGGGACATCACTGCTGAAAGGTGAACACTTTGTAGAGAAAGCGAACAAACATGTATAAGATGTGTGTTTGCTTTCTCTACAAAGTGTTCATCTTCTTATTTATTCATTCCGGCTTTCAAAAATATAAAAATCTTGAGTCGGCTACTGCTCAATGCGAGGAAAAATCACCAATTGCTATTTGCTTCTCTCATAGCAACCAAAACAAGAGAAAGAGAGAGAGACAATAAATGTTCAACAAAGAGAAAGAGAAGAATAAGAATATATATATATATATATATATATATATATATATATATATATATATATATATATATAAAATGAGAATTGTTTTTGTTTGTGATAGCTTGCTGTAAATTAGCAGTCAACGACCATTAGAATAAAATTCTACTTTTGATGAGTTTTGATGTAAATAGTTCATTGTTTAAAAGGAAAAACATTTCTTTAAATAAAAAAGTGCGCCTATTTTTTCGATGATTGAATCGCTTGTTTTAAAATCATTTTCGATGGAACGCATACTCTAATACATCTTTATAACAATATTTCATCTGTATAATAATACGCATTGTGTATGTTTCAATATCTATATGTATAAATAGTTATTCCTTTGCATGTAACACTAAAGGAGATAATTCAGTATATATTCAAGCAAAGGTAATTATCATCAGCAGCTGACTGAAGTAGTAGTATTGTTTGTAATATAAACAAGACGACAACTGTTTTTTTTTTCAAGTGAATTTAATTATAAAAGTTGTAGGTAAGTTGGTACCCAAAATTTGTGGAAGGAACGAGAGTTTTGTTTTGTTTCACAATGTTTACAAAAAATGTTTTTGTGTAAATAGAGTAAATTCGTTATTTAAATTAGCAAATATATCCTCTCTCTCTGGTCACATACTTTTGCTAGTATATATAATGTTATGTAATGTTATTGATTGACACGGACTATCTAATCAAATTGATAACGATTCTCTCAATGAATTTCATGACTTACTCTGTCAGCTTGAGACCTCGGTAATTGTCCAAAGCATCTCCCTTACCCTTGTAGAGACAGATAATGAAACTCTCCTCTCAGTCGGTAGGAATCCTGCCATCACGGACTATTGAGGATGCAAGGTCACAGATCGTGGACGCACCTGTGTCACTGGCAGCTTAGACCATCTCTACTACTATACCTGATGGCCCGGCTGCTTTACCAGACTTCATCTTGGAAATGGCCTTCTTCACCATATCAATTGTGATTGGGACCGGTAGCCCCTGCAGTGGTGGTTAATCAATTAGGTGATTTGGATCCCAATCAAATTCCACATTAAGGAGTCTTTCATAATGCTCCAACCAGGACTTCTCAAATGCTTCCTGGGTTGCTGACAACTCTCCTGCATCATTTCTTACTGGCTTGTCACCCATAACATTCCTATGCAACATCCCTATTCTCCCTTCGCATTTGGTTTGCAAGGCGGTATACCTCAGCAGAGTTGGGATCTACTATTTCGTAGAACTGTTTGTCTGCCTTTTGGCACGCATGATGGACCGCTAGCTATCAATTTCCAGCCCCTGTCCTATCGCCTCAGTGTTGCATCCCTATGCTTGGTTTATAAGTACTTTAATGACATGTGCTCCGACACACTTGCTGCACTGGTGCCCCTCGACGTAAATACCCCCAATCAACCTATAAGTCAGCAAGATCCTACCCGTTCACTGTAGATGTCCCCAGATGCTGGAGGGCTTTCTACTCTAATAGCTCCTTCCGTCCTCGAATTGCTAGCCTTTGGAATTCACTTCCTGCTTCCTGTTTCCTTGGCAGTACCAACATGCAGAAATTTAAATGTAATATGAACAAGCATCTCGCTGCACAACCCCCCATTTAGGATGCCCCTAATTCACATTAGCCCCTTATGTCTCAGTGGCGTTGTGCCTTGTTTGGGGTGAACAAGAGTAAAATAAAGAAATCAAAATTTTCATATAATCTATGACGAACACAACATCAGAGGGAGAGAAGGAGAGAGAGAGGGAGAGAGAGAGAGAGAGAAAGATAGACAGACAGAGAGAGAGAAAGGGAGAGAGAGAGAAGGGGGAAGAGAGACAGAGAGAAAGAGAAAGATAGACAGAGAGAAAGAGAGAGGGAGAGACAGAGAGAGAGAGAAGGGGAAGAGAGACACAGAGAGAGAGAGAGAGAGAGAAAAGGAGAGACAGAGAGAGAGAGAAGGGGAAGAGAGAGAGAGAGAGAGAGAGACAAACAGACAGAGGGAGAGAGAAAGAAAGAGACAAAGACAGACAGACAGACAGAGTTGTAAAAAAAATGGATCCACGTTTGCGACAGCCGGTGATTTTGTTATAAAGTTTCTGATATGCGACGATGACATTTTTTTTATTAACTAGTTATTTCTAAATTAAAGAGTTAAAATAAACAATTTATTTTTGTTCTATTTTCGTTTGGAATGAATAGAATAAATAAATATTCAACTATAAAATTTTCTTTTTCAGGAATTTAGCATTGACATCACAGACCGGGATCCGAAATTATTTCCGCTTGGCATCCCATACCGAATTCAAGGAGAATGTTGTGTACCTTCAATTTGCATTGATGACATTGGGGCAATCTTTGAAGAACACCGAATTTGCAAGAGTCTCTCTCTTTGGCAACATTATAATCAGGTAATTCATTGTTAGCTTTTATCTATTAATTTCTTGTTCATTTTTATTTATTTTTGATTAATTTCTTGTTATTTTTATTTATTTATTTATTTTGATTAATTATTACCTGGCCCGACTCGGTGTTGTCCGGGAGTATTGTTTCTTATTTAAATACCAAAAGATTAATATTTTTAAATGTATCGGACGTCTTCACAAAATTGCGTTCGAACCTTGTTTTTTTTTAACTCTTCAATTTATAAATAACTAGTAACTAGTTAATCCGACCAGCCTTGCCTGGGAGTATCATTTTTTTGTTTTTCAAACTAGCAAGGCTACCTGGTGTTGCCCTCAGCAATAAAAACAAAATAAAAGAAATTAAATAGCGTGTGTAACATCTTTATATTAAAACTTCTATCTATTTCCCTCTCTCTCTAGCCGTCTTTTTATATTTCTCTCTTTTCCTCTCCCCAATTTTTCCATCTCCCCCCCCTCATTTCTACCCCCCCCCCCATTTCTCCCCCCCAAATCTCAGAATTACTATATTTTCTTTACATGAATAAATTGTACAAAAATTGCATTGAACACTCTATAAATCTGATACTTTTTTCTCAGGAGACTTCTGTATGTGATGTTATAAAAGGCGCCGACGAAGAGCCATTTTGGAATCATAAAAAATAATGCCGGGAAAGTAGCAAGTTGATCCAGCATTCGTTTTGACACACCTCACATAGGTTCTCTGTTTCATGCCCTTTCCTCGTTTCTCGTTTCTTCTTTGCCTCTCTCTTTCTCTTTTTCTATTTTTATCTCAGGCGAAGAATTTGAAATTAATAGTTAAAGAAAAATGAAATATACATGCATCATCACTCGCTGATATTTATACATTTTCATCCCACTGTAAATCTTAATCAAAACCTACTTTTACGTCTATGTCACAAAATGATATGAGTTTTACTGAGATGTCCGCGGGCCGGATTGCAATAATAAAGCATAGCAGTGTGACGGGCCGGACGCTAAGCCTTCGCGGGCCGGAGGTTGCCCGCCCCTGCTATAGACTAATGTTCAGAAGAGGTGCAATTGCTGATTGACAGTTCTTTATCCAGGGCAACGCTGTGTTTAAACACACCTGCTCTATCTATTGCATTGAGCACTTTTGTCATAAGATATACCGCTTAACAGTAGTAATACTATATTATTATTATTTTTATAACTCCCGGGCAAAGCAAACACATTTTCTCGTATACAACATCATAAAAAATGGTAACGTTCTTAATCCCGGGCAACGCTGTGTATAAACACACCTGCTCTATCTATTGTATTGAGCACTTTTGCCATAAGATATACCACTTAACAGTAGTAATACTATATTATTATTTTTATGACTTCTAGGCAACGCCAATACCATCGGGTTTGGGTTGGGATTAGGCTGTCGTATCAAAAAACCCATATGTTTTTTTTGTGTCCCTCAACCAAAAGCATATTCATTTATTTAGCGCCGCTGTCATATAAAAGAACTCATATTATGCTTATTTTGTGCTCCTAAAACAAAAACATGTGTTTACTAATGCGTTCCTGTCGTATCAAAGAACCCATATGGTTCATTTGTGCATGATGCGGCCTTCGCTGGAAACACACCCAAAGCCATTACAGTTTGAAAGACACTTGGAAACAAGACCACACCTCAAAAGCTAATGCAACTAGATGAGATGTTATTGAAGTAACGTTTTGGACTTTTATGTCGCAGAGCACTTCCAACATATATAGCTAACTATGGCATGAACTTATCAAATTGTGGTCCAAACATTTTTTAATGTACACTATGGAAAGTCTATAATATTTCAACCTTTTCATGATGGACATACTAAGACAGATACAAAAAGCATTTTAAAGTTGTTAATCGTTTTGTTTTTCATTTGCCGTTCCTTTTATTTAAAAAAAGATTTATTTCAATTTTTCCTTCTTTTCCTTTATTTAACTATCTTTATGAATTATTTTTTATTTAAATGTTTTTATTTACTTATTTTAATTTACTTACTTTAATTGAATTGCTTTTTTATTTAAGTAGTTTTTTATTTAATTATTTTTATTTAATACTTTTTTATTCAAGTATTTTTATTTAAATATTTTTTTTAACTTAAGTATTTTTTAAGTAGATTTTTTATTTAATGTTTTGTTTTATTATGCTTTAATTTAATAAATGTTTTATTCAATTATTTTCTTAATTTCAATATTTCTTTTCCTTATCTTTAATCTAATTCTTTTTTATTTCATTCAGTTAACCTTCTTTAGTTTTCTTTACAACCCTACCCCCATACACACCTACACACACATAACATACCCGCTTACAAGAAGCAGCAATTGTCTCCTGTCCTCTTTCGTGTTTATTTGTTTGTTTGTGTAGAGCCTAGCGCTCACATTGTTTGGCCAAACTTAATCCAAATATTGGTCATGGTCTAGCTTAGAACTGATATAATGTTTGGATCTAGGTCAAACGTCAAGGTCAATGTCACAGAAAAGTTGAAATTCACACTTTTGGTGATAACTTTGGTTCTGTTCATCATGGAAACTCACTACTTGGCCCACATTATAGCCAATTAAGTCCTGCATCTTATATGACCTTGAAAAGTTCAGTCACGATTGAAATTTTGACAGGATATCAACTTCTGATTTTTCCAAATTTGATGTATGCAAAATTTCAGCCTGATCCTATAAATAGTTTTTGAATAATCAATGTTGCCATGGCATAACTTCAGGAATACTTTATACAATATGGAAAAGTAAGGCCCACATAAGACTTTGGCCCATCCTTACATTGTCAGGCAGAGGTATGCCGTCTCATGACTGACTTGCGTTCTTGTTTATTAATGTTTGTGTTTTTATTTCTTTTTTCAGGTGGACAGTGGAGGCGTCTATGGCGAGACAGAGAAAAAATTCATGTTCACCAATGTTATCGTTGGCAAAAAATCCAAGGCCCGTTTCAAAATCATTAACAATACAAAGGTTAGTATGAAAACCGGCAGTACTACTCACCGATGTAAAGAAAGAAAGGAAGGAAAAAAAATAGTAAAAAACAAAAGTAAAGAAAACGACTTTTTAATTTTTTTTATTTAGGTGGGCGGGGGGGGGGGGGGGGCTGACCATGTGACCAAAATTAATACCAAAAATCCTTACTCATAGAGAGAGGGGGAACTCTTAAAAAGAGATAAGATATTTTTACGGATGACTTAGCTGCTGAAGTATTATTTTTGTCAATAAATGTAATAAATTTGACCGGATTGTAACTCATATTGACAATGCCGATATCTACATCAATAGCCATTCATCGCACTGGCATCTCATCTTTTGTCAATCATTTATTTATCTTTCCAGGTTCCATGTGACGTAAACCTGATCCTGAGAAGTCAAAATGCTCGAGCAATTGGGAAAGGGCCGCATCAGGTAGAGGCCTTTGAGGTTGAACCGACCAAAGCGCAAATATTAAACCATGGCCATATTTTTGCCACTGTAACATTTGCTCCTCAATCTATGGAGGTAAGTCTCATATCCATAGAGCTGGTGTTACCTAGATCCCCCTCCCCTCCGAGCAGGTCGGGTGTAAGACTGCTGGGGTGTCAGGAAGAGATGGTTTCAGCAGGACTGTGGAGGCCTCCCTATTTTTATTTTTTATCCCTTACTTAAAAGATTGTCGTAAAAATGATACAGGGTCAGTAACAGCATATTTTTAACAAATATCGTGTGTTAATCAAAACTTACATTTCGTCAAACTCCCGCTCTTGAAAATTGCTATGATGTTAAATTTAGAAACTTATATCTGATAAATAAAGTAAAGTGATGTTCCTCTATTTCATTGATGAGTCTAGCTTCAGCAGCCATTAAGGCCAATTATTGATGTGTGTTTGCAGAAACTATCTCTTCGTTTCATTGGCTTTCACTAAGTTTTACATTTTCTATGGTTCAACAGCTTCACCTAACATAGTCATTCATACAAGAAGCTGGAGCAAATTTTACTCTCATGCTCAGATCTACTACCACTGTCACCTATGTTCACCAGGAAGTCTTATTCATAGGACAACTATTTCTTTGTACCATTATTATTTCATTTTTCGATCCTGCTATTTTCTGTTAGCTACTCTACATTTTCCATCTAAATATGGAACACTCCCTTCACCTACATTTTTAGAGGAGGGGAGGGGATTTTGATTGGCGATTCCAAAGACTTTTTTTTACATTCTCGATTAACAAAATAACTGATTAGAATAATTGCATTAAAAAAACACAGATCGGTCTGCAGAGTCAATATAACAATCGTTCATAAACAGTCTCTCTTACATTATTCGTACTTTTCACTTTTCATTTATTTTTATTAAAATTCCTTTATTGAAATTTCTTTTAACATTTTCCAAATTATATGATTTATGCAAAAATAACTGATTCCCGGGTTACTTTCTATTTTTCTTTAAGTATCGATTTTCATGGGCTTACATAATACCACGATGAAAAGCAGTATTTTGGTATATCATATTAAGAGTTCAGCAGAATAGCAGAATTCGCAATTATATTTTTGAACAATATGCTGTCTTCTATTATTCTTTTTCTAGAGATTCTATTTTATATCCTTCACATAATAATAAAATTTTGGACAACACTAGTCACATTTAACGATTCATTTTGCTTTTTGCAGGGTTAAAACCATCTAGGAGCAATTTTAAATCAAAGGAGACAAAAAATGTTGCAGCTGCTTATTGGGATCTATAATTGTACAGATCGAGACGTAAACATTACAACCTGCTATGAGAGCATATTATTATTAATAATTAAGTAATATTATTATTAATTAATTACTATTATTATTAATAATTAATTAATATTATTATTAATAATTAATTAATATTATTATTAATAATTAATTAATATTATTATTAATAATTAATTACTATTATCAATAATTAATTAATATTATTATTAATGATTAATTACTATTATTAATAATTAATTAATTAATATTATTATTAATAATTAATTAATATTATTATTAATAATTAATTACTATTATTAATAATTAATTAATATTATTATTAATAATTTATTACTATTATTAATAATTAATTAATATTATTATTAATAATTAATTAATATTATTATTAATAATTAATTGCTATTATCAATAATTAATTAATATTATTATTAATAATTAATTAATATTATTATTAATAATTAATTACTATTATCAATAATTAATTAATATTATTATTAATAATTAATTAATATTATTATTAATAATTAATTCCTGGTTTGTGGGGACAATTCAATGAATTATTTCTTTAAATTAATTTCATAATTGTAAATAGCAGCAACTATCTCGAGAGACCATCCTCTAAGGCATTATCATCTCCTTTCGGAATGGAAGATGGGTTTATTGCCTGTTGACTGAGGCGTTCTAATCTGTGAGGGAGTATTGACGGGACTGAGCAGGACATTTTCAGGCAAAATTAACTTTTATTGGTCCCTAATTATACTTTATAATAATGGAGACCATCCGCCCAGGCATTACCTCTTCATTTCAGAGAGGGATAGTGTTTAATGCCCGTCGCTTTCATCTGTGAAGGAATACTGAGAAGACCAATCAGGATATTTTGGGGTGAAAGTGATTTTAATTATCCTTTAAATTGACTTTTACTGGTTTTGTTATGTCCACTGCGCATGCACTGTTTCCATCTTTTTTTCTTTTGCCTCCCAGACGTTAATGAAGAACATGTATTTTTCTTTTTTAAATCAAATTCCCAAAAACATTTCACTGAAGAATAACGAGGAACTGATGATGTAAATAGTTCATTGTTTGAATATTTATTTCTGAACCTAAATCATTAAGGGTGGGGGGTGGAGGGGGGGGGGGGCTTGATGCAATCTTTTGTTAGTGGCTAATAAGGAAACAACACATATTCTTAAGATGATGAATACATTCAATCTGCACATTTAAAGACGAAAATTCTATTTCAAAATTAACCATGACACACCAACGAAAATGCTATTTCAAAATTAAGTGTGACAAACCAATGAAAATTCTATTTCAAAATTAACCATGACAAACCAACGAAAATGCTATTTCAAAATTAAGTGTGACAAACCAACGAAAATGCTATTTCAAAATTAAGTGTGACAAACCAACGAAAATGCTATTTCAAAATTAACCATGACAAACCAACGAAAATGCTATTTCAAACTTAAGCTTAACAGACCGACGAAAATGCTATTTCAAAATTAAGCATGACAGACCAACGAAAATGCTATTTTGAACTTAAGACTGACAGACCAACGAAAATGTTATTTCAAATGTAAGCACCAGCTCCTACAAATATTGTATTTCAAACTAAAGCTTGACAGACCAGAGAAAATCGCATTTTAAAAATAACTTCAAAACTCTTGAGTCAATCTAACCCAAATTGTATGGACCATATCCATGAAACCTTTTTAGCTAAATTTGTAAAACAGGTCTCATTCAGTGAAAAACTGAATGGAACCTAGATAATGGGATACAAAAATGTGTCAAATTTGAAAATAATCCATGCGAGTCATGGTCTGAGCATTGTTCATTTGACATGGAATGACTCTAGCATGAAATGAAATGACTAAAAATATTTTATGAACATGGAATAATCACAAATAATTAACAAAATAATGTTTTCCATTGCAGATGTACACCACCTACTTTGAAGCTGCTGTAGATATAGCTAACATGCCAGTTAAAATTGACCCATTGGTCTTTGAAATATCCGGAGAGGGAACCCTTCCCAGAATCTCTATAACGCAGCCCACCATTCGAAACAGAAAAGGTCAACCAGTACTACTCTTTAAACAGAGTTTGGTAGGACATACACATACTTTGACATTGTCCTTGAACAATGATGGAACGCTCCCTTGCCAGGTGAGATTATTTTACATTCAGATCAATTAATAACACCTTAATACCACTACCAGATTAAAATAGCGCAACAACTGTTGTGTATTTCAGACCAGGGTTAATGATATTAACGTCTTCTTGACTGCTGAATCAGAATAAAAAAAGTAAGATATTACAGTGAGCGTTTATTATCGAAATGTACTGTGTTTCCAAGAATTTACAACTATTGGAGTATTATTTGTTATTGTGATAAAGTTAGGCATGTTTATACATTTCTATGTATAGGATTCACTCCTAAACTGATTAACCGATTATTATGAATTTTGGAACACAGCTGCTAGACTTAAGGGGTCAAAATGTATGCTATATTTAGTTCAATTTAGTTTTATAGAAAAGGGAGTAAAAAGGGGGGGGGGAAGGCTTTCATTAAAATTCAGATACCTCCAATTTTTGTGAAATTTTAACAATAGGTATTAGACATCAATTAATAAATATTCCCCAAATTTCAGTTTCTTTGAGGTATTTTAAAGGATTTTAGGGGGCATTATATGGGCACAATGTCCGATTTGAAAATTCAAATATATCAGATTTGCATTGAATTTTATCCATAGTCATTAGACAAATTAAGCATGATTTCCTAAATTTCAATTTCTTCTTAAGCCCCTTAAGCTTAAGTCTTTAATTTGAGACATTTTCAAAATCATGTAATGGATGTTGATCAAAATTAGAATAAGGATTCTAGACATAAGGTTTAGTATCATTATATCTAAATTTTAATATACGTAAGGGGACATAAAAGTGGTGCAAAACTGTTCTGTTTGGGGAATCAATTTTGCCTGTCCTGGGACGTGTATTCTTTTAGTATATATATATATATATATATATATATATATATATATATATATAAATATATATATATATATATATATATAATAGTAAATACTGGAATATATATACGCAATAAAGTTTATTACCTTATAATATTATGTGTGTATATATACATATGTACATTATATATTGACTAGGTAATTTTACAATAATATTGTGGGGTTTGAGTTTGCTCCAACTATTCTAAAATATCAAAGACAACTTTTTACTTTATTTAAAAAAATTAGAATGAGAATAAAATTGTAATATGGGGTTATGGGCTGGGAGCAGGAGTTCTCCTATGGGCAGGTCTTTATTCATTCCCAAGCAATGCTGGATATGTCTGCTAGTAAATATATACAAGTGGTACTCACAAAATCTATTTTCTTCTGAACATTAAAACTCAGCCAATTCTTTTCTGTTTCAGATTGATTTGAACCTTATCGACACTGACAGGGTTTATACTTTGCTGCCTACAGACAATACAAATGCTGACATGGGTCAGGAAGTGGTCGATGACAAAGGTCAGTTGTTGGGTTAATCCTCTCAGAGTCTTTTCTTCTCATGTCTATGTCATGCCATGAGAGTCACTTCATTCCCTTTAGTAACCACCTGGTGGCATAAAATGGCAACTAAGATTATTAATTACATTAACCTAAACCCCCTATTGCGGCAGAGTTCATAATAACAAGGAAATCTTTTGATTTACTGCCTCCCCACGAGGACTAGATGTAAGACAAAGTTGGTGTAATGTGGGGAAAATGCAGCTCCCCAAATAGGCGCATTCTGGATGGGACAAAAATAAAAATTGCTCTAGTTAGAAGGACCATCCCTCCTCGGACTGAGAATAGAACAGCTGCTACACTTTGATCCCAGCCTGAAAACCGGGAAGTGATAGTAACAAAGAAATGTTTTGAGTCGAGATATCTTTGTGCTCCATAATATGTCCAAGAATCTTGGATGAAGAAGTCAGTTATTTCGTCTCTTGTGGTCACAAAGTTAGTAACAAACAATTATTTATTCATTAACATTCCAAGCAAGATAGCTGTTTCAATTCACAGTCTTTTATTCAGAATTTAAATGTTGGAATGGCTGCTTCGCAAGCTCCTTGGTTATCTGTTTTTCATATTACAGACATGTTATTCCGTGAACGTGCGTTTGTGTGCGTTCACTGCTCAGGCCATGATCGTCCACTTATGCCTGTTTCAATTTGGTGCTTGATTCCGACACCGGTCGCAGTGTCAATTGTCTGGTCTCTATCAGTGCTGCAATAGTAGGATTCTCCCTCCCAAAAAATTACAACTTTTCCAAGTAGAGAAATCAAATTTTGGATGGTCAAACCTTGAACCAGATATATTTCCCATTTCTTGGGTGGTCGCTCTTCTCTTAGTTAAATATTTATCTCACCGCAAGCCCGTTGTCCGAATGCATTGCAACCATGCAAACCACTAAACACGCAGTATTGCACATGTTTACATTCACCATCTCTCCAAAATGCAGCAATCTAAGAAGGAATTGCCTGTATATAACTCCATATCTCTAACTTAATTAACACTTTCCAATATGGCTGCTAGCATTTTATAGAAGTTGTCGCATGTAGTTTTGTCTATTTACAACCCTTTGTTAACAAATTATAGGTTTTTCAGAAAATAACGACCGATTTCAAAACCAAATGTATTTTTTAGCTTATGCGAGGCCCATCTATCGAGTTTTCCACCTCACCAATTTGCTTCAGATGGGCGGACACCGTTCAAATACTGACATTTCATTGACACTTTGATGTGGTTTTTGTTTAATAATTGCTTTCAAACATGCATTGTCAAGAGTGCATGGTCGTCCGCTACCTTCTTCATCTTTAAGCCTCTCATTATCATTATGGAATTTCTGAAGCTCATATGCTTCAAAATTGTATTCTGAAAGAAATTATTGGAAATTTATTAAAGAGTATGCATCATTTATTAAGCATGTCAAATTTTGTATAAAATACTACAAAAATAGCAAAATAAATTAACTTCACTATTTTCCAAACAACCTAATACATACATAGAATATCTTTCTTTTTTTATATGGATTTGTTTCTGTCTTGGTAAATCTAGGTTATCATATCTTATGTGATATTCAAGTGTAGTCACACAGATATCTTTATTCAGAATGGGGATATAGCTAAGATATATGGTTTTCTTTATTGGTGAGTTACTATAGGGGAGATAACTTTGCTCATAGTATCACTCGGGTTCAATCTGGATATTTTTTAGCACACTTTTTATGCAACATTGATCTCTTGATTGAATTATTTGCTACAATTTTTAATTACTTAATTGAAGACTTGATCTTTTGATAAAACATTCGAGAATTCAGGTTTATTTTGGTTTAAGAAAACAAGAGAGACATAATAGTTGACTTTTGCATTTAAACTTTAATTCAAACTCAAAATTTTGTTCTAATCATTTTTGAATTTTGAAGGCTCATATGACGGACATTTTATTTTTCTGTTATTACTACATAAAAAAATTGTCGACTATTTGAAAGGTATTTTGAAATCTACCATCGATTAGAAAATAATTTCTAGCCTGAATTAAGGCTTGATATTATTTTTTAAATTATTTTTTATTTATTTAAAAAAAAATTTTTTTGTCTTTTAAAAGAATCTTTTTTTTTTTCAAAGAACTTTTTAAAGAATATAACTTGATTCGGTATTAAATGACCTGAAAAAGGTTGATATGCCGTAAAACAAAACAAAGTAAAACAAAACAAAACAAACAATCATTAATCTTGCATGCACCCCTGTCGTATCAAAGAACTGAATGCATAATTCTTCTTGTGTTTCTTATTTTCTAATTCCTTCAGTGATCCAAAAGAAGACATACACAGCATCTTTAAGTGTAGAATGTGGCGCCAACGCTGTGTTTGAAGTGATCTTCCAACCAAAGCAGCCGGTCAAGAGTTATGGTCAGGTGCAGTTGTGCGTCCACGGCAACCAGTATGAAAACACTATCATCTGGCTTGTGGGTGAGGGTTACTTAGAGGAAGTCACCCTTGATAACATCATGCTAGATCCACAGCTTGAGTTGCAGTTAAAAACAGAATCTTTGGATAACTGTCCCGACAATGAAAATATTCAAGGTAGGTCACATTAAAACACACACATCTGGAATTGTGGAAATATTTCAATTTTATCAATCAACAGATTAACGGAAAAGACCTGGCAGGTCTCTTCTCTTAATCTGTGATATATAATATCAATTTCCTATATAGCAGATTAGCAGATGAAAGCCAACATTGGCAGGTGGCAAATTGATAAAATTGAAATAGTTCCACAAGTAAAGCATGAATCTGATCATGATTACGTGAATTATGTAAACAAGCATTAATCACAAGTTTTGTTGAATTTGAGAGAAAACAAAACAAAATAATTGTATTTTTTGATCTTTGTGAAAATTGGGTGACAAACCAGAATTTTCCTTGGGTCATCGGTATTTGTTTCATGTAAAATAATCATTGTAGTGGATTTTGAGTTAAAACTAATGATGAAAATTGTAGATATTTGACAAAAGAATTGGCATTTTAGGACATTTTAGCCAAGAAATCTGACTTAATCAATTTTCTGCTTTCATGGTCTGCAATCATGCAAAATTTCATCAAAAACAAGCCGCGCGTGTGTGGTCCCCCTCTGTATGTGACTTGATGTGGCGAGTGTAAAATGCAATAAATTTGGGCAATTTGGGGCATTTTTTACTCCCCCCCCTCTTTGACCCCCTGGGGGCGCGAACCAGAATTTTTCTGAGGTCAAGAATGCTCATTTTATATCCAGAACAATTGCCTCTATATTTTGGCCAAGTTTCAGAAAAATTGAATGGATGGATCAAACGTTATGGAAGAAAAGGGTCATTTTTTGCCATTTTAGGGGGCTTTTGACCCCCTGGGGTCGCGAACCAGATTTTTTCCAAGGTCAGTGATACTTATTTTCTATTAGGAACAATTGCCTCCACATTTTGGCCAAGTTTCAGAGAAATTGAATGGATGGATGAAAAGTTATGGGGCAAAAAATGTCATTTTTTGCCATTTCGGGGCTTTTTGACCCCCTGGAGGGCTAACCAGATTTTTTTCAAAAATCGGAGAATGTCACTTTCTAACGTGACAAAAGTTACAACTTCATGCAAAATTTCAGAGAAATTCAATGGATGGTTGCGGAGAAAAATCCGGACGGACATGCCTCAAAACATAAGTCCCCCGATTTATAAAATCGGGGGACCAATAATAGTTCCATATATAGAATCACGTTTAAATTACGTTCTCCTGCTCCACCCTCATATCTGTAGGCATACCACCTCTTGCCATGTATTTAACCCTCCCTCACCCTTTCCTCTCAACTGATCTGTCAGCTGGAGCTGTAGAATAGTTGACTGCACCTCTGCAGACCGGTATCTCCCTCCCCCCCCCCTGCTAACGAGGCCATCTGTTGGCTGTGGGTGGCGACCCATGATGTCTGACAACGGGATCATGGTGGCTGAGCAGCAGATTATGACTATGGAACTAAAAGGATATTGACTGCAACACTCTACTTTGCCCCTTACTTAGACTAGCCGGATGCCCAGAAAAGCCCAGATCCGATTAATCGACTGGTCACACCCATAACTCTCCGTCTGCATTCATCAGATTGTAACAAAAGTTCTGTCTGTTATTTTAAAGCTCAGTAAAACAATAAAAAAGAACAATATCATATTTATTTAATCCCCATTCTTTTCTACGCCATCTTTCCATCTGCCTATAAACTTTTGAAGGCCACATTCATAAAATTCCTTTCGTTTTGAACTGAAAAAGGAAAATAATTCATTTTAGACTTCTTCTATTAATGTAAGTTTTAATCCACTCAAATGATTTTGCAAATTTCTTAAAAGGTGGTAATCTGTTGGTGGGACGTCCGAAGAATATGGTGGGTGATGTAAATATCCTAGGCATATTGTTTTTGTTTTTTTGATAATTAGTCTTTTGTGCAGTGTGATGTCTAGTGTGATCCTCTATCATGCCATGCTAGATCCCAAGCTTATCTGTTAAAATAGGAAAACCTATGGAAAATCTAAAGCCAGAGCAAGTTGGCCATGGGCTCGGTAGGAATGGTTTAATCAGCACTCTGGAGGCCTCCATTTTTATTTTTCCCCTTTAAAATCTTGTATCAAAGAACAAAATTATTTTATTTCACCGATTTCATTTTCACAACATTTTTAACAGTAACCAGAGCCAATTTGATGATATTTGGAGACTGTTATATCGGCGAACCGAAGACGCAGTGCCTGTCCATCACAAACCGATGCCAATCAGACTGTATCTATTTCCAATGGATAGAACAGTTCCCATTAAAATTTTCACCACAAATGGGGAATTTAATGCCCGGCCAAGTGAAAGAAGTCACCATTACATTCAATGCTGATAAACCAGTTTGTCTGAAACAACAAATCATAAAATGTACATTAAAAAAGATTACCTTTGATCAACCACTTGATGAGGTAAGTAAACATCAATCTTCTTATATCTAACTAGCTGTACCGACCCGGCGTTGCCCGGGAATCATCATGTTACATTTTTAACAACATTTTTTACTTATTTGTATTATATATATATATTTTTTTGTAATTACACCTTTTTTATTCAGTCTCTGCAGGTGAACCGGTTTTTGCGTTTATAAAGACAAAGGAATGAAAAACAAAGAATGAATAGGTTAAGATAATAGCAGATAATTGGATAACAATATCGTAAAAATGAAATGGACGTGAAGTTCAAATTTATATCCATAACAAAATTAATAGTTTTGTTTTATTTCAGGACAAATACTACAAGTCTAAATGATTTTATGCAAAAAGAGGTTGAAAAAGAAACTAAATATGTGATCTATTCCAGCAGTCTCTATGCTACAATTGAACCCATTTTTGTGTACATAAAGAGAAGAAAGCGAAAGGATATTTCTTAAGTTACTCTACATCAACTTATTTAATTTAAGAAATACGTCGAAAGTGTAGTTTATTCAATTCGACTTGAAGTGGATTATCGCAGTTTTACACAGTGATTTTTGCTGTTGGAAATGTACAGAATCTTAGCGAAAAGCATATTTATTAACTATCAATCTAATTTATGTTATGACGTGTTATGTTGTACTGATGCCCCACCATGAAAACCAAAATATTTATATACAGGGTGGCGCAAAAGTCATGCATTAGTTTGAAGCAGTAACAACTGATTCAAACTAATGCGTGACTTTTGCGGGATTGTTTGGCGAGCGCTCAATTAGCAGATTTAATGATTTTAACTGGCCTTCACGTTCACCGGATTTAACAGCCCCTGACTTTTTCCTTTGGAGTTATCTTAAGGAAAGGGTATATGTGAACAAGCCTACAACGATTCAAGAGCTTAAAAACAATATCAGACATGAAATCCAAGAACTAGAGCCAGTTATTCTAAGGAGTGTAATGGAAAATGCCCTAACTAGAGCCCATCTTTGTGAGGCCGAAAATGGTGGCCATTTAAAGGATATTATTTTTAAAAACTACTGCAACAAAATTACCATATTTATCAGAAAAGCCTAGTTTCTATCACCTAAACAAACCAATGTGCGGCTATTGCGCCACCCTGTATATTAGAATATGAAATAACAACTAAGATTGTATGAAGTTAAGAAACAGAAAAACGAAAGATATGAAATTAATTATTTCTGAACTGTGATGACTGTGTTGAGAGGCCGCTGAATAAATAGCCACGGCTGGCATGTGTCCATTGCAAAATAACAATAGCCACATGAACCTAGAACTGTCGGATTTCAAAAATGATGGTCGCAAATGTATGACTGTACAAAGTAGTCAGCGTTTTCAGCAGTCGAGAAAACTTGATAAAAAGGAGTGACATTGCAATCTGATAAGAGTGTGTTTGGAAGCTAGACAGTTTGTGTCATTTGTGTGTTGTTCCTTCAGCAAGGTTTGTGTTTTGTGATTCACTATCACAATTCGAGCCATGTTTTTTTTTCTATCTAGTGCACATCTCCAGTTTTTAATACAACAAACTGTTTCTACATATTATGGCACAGGCACGCATAAACAGTGGTATGATGAAGCCATCTACTGGTGAGAGAGACATGGTACCGTGGCTGGAAAAATTGAGGTTGGTAGCGAGACATCAGAAGGTGGATGATGCGGCCAGCCTACTTCTATTATATCTAAAGAGAGATACATTGGCTCTCTACTTGGAGATGAATGACAACAATCAAATGGACATAGAGCAGATAGAGGCTCAGTTAAAAGAGGAGTTAACGGATGATACATTGGAAGTTGACCATGATCAGGTGAGCCGGCGAGCAGGTGGACGTTTCCGTAAAAAAGATCACGTATTTGGTCGGATTGGCTGAGTGAGTAAATTGAGCTGGAAAAGCTCACCAAACTGGCTTTTGTTACAGGACTCCCTGATGTCACCTCCAACAGATTCTAACAATTTGAAACCTTGACCATGGGGAACTTGATAGGAGAGCAAGACTGCTGACCACGACTGAAGACCAAAGCCAATATGTGGTCACAGCCATGCATTCAACCTGTGGTAAAGCCACAGTTTCTACTAAGAAACAAGATGTTTTCAGAGAGTGGGGTCGCCCTTGAATACTGTCCTGATGTCATATTGATTATATATCCGCTGGGTTTGTTTTTTAGACGATCCCTTTGCATATTGTAGACAGACTACGGTGAGTTTTTAAGGTTTCTTATTCTTCGATGTTTTGTCCTGATTTCACGGAGCTGATTTCATGCTCTCTGCATATTTATTTCTCTTACGTTGTTCATCTCCGTTTGATATCTATTGATGTCATTACATAATACATCAGTCAATAAGTCCCGGGCCTAACTAATAAAACAACTTTTGTTGAATAACAGGTTTATAACACGTTGTAATGTCGGAATCTGGCGTCGTAGAACAGTTCGCCTGTTGATCCCGCGAACGGGACGATGTGTCGTTTCTATAGCGAGAATCCCAGCTGGGGGGAACTATTTGTACTAACTGTGCATACCTTCTTGTTCACCGCCGCGTCATCGTCACTGCAGGTTTTTTGTGTCGCTGCTGCTATCGTCTGTCGCTTCGCCCCGCGTCATAATTTTGCCTTCTTTTTCCATCGTCCTGGCGGTTTCTTTGTAAGCTGAAATCAAATCTTTTACACACAAAATATAGCAAGCCTTCTAATTAGTTTGAGACATTTATTTTCTATTAGCTTGTCGATACTGAAGCAAGTTACGTCGTAGTAGAGAGAGAAGCTTACGCTAGTTACTTAACTAATTAATCACTTGTAAGGGAAGGAAGAGGGGGACATCGCCTGGCTCTCATTTTTGGGGATCCGTGTTCCCCTCTTATTCAATCTCTACATGACTAATGCGTCTTGACTCGTCAGCTTCCAGTCAAGAACTGAAATTTCAACTCCAGTTTTCCCACCGGGAAAACTGTGACGTCACGAAACCTCGTGATCGACGCACAGGTGTGACCTAACCCTCGACCCCGAGGTCTCGTCAACTGTCCCCGCGAATTGTGAGAACACATCGCACCAACTTTGCACGAGATGACCTCGTTACAAATCGCGCAAGTTAAGCGATCTCACTGTACGTCCATCACCCATGCGTCCCATTATATAACACTTTTAGGCAAAATTTATTCATCAACATAGTCTTCTTCATAAGTGATACACTGATTCCAATGCTTCTCTAATAATTCAATGCATTTTTTGTAGAACGAATTGTCTTTGGCCTCAAAATATGCATCAGTTTACAATGTCACTTCTTCATTGGAGCCATATCTTTTTCCCTGAAGAATTCTTTTGAGGTCTGCAAACAGTCAATGAGGGCCAGATCCAGAGAATAGGATGGTCGTGGAAACAATTTGAAGTGTAATTCATATAGTTTTGCCATTGTTGCGATCGACTTGTGACACAGTGGATTGGGTTGGTGAAAGAGCACTTTTTATTGCTTCATTTTTGACCGTTTTTTGGCCATTTCTTCCTTCAAACACGCAAATAATGCTATATAATATTTGCTATTGATGGTTTTTCCGTTCTCAAAGTAACCGATGAACAAAATACCTTGCACATCCCAAAATATGAAGGCCAAAACCTTGCCAGCTGATGTTTGCATCTTTGGACAGCTTTCACCTGCTGCTGTCCACTCAGCTGAGTGCTGATTTAACTCTGGAGTGAAGTGGTAGATCCATGTTTCATCCATTATCACATATGGACACAAAAAACTTCTTTGTTGCATTGAAACAGTTGTAAACGTCCATGCGTTTTTTGTTTTTGATCGATTATGAGCAAACGCTGCACACACTTTGAACACAGCTTTCTCATTGACAAATGTTCATGCGAAATGGTGAATACACTGCTTTCTGATATCTTGAACTTTCATGCAACTTCAATTTACGATCGTCCAAAATGAATTTATGGATTTTTTTTTTGTTTTCCGAGGAAAGCTGCTGAGTTTGGGCGACCTTAGCGTTCGTAATTTCTTTTTGTTTAGCTTTTTAAAAAAATTTTTTTTTTTTATCATAGTTCACCCCAAACAAGGCAGGCTGCCACTGTAGACGTAAGGGACTACTGAGAAAAAAGGGTGAAGATTTGGGGGGGGGGGGGGGGGGCTCAACCTAAATTAGGAGCTGCGCAGCGAGATGTCTGTTTACATTAGTTTTAATTTTGTGCATGTCAGTAACGTCAGGAGAGCAGGGAGGGAGTTCCAGAGTCCAGCAGCACGAGGAAAGAAGCTTTTGGAGTAGAAAGCTCTTCGGCATCTAGGGACCTCCACAGTATATGGATGAGATTTGGCAGATTGTCAGGTTGGTCTATTGAATTTACGTTGTGGGGGTACCAGAGCAGCAAGCTCATCAGAGCACAATCCATTGAAGTACTTGTAAAACAGCCACAAGGATGTAACATTGCGGCGATGGAACAGAGGCTGGAGCTTGGTGAATAGTGAAGGACCTATCAAGTTGGCAACTCTTTTTTGCACCTTGTCTAAGAGGGAGATACACCAGCCTAGATGTGGCAACAATACTTCATGCATGGGTGGATGGTGGCTTTGTAGAGATATAGGATAATGTCAGGTGTGAGAAGTTTACTGGCACGGTAGAGGGAGCCCTCCTTCTTTGCAGCAGCCCTGGCAATGTTTTCAATGTATTTATTCCAATTGATGTTATCTGTGAAAGTTAGGCCGAGGAGTTTGAATGATGAACTCTCAGGCAGGGTTCTATTTGCCATGACAATCGGTGGTTGAAGAGGTTTCTTGTAGTTATTGAAGGAAAGTAGCTTTGTCTTTGCGGCATTAAAAGTTACCATCCATTTTTGACCCCATTCCACTACAGACTGGAGGTAATTTTCTAAGGATTTAGTCATTGCCTCAGATATGTGCGCGTCGGTTTTGCCCACATGACGAGAGTAGAGCATGGTGTCGTCAGCAAATATTTCTATCTCAGTCGCAATGGCATCAGGGAGGTAATTTCTGAAAATCAGGAACAGTAGAGGTCCAAGAATAGATCCCTGGGGTACACCAGCATTTATGCCATGTTGCTTAGAAGAACGGCCATCGAATACAACCTGGATCTTTCGTTTTGTTAGGAAGGATTTAATTATATTAAATATTTCATCAAGTGGCTTTATACCTTGTCTGGAGCGATTTCCATAAAAAACAAAAAAAAACAAAGAAAGGTCCACCTCTTAACCATTGTTTTCGACGGATCAGAGTTGGAATAACACTTTGAACAGTATTTTCCCCCATCAGAAAACGATACTTTATCAACACATGGAATTCAGATTTTTTCATTGTTTTGAAAATATGCAACAGTAGTTTCACTTAAATAACTGTAATTTGTAAACTAATAATCCAATCACGTCAAATTTTGACACGTGCCATTTCAAGGTTAGTACTTTATAAAAATGATATCGATTTTTTTATTAGTTATGCCATCTATATGTCAGGCCCTGGACTTATTGAATGATGTGTTATTACCATTGCGCAAAATTCAATGCAGGTTCTTGAGTTTAATATAAAGATTCCCAAGTTTGAAAATCTACACCTGAAGAAGGTAAGGGATTACATTGGGCAAAACGTGAAAATAAAAACCAAGACGAGAATGTTGTTAGTCATCCGATGCCAGTGGAGGTGAAATGTTGACAAATTCTGAGTTCCATAGCTCTCGATCAGCCATTGCTGACAGCAAACCGTACCCTGACAGACCAGTTTCCCCCTCAATGATCGCCTTTAGTGTGACATATGGATGAGAATAATAATCTGAATGATACAAAGTATTTGCATAATTGAACACAATAATTCTGATAGGATTTGAATTCAGTATAGCCGATTCTATAGTCTGCGACCATATCCATTATGCCAAAATGGGCACACTTTTTTGTACATATTCCTTCCTAAATGATGTGTGCATTAAATGTTTAAATACGATAAACTCAAGCTATTAGACAATGACAAACATTTTGAAAAAAACAATAGGTGTAATGGCATACCTTACATATTGGTGACCGTTTCTTTTATCGCATGCAGGAGAGCAGTCCAAACAATCAGCATATAAGTTATTAAAGCAAGTTTACAGCATTTGAAAAGTCAAAAGTATTTTCCTCATTTGCCATATTGAAAAACACTGTCTCTCCCACAAATCTGATCCTTTTTTTTAAAGAATTCCTTTTCTTAAATGTGGAGAGATGACCTCTCTTAAACATAATATGTGCAGTTATCTTCCCTGAAGACTAGTTTTATTCTTTTTCAGTTTTGTTTTTTTCTTGCTTTTTTTGGAAAGAGAGAGAGAGAGAAAGAGAGAGAGAGAGAGAGAAAGAGAGAGGGGAGTCAAATAAAACCTTTTTCATCTCTTTTTTAGATTCCTGATTGGGATGACAGAATCCATGTGATCCAGTGGATGGACATTGATCCTCCTGCCGGCAGCAACTTAAGAGCTGACTCCATAACGACCATACCTGCGAACATGAACATCAACAAAGAAAAAAACAATATTGATAAGTAAGTTGTTTTCTGCATGTGAAACGCCCAGTGACTACAAAAATGGCTTAACTTGCACTCCATACATCGTCTCACAAAAAGAAAAGTAACATTGAGCTCTCGCAACCAGGGGTTTTTACCCCACCTAATAGACCGGTATCATCCGGGTCTTTGGGTCTGGATTTATGCCAGTCTATTGGGGGTTGTCGGTCCTGTGCAGTTCTAGGAGGTGCACCCTCCCAGGCTTTGCCTCCCCTCTTTGGGGAGGAGTAATTTTATTGCTTACTGGCTGAGGCGCCCCTACCGGGGAATGCCGACGGGACTGCCCAGGCAATTTTTAAATGGCCAGAGTGCTCACCTCTCGAGCGCTGGATTATCTAATCCCACTTTCCCGACCTTGTGTCACATCTTACCTTGTGGGAGGTAGATAAATAACATTGAGAATGGGGCACATTTTTAACATCATTGAAATATGATACCCCCCCCCCCCCATCCCTTTTATTATTTACACACTAGTCATTACCAGTGATCACTCACAGACAACAACAAATGTTTGTTGGAGTCTAAGTGACAACAAGTCTTCCTAGATTTCCAGTACTCCTCACTTCTTTTGGTAACCGTTGCAAATCACTTTGTGTACTCGCAGCAGCTGTTTATCATTGATATCTTGCTGATAGATGGTATTGGCTTTCTCTGGAATTTGAATGACATTAAGATTCCTCGGGATTTAAGTATTCTCCATACCCTTCAAACGGAGGTCTGGATGGTGCTCTCCCTCCTCCGTTCATCGTCAACTTATGTGTTACCAACTGATGTTGGTGTGATCGTTTTGGGGGGAGGGATGGGGTCAAATTATGGGATTTTTCTTACATATCTACCTTGGCAGTTGCAGTTTCCTTGGTTTCATGTTCTTTCTATATTTTCTTCTATTTCACCTTACCTGTGGTTGGTCTGTGTTATCTCATTATGTGTGTTGGCCTCCTTAGTATTTCAGCTGTTTTCATCAGTGCCGTGTTTTGTATGCTGTCAATCTTTCCTTTGATTCCAATTTATCCTAGTCTGTTTACAGGTTTTTCGGTACTATTCCTAGTGCTCTTACAATTATTGGTATCACTGTAGTTTCCTTCATGTTCCATTTCGCCTTCTGCTCTTTGGCAAGTTCCATGTATTTGCTTAGTTTTTCTATCTCTTTGATCTAATCTATTATATTTGGCATTTATTTCCTTCTTGTTGACAATCATCACATCCCGTCTTCTTGCTTGGATGAGTTTGTCTTTTTGTATTTCCATGTCTCATAGGATTTGATGGTTTTCATTTTCCAATATTGTACCTTGTCAGCGAGTTCAGAATACAGTTGTTTGCACATTTCCCAGTGCAATATCTACTCATGTCTGCTTTTATACTTCTTTTAGACTAGCTTGTTGCATTCACTTATTATTATTATTATTATTATTATTATTATTATTATTATTATTATTGAGGTTGCTTTTCCTGGCGTTTGAGTGACAGTAAGTTTCCTCAAATTTTCAGTAATCTCCGTTCCATTATTATGATAACTCACTTGGTGTTCTCACACTTGGTGTGAGAACCAGTAATTACCAGTTGTTTCTTGCTGATAACAACCACTGGTTTTCTGTGCTTTTCATTCACATTTTTTAAAAAAATTATTTATATATATATATATATATATATATATATATATATATACATGTCAATCAGATTTTCAACGTCAGACACACATACCAATCCATCTGATCTATCACTATTTGATTCTGGCTAGTCCATTTTTAAAATTAATTTCCACAAATCAAAATGAATTATATTCATGCCAATAACATAATTGACACAAATATAATTCATTTCGATTCATTTTTTTCCTGATAATTAGCTATGTACAATAACTTCTTTGGAATGAGGATATAAGGCAGATTTAGTTCCTTCATCTTTTATTCATACAGATAATCAAAGAAGGCTTCCTAAGGAAATAATACAAATATGACATATATTACTCATTTATTTATACATACACATATATGGACATATTACAACAGATTCCAATGGTTGTCTCTAACATACATCAATGGACATATTGATACCTATCTAATAATACTTTGTCCGGGTAGTAGTAATGTTAAAGTGGATACATTTTTCCTTATCTAAACAGAATCGTGATCTTAAGCCCTTAATCAAAATAAATGTTTCCCAATTTTTTCTTCACACTTGATAACAAGTGCTTCGAAGAAATCTTGCAATTATTTACTTCTTCCCCTACGATTAAAATTTTTTTTTTTAACGTAGTTCACCCCAAACAAGGCAGGCCGCCACTGTAGACGTAAGGGACTACTGAGAAGAAAGAAAAGGGGAGAAGGTTGGGGGGGGGGGGTCAACCTAAACTGAGATCTGCGCAGCAAGATGTCTGTTTACATTAATTTTAAATTTCTGCGTGTCAGTACTGTCGGGGAAACAGGAGGGCAGGGAGGGAGTTCCAGAGGCCAGCAGCAAGAGGAAAGAAGCTATTTGAGTAGAAAGCTCTCCGGCATCTGGGGACCTCCACAGTGAATGGATGGGATTTAGTTAATTATCGAGTTGGTCTAGTGAATTTACGTCGAGGGGGCACCAGAGTAGCCAATTCATCGGAGCATAACATACTTTTCTTTCTAAGTTCCAATTAACCAGTCTTTTCTATTACATGTTACAAGGGGTAAGCTATTTTAAATGCTGTATTTTTAAGTGTATAAGGGGCCTTCGGATTTCTTAATTATAAACGCTTCATGGCAGCCATATTGTAATACAGAGATTTTTATTTGTTTTTCTTTTTTAATTTGACAAATACAAAACAAATCTTTTTTTGCTAGCTGCACAAACGATTCTTTTTTTTTATATATGTTTTTAGCGAGGTAAAATTAAAAACTTATTAAATTGCACTGCCACATCGTATGGCACTATATTAAAAAATGTGGTATTTTGTTTTAAACATATAATTATATACGCAGAAAACGTCATCTAAAAAATATACAAAAACAAAATCGCTATACTAGTAAATGTGGTGCTTCCGTATTACAGGGCCGAAAAATTTTTTTTTATCTTTGATTTTGAAGAGTCAAATGACAGGGGGAGATAATTCCTAGTGTTCCCCCAGGATTTATCTTCAAATGGATTTTACTGTTATGCAATTTAATTAACTTAAAGTAAAGTAAAAAAAAAATATATATATATACGTGAAAGGATTATTTAGGAATCAAACAACCACAACGCTTTATGGTATTTGGACCCAATAAAAATTAAAAAGATTGATTGAAATAAATTAAGCATCACAGAAAGTAAAAAATAGAAAAATACGTAAATGAAAGGAAAAATACATGAAACATGGGAAATAAAGTTTTTAAAATAAATGAAATCTCCGCAATTGAGATTAATCTGTGCGTGTACAAGAAGGCTATTATTTTGTCATTATCTCTGGTTAAATATAAAATATCTTGCAAGTTCAGAGCGTTAAAGTACATTTTTAGATAAATCCTGTGGGAACACTTTGAATTATCTCTCCCTGTCATTTAACTCTTCAAAAATTAAAGATAAACATTTTTTTTTCGGCCTGTAATACAGAAGCACCGTAAATGTTTATATTTACCAAATTTATATTCAGTTTAATGACTTTCAATACATCTATAATATATTCGTTTTTTTGATTTTCAATCAATGTTTTTTCACCTTTGTCTCCTAGTTATGGCAAAGGGGAAAAAACATTGATTGAGAAGAACGGTTAGGGTTAGGGTTAGAGGCAAAGGGGGAAGACATTGTTTGAGAAGTTTAGAAAACAGATTTACAAGAAGGATAAATAATTTCTTAATACAAAAAAACAAAGTTACAAATGAATCTTCTTAAATAAAAACAATTTACAAATTGCCTCTGCACGCAGACAGAAATACAAAGACAGGGTCATGTTTTCTGTCGGGGGCCGGGTCGAGTTAAGCTGGCTATCAAAACAGTCAGTCTGGACAAACAAAAAAATTGCCCCAGTCGTGAAGAAATGTCTGCTATACAAAAATAAAAGGTTTATTTTAGTTCGGTGATTTCTTTCTTTCTTTTTTACTTCTTAGATATAAAAATTATATACACATTGTCTGAAATAAAATATTCATAAATAAATACAAATTACACATTGGCACATGAGAGCAAAGTTAGACACAAGGTCAGTTTTTAATTATTTATAAATTTAAGAATGAACCAGAATAGAAAGTATTTATGTGATTTAAATTTATACATTTTGTAAGATGTCCGATCGATTTTGATAGTGTAAATATTTCCTTACCAGCAATTAATTAAGATAAAAGGCTAAAAGAGAGGGGAGGGGTAGCAAAACAAAATTGAAAGTAAAAAAAAACTACTGGGCTACGACGAGTAGGTATAACACCTTATGCTAATTCACCAGAAAAGAAAATGGAAAACAATATGGAATATGTTCCGAAACAACAAATTATATGAACATTAACCAACAGTTTGAAGAGACAAGAAGGCATAAAATCAGAATCAGAGTCAGACATATCTAACACGCACATAAAAGTACCTAAAGTGGAAGCTGCACCTCCGTACACCTACTGCGATCAACTACTCACGCTCAAAATACAGGAATACCCGCAAGAAACACTATCAAGCACCAAACCTCACCATGATGTCCAAAAATCACAATTAATAGACAACGTGAAAAAAAAAAAAATTACTTCCATCAGAGAAACCAAAGATACAATTAAATAACTTTGCAGAACTTATCAAATGACCATGGCCAAGATCAAAGTGTAGTATCTGTTCCGATTGATACTGCACCCCATAGACCGGTATTATCTTGGTCTTCGGGGCTTGATTCCACCGGTATGAGGTACTGCCCTGTGCAGTTCTAGGAGGTTCACCCTCCCAGGCTTTGCCTTCTCACCCTTTGAGAAGGGGTTAGTTTATTGCTAATCGCCTGAGGCGCCCCTACCGGGGAATGCCGACGGGGCTGCCCAGGCAATTTTTAATGGCCAGAGTGCTCAACTTCTCGATCGCTGGTTTATCAAATCCCACTTTCCCTACCTTGTGTCACATCTTACCACTGTGGGATGTAGATAAATAACTTATCAAATGACCATGTTACAAATACACTGTATCGCACAAAATGACTTACAGGGTTGACATGCCATAAAACAATCCCCATCTCCATTCCAATATCTAAACTCGAGATTTTTGTAGGAGATAAGTGAATATGACATTGGGACTGTAATTCTTCATAAATTCGAAGATGGTATGTGCTTCAAATCTTTACTATCAGCAGAAAATTAAAGAAAGTTTAGCAATTTATTCTTAAAAATTCCATAAATTTGTATATGGCACAAACAGACAGATCAGCATCCTCTATTGTCGAAGAAGGGTATCCTTACTCATACAGCCAACAGATGCAATGTTGGGATACCATATTATTGAACTATGATTATAAAATGGAGTTATTACTATAAAAAAAAAATGAGAACATGCAGATGGTCTCTCTAGATCAGGGGCGGGCAACCTTCGGCTCGCGGGCCACATCCAGCCCGCGAAAGCTTAGCGTCGGGCCCGCCACCCTGCTATGCTTTATTATTGCAATCCGGCCCGCGGACCTCCCAGTAAAACTCATATCATTTTGTGACATAGACGTAAAAGTAGGTTTCAATTAAGATTTACAGTGCGATGATGCATGTATATTTCATTTTTCTTTAACTATTAATTTTAAATCCTTGGCCTGAGATAAAAATAGAAAAAGAGAAAGAGAGAAGCAAAGAGGAAACGAGAGACGAGGAAAGTCCATAAAACAGAGAACTTATGTGAGGTGTGTCAAAACGAATGCTTGATCAACTTGCTACTTCCCCCGTCATTATTTTTTATGATTCCAAAATGGCTCTTCGTCGGCGCCTTTTATAACATCGCATACAGAAATCTCTTGAGAAAAAATATCAGATTTGTAGAGTGTTCAATGCAATTTTTGTACAATTTATTCATGTAAACAAAATATAGTAATTCTGAGATTTCGTTTTTCACTCCGGCCCGTGATCTCCTTCCAAAAGTCTCACCTGGCCCTCACTCTGAAAAGGTTGCGCGCCCCTGATCTAGATAGATCCCAAGTTTTTCAGGACCACTGGAAGACACAATTATAACGGCCTTAAGAGTCGAGAAGGAATTTAAAGATGTATTATGTAATTCAGTGCAAGAATTGCCCGTAACATCAGATGAAATTGAAGTTAAGGTTGAAAAAGATGATTTTATTATAAATTAAAAAAAACAATTTAAATGAAGCCCAAAGAATAAAAATTCCTGTACATACAGCATTTTCAATACACAATGAAGTATTAATGTACACGGAAAGGGTAGTAATGCATTCTTCATTTCAACAAAGGATTTTAGAAGAATTCCATTTATGTTATTCAAGAATATCTCACATAAAATGACCTACAAAAAGCTATATGCATTGGCCACAGATGGACAAAGACATTGAAAAAGTTGTAAACACCTGCAGAAGTTGTTTTCTTTTACAGAAAAGTTCACATCAGTGAAATTTCGACTCTTGACCAAAACTGAAATTTCATGATCCAGACTGAACATAAATTTTGTGGGAGAAAGGATCATATTAGTGGTAGATGACAGCCAAGCCACACAAAATGACCGGAAGTATTCAAATGCAGAAGATTCACTTCTATAGTTACAATAAGTTTTGTATTGGAACTTTTCACTCAATTTGGCGTCCCTAAAATGATTGTCAGTTACAATGGAACCCAATTAAGGAGGAGTGATATTAAGATATTTTGCGAATCCCTGGCAATTAAAGATATCGCTACCATTCTATACCATCTTAGATCTAGTGAGTGGACCGAAAGGTTCATCAACACATTCAAGAGAGCCCTGAAAAAATGATGGACAAAAAACAGTTATGTGTAATTAAAAAGTTAAAAAGTTAGAGAGAAGATAGTAGTATGTTCACCTGTAAAGTTCAATAAACTATTATTAGGACGAAAATAAAAAAATTGAAAAACATGAGAAGCTCAACTAAATATTTTTTCTCATGATATTCAGATGAGGAAGATAATTTTGGGAAGAATTGTAAAATTAATGTATATGGTACGTAGTGCAACATTGGATCACAAAAGACATATAAATCAAATTCAGATTCACTGAGGATGCAACTTCACGAAAAGAAGTACGAATGGATGTACTTAATGATACTTTCGACATTCTAGCTCCACCATCTCCTGAAAATGGAACAGTAAAAGCAGAAGTATGTGCATAGAATTTCTGTACTCAGATTCTAAAAGGAAAAATATTAATTTCCCAAGAAAAATAATTTTATGGGGAGATGCTGTTCAGAGCGACTAACATCCCTATTACAATGGACTATTCCGAAGTGTATATAATCATTTATGGTATTCGTCTCAGTGGGTCAGTTTATCAGCATTCTGACTGTTTTCAGTCTGGTGCACCAGCTATTTTTATACCAGCCAATGTTCACGTTGGCATCATTCTGGCAACCTATGAACTGTACTGCTGTAATTAGACTCTACTTTGTCAGAATGAGGTATGGTTCGTTTTGGTCCTAGGAAGTGCACCCTCCCAGACATTATCTCCTCCTTTGGGGTGTATTGGGGACTGCCGATTGCCATGGGAATGCAGACAGGTCCATTCTTAGCTAAATTTTTTTCACACCTTTTTAAAAAAAATTTTTTTTAACATAGTTCACACCAAACAAGACAAGTTGCCACTGTAGACGTAAGGGGTTACTGAGAATTAGGGTGAAAGTTTAGAGGGTCATCCGAAATTGGGAGCTGTGCAGTGAGATGTTTGTGCACATTAGTTTTAAATTTCTGCATGTCGGTACAGTCGGGGAAACAAGGAGCAGGGACGGAATTCCAAAGACTGCTCGAGGAAACAAGCTATTGGAGTAGACGGCTCTCCGGCATCTGGGAACCTCCACCTGCAGTGGGAAAGCAAAGTTCATACTAGCATTAAAGCAACTTTACGACCATTTCATGTGAATATGTATTCCTATGTTCTGAACCTTTTTATATCTCAGCCATTAAGTGCCCCCCCCCCTTGCACTTTTTAAGAGCTAGAAACGCTATTGCCTATAATGGGATGGTTTTGGTCTTGGTAGGGTAAAAAAATAAAATACTTTTATTAAATATATGGTTGGTTGTAATTAATACATTTTAATGATTGCTGATTTTAATTACAGTCAACCACATAACAAAACCGGCACTCTTCCTGCTATACCAGCTGGGACACTAATATTGCCAAACCCTCAAAAGAAAAAAGTGATCAAGACTAAACCACTTACAGGATCCAAAATTCCCTGATCATTTTAAATAAATCTCTGATTAACATTTAATGTCAACATAAGCTGTTCTAGACACCGAAACTCGACCAATGACAAAATAATGACAAACCTAAGTTCACACATGCAAAATACCGTTTTGAAGAAGATAAATATTGAAAGCAAAAAGTATTTTCATTGCATTCAATTTCTGCTTATTTTGACCGTCTAATTCGTTGAGTTGGATGAAACATAAGTTCTTTTCCGATCAACAACAAAAAAATCTTCTTGAGCAATCGAGAGAATTTGAACCATACGTTTTTTTTTGTTCTGTGTTTTTATTTTGTTTCTATTTCTTTTGTTCTTTTCAGTTGTGTTCGCGGCTCATCCCAAAACAAAACCGGTCCTACCTCTGCCATTCCTGCCGTACCAACTGCGACACCAATAGTGCCAAGCCCTCGAAAGAAAAAAGTGATCAAGACTAAACCACAGCCTCTGTGCAACGAAGTCGCAGATTCAGAGAGAACCATTGTGCTGCTCGTGAACGGAATTGCCAATTATTGTGAATATCTTAGTTCAACGTCGCACATTCACTTCAAAGACACGCTCATGTTTCAGACAAGGACTTACAAGTAAGTATGAATTACCGTTTAGCTATTTATTTACAAGAGAAGACAGATATATTGGTGTTATATAACTGTAACCTAAGCTTTCATCACCATTGCATTTTGATTCACATGCTTGCGTTTACACCTCCTCTCCTTCACCACAACAGTGCACCTGCTCACAATGCTCTGAGCATTTGGTAGTTCCTAGCTGAGAAGACCATCCTTTTCTAAACAACCTATTCACTTGATATATATCTATGTGACTTTTTTCTTTTCCCCAAGCCCAAGGGGATGAAGAAGACTTGTTTTAAAAGTGTGGCGGTTATCAAGGTGGCTGTAATGTCAGAGGAGCTGATGGGAATCCCGGAAGAATCTTTCTAACAGTGCATAGAAGAATGTTAGAAAAGACTTGAGGAAGGGGTGGGAGATTACTTTGAAGGGAAACCGTGTAGTTTTGTTGTTAGGAATTGAAATGAATTATTTGTGACATTAATCCTGTTACTTTTAAGATGCGTTTGTTCATCAGTAAAACTAATCTTTTAGAATAAACACATTTAAATTTCAGAAATATAATTCTCAGAAATGTCTTGTATCTGACGATTTTTCTATATATTTGATATAATAGCGTGTGAACAATGGGCAATCAACAATTCCCCTACTATCCAACCACCATCATGTTGCTTGCACTGCAACAGATAATTCTGAACTGCTTACCCAGCAGTTCGCCTTAAACTCCACCTTGGACTCCACAAACCACTTCCTCTCTAATCTCTGACTATGGACAGAAACTAAATGATCTGATCATCACCCCTTCCCATGTCCTGGATACCATAAAAACCTCTTAAGCATGTGGACAAGATCTTGCTATAGTAATAAAGAAATGCTCCTCTGAGCTGACCCCTGTCCTCTTCAAACAAATGTCTTGCCGAATCTTGCATCCCTGATAGATAGCTTGAAAATTGCCTCTGTGTTACCAATTTTCAAGAACTCTGGCGAAAGAACTGAATTATTTTCAATAGATAATTATTCTTTATTAAGTTCCTTTATTTTATAGCATAATAGATTAAGTTATATTAAGATGTACTCACATTAATTACTCAATTATCCTCCATTTTTGTTAAAAAAATTTTTTTTCATTGTTATATTAATTTAATTATGTGGCTTGGTTAAATATTTATTAATTTATTTATATATGCAGTTATTTATTTATCTACACTAATATTAAAAGGGGGCTACCCATAAGGCAACTTGGATCCACCCACAGTCAAAGCATGGGCATATCTTCGAATATATTATTACCCGATGCGAGACCTTTAAGATGTACCCCAAATTCTTATAAAATTATAACAAATGTTGTTACGGTATGAAATGATTCCAAAACTTTCAGTCTTTTAATGCATGAGGATTTGCTAAGAATTTTAAAGCCAGAAATAATTTTCTATTCGATAGTTTAAATGTTTCCAAATTGCTTTCAAATTTTGAAGTGTCACAAATGTAATATTCAAAGTATAGCTTTTTCAGCCATCGTTGCCTTCAAATCTTCTTTTGACCGTCGTTGCTTTCAAGTCTTCCTTTGACATCACTGTGGAGGTCCCCAGATGCCAGAGAGCATTCTACTCAAATAGCTTCTTTCCTCGTGCTGCTGGCCTCTGGAACTCCCTCCCTGCCCCGTTTCCCCGACAGTACTGACATGCAGAAATTTAAAACTAATGTAAACAGACATCTCGCTGCTCAGATCCCAATTTAAGCTGAACCACCAATCCTTCTCCCCTTTTCCTTTTTCTCAGTAGCCCCTTACGTTTACAGTGGCGTCCTGCCTTGTTTGGGGTGAATCATGTAAAAAAAAAAAAATATGTACGGGAGGTCCTCTATGCTGATGATGTTATTTTCATTGCCCACATCGAGGAGGATATGCAGATGATAATGAACCTCTTCTCTCGAGCATGTACCACCTTTGGACTCACCATCAATCTGAAGAAAACTAAGGTAATGCTCACTACTCCTGCAGGACTCCAATATATAGAACCCAACATCTACGTTAAAGGAACTAGATTAAGTGCAATTGACTCATTTATATATTTTGGTAGCATTCTCTCCCGAGATGGATCCCTCAACTCTGAGATACCTCTAAGAATCGAAAAGGCTAGCAAAATTTTTGGTAGGCTTGAAGAACGCGTGTGGTCAGACAAAACCATTACCATCAAAATAAAACTTTGTGTGTACGAGTCATGCATCTTGTCTGTTCTCCTGTAATCTTTGGAGACATGGACTACGTATCACAGACACATCATGGTTCTGGAGAGGTTCCACCAAACGTGTCTCAGGAGGATCTTAAATATTAAGTGGCAATCATATTCACCAGACGCCAATGTTCTAGAGCAAGCTGGAGTACCGAGCATAGAAATGCATGTCATACGTAGTCAGATGTGCTGGGCAGGGCACTTAGTTAGGATGGGAGATTACAGGCTCCCTATGTAACTGTTATATGGGGAACTGCTGCATGGAAAACGTCCGAGACACAAACCTAAGTTATGTTTTAAAGATGTAATAAAAAAACAACCTGAAAACCCTTGATATGAACGTGGAGAACTGGAAGAGGATGTCTCTGGAGCGATCAGTCTGGCGCAAGTGTATCTATGATGGCTGTTGCAGATTTGAAGCAAAGAGTATAGAGTACTCCATCTTTAAACATATTTTGCTGAAGCAATCAGTGCCAAACGTCCTAGGCACATTTCAACCTTACCATGTGTGTGGTTTCTGTTGCAGAGTCTGTCTGTCAAGAGCTGGTTTATCCCATGGTAGAAGCCAAATAAATAAGTATCAAACAGGAGTTTAGTATACAAACGGAATCCAGTGGCCTTATGTGTCATATCTGCATACACACAATCGGATATTGCAATCTTGTAGGGGTGGCCTTCTACTGTAAAGAAGTGGCAATCATCATATATATATATATATATATATATATATATACAACACGAGAAACACCCGTGTCTGACGTTCTTCAACTTGTTCTTACGGATCTATTTTCCTTTGTCGTCATCACTCGTCCATTTGTGAAACATTGAAACGTTTTCATATTCCTCATTTAAAAACACCCGATCGGCAGAGAAGGACGTTTGTTTTTTTTACTCGCAACCATCGCACGAGTATATTTCAAAAGGATTCTTTATTTTGATTAATTCAACAGAAGCGTTGTTTTCCTTCTTTCGCCAGGTAAAAAAAATATTTAACGACATTTCGGACACGTCTACTTCACTTATGTGTCACTATTTTGTTCATACAAGTGGAATTCTTGTTTTATACTTTACCAACAACATCTTGATAAGCAACTCACTGGTAATGTATGACATTTGTACATGCTTAAGTGGAAACGACATCAGCCTTAGTTAGATAGGAACGGTGGAGGTCTTGGACTGCCAAAAGTGTTCAAGTTGATAAAGGATAGGCATCCAGTCGTAAAATTGCCTTAAATACAATGTCTAGTCGAAATACAGCAGGAAAAAAGAAAGGCAGTGCCAGTAGCACTAATGCTGCTGGTAATGTCTTGGGCTTCGTAGATCCCAGGATGCGTGGATCTTCAGGGCCTGGCTATGGCAAATCATACGAACATCCAGAACTTTTTCGCATTGGATCTCTGAATGTTGGAACCATGCGAGGAAAGGCAAATGAGGTGGTGGAGACAATATCCAGAAAGAAGATTGACTTGTGTTGTTTACAAGAGACGAGATGGAGAAATGAAGGTGTGAGAAAAATAGTCGGGAGGGATACCAACTGCAAGTTCTACTGGTCTGGGAATGATAAAGGGACAGGTGGAGTGGGAATATTGGTGGCAGAGAAGTGGTGGGAGAAAGATTTTGAGGTGAAGCGAATATCCGACAGGATAATATTTGTTCGTCTTGTTGTTGGAAAGTTAGTGTTTGCCATTGTTTGCATCTACGCTCCACAAGTTGGACTCAGCGAGGAAGCAAAGGACAACTTCTATGAGCAGCTGCAGAGCCTAGTGGCGACTATACCTAGTACTGAGGAACTGTTTGTGTGTGGTGACTGGAATGGACATATTGGTTCCACTCCTTGCGGTTATGAAGAAGTACATGGTGGACATGCTATTGGTATGAGGAATGCTGGAGGAGAAAGACTACTCGAGTTTGCTATTGCTAATAATCTAGTGATTGGCAACTCGGTGTTCGAAAAGAGGCCTAAACACCTAGTTACATACCAATCTGGAGGAATCATGACCCAGATAGACTACATACTATTCCGGCGCAGCTTCAGGAGACGTGTTACAAATGTCAGAGTCAGCCTGGGTGAAGAATGTGTATCTCAACACAATCTGCTATTATGTGATCTCAAGGCAGAAGCTTCCCGCAAATGCAAACACAAGTTTACACCACGCATAAAACTGTGGAAGCTGAAAGATCCAATCATTCAGGCTAAATTTGCTGAGAGATTTGTTTCTTCACATCGGGATACACAGGCAGTGAGTGTTGAAGAGCACTGGAAGAGGCTCAAGGATGGATTGAATGATGCAGCGACGGAGGTGTGTGGAGTGTCATCCAAGCACAATTGGAGGAAGCAAACCTGGTGGTGGAATGAGATTGTTGATCAAGCTGTTAGAGAGAAGAGGCGATGCTACAGAGCATGGAAAACAGGAGGTAGTAGGGAAGCATACAATGGAGCCAAGCGTGCTGCTAAAGCTGCTGTACACCACGCTAAGTCAGAGGCCGATAAAGAGATTTTTCTCAAAATAAATCCCAAGTCAAGTGACATTTACAAGCTCGCAAAACAGATGCGCCGTGACAATCAAGATGTCTTGGGTGAAAAACCTATAAGGAACGACTCTGGTGAACTCTCATTGGATGATGAAGCGAAAAAACAGTCATGGAAACAGCACTACGAACACTTGCTGAATGTTGAATTTCCATGGAACTCCAATGAGCTGACTTATGAACCTCTTATAGAAGGTCCTAGTACCCCCATTACCCAGGAGATGATCACTAAAGCAATCCGTAAAATGGGAGCTGATAAAGCAGCTGGGCCATCTGGTATAGTTGCTGAGATGCTCAAACCAACCGGTGAACTAGGGGCCAGTTTGGTGCATGAACTGATTGAAGCCATCATCAGAGAAGGATGCATACCTAAGGAATGGGAAGACAGCATTATAGTAAGTCTGTACAAAGGTAAAGGCGATGCATTAAACAGGGGTAACTACCGTGGACTCAAGCTCATTGATCAGGTCATGAAAGTCCTGGAAAGAGTTGTTGAACAGCTGATCAGACAACAAATACAGATTGCTGATATGCAATTTGGCTTCATGCCCGGTAGGAGCACCACAGATGCAATTTTCATCATACGCCAAGTTATGGAGAAACATCTAGCAGCAAACAAACCACTGTACATGGCATTTGTAGATTTGGAGAAAGCTTTTGACCGTGTCCCCAGAAAGGTCATCTGGTGAGTCCTGCGAAAGCTGGGTGTAATTGAGTGGTTGGTTCAGGTGATAACGTCTATGTACACCAATGTACGTAGTCGGGTACGAGTCGGTAACAGCTACAGCGACGAATTTGAGGTTAGAGTAGGCGTCCATCAGGGATCTGTCTTAAGTCCCCTTCTATTCATCATTGTACTCGAGGCTCTATCACTGGAATTCCATACTGGCTGCCCGTGGGAGCTGCTATATGCTGATGACCTAGCGATCATTGATACTTCACTTCAGTCACTCAAGGAACGTCTGGATTGATGGAAGAGTAGCATGGAGGAGAAAGGTCTCAGAGTCAACATGGGTAAAACTAGGGTCATGATCGCAGGTCCAAACCTCAGCTTACTACAGAAAACAGGAAAATACCCGTGTGCTGTATGTCTGAAAGGAACTGGCAGCAACTCAATTATCTGCACTCACTGTTCAGATTGGGTCCACAAAAGGTGCAGTGGCATAAAGGGCTCTCTCAAAGCAGATCCTCACTTTAAGTGCTTTCGTTGCACCGGCACGGCAAGACCAATAGATGGCAGACCACTGATGGAGATGGATACTGGTGACAACAAGCTGGAAGTAGTGACAGACATTTGTTATCTTGGAGATGTGCTGTCATCAGGTGGAGGCTGTGAACTCATGGCAGCTACACGTTGCCAGTGTGCCTGGAAAAAGTTTAGAGAGCTGCTACCAATCCTGACAAACAAACACCTGCCAACAACTACGAGAGGGCGTGTATACTCCTCATGTGTCAGAAGTGTGCTGTTGTATGGCTCAGAAACTTGGGCTGTCTCTGCTGGCATACTAAGGAAGCTGCACCGTAATGACAGGGCAATGGTCAGATGGATCTGTTTGGTGAGGCCTGAACAGTACGTTAGTTTTGAATCCCTGCTCTCACAGGTCGACTTGAAAAGCCTTGCGGACATCATGCGAAAGAACAGACTGCGTTGGTTGGGTCACATTAAGCGTAGCGATGGCTGGATTGCTAAAGTCCGACAGTTGAATGTGCCAGCAGAGAACATCACCACTGACAGACCCAAGTTGACTTGGGAGGACGTAGTCAAACGTGATAGGAAGGCCATGGGTATGGATTCCATCAAGCCTTGCCAAAGACAGGAGTGGAGAGGAAGACTTAGATTTCGAGACTAGACAATCAGGCCCCACCCTCATCAGAGGATTAATTGTGGCCTGATTCAACAAATAAACCGGTTGTTGTTGTTGTTGATGATGATGATGATGATGATGATGATGATGATGATGATGATGATGATGATGATGATGATGATGATATAGCATAATATAAAATGAAATAATAAAATAAGGTGCAAATCAAATTTTATTAGAATTCAAAATTCAGGCAAAGTATCTTAAAGTCCTTAACTCATGAGTTTTCAAAGATAATTCTTCTCCTCAGAGGACCATTATCGCAGTGACATCACTGCAGGTGATAAAATTACACTTTGAAAATATATAAAAATATCTGCAAAAATGCATAAAAGAATATAACACATCAAATATATCAGCCCAAAACATACTTTTGTTAAAGCTATACAATCCAAGTCATATAATTTAAAACAAATTCAGGAAAGATATCCAATAGGTTCCTTTATCGTTTTATTAATTTAACATAAACATTAGATGCATTTTTAACTGTTATTTATTGCATCGATTGCGGACGCATTTCCCGGATGGATAAACTTTTTCAATTTAATCAATTCTTTCATTTTTGGACTGTCACTTACTACCTGGATCAATCTTCAATCAACCTCTTGGATATCTTTCCTCAGTTTGTTTTAAATTGTATGACTTGGATTGTATAGCTTTGACAAAAGTATTTTGGGGCTGATATATTTGATGTGTTATATACTTTTATGCATTTTTGCATATATTTTTATATATTTTCAAAGTGTAATTTCATCACTTGCAGTGATGTCACTGTGGTAATGGTCCTCTGAGGAGAAGAATTATCTTTGAAAACTCATGAGTTAAGGACTTTAAGATACTTTGCCTGAACTTTGAATTCTAATAAAATTTGATTTGCACCTTATTTTATTATTTCATTTTATATTATGCTATTAATGCTATTAATGCTCTATCCAGTATATTGAGCTTCAGTTTTTATCCGGATGTTTCACTAATTAAAAGATATTAGTTGCCTCTTATATCTCCTGTTGGATTAACTTGATATATATATATATATATATATATATATATATATATATGTATATATTAAAACAAATAAAACTCAAGTTCAAACAACTGTGGTTTCACTAGGAAGGATTAACAGGTCTTTTGTGTGTTTACATAGAGTATGTATGTATGTATGTATGTTAGTATGTATGTATGTATGTATGTATGTATGTATGTATGTATGTTGAAAGAAGCAAACACTTCATAAGGGTTACATTTTTTATCAACTTTTCCTGAGATCTAACAATTTTTCTCCCCGCTTGAGATAAAGAATACATCAAACATCCAAAGGTATCATGCTCGGGATCACCACATACGAGGCCTGTCTGAAAAGTATCCGACCTTAGGCCAGAAACAGTATTTCAAATACGTGACGGAGTTGGGACCCTAATCTCCTTCAAAGTAGGCCCCTTGTGCTTGCTTGCACACACTTAGCCCACCGATCCGTCCACTGCCGGAAACACTTCTGGAAGTCTTTTGGAATGGTGTTCATCTCTGCCGTCGCGTTAGATTCAGCAGGTGTTTGGAGAAGATGCGATGTGTGTAACACAAATTAAGGAGTGATTCAACCGATTCAAAAATGGCTGCACATCAGCGGAGAGTGACCAGCATTCTGGCAGGCCCCAAACTGCTTTGAGTGCAGCTGTTGTTGAGAGGGTGCGAAAAAGTGATGATATGGAACGCAACGGCGGAGATGAACCCCATTCTAAAAGAAGACTTGCAGAGGTGTTTCCGACAGTGGATGGATCGGTGGGCTAAGTGTCTGCAAGCACAAGAAGCCTACTTTGAAGGGGATTAGGGTCCTAACCTTGTCACGTATTTGAAATATTTTTTCTGGCCTAAGGTCGGATACTTTTTAGACAGGCCTCGTATAAAGGAAATTTTAGAAATAATTATAGAAATGAAGAAAAAGAATGGGTACATGAGACCTGGCCTCATCAAAAGAAATAAAAAAGACATAAACTTTGTTTGATGTTTTCTTGTTTTTGTTTTGTTTCTTTTAGGTTGAGCCTCATTAACAAAGGTGTAATCCAGATGGATTACAATTGGCAGGTGGTTCTGGACACTTTCAAGACATCAGCTATCACTAATGGACTTAAATCAGTAGATGAAGAACCATCCTCACGATCATCATCACCAGCTTCATCCCCAGATCCATATGTCCCGTTCTCTATTGAACCGGCATATGGAACTATTCCTGCCAAGGGAACTGGAAACTTTACAGTCAAGTTTTCCCCGCTCAATACGACAGAAAATTCTGGATATCTGATTTGTAGGTAAGAATCAATCGTTTGTCTGTTATATATTAACTTAGGTTTCACTGTCAGCTGGGCCTGCGCGTTTACAGGGGGGGGGGGGCGGGTACATTTATGGAAACTCTTTTCTGAAAATACGTAAGATTTGAAAATCTTTAATAAAAAAAAAAAACTTTCACCAAAATTTGAAATGTTACTAGTCCTGTTGAGGAAAAATAACTTCTTGAAGAAGGAGTTAATGCCAAGACAGCCTAAAGTTCTGACATCGATTTTGAAGACTAATCTGTGAGTTGACTGTAATAACTCTTTCTGCAAAATTCTCCTCCTGAGCGGCAAAATCTTACCAGAAATGGTATTTATATATTTTTGATGCCAATCAGTGGCTCTACAGAATTTCCTACCATTAAGGAATCCTTTTTTCCTATCTTCGGAAATCCTTTTATTTGTTGAAAAACACATTAGTCTCTGAATTTAATGTTAGAAAGTTTATTGTCTTTCCAGACATTTAGGCACCCACACACAGGCCCCAGATTTCAGGTAAGGTTTCACTAGCTGAAAAGTGCATCTGATGGCTTACATCTGAGAAACAATATCATATTCTGAACCAATTTTTAAATAGTCATTTTTTATAGAAAATGAGTTAATAAAAAAGCTTTCTCTATACACAATTTCTATAGCTCTACTAAAAAAGCTAAGATAAATTCTTCCACATCAAAGGAAGATGAAATAAAACCACTAATTTAATTGCACAAACAATTCTTTTTATTAATATTTCAATATTTCCTCTTAAAGAGCCCCTATTTGTACATAACTTCCAGAGCGCTAACAATGGTAACATATAAATTCTTATAATTTTATTTTTGCTTGAAATAACCCCCAAAAGGGTTGATATACCCTAAAATAAACAACCCAATTAATGAATCTTTTACAATAGATATTCTGCATTGGATAACCCCATAACTTTCCCAGGTGAGCAGTTGTTGAAAGAGTTGAAATTTGCTTTACATTGTACTCAGCCCAATTCTATCCAAGTCACTTGAACTAACTTCATAGAATCCACACTTCATACAGCAACTAAACTATTTTGTGCTCCATGTTTGTGGCTTTGGCTTCTTCACCTAATATATACGGATCTGAGCAACACCAAGTATCTCTGCTAGTGTGTCATAAAACAAGCGAAATGAAAGCAAGGCTTGTTAATCAACTGTTGGCTTAGAATATTCAGGAGTTATCTCTCTTGGACCAGATCCAAGTTATCTCCCCTGAATTATTACTTGCCAAAGTGTGAATGAACTCTTCAATGTTGAAGTACACAAAAAGACTTACACTATGCATGTACAAGATTCAACACCGAGACTCAATCTCTTTTTGGTTTTGGGCTCTAGCTGGTGGATGTGTTCTACTCCATCTCTATGTTTTGAGGGGTCATCAGATCTCACTTCTGGGCAGTTAAGACAGGACTTCCAGATAGCTAGCCCTATCAGCATGGCGTTTTTCTACTGGTCACAGCATTCTTGGCAGAATAGTTCCTAGATAGTATAAAAATATGTTGTATTTACTTTACATAACTTTACATGCATTCTCTATAAGATGTTTACCCTAGCAATACATGCATTTTGATTATGTTTGGGACATTTACATTTACCTTTAGTAATTACGTCTGTAATTTTCACCCTCTTTTATGTACCATTTTTATTATGCCTGTATTACATTTGTCTCTTGGACAAACCTTCTTCGTAAGAAATAAATGCGACCATCTATTTATTATTACTGTTTCTTCAGTGTGTTTTTCCCTTTATATTCAGGTTTCGTGCTATTCATGGTAACACAACATATTCAATATGACGTTGAAGAACGGCCTCCAACACATGCATCGTTATAAAAACATCTAATATGGAATATCAAATATTTGTATTTAAAAAAACAACATTAAAATATCTGATATTTGTATTTCTTTTGATATTCTTTCTTTGCAGTATTCCAAACTTGAAAGACAATCTGCAAGGACCAAGCATTGGTGTCAAAGGTCGAAGTTTAATGCCATATTGTCATTTTGAATTGGAAGACTCCGATTATATTCGTATGCGACGAAATCCTGAAATGCGAGGCCCAGGTGGAGCTGCACCTGGGAGTGTTCTCGATGTTAACACCAGAAGCATTGAATTGGAATGTATCGGAATTGGAGTCAAGATGCAAAAGTAAGAGTCTGTGAAAAAATCCACGGTTAATTAAAAAAATAGCTTTTAATTTTATCTACGTATATATTTTTATTATTTTTAATCCATATATAAAATGCAATACATGTGTTTGTGTTTGTATGTACACTCTCAATTTTTGAAACAGCTACAGGATTTAAATTTAGTTTAAAGATACGCCTCGATAAGCTATGTAAAAAGATGTCGTCACTGATCAGGGTGATCATATATCTGAATCATTCTGACCAACTCGAGAGAATTCAAACTTCACATAGCAAGCAAACTGCTTAGTTTATGGTCGGGGGTTTGAACAAAGGATAGACCAATGTGGCGATGGATGGCCGGACAAATGGTTAATCCATGTGGGAACCCCCGACCAAAGGTTGTGGATTGTTCGAAGCGGCCCGACCACGTGTGGATATAATTAACAGATTAAAACAAACAAAGGGAAGAAAGAGAACATTATTATCATATCTGAAATTATATTAGAAAGAAAGCGAAGGAATAATAAAGCTTACACACAAGAATGCTATTTTGTAAAATCAATAATTAAGAGTAAAACATTTATATTAAAACAAAACAATTTATTTGACTAAGACATTTTGTAGAGTTCATATTTTTAAGGAGTGAACAAGTTCCGTTTGTAGGAGTGAAATGTTCGGTTTGTTTCAGTTCATGTTTATTCATGTGTAATATGCGGGCGTATTTGATGTCAAGTGATTTTTGTGGCCATTGAAATGGGGTGTGTTTGAAGAAAAGTTTGCTATTCGTGGTAGGAATTAAAAGATTACTTTTTGCCTCCCCCACCTCCTCGGTCGAGCCGGGGGGGGGGGGGGTTGTCGACGATCTCCTCTGTGTGCGTTCGTCTAGAAAGAAGAAGAAAAAGAGGAAGAAAAGAGGGTGCGTGACTTCTTTTATAGGTAGTTAAATTATGCGTGATCAAGCTGACCTGTTGGTCCCTGATTGGCCGGAATCTTCGGCCAACGTGCTTTCACGAGATCATCCCCTCTTCTCTACCTCAGAGACGAAGAAGGGCTGAATAAACAAAGAAAGAAAGGAGTTGCAACAAATATCCCCTGGCCGGTTGTGACTTGAACTCCTTCATCTAATATATTATAAGGATCATTTTCATTCCCTCTCTGCTAGTACAATATAACAAAACAATACTTTCCCGCTCTTTTATATATCAACATGTGTGAATTGTTCTTTCTTCCCTCTGCTATCTGTATGCATACACATCCCTCTTGTCGAGTGTTCAACCCCTCCTCCTCTCTCTATCTGCATGAATGTGTCTATAGGCGGGTTAGGGTTAGACGGGTGGTGCTGGCTGTTTCTGCTGGAGGCTGAGAGTGACAATTTTCTTTCTCCACTGGAAATCAGCATTGTTTTTTGACATCCTAAATGTTATGGTACCTTACCTATACAGACTTCCTGAACTCTTCCACTCACCATAAATATTAGGAGCACGTGCTTCTCAGTGTTGGATTCATCCCATCCTGTTCAGTCTCTCATTAACTTCGATTGATTGAGGACGTCGGGATGGGGTAATACCAATCGAGGATTCGTTCTCGACAATCAGTCCGGCAGGAACTGGGCCATTTTGGTGGCTTTTTATCTGCCGGGCTGAGGTATATTGTCCTGGGTTTTCCTAGGAGATGCACCCACCCAAGCCTTGCCTTCCCTCTTTGGGGAGGAGTAAGTTCATTGCTTTCTGCCTGAGGTGCCCTGACCAGGGAATGCTGACAGGGTTTCCTAGGCTAATTTTGATAGGCCAGAGTGCTCCTTCTTTTGGGGTGCTGGCTTGATCTCCCCACCTTCCCAACCTTGTGTCACATATTCCTGCGGTGGGAGGGAATTAAATACCTGGATCCATCCCAGTCCGACAGGAACTGAGCCATTTTTGTGGTCTTTTATCTGTCAGGCTGAAGCATTAATCCTGGGTAGTCCTAGAAGGTCCACGCTCCTATGCCTTGCCTCCCCTCTTTGGGGTTGAGTAAGTTTATTGCTTACTACCTGAGTGAGGCCAGAGTGCTCCTTCTTTAGGGGCGCTGGCTTGACTCTCCCCACCTTCCAGCCTTGTGCCACATCTACCTGCGATTGGAAGGAATTAACCACTCTTGTTGTCTGTTGTATTATATTTTTTTCAATACACTTGTTTCTCTAAACTTCTGTGTTTTCCTTTCGGACCTTTAACAGGCCCACACCACTAAGACAAGTGTTTAAGATAATTCTTCAACTTTGGCATTTATACAAAGATTGGTTTCCTGGATATACCATTCAACTAGTAGTGAAGCCCAATGTGGCAGAATTGGAGAGTGTGAAGCCACAACTGCTTTATTATTACACCCAAGTCGACTGCGAGTGCTAGTACTGCCAGCATCCCATTAAATGGTTAAATATAATCTTTCCTGGATATGACATTAAACTACATTTGGTTACAAGGCTCCACTTTGGGAGCTTTGGAGAGTATAAAGTTGCCGTTACTCCATCAACTTTGATTCGAAGTGATAGTACCTATTGGTCTCATCTCTTGGTTAAATATAATGTCTTGGTATGACCTTAAATAACATCTGGTGGTGAGGTCCCAATTGGAGAGTGTTAAGTCACCCCTTAGTTTCCATTACTCCCAGGTCCACTCTGTCCTTGCTCATCATTCATCAGCATCATCATATTTGGATTAACGCCTGTTTTATATGCTGGCATGTGTTGGACACAACGACAATGATGACTTTTCTTTGGAAGTCATTTTCTTAATTGGGCAAGATTTTTATAGGCCAGATGCCCTTTCTGATCAACCCAGTGAGATGATGGGACCAGTATTTTTATGGAGACTCCATCTATAGGTGATTGCCCACCTTGGTATAACATGGATTGAATTTACATCATGAATTAAAGCAAACATCATGAATAAATATTTGAAGAACTTGAAGCATAAAACTTTTACCAAAATGAGTGGAATCGACATTAAATAACTTGTAAAGGGTTGATATGTTGTACAAACAAAACAAACATAAAAGTTTGGATTCTTACGTTTATTTATGTTTTTATTTTTCACAGAAAATTCCACATTTTAAATCCAACCAACAAGACATATTGTTATGAGTGGATCTCAGAAGACGAAACGAACCCAAAGAATTTTACAGGTTTTAATTGCGTAACACCAAAGGGGTCTGTGAAGCCAGGAAAACGAGCTGAGGTGAGTCAGACCCCACCCCGATTTCTAGGAGATAAGAGATGGTTTCAACTTCCACTCCTATTTTTGTAAATTTGAAAGATTGTATTCCTTATAAAATATATAATTTATGGAATAAATGCCAAAAATGTCATTAAAGGTGAATAATTCTCTGATGTTTGAAAAATAAAAGATATATAATAGCACATAATAAAAGTATCTGATACTACAAGGGTTGTTTACAAAGGAGGGGATTTCTTCTTGTCTTATATTTTGATCCTTTACTTAAATTCTGGCCGTAAAAAATGATATCGAGTTGCTAATATTAAGAAAAGATGTGACTTGGCCGAAATTTTAATTCCATCAAATTTTCTATTTTTTTTTCCAGATGTCCTTTGAATTCAAATCCATAGAAATCGGGATTTCTGAATCCTTTTGGGTATTTCAGATTCCCGAGCAAAATATCAGTGTTCCGTTCTTGCTGGTAACCCACGTCAAAGACCCAGACGTCTTGCTTGATCGTTCACACATGAGATTTAAACCAGTACTTATAAGTAAGTCAACATTTACGGATGTAACATCAGTTTTTTAAATATATAAGATAAAAGAGGCGTAGCAATCAATATGGTAGCAGTCAGAATGCTGTGGGGGATCTGTTACCCAAGTTTTGTTATCGTCGTCATCGTCATCGTCATCATCATCATCGGGTTAACGTTTATTTTACATGCTGACATGTGTTGAACGGCTTTAAGAAATTGGTTCTCAAACTAAACTATCTCTGGCCAGGTCTTTATTTACCACTCTTTCTCTCAAATACATACTTATCACTCCCTATCCCTGTGTGTTTCCTTGGCTTTTCCCTGCCAATTGACCCTACTACCTCAACTGTTGTCATCCATTCTTTCAATTTGACCGAAGCAACGAAGTCTCCTTTTCGGCAGACATATCCCTATACTGTCAAGATTTAATCTTCCTCAGAGGTCATCAGATCTAATTTTTCACATTACACATCCATCATATCATTTTCATATCATTTCTCACCTGATCAACACATATCCTCAACCCACACTGGCCAGGTTACACTGCCATAGATCATCACACTGAACACACATATCTGATATACTTTTCCGTTGGTCAACAGTGGTAACACTCTGCTGGTTAGTAATGGCAGAAGTTCTCTGAACTTACTCTATCCACTCCTAACATTTGCAATCACACCAGCACTGGCTTCTCCCTGTGCTCCAATGGTATTACCAAGGTAACAACATTTTTGAACAACCTCAATAGCCTCACCATCCAAGTATACTTTCTCCACATCTTAGTTCTCATCCGTCTCCATTGTCTTACACTCCTTGCACACAAACTGGTTATCATCTTTCAATCTACCTGTAATTCCCCTGCACTTCTTGTGTACCCAGTTCTTACAAGTACTACAAAAAAAATTGAGTTGTTATTCCCAACTCTCTTTCCACAAGCTGAGCAGAACTGTCCATGATAATCCCCACTGATCTCATCATCACGTATGTAGCAGCAACGGTGTGGTCTCTTTCTTCCGTGGCTTCTTCGAAGACATGGCACAGCAGGCACAGGCATTTCTTTAGACAATGCTATTGAGTCCCATTGATCTCTGCTGTTGCTTAAATAATCAAGGCCACCATCAACGTAACTATCAGTCTTATCATTCATCACATACATCTCACCATCATTCAATGCTGCGATATTGCTTTCCTTAGAACTACGCACGATCCGAGGACATGAGCGGAGATCTCTTAGATGGCAAGGCACTCCATCCACATACACAGTTTTGGAACTCACCACTTCCGTTACAGTCTCCATCATTCATTCACTAGTGCACCTGTTCAACTGAACTCCTACCAGCACTACGTCCCCTTTTTTATAGATCCCATGTTCACATTCTGTTGACAAAACATTTATTTTAGAACATGATTGTTTTTTGTATCTTAATTAACAATCAATGGGTAGTTAGTGTTAGGATTGATGTGTGGTGTTGAACATGAAATGTGGATTAGGGTTAGTATTGATATGTGATGTTGAACATGAAATGTGGGTTAGGGTTAGTATTGATGTGTGGTGTTGAACATGAAATGTGGATTAGGGTTAGTATTGATGTGTGATGTTGAACATGAAATGAGGGTTAGGGTTAGTATTGATGTGTGATGTTGAACATGAAATGTTGGTTAGGGTTAGTATTGATGTGTGGTGTTGAACATGAAATGTAAATTAGGGTTAGTATTGATGTGTGATGTTGAACATGAAATGTTGGTTAGGGTTAGTATTGATGTGTGGTGTTGAACATGAAATGTGGATTAGGGTTAGTATTGATGTGTGATGTTGAACATAAAATGTAGATTAGGGTTAGTATTGATGTGTGGTGTTGAACATAAAATGTGGATTGTTTCTGCTGATTGTCATAACCATTCTTTTGCTGATTGCCATCTTATAACCTTTTACTGGTTGCTATTCCTTTCTTTCAACAGACCACAAAATATCCGAAATTGTTTATTTAGTAAATAATGAAGCAAAACCTTTTCAATTTGCTTTCGATGAGGGAAGTTATTTCACGGGTGGAATACCTTCCAAACTCTTCATTGAACCAATGAAAGGAACAATTCCTCCAAATTCAAGGTAAGAATCTTTCAAAATATCTTCTTTCAATAACTGAAATATCTGAATGTATTTATTTAGCTGAATCCCTTTTTAACTATCTTTTCAATTTGGCTCTTAAAAAAAATGGCTAAAAACATTTGTACTAATAATACAATATCAATATGCAGATTAAATTATTCCCCCTTAATTCCATTCCTTATTATTTCGGAATTCATCCAATTCCATCTAAATGTTCTATGCTATTGCTGTTCTTAATCTGATGTGCCAACTTGTTACAAAAATACAATACTCTATTAGCAAAAACATTCAATTATTTGAAATCCTCCGTGACGATAATTTTTCAGATCGAGGCGAAATATTAAAACATGTCTACCAGAGCTAAAAATGCCAGTTTTAAAAGTTCCCATAAAATCATCTCTCATTCTTCGGTCTTGTAAAATAGTTGATCCTAATTTTTCCAATTGTAATGTTTTACTCTTTTTATTGTTTTGCCATTCTTCTTTGCATGCCTTCCAATCCCAATATTACATCCCAATTTCCATGTCTAGACACTGCAGCTCTGGCCTGAGTGTAATAATTAATATGAGGTTTCATTAAAGCTTTATATATCTTTAAAATAAAGTTTGATTCTCTTTAAATAATATTTTTTGCCATCCATCTAATCATTTCATTTTTCCTTAAAACAAATACGATTGTATTGTTGGGTCTGCTATTTCCTGTATGTGGAAGCATAGATCACGTGATGATGGGGCGGTTCCACATTGTGTGATTCAACCATTGGTTGATTTAGTCATGTGGTCACCCATATAAAAGTCGTGACCTGGAAACTCACCCATTGGTTGATTTAGTCATGTGGTCACCCATATAAAAGTCGTGACCTGGAAACTCACCCATCCTCTTTTCAGTTTGACCACTGATGTGACAACATGTGGTCAGTTTCTCTTTCATCCAGACCAGTTCTGTTGACACGCCTTTAAGACAAAATCTGTACACAATATCAGTAAGTTCACTGTTCATATATTAGGAAGTTTTAACATGTGTGCATATTTGGTGTTAGGGTTAGGGTTAAACTCATATCAATTCGACCAGCGATAATAGCTTGGCAATAAAAGTAAAGATGTTTCAATTTTCTGGGAATCGATTTCTGACTCTTTTTTTTTTACAGAAAATCTGGCACTTGATCGTAACATTGTTGTCAAAAGTTAAAGTAGAAGTTAATATTTGAAAAAAAAAAAAAAGAAGATATCGGAATCATTCAATTTTGACTGAAAACAGCAGAATTTCTGCCCTTGTTTATTCATAAATAAGGAATAAACATACAAAATAAGAATCAATTCAGAGTTTACTTAATAAATAATTACAATAGCATAATTATATTTACGGAAACACTTTTTTTTTTTTTATTTATTTATTTATTTTTTTTTTATTATTATTATTATTATTATTATTATTATTATTATTATTATTATTATTTTTTATTTTTTATTTTTTTTTTTTTACTCACTAGGAGTTATCACACTGGTCATCGTCAGTGGTCACCCACTGCCGACAACCTGTGGTATTCCCTGGAGTCTGAGTGACAACAAGTCTCCTCAGGCCTCCAGTATGCTCCACCTCTTTTCGTTCATCACCGCTGATGACCTTGCGGTAATCGCAACAGCCACCTACCAACGATTTCCCGCTGATAAGGGCCATTGGTCCCCTCTGGGGCCCGAGTGGCAACAAGCCTTCCCAAGGTCCCAGAGCTGTCCGCGCTCTTCCAGTGGAGGTCTGGTTTTGCGCTTTCCCTCCTCGACCCTCTGTCCATAATTTTCGTGGCGTCAGCCTATGCTTGCGCCTCTCTCGTTCGGTTGTATTTTCCCCGGTTCTGTTGTTTTGTGCTTCCATGTGTTTGTTCTCCATTCGTTGCTTATGTGGGTTGGTTTCCGAATGGAGAACAAAAGCTTTCTTAGCCAGTTTTGGGCATCCAAGCTGAAAAGATGATGATCTAGCCGCCATCTTCCCTTGATTTAAACCGGATTGAAAACTTTTTAGGCTTTCATCAAAACAAGACGTTTATTATTATTATTATTATTATTATTATTATCATCATCATCATCATCATCATCATCATCATCATCATCATCATTATTTATTCATTCATTCATTTATTTATTTATTTATTTATTTATTTAACCATATGACCATGATGGAGTTTAATTATATCAAAAAGTCTTGTACACATGAAATCAGTTAATTTCTTACTAATGACACATGGGACTGCAATAGGTTGTTTTCGAAATTGACATCCATCGGCATAAACGTCTTGTTTTGATGAAAGCCTAAAAAGTTTTCAATCCGGTTTAAATCAAAGGAAGATGGCGGCTAGATCATCATCTTTTCAGCTTGGATGCCCAAAACTGGCTAAGAAAGCTTGTGTAGCACGGACAGAGTCGAAGGAGGGCATTGTTATGCATAAAAACAAAGTCTTGTAATAGCAAAAGAGATATGCCATCTCACCAAGACACCAAAGAGTCTTTCAGAAGATTGTAATAAGTAGCAGATGTCACTTTTCCTCATCCGGATACTCTAATAAGACCAATAAGTCTATCCCCAATGATGCTTTCCCATACCATGACTCCTCCACCCTGTTGTTGACACCTTAAACGATGGTGACGCTCATTGCCAAAATGAATCCTACCATTTGTTCTATCAGTTTCTATAGCCTCGCCTTCACCATTGATGGAGGATGTTGACAACGTTCATATGGTTCCACTTGTGAATAGCCGATTCTAAAAAGAATTGGGAAAACCAAGCCTAGAAATTCAAATCGTGACCATGGCCTTGTGTGACTGTAGTTTAATATATTCAGAAAATGAATGATGAAAATAAAAGTTGTACAATTACAATATTTATTAAATCATCAGAAGTTCAGAAACAATGAGGGATCTCATTATGCTTAATCCATGGATTTTCAAAGAAAAATTCTATTAATCAGAGGATAAAAATAGGTAATGTAAGTATTACTGGAACTTTTGAGTACTTTAAGTATTGGGCTGTTCAAAATATTTGTGTTGAGGCTGTTCAAAATACTTGTGTTGAGGCTGTTCAATATATTTGTGTTGAGGCTGTTCAAAATACTTGTGTTGAGGCTGTTCAATATATTTGTGTTGAGGCTGTTCAAAATAGTTGTGTTGAGGCTGTTCAAAATATTTGTGTTGAGGCTGTTCAATATATTTGTGTTGAGGCTGTTCAAAATATTTGTGTTGAGGCTGTTCAAAATATTTGTGTTGAGGCTGTTCAATATATTTGTGTTGAGGCTGTTCAATATATTTGTGTTGAGGCTGTTCAATATATTTGTGTTGAGGCTGTTCAAAATACTTGTGTTGAGGCTGTTCAAAATACTTGTGTTGAGGCTGTTCAAAATAGTTGTCTTGAGGCTGTTCAAAATACTTGTGTTGAGGCTGTTCAAAATACTTGTGTTGAGGCTGTTCAAAATATTTGTGTTGAGGCTGTTCAAAATACTTGTGTTGAGGCTGTTCAAAATACTTGTGTTGAGGCTGTTCAAAATACTTGTGTTGAGACTGTTCAAAATTTTGTCTGTGGGCTGTTCAAAGTATTTGTCTTAAGGCTGTTCAAAATATTTGTCTTGAGGCTGTTCAAAATATTTGTCTGGGCTGTTCAAAATACTTGCTTTGGGGCTGTTCAAAATATTTGTTTTGAGGCTGTTCAAAATATTTGTCTGTGGGCCTTCAAAAAATTTGTCTGTGGGCTGTTCAAAATATTTGGAATATTTCAAAAATAATATGAAGCTTTTTTTTTCATTACAGATTGTGAAGAAATATTCATAATGTTTCTATAGTTTGCATCCTTATATATTTTTTATTTTTTTGTTAAAAGATGTCGACACTAGTCAATCTGTAACTGATGTTCATAGCAAGTCTTATTTTATATTTCCAGGCTTCCAGTTACGTTCACCATCACACCATTGAATGAAAAACTCATCAACTTTAATATTCTGTGCAAAGTGGTTGGCAAATTGTCGCATTTACAGTTGAATATCAAAAGTGAAGGATATGCCATGAGTTGTGGCGTCCTCTACGAAGATATAAAGGGCATCATGATTGAACTGACAAAGTGGGGAGCTGATGAAATAGACTTTGCTGAGGTAAGAAGAGATATTTGCTGCCTATTAGTGGATGTGTGCTTTTGGCTAATTGATAGAAATCTACTTTTTTTTAACCGGAAATTTCTGCCAGCATTTCGTTTTTTTCTGTCAAAACTTAACTTTTGTAATTATTTTTTGTTAAAACCATTTTTGCTTTAATAAACATACGAAAATCATGTAATTTCTTTTATAATTATTTCATTTGCTGTTAGGAGATTGTTAGGGGATTGTTAGGGTTCTTAATATTAATTATCCCATAATTATGTGTTTTTTATACTGAAATAAAGTCAACAGAATGGACGTACAACATAAAATACAACAAACAAAAAGATTTGTATTGAAATGAATGTGTATTTTCAGCATTTTCACATTAACACTCGATTCTTTTATATATGTGCTTGCGATATGTGTATCAGGTTGGAAAGAAAGTAATGTCGTATTCTTTACTTCATCACTTTGCAGTCTCCTAAGTTGTACACAGTTCTAGATTTTTGGTGAATTCGTCTCTTAATATCTTGCTTTGCCTTTCAGATACAGTAATTAGTTGGAAAATATTAAGTTTAATGGTCTCAGCCGTCAGGAAATGGATATTAGTGAGGAGCATCTGAGACATTGCATGCTTTATAAATTAAAAAAAGGAAACTTAGCTGCAGAAGCTACAAGGAATATTGGAACTGTCATTGGGATAAATGTTCTGAATGATCGAAAATGTCAACGTGGTTTACAAAATTTTCTTCTGGCGACTTTAACCTGTCAGATTGGCGACGTTCGGGAAGGCCAAAATCAATTGATAAAGACACCATTAAAGACACTGTGGAGGGCAATCCAAAGTTAACCAGCAGAGAATTAGCTCAACAATTCAATACAACCCATACCACTATTATTTTATGCCTTCACCTGACATTGCTCCATCTGACTACCATCTTTTCGCGTCGTTGCAGCATCACTTAAACAATAACATTTATGAAAATGATGACTAACTAAAAAATGACCTAAATTTGTTTTGAAGAAGGTATCAATAAGCTAGTTGATCGTTGGACAGAAGTCATAGAAAATGAGGGAAATTATTGTAAAGATTAAAAATGCCCTAATGTGAATATTTCAGATGAAATAAATGTGTTGGACAAAAACGACATTACTTTCTTTCCAACCTGATACATTCATTTTCTTCCGAAAAGTTCTGCTTTGAGAAAAGTATTTTTTAATTTTTCATTCTTTGAATCTTCATGGAACGAAAACTTATCCGATCTGTTCTTGTTGGCATGATGATTCACTACAGTTACCAATTCTCTATTGTGAGGAAGAAAAAAATGGCGTTTTTTTTCACTGATTTGATCGCCAGCTAAATAAATATTTTTACCATGATGTAATATGAGTTTCCTCAGGAATCATTGCATTGTTTTTCTTTCTCTTTTTGAGAAGCTGAAAAAGTGTTATTTATTTGTCATGCCTCTTCGGGGATCTCCCTTTTTAACTGTCTTTTCAATTCAACCGTTAAAACCACAGAACATTTACACTATGAATAAAATATCAATATACAAATCAAATTCTGTTTAATATTTCAACCGATAGTTTCCTAAAATGGCATTTTAATTCCATTTTTTGTCATAATTTCTGAATTCAATGAATTGTATCTTAAAGTGTTCCATGCTACATCTGTTCTTAATACTTGTTCCAAAAATATATTACTCTATTAGAAAAATAATTCAATTTATTAATAAATCTAGTTTTTGACTAAAAACCTTCCAGATCGATGAGAAATATTTAAAAAAATGTCCACCATAAAAATGAGAAATGCCTTTAATTATTTTGAAACTTTCAATTAAATCATGTCTCATTCTTCAGTCAGTTTTTCTGTTTCTCTTCTGATTTTCTCAAAATTGTTTCATTAGCTTTTCACAAAATTTTGCTTGAAGTTATATTACCATGAACACAGAACTGAGCCATATGTATTGAAAAAACAAACAAACAAAAATAATAAAAAAAGAAAAACATTGGTTTGTCCCGAAAGAACCAAAAATGCCCTAAAATGGCCCAAAATAGCAATTCTTTTCCAAGATTAATATGTATTTATATGAGATAGGTACTGATGAGCACAGAAAAACTGTAATTTTGACCCTGAGGAGAACTAAAAAAAAATTGGCAAAAGTTTTAACTTTTTCACAAGAAAATTTGTAATTAAAAGAAGAAATGATCTAACATATTTGTTTTCTAAGAAATCAGAAATCAGAAATCAGAAATCAGTCATGTGTCGGGGGTGTAAAGTGCCAGAGTAATATGTGTAACATGTTTCCGTCTCAGAAGGTAAGTTTTTTTCTTGACCAGCTTATATTGGCCTCATTTACCTACTATGTGCCATTGCTAGGTTAGTTGTTGGGGAATTAACGGTGCTAACTCAAAAGACGTCCCTCCTTATAATACGTCTGACATACTACTCTACATGCTCATAGGACCACAAGACGTTTGGGTTGTGGTCACTTGTAAAAATGTTTTTGAGCACTGTGAAGATAGGGTACTGGGTGATGGCAATATTCTTATGCTGCAATGTGAGCTCTGGTTTGGTGGTAGTTGATTTATTTCTTTTCCAAGCCACGTGCATCCTCCACTTCTTCTTCTGCAGTATCTGGAGTTTCGAATTGGAAGCAGGTAGGCCACAGTTCTGTAGATTGATTTTCTCTAACAGTCATGGGCTAATAAAAAATGTCTACCATTGGGTCTATCTCTCGGAGGAAGTGGCAATTGCACTCGGTTGCTTCCATTAATGCAAATGTGGTACTGAGTGTTGCCTAGTTCTTCTACCATCATCCCAGTTTCCATAGACTTGGTTCTGTATTTGTACAATTTTCTAATTTTTAATTAATAAATGCGAATCTCTATATGTAGGGAATGATTCCTACCAAATTTAAGGTGCATATGTAAAATAACCTAAAAGTTGTTAGCGGCCAGACAGACAAACATTTTTTTGCTTTTTATATATGACTAGCAGGGCTACCCGGCGTTGCCCGGGGCGATAAAAAAACAAAGTAGTAGAAATTAAAGAGCGTGTGTAACATCTTTATATAAAGACTTCAATCTCTCTTCTTTCTCTAGTCGTCTCTCTTTCCCTGGTCCTCATTATTTCCCTCCCTCCTTCAACCCTCTATTTCGCTTTTTCCCCATAATTCTTATCTTGTTTAAATGTGTTAAAAACTAATAATAATGTAATTCACGTAAATTCTCTTTACTAAATATGTATTTTATGTAACTGTGGATTTTCTCAAAGAAATATGTTATGTAAACAAACAAACATTTAGGATGAAAGTTATTAATTATTCTTACATTGTATTTTTGATGCCGACATAAAATTATATTTTATTTTTTAAAGACTTTAAAATCGAACTTGAATGCAATGACTTAATCGCTGGCGGTCATGTTGTAATTTCCTATAATTTTCTTTTGTAAAATAGTAGCAATAATTTGATTAGCGTTTGTCGCTTATTTAAAAAACAATACCAAAAAACTAAAAATTTAGAGGTGCGTCCCTGGCGCTAAGTAACGTTAAATAAAATACTGTTCTTATATAAGATATTATAAAGTGTACATGTACATGTATTTGTGTACGTATAGAGTGGCGGCTAGTGGCAGACCTTCGCATAGTTTCTTACCAGTCTCTATGTAAATAGAATTGACGCTAAAAAACGTTAAATAAAATTAAAAGTTATCTCAAAGTATTACGTAATTAAATTACAATATGACTCAGCAATTTCAAATTACTGTAAAATATGATGAAAAATAACTGACCCCCCCCCCCCCCCCCCCGATGAAATATGTCCCATGGACACCTAAGGGGTGGTTTATAGATTCGGGAATACTCTCATCATCTTACTCTGTGAATTTTACATAAGAATACACTTTTATATTTAATGTATATTCTCTAACCTTGTTTTAAAAACCTAAAGTGTGTTTTTAAACGTGAGTTATCGTTCTTCCTTAGCTATCCTCTAACAAATAAATGTCATTAAAAACCATGAATTGTTTTATGAACTTGAGGTATTACGTAATTTAATTACAATATGACTCAGCAATTTCAAATTACTATAAAATATAATGAAAAATAACTGAAAAAAAGGAGGAGGTAATGCCTAGGAGGGTGGTATCATGACAACAGAACGGGCATAGGGAGGAAGGAATATTAATTAAGAAAAGAAGGTAGAAAGGGTGGGAGTGAGAAGGAAAGAAGGGTTGTAGTGTGAGGGATTTTTTTCCCTACACTCTTTTCCTCTGATGTCATTTCCTGTTTAAATCGTGATTTGGCATTATTTCTCAAATTATACATGATAGCATTGTTTTTTTTCTCAAATTAGTACTAAACAACGTTGAAAATTGAGGAAAAAGCCGCCCCACCCCCACCCCCATTGGATAAAAGTGCTCAGTCGACCCCTGAAGAGTCAATTTTCTTTTCCGGTTCTGAGATATTACACATCCCGGGGCTGGCCGGTCATAATGATGTCAACCGTGTGACTGTTTGTTGGGTATTCTCGGAGGAGAAGCTTCACATACAAACAGACAGACAGACATACATACATACATACATACATACATACATACATACATACATACATACATACATACATACAGACAGACAAGTGCCCTTTATATAAGAGACTAGCTGGGCTACCGGCGTTGCTCGGGGTCATAAAAACATATGATTGAAGAAAAATCGCGTGTGTAACATTTTTATATTAAAACTTCTATTTCTCTCCCTCTCTCTATAGCCGTCTCTTTATCTTTCTACTTTTCTCTTCCCTGGTCGCCCCATTTAACCGCTACTTTCTAATTTTGCCTTTTGCGAAAGCTGTTTCTTCCTCACCATTTCAACCTACGTTTCCAGGGCAATAGTATGACATATTTCTATAAAAAGTACCACCTCTGTCTGCGCCTTCTATATAGGTACTTATCTCCACCCCAGTGTTCATACTATATACATATCTATCACCACCCCGGTGCGCATACTATATACGTACCTATCGCCACCTCAGTGCACATAATATATACATACCTATCGCAAATACTAAATACGTACCTATCGCCGCCCCGGTGCGAATGCTAAATACGTATCTATCGCCGCCCCGGTGCAAATGCTAAATACGTACCTTTCGCAGCCCCGGTGCCCGTTCTATATACGTACCTATCACCGCCCCAGTGCGCGTGCTATGTATGTACCGATCGCCGCCCCGGAGCGCATGCTAAATACATACCTATCACATGCTATATACGTACTTATTGCCGCCCATGTGCACATGCTATATACGTACCTATTGCCACCCCTGAATGCTAAATACATACCTATCGCCGCCCCAGTGCGAATGCTGAATACGTACCTATCGCCGCCCCGGTGCGAATGCTAAATACATACCTATCGCTGCCCCGGTGCGAATGCTAAATACATACCTTTCGCTGCCCTGGTGCGCGTGCTATATACGTACCTATCGCCGCCCCTGTGTGCGTGCAATATACATATTGATCGCCGCCCTGGAGCGCATGCGAAATACATACCTATCACCGCCCTGGTGCGCATGCTATATACGTACTTATTGCCGCCCATGTGCACATGCTATATACGTACCTATCGCCACCCCGGTGTGCATACTACATATGTACCTATCGCTGCCCCAGTGCGAATACTAAATATGTACATATCGCCGCCCCGGTGCGAATGCTAAATACATACCTATCGCCACTCTGGTGTGAATGCTAAATACGTACCTATCGCCACCCCTATGCACTACTATATACGTACCTATTGCCACCCAGTGCACATACTATATATATACCTATCGCCGGCCCGGTGCGCATACTATATTCGTACCTATCACCGCCCTGGTGCGCATACTATATACTTACCTATCTCTGCAAGGGTGCACATACTGTATATGTACCTATCTCCAGCCCAGTTCGCATACCTAAGAACTCATATTAATGCGCACCTGTCATGTCAGAAAAACAAAATAGTGTTCATTCATGTATTGTCACTATCATTAATAAAAATATTTTTAGTTAAAAGAAAAAAAAAAATTTTTTTGCCGCCCCACAAGAAAATTTTTTTTTCATCCTCCCCCATACTTAGAAATATTTTTAATTTAAAAGAAGAAAAAAAAGAAAAATTTTTGACCCCACCCCCAAAAGAAAATTCCCCCCCCCCCCATACATAGAAATATTTTTAGTTCCAGAAAGAAAAAAAATTTCCGAGGTGCCTCGGTCATATCAAAGAACCATACTGCTGAAGCATCCGGGTCTTATACTGTAGAAGCACCCCTGGCCCCTATACTGCAGAAGCACCCATGGTCCCTATTCTTCATAAGCCTCCGGGTCCTATATTGTAGAAGCACCCACAGTGCTGGGTCCTATATTGTAGAAGCACCCCCGGTGCTGGGTCCTATATTGTAGAAGCACCCCTGGTCCCTATACTGGAGAAGCACCCATTGTCCCTATTCTGCAGAAGCCTCCGGGTCCTAAATTGTAGAAGCACCCCTAGTGCTGGGTCCTATACTGTAGAAGCACCCCTGGTCCCTATACTGTAGAAGCACCCCGGTCCCTATACTGGAGAAGCAACCATTGTCCCTATTCTGCAGAAGCCTCTATGTTCTAATATTGATGAAGCACCCCCGATTCTGGGTCCTATACTGTAGAAGCACCCCTGGTCCCTATACTGGAGAAGCACCTATATTTCTAGGGACCGTTATACTTTAGAAACACCAACATTCCTGGGGGGATAGTCATACTTTAGAAGCACCTATATTTCTAGGGACTGTTATACTTTAGAAGCACCAATATTCCTGTGGACCGTTATACTTTAGAAGCACCAACATTTGTGGGGACCGTTATACTTTAGAAGCACCAACATTCCTGGGGACCATTATACTATAGAAGCACCAATATTTCTAGGGACCGTTATACTTTAGAAGCACCAACATTCCTGGGGAGGGACCGTTTTACTTCAGAAGCACCAATATTTCTAGGGACCGTTATACTTTAGAAGCACCAACATTCCTGGGGAGGGACCGTTTTACTTCAGAAGCACCAATATTTCTAGGGACTGTTATACTATAGAAACACCAACATTCCTGACAGGCCGTGATACTTTAGAAGCACCAATATTTCTTGGGACCTTTATACTTTAAAAGCACCAACATTCCTGGGGGGGGGGCTTTGATACTTTAGAAGCACCTATATTTCTAGGGATCGTTATAATTTAGAAGCACCAACATTCCTGGGGAGAGACCGTTATAATTTAGAAGCACCAATATTTCTAGGGACCGTTATACCATGGAAGCACCAACATTCCTGGCAGGCCGAAATAATAGTGAATTGAAAACATTTCTGAAAACCTTGGAAATTTTTGTGGGTATGCCATACAAAATTAAGTATAACTTTGACTATTCTATCTGAGGTGTAAACGATGATGAAGTTAATATCACCATGAATAAATAACTAAAAACTAAATCAAAAGATTTCAATGCTTGTTTTTCGATGGGAAAATGTGATTTAAGAATGGCATTTGAAAAATAAAGCAAACCTTTTTTTCCTGGGTGAAATGTGAGTATTTTGTTGAAAATCTTACCTTATTTATTGAATGACTTTTTCACTTTCTTTGGCAGTTTTATTTATTTTTTACAATTTTTCAAAATTTTGTATTGAATTTAAGGTGGAAATAAATGAAAAAATAACAAGAATGGTGAAGGTTTCAAACACTGGTAAATTCCATTTCAATTTCGAATGGGAACTTAATGACAAGGCTAACCAGTTGGTATCGGTCAGCCCAAAAAGTGGAGGTGTTAAATTTGGATGCAAGGAGCAATGCATTATCAGTTTTTGTCCAAAGAATAGAGTCTCGTTGAACGGAGGAAGGATGAAAATTAAGGTTTGACCCTCAATTTATACAGGTTCTATATTTAGTTTATTTTTTTGAGCTGTATCAAAAGCATATTTATTTATTAGGTTGTATAAATAATATTTTTTTATTTATTAGGTTGCATCAAAAATAGTTTTTTATTAGATTATATTAACAATTTATTTATTTAGTAGGTTGCATAAAAATAAATTATTTATTGGGCTACATCAACATTATATTTTTTAGGTTGTATCAACAATATATTTATTTATTAGATTCTAGAAACAGTATTTTTATTTATTAGGTTATATGAACAATATATTTATTTATTAGGTTGTATAAACAATATATTTTTTTATTAGTTTATATGAAGAATATATTTATTTATTAGGTTATATGAACAATATATTTATTTATTAGGTTATATCTACAATATATATATTAGGTTATATGAACAATGTATTTATTTATTAGGTAATATTAACAATATATTTATTTATTAGGTTGTATGAACAATATATTTATCAGATTATATTAACAATATATTTGTTTATTGAGTCATATGAACGATATATTTGTTTATTAGGTTATATGAACAATATATTTATTTATTAGGTCATATGAACAATATATTAATTAGGTTATATAAACAATATATTTATTTATTTATATGAACAATATATTATATTTATTAGGTTGTATTAACAATATATTTATTATGTTATATGAACAATATATTTATTTATAAGGCTGCATCAACAATATTTTTTATTAGTTTATATCCACAATATTATATTTATTTATTAGTTTGTATCAAAAGTATTTTTTTATTAGTTTGTATAAAAATATTTTTAGTTATTAGACTTCGTCAAAATTATTTTTATTTATTAGGCTGCATCAACAATATATTTATTTATTAGGTTTTATTAATAATCTATTTATTTATTAGATTGTATCAAAATATTTTTATTCATAAGGTTGTATTTAAAATATTTTTTATTTATTAGGTTGCATCAAAAATATATTTATTTATAAGGTTGTATCAACAATATTTTATTTATTAGGTATTATCAACAATATATTTATTTAATAGATTCCATCAAATGTATTTCTTATTAATTTGTAACAAAATTATTTTATTTATTTAGTTGTAACAAAAGTAGTTTTATTTATTAGGCTGAATCAAAAATATTTTTATTCATTAAACTGCATCATCAATATATTCATTAATTAGGTTGTATAAACAATATATTTATTTGTTAGCTTGTATTAAAAGCACTTTATTCATAAGGTTGTTTCAACAGTATTTTTATTTATTAGGTTGTATTAAAAGTGTGTTTATTTATTGGATTTTATGAAAAGTATTTCTATTGATCAGGTTGTATCAACAGTTTATTTTTAGATTATATCAACAGTATTTTTATTTATTAGGTTCTATAAAAAATATTATTAGTATTTTTATTTCATTTACTTGTATCCAAAGTATTTTGATTTATTATGTTGTATCAAAATTATTTTTATTCATTAGGTTGTACCAAAAATATTATTTAAAAAAAATGTATTTAGTTGTATCCAATGTATTTAGATTTATTATTTTGTATCAAAGTTATTTTTATTTATTAGGTTCTATAAAAAAGATTACAAATCTAAAATATTATTATTTTTTATTTAATAGGTTGTATCCAAAGTATTTTGATTTATTATATTATACTAAAATTATTTTTATTTATTAGGTTGTATCAAAAATATATATTTTTTTAAAATCTCTTTAGTTGTATCCAAAGTATTTAGATTTATTATGTTGTATCAAAATTATTTTTATTTATTAGGTTGTATCAAAAATATTATTATTTTTTATTTATTAGGTTGTATCCAAAGTATGTTGATTTATTATGTTGTATCAAATTTATTTTTATTCATTAGGTTGTATCAAAAATATTATTATTTTTTATTTATTAGGTTGTATCCAAAGTATTTAGATTTATTATGTTGTATCAAAATTATTTTTATTTATTAGGTTGTATCAAAAATATTATTATTTTTTATTTATTAGGTTGTATCCAAAGTATGTTAGTTTATTATGTTGTATCAAAATTATTTTTATTTATTAGGTTGTATCAAAAATATATATTTTTTTAAAATCTCTTTAGTTGTATCCAAAGTATTTAGATTTATTATGTTGTATCAAAATTATTTTTATTTATTAGGTTGTATCAAAAATATTATTATTTTTTATTTATTAGGTTGTATCCAAAGTATGTTGATTTATTATGTTGTATCAAATTTATTTTTATTCATTAGGTTGTATCAAAAATATTATTATTTTTTATTTATTAGGTTGTATCCAAAGTATTTAGATTTATTATGTTGTATCAAAATTATTTTTATTTATTAGGTTGTATCAAAAATATTATTATTTTTTATTTATTAGGTTGTATCCAAAGTATGTTGATTTATTATGTTGTATCAAATTTATTTTTATTCATTAGGTTGTATCAAAAATATTATTATTTTTTATTTATTAGGTTGTATCCAAAGTATTTAGATTTATTATGTTGTATCAAAATTATTTTTATTTATTAGGTTGTATCAAAAATATTATTATTTTTTATTTATTAGGTTGTATCCAAAGTATGTTGATTTATTATGTTGTATCAAATTTATTTTTATTTATTAGGTTGTATCAAAAATATTATTATTTTTTATTTATTAGGTTGTATCCAAAGTATTTAGATTTATTATGTTGTATCAAAATTATTTTTATTTATTAGGTTGTATCAAAAATATTATTATTTTTTATTTATTAGGTTGTATCCAAAGTATGTTGATTTATTATGTTGTATCAAATTTATTTTTATTCATTAGGTTGTATCAAAAATATTATTATTTTTTATTTATTAGGTTGTATCCAAAGTATTTAGATTTATTATGTTGTATCAAAATTATTTTTATTTATTAGGTTGTATCAAAAATATTATTATTTTTTATTTATTAGGTTGTATCCAAAGTATGTTGATTTATTATGTTGTATCAAATTTATTTTTATTCATTAGGTTGTATCAAAAATATTATTATTTTTTATTTATTAGGTTGTATCCAAAGTATTTAGATTTATTATGTTGTATCAAAATTATTTTTATTTATTAGGTTGTATCAAAAATATTATTATTTTTTATTTATTAGGTTGTATCCAAAGTATGTTGATTTATTATGTTGTATCAAATTTATTTTTATTCATTAGGTTGTATCAAAAATATTATTATTTTTTATTTATTAGGTTGTATCCAAAGTATTTAGATTTATTATGTTGTATCAAATTTTTTTTTATTTATTAGGTTGTATCAAAAATATTATTATTTTTTATTTATTAGGTTGTATCCAAAGTATGTTAGTTTATTATGTTGTATCAAAATTATTTTTATTTATTATGTTGTATCAAAATTATTTTTATTTATTTATAGTTAGTATTTATAAAATAACATTTATAGTTAGTATTTATAATATAATATTTATAGATAGTATTTATAAAATAATATTTATAGTTAGTATTTATAAAATAATATTTATTGTTAGTATTTATAAAATAATATTTATAGTTAGTATTAATAAAATAACATTTATAGTTAGTATTTATTAAATAATATTTATAGTTAGTATTTATAAAATAATATTTATAGTTAGTATTTATAAAATAATATTTATAGTTCGTATTTATAAAATAACATTTATAGTAAGTATTTATAAAATAATATTTATTGTTAGTAGTTATAAAATAACATTTAAAATTAGTATTTATAAAATAATATTTATAGTTAGTATTTATAAACTAACATTTATAGTTAGTATTTATAAAATAATATTTATAGTTAGTATTTATGAAATAATATTTATAGTTAGTATTTATAAAATAATATTTATAGATAGTATTTATAACATAATATTTATAGTTAGTATTTATAAAATAAAATTTATAGTTAGCATTTATAAAATAATATTTATAGATAGTATTTGAAAATAATATTTATAGATTGTATTTATGAAATAACAGTTATAGTTAGTGTTTATAAAATTACATTTATAGTTAGTATTTATAAAATAAAATTTATAATTTATAATAAGTATTTATAAAATAATATTTATAGTTAGTATTTATAAAATAATATTTATAGTTAGTATTTATAAAATAATATTAATAGTAAGTATTTATTAAAATAACATTTGTAGTTAGTATTTATAAAATAATATTTGTAGATAATATTTATAAAATAAAAATACATTTATAGTTAATATTTATAAAATAACATTCATAGTTTTTATAAAATAACATTTATAGTCAGTATTTATAAAATAATATTTATAGTTACTATTTATAAAATAATATTTATAGTTAGTATTTATAAAATAATATTTATAGTTAGTATTTATAAAATAATATTTATAGTAAGTATTGAAAAAATAAAATGCATAGTTAGTATTTATAAAATAATATTTATAGCTAGTATTTATGAAACAATATTTATAGTTAGTATTTATAAAATAACATTAATAGTTAGTATTTATAAAATAATATTTATAGTTAGTATTTATAAAATAAAATTCATAGTTAGTATTTATCAAATAATATTTATAGCTAGTATTTATAAAATAACATTTATAGTTAGTATTACTAAAATAATATTTATGGAAGTATTTATAAAATTATATTTATAGTTAGTATTTATAAAATAAAATTTATAGTTAGCATTTATAAAATAATATTTATAGATTGTATTTTAAAATAATATTTATAGTTTGTATTTATGAAATAACAGTTATTATTTATGTTTATAAAATTACATTTATAAATATGTATTTATAAAATAATATTAATATCTAGTATTTATAAAATAATATTTATAGTTAGTATTTATACAATAATATTTATAGTTAGTATTTATACAATAATATTTATAGTTAGTATTTATAAAATCATATTTATAGTTAGTATTTATAAAATAATATAAATAGTAAGTATTTATAAAATAACATTTGTAGTAAGTATTTATAAAATAATATTTGTAGATAATATTTATAAAATAATATTTATAGTTAGTATTAATAAAATAATATTTATAGTTAGTATTTATAAAAAAACATTGATAGTTAATATTTATAAAATAACATTCATAGTTTTTATAAAATAATATTTATAGTTAGTATTTATAAAATAGATTTATAGTTAGTATTTATAAAATGACATTTATAGTTAGTATTTATAAAATCACATTTATAGTCAGTATTTATAAAATAATATTTATAGTTAGTGTTTATAAAATAATATTTTTTGTTAGTATTTATAAAATAATATTTATAGTAAGTATTTATAAAATAAACTTCATAGTTAGTATTTTTTCAAATAATATTTATAGCTAGTATTTATAAAATAATATTTATAGTTAGTATTTATAAAATAACATTTATAGTTAGTATTTTAAAATAATATTTATTGTTAGTATTTATAAAACAATATTTATAGTTAGTATTTATAAAATAACATTCATAGTTAGTATTTATAAAATAATATTTATAGCTAGTATTTATAAAAGAACATTTATAGTTAGTATTTATAAAATAACATTTATAGTTAGTATTTATAAATTAATATTTATAGTTAGTATTAATAAAATAATATTTATAGTCATTATTTATAAAATAACATTTATAGTTAGTATTTTAAAATAATATTTATAGTTAGTATTTTTAAAATAACATTTATTGTTAATATTTAAAAATAACATTTATAGTTAGTATTTATAAAATAACATTTATAGTTAGTATTTATAAAATAATATTTATAGTAAGTATTTATAAAATCATATTTATAGTTAGTATTCATGAAATAATATTTATAGTTAGTATTTATAAAATAATATTTATAGTTAGTATTTATAAAATAATATTTATTGTAAGTATTTATAAAATAACATTTATAGTTAGTATTAATGAAATAACAGTTATAGTTAGTGTTTATAAAATAACAGTTATAGTAAGTGTTTATAAAATTACATTTATAGTTAGTATTTATGAAATAAAATTCATAGTTAGTATTTATAAATACTAACTACAAATATTATTTTAAAAATACTAACTATAAATATTATTTCATAAATACAAACTATAAATATTATTTTATAAATACTAACTATAAATGTTAGTAATTTAAAAATAATATTTGTAGTTAGTATTTATTAAATAATATTTATACATAGTTTTTATAAAATAACAGTTATAGTTAGTATTTATAAAATAATATTTATAGTTAGTATTTATAAAATAACATTTATAGTTAGTATTTATAAAATAACATTCCTAGTTAATATTTATAAACTAATATTTATTGTTACTATTTATAAAATAACATTCATAGTTAGTATTAATAAAATAATATTTATAGCTGGTATTTATAGAAGAACATTCATAGTTAGTATTAATAAAATAACATTTATAGTTAGTATTTATAAAATAATATTTGTAGTTAGTATTTAAAAAACAATATTTATAGTTAGTATTTATAAAATAACATTCATAGTTAGTATTTATTAAATAATATTTGTTGTTAGTATTTATTAAATAATATTTATTGTTAGTATTTATTAAATTATATTTTCTGTTAGTATTTATTAAATAATATTTATTGTTAGTATTTATTAAATAATATTTATTGTTAGTATTTATTAAATAATATTTATAGTTAGTATTTCTTAAATAATATTTATTGTTGGTATTTATTAAATAACATTTATAGTTAGTATTTATAAAATAACATTCATAGTTAGTATTTATAAAATAACATTCATAGTATTAATAGAATAATATTTATAGCTAGTATTCATAAAATAATATTCATTGTTAGTATTTATAAAATAATATTTATAGTTAGTATTTATAAAATAATATTAATAGTTAGTATTTATAAAATAACATTTATAGTTAGTATTTATAAAATAATATTTATAGCGGGTATTTATAGAATAACATTCATAGTTAGTATTAATAAAATAACATTTATAGTTAGTATTTATAAAATAATATTTATAGTTAGTATTTAAAAAACAATATTTATAGTTAGTATTTATAAAATAACATTCATAGTTAGTATTTATTAAATAATATTTGTTGTTAGTATTTATTAAATAATATTTATTGTTAGTATTTATTAAATTATATTTTCTGTTAGTATTTATTAAATAATATTTATTGTTAGTATTTATTAAATAATATTTATTGTTAGTATTTATTAAATAATATTTATAGTTAGTATTTATTAAATAATATTTATTGTTGGTATTTATAAAATAACATTTATAGTTAGTATTTATAAAATAACATTCATAGTTAGTATTTATAAAATAACATTCATAGTATTAATAGAATAATATTTATAGCTAGTATTCATAAAATAATATTCATTGTTAGTATTAATAAAATAATATTTATAGTTAGTATTAATAAAATAACATTTATAGTTAGTATTTATAAAATAACATTCATAGTTAGTATTTATAAAATAATATTAATAGTTAGTATTTATAAAATAACATTTATAGTTAGTATTTATAAAATAACATTTATAGTTAGTATTTATAAAATAATATTTATAGTAAGTATTTATAAAATAACATTTATAGCTAGTATTTATAAAATAATATTTATAGTTAGTATTAATAAAATAACATTTATAGTTAGTATTTATAAAATAACCTTTATAGTTAGTATTTATAAAATAATATTTATAGTTAGTATTTATAAAATAATATTAATAGTAAGTATTTATAAAATAACATTTGTAGTTAGTATTTATAAAATAATATTTGTAGATAATATTTATAAAATAACATTTATAGTTTGTATTAATAAAATAATATTTATAGTTAGTATTTATAAAAAAACATCGATAGTTAATATTTATAAAATAACATTCATAGTTTTTATAAAATAATATTTATAGTTAGTATTTATAAAATTAGATTTATAGTTAGTATTTATAAAATAACATTTATAGTTAGTATTTATAAAATAACATTTATAGTTAGTATTTATATAATGACATTTATAGTTAGTATTTATAAAATCACATTTATAGTCAGTATTTATAAAATAATATTTATAGTTAGTGTTTATAAAATAATATTTATTGTTAGTATTTATAAAATAATATTTATAGTAAGTATTTATAAAATAAAATTCATAGTTAGTATTTATAAAATAATATTTATAGCTAGTATTTATAAAATAATATTTATAGTTAGTATTTATAAAATAACATTTATAGTTAGTATTTTAAAATAATATTTATTGTTAGTATTTATAATATAATATTTATAGTCATTATTTATAAAATAACATTCATAGTTAGTATCTTAAAATAATATTTATAGTTAGTATTTATAAAATAACATTTATAGTTAATATATAAAAATAACATTTATAGTTAGTATTTATAAAGTAACATTTATAGTTAGTATTTATAAAATAATATTTATAGTAAGTATTTATAAAATCATATTTATAGTTAGTATTGATAAAATAATATTTATAGTTAGTATTTATAAAATAATATTTATAGTTAGTATTAATAAAATAATATTTATTGTTAGTATTTATAAAATAACATTTATAGTTAGTATTAATGTAATAATATTTATAGTTAGTATTTATAAAATAATATTTATAGTTAGTATTTATAAAATAACATTTATAGTTAGTATTTATAAAATAATATTTATAGTTAGTATTTATTAAATAATATTTATTGTTAGTATTTATTAAAAAATATTTTCGGTTAGTATTTATAAAATAATATTAATAGTTACTATTTGCTAGTATTCATAAAATAACATTTATAGTTAGTATTTATAAAATAACATTTCAAGTTAGTATTTATAAAATAATATTTATAGTTAGTATTTATAAAATAATCATTATAGTCAGTATTTATAAAATAACATTTATAGTTAGTGTGTATAAAATAATATTTATAGCTAGTATTTATAAAATAACATTTATAGTTAGTATTTATAAAATAACATTCATAGTTTGTATTTATAAAATAATATTTATAGTTAGTATCTATAAAATAATATTTATAGTTAGTATCTATAAAATTACATTCATAGTTAGTATTAATAAAATAATATTTATAGCTAATATTTATAAAACAACACTCATAGTTAGTATTTATGAAATAATATTGATAGTTATTATTTATAAAATCATATTTATAGTTAGTATATTAAAATAATATTTATTGTTAGTATTTTAAATTAATATTTATAGTTAGTACTTATAAAATAATATTTATATTTAGTATTTTAAAATGATATTTATAGTTAATATTTTAAAATAATATTTATTGTTAGTATTTATAAAATAATATTTATAGTTAGTATTTATAAAATAACATTGATTGCTAGTATTTATAAAATAACATTTATAGTTAGAATTTTAAAATAATATTTATAGTTAGTATTTATGAAATAATATGGATTGTTAGTATTTATTAAATAATATTTATAGCTAGTATTTATAAACTAACATTTATAGTTAGTATTTATAAAATAACATTCCTAGTTAATATTTATAAAATAATATTTATTGTTAGTATTTATAAAATAACATTCATAGTTAGTATTAATAAAATAATATTTATAGCTGGTATTTATAGAATAACATTCATAGTTAGTATTAATAAAATAACATTTATAGTTAGTATTTATAAAATAATATTTATAGTTTGTATTTATAAAACAATATTTATAGTTAGTATTTATAAAATAACATTCATAGTTTGTATTTATTAAATAATATTTGTTGTTAGTATTTATTAAATAATATTTATTGTTAGTATTTATTAAATAATATTTATTGTTAGTATTTATTAAATAATATTTTCTGTTGGTATTTATTAAATAATATTTATTGTTAGTATTTATTAAATAATATTTATTGTCAGTATTTATTAAATAATATTTATAGTTAGTATTTATTAAATAATATTGATTTTTAGTATTTATAAAATAACATTCATAGTTAGTATTTATAAAATAACATTCATAGTATTAATATGATAATATTTATAGCTAGTATTCATAAAATAATATTCATAGTTAGTATCAATAAAATAATATTTATAGTTAGTATTAATAAAATAACATTTATAGTTAGTATTTATGAAATAATATTTATAGTTAGTATTTATAAAATAATATTTATAGTTAGTATTAATAAAATAACATTTATAGTTAGTATTTATAAAATAACATTCATAGTTAGTATTTATAAAATAATATTTATAGTTAGTATTTATAAAATAACATTTATAGTTAGTATTTATAAATTAACATTTATAGTTAGTATTTATAAAATAATATTTATAGTTAGTATTTATAAAATAACATTTATAGCTAGTATTTATAAAATAATATTTATAGTTAGTATTTATAAAATAACATTTATAGTTAGTATTTATAAATTAACATTTATAGTTAGTATTTATAAAATAATATTTATAGTTAGTATTTATAAAATAACATTTATAGCTAGTATTTATAAAATAATATTTATAGTTAGTATTAATAAAATAACATTTATAGTTAGTATTTATAAAATAACCTTTATAGTTAGTATTTATAAGATAATATTTATAGTTAGTATTTATAAAAAAACATCGATAGTTAATATTTATAAAATAACATTCATAGTTTTTATAAAATAATATTTATAGTTAGTATTTATAAAATAACATTTATAGCTAGTATTTATAAAATAATATTTATAGTTAGTATTAATAAAATAACATTCATAGTTAGTATTTATAAAATAATATTTATAGTTAGTATTTATAAAATAATATTTATAGCTAGTATTTATAAAATAACATTCATAGTTAGTATTAATAAAATAATATTTATAGCTAGTATTTATAAAATAACATTCATAGTTAGTATTAATAAAATCATATTTATAGTTAGTATTTATAAAATAATATTTATAGTTAGTATTAATAAAATAACATTTATAGTTAGTATTTATAAAATAACCTTTATAGTTAGTGTTTATAAAATCATATTTATAGTTAGTATTCATAAAATAATATTTATAGTTAGTATTTATAAAATAACATTTATAGTTAGTATTTATAAAATAATATTTATAGTTAGTATTTATAAAATAACATTTATAGTTAGTATTTATAAAATAACATTTATAGTTAGTATTTATAAAATAATATTTATAGTTAGTATTTATAAATAAAATTTATAGTTAGCATTTATAAAATAATATTTATAGATAGTATTTTAAAATAATATTTATAGTTAGTATGTATAAAATAACAGTTATAGTTAGTGTTTATAAAATTACATTTATAGTTAGTATTTATAAAATAAAATTCATAGTTAGTATTTATAAAATAATATTTATAGTTAGTATTTATAAAATAATATTTATGGTTAGTATTTATGAAATAATATTTATAGTTAGTATTTATAAAATAATATTTATAGTTAGTATTTATGAAATAAAATTCATAGTTAGTATTTATAAAATAATATTTATAGCTAGTATTCATAAAATAACATTTATAGTTAGTATTTATAAAATAACATTTATAGTTAGTATTTATAAAATAATATTTATAGTTAGTATTTATAAAATAATATTTATAGTCAGTATTTATAAAATAACATTTATAGTAAGTATTTATAAAATAACATTTATAGTTAGTGTGTATAAAATAATATTTATAGCTAGTATTTATAAAATTCCATTTATAGTTAGTATTTATAAAATAACATTCATAGTTTGTATTCATAAAATAATATTTAGAGTTAGTATTCATAAAATCACATTCATAGTTAGTATTTATTAAATAATATTTGTTGTTAGTATTTATTAAATAATATTTATTGTTATTATTTATTAAATAATATTTATTGTTAGTATTTATTAAATAATATTTATAGTTAGTATTTATTAAATTATATTTATTGTTAGTATTTATAAAATAACATTTATAGTTAGTATTTATAAAATAACATTCATAGTTAGTATTTATAAAATAACATTCATAGTATTAATAGAATAATATTTGTAGCTACTATTCATAAAATAATATTCATAGTTAGTATTAATAAAATAACATTTATAGTTAGTATTTATAAAATAATATTTATAGTTGGTGTTTATAAAATAATATTTATAGTTAGTATTTATAAAATAACCTTTATAGTTAGTATTTATAAGATAATATTTATAGTTAGTATTTATAAAATAATATTTATAGTTAGTATTTATAAAATAAACTTTATAGTTAGTATTTATAAAATAATATTTATAGTTTGTATTTATAAAATAATATTTATTGCTAGTATTTATAAAATAACATTTATAGTTAGTATTTATAAAATAACATTTATAGTTAGTATTTATAAAATAATATTTATAGTTAGTATTAATAAAATAATATTTATAGTTAGTATTTATGAAATAATATTTATAGTTTGTATTTATAAAATAACATTTATAGTTTGTATTTATAAAATAACATTCATAGTTAGTATTTATAAAATAATATTTATAGTTAGTATTTATAAAATAATATTTATAGTTAGTATTTATAAAATAACATTCATAGTTAGTATTAATAAAATAATATTTATAGCTAGTATTTATAAAATAACATTCATAGTAAGTATTAATAAAATAACATTTATAGTTAGTATTTATAAAATAATATTTATAGTTAGTATTTATAAAATAATATTTATAGTTAGTATTTATAAAATAACATAGTTAGTATTTTAAAATAATATTTATAGTCAGTATTTATAAAATAATATTTATAGTTAGTATTTATTAAATAATATTTATTGTTAGTATTTATAAATTAACATTTATAGTTAGTATTTATAAAATAATATTTATAGTTAGTATTTATGAAATAATATTTATAGTTAGTATTTATAAAATAACATTCATAGTAAGTATTTATAAAATAATATTTATAGTTAGTATTTATAAAATAAAATTTACAGTTTGTATTCATAAAATAATATGCATAGTTAGTATTTATAAAATAATATTTATAGCTAGTAATTATAAAATAACATTTATAGTTAGTATTTATAAAATAACATTCATTGTTAGTATTTATAAAATAACATTTATAGTTAGTATTTATAAAATAACATTAATAGCTAGTATTTATAAAATAACCTTTATAGTTAGTATTTATAAAATAACATTTATAGTTAGTATTTATAAAATAACATTTATAGTTAGTATTTATAAAATAACATTAATAGCTAGTATTTATAAAATAACCTTTATAGTTAGTATTTATAAAATAATATTTATAGTTAGTATTTATAAAATAATATTTATTGCTAGTATTTATAAAATAACATTTATAGTTAGTATTTATAAAATAACATTTATAGTTAGTATTTATAAAATAATATTTATAGTTAGTATTAATAAAATAATATTTTTAGCTAGTATTTATTAAATAATATTTATTGTTAGCATTAATAAAATAACCTTTATAGTTAGTATTTTATGGCAAAATAAAAACTACCGTATTACTCATTTTAATGCATTTTGCCATGAATCAGTTTTCTATGCGGTCCGTAGTGATACCCGCACTTCAAAGTAATATTCCAGCAAAACTCGTTAAAACATTTTTGCGTAATTTTTGTCTAATCTTGATCCTAGTCTTCCCCTCCATTCTTGTCTTTGGTAAGGCCTGACGGAATCCATGCCCATGGCTTTCCTATCACATTTGACCACGTCCTTCCAAGACAACTAGGGTCTGCGAGGAGTGGTCTTCTCTGTTGGCACATTTAACTGTCATACTTTAGCAATCCATAATTAAATAGACTGTCAATTTGATATAAGGCAAATGCATAGTTGGAAAATTCAACTGTCTTTTCGAAATGGTCACTAAAAAAGTACAAACCAGGCTAAACATTGCTTAATCTTGGTGATCAGTTCTTGTTTTTTGATTATAAGATTTCAAATTCGAATGTTTCAAGAAATAATTTGATGTTTCTGTTTCAGATTTCCAACGGTCCAACATATGAGATTCTCTTATCCGGTCGTGGAGTTTATCCCGGGTTGCATTTCTCTTTCCTTTCTCAAAACTTTGGAACTTGTTTCATCTACAAAGCGGGAATGACACCGAAAATAGCACAGCTCAGAATCACCAATAAAGACACAAAAGATATCAGGTCAGCAACTCAAAAAGTTGAGAGAATCTTCAATTTTTTTTTTCTCTGCAGAATATAAGACACTGTCAGAGTTGGTGTTACCTCTCCTCCCAACCAGGATGAAGCCCAAGCTCGCTATGAGTGGGGGTGGGGGTTGGTTCTGGAAGAGATGATTTCAGAAGCGCCTTCGATGCTTCTTTAATTTTACTTTTTCCCTTTATGATGGTTAATGATGAAAATGCTATTTCACACTTAAGCATTTCAGATTGATGAAAATATTTTTTTCAACTTAAGCGTGACTGACAAACAGCGTCTGATAGAAATGTGTGGACGGATCTAAAAACAGTCAAAATATTATGTTTCAGAATTTTTTAGATTTTTGGATTATTTGGAGTCTCAAGATGTTATTCTCACAATGTGTCGATCAATGTAACCTCCAACCTTCTTCAGGTGCGTCTTGTCAAGCACAGGAACCTCTACGGAATGTCGAACTGAACTCATTATTTAATGCATGGAGTTAGATTGTTCTCGTACCGTCAGCCATAACCGGTCAAAAATCTTAAATAATTTTTAATTAGTTTCTTATTTAGTATCGCCTGTACTGAGGATTGAACCTTCAACCTCCAGAAAACTGTCAGGTAGAACTAATTATTACTTAGCATTTTATCCATTCTGGCACAAGTGCATGACGATATTAACTAGAAATACAGTGTGACTCATAAATCACTTTGCTATTTATTTTTGAAATTCTAAAGTTAAAAAATACGGTAATACAAAACAGAAAGTTTATTCAACAAATTCATTTATGGGAGTTTAAAATTACAGCGAATTTTCAAAATTTCCACCTTCGTTCTGCATGCATAGCTCCGTTCTTTTTGCAAGGAATTTACGACTCTTTGTAGCATATTTGATTGATTATGAAATAAATATATATAGAAACAAATATATAAACGAACAAATTTAAAATAACAAATAGCAGTAATTAGAGAGTAAGATAACAATTATCAAAAGTTCATAGCATGTTTGTGCTTCATATGGTAATCATTTTAAATAGCTAAGTGAAGTGACTTATGAATCACCCTGTATAATTAAAAATTACTTAAGATTTCTACCTGGGAATGGAAAACGAAATGAGAACAATCTACCTGCGTGGACTCAGTTAAAAATTCTATATAGAATCGTGAGTTCAACAAGATGCACATGAAGAAGGTCTGAGGTTACAGCGGCCGAAACGATGTGAGAATGCCATCCAAGATGAGAATAATATGCAAATAATCAAAATAATACAGAGTAAAAATGTTTTTCGAAAAATGAGAAAGTTTTAAAAACATTTCGGAGGAGGAGAAGGAGGAGGATATTCAAAGCTATGAAGAAGAGAATAGGTTTTTGATAAAACACAACCAATTACGTGACTCGTGTTTGAAGATATTTCCAAAAGGAGCTTTTCTTGTTATTTACATGTTTCAAACTCTTATCTTCATCTTGGTTGTATGAGTATTTTCCTAATATAATAATAAGAGGCGTTGTGTATCTGTATATTCATTTATGTATTTTATTTATGCTAACAGTCACGTTCTTTTCATGTAGACAATATAAGGCTTTGGCTGTTTCACTGAATAAAACATGCCTGTCCCCTTCCCACTTGATAATTACCTTTCTCCTAATTATTTTTATCTCACACTGAGCATATATATATATATATTATTGAATTTCTCTCTTTCTTCTTCTTCTTCTTCTTCTTCTTCTTCTTCTTCTTCTTCTTCTTCAATTAGCGTTCTAAAACCAATAGCTGATTTTTCTCTTCTTCTTCTTCTTCTTCTTCTTCTTCTTCTTCTTCTTCTTCTTCTTCTTTTTTCCCATTTTTAACATTTAGCGCTTTCTTTCTCCCTCTTTGTTGCATGTGACTATTTCTTCCAATCGCATTCTTTGTATGAATTTGAAAACTTTTCCGTTTTTAATTAAAGTTCACCAACCGATTGAGAATGGTCGTATTATAGACGACTGAAATATTTCGGAGAACTATACAAAATGAGTTTTTGAGTTTATTTTTGCTAGTTGTTGAATTGCTTATCCTTTATTCCATTTTTATTTTTACATTCTGTCCGAAACATTGTTTCTTTTTCCTCATATATATATATATATATATATATATATATATATATATATATATATATATATATATATTAGAATATTAAATTCAATTAAGGATAAGCGATTTATCGTTTAATAATAATCTATCGTGATAACATAAAGCTCAATATATTGAATAGAGCAATTAATTCAAGAGATGAAAGATGAGAATAAAAAATTGTAAAGATACAATATTTATTAAAACATCAGAAGTTCAAAGCAAAGAGTTTCATATCCTTAATCCATAGATTTTCAAAGACAAACTCTTTTCATCAGAGGATAAAAAAAAACGATAATGTAATTGTAAATATTATCGGCAACATTTAACTTTGAAAAATTTATACACAAAAAAGAAAAAAAAACAGAAGATAAAGAACATTTTATTGAGAAGAAAACGTAAAGTTAGGGTAGTCACCGTCAAAAACAAAACAGCTGTTGTATTGGAAATAAATGTTTGAAACAGAATACTCAAAGTATTTAGGAGTCTAAAAGTTGTTGTTAAGAAGCTGATTATTCGACGATGGTCAGTAGAGTTCGTTCATCCTGTGTGAAGTAGTCCGAGGGTGGAATGATCCAATTCAAAGAATCCAGAATTAAGTTTATCAGTCAGAGTTCGATGTATAGCAATTGGGAAACCTCTAGCTTCCTGGCTTATCAGTGTTTCGATAGTTTACAAATATGCATTTGAAAACCGATATTTTCAAGCCGGTGTCATGTGAGTGTGCTGCTTGTAGGCGATGGTGAAAATGGCTATTTTTGTCTGTTGGGAGAAGGAAATTAGCTGTTGGTAGTGGTAGGGGTATGGGAAGAGGATGTGACAGATGTGTATGGAATCAAAGAGAGGTGGACGGGTGTGTATACATACATACACATATACACACATACATATACATACACATATATACACACGCATATACACAACTGTATAAACATATCTTCATGCATTTTCTTTTAAAGTAGCTAAGGGAGGGGGGTTAGGAAGGTTTGTGTAGTTAGCGACAAGCTATAAGGTGTTAATCGGTGGGGAAAGGAGTTGTTTATATTTTGCAAGGTGAATAAGTTTAGATAGGGGGTGGGGGAGTAGATTTGAATGATATGAAGGGAATTTGATGAAAATGAGTGCTTGACTTGCGGGGTCAGCATTGTTGAGAGCATAGGCTATTATTATTTTAAAGTTATTTTGAAATTATTTATTTATTCTCATCTTTCATCTCTCTCTCTCTCTCTCTCTCTCTATATATATATATATATATATATATAGTTATTTTGTCAAATTCTCGCCATCAGACTTAAATAGCATTGCATCTGCCAAATCGATGTTTGATTCTGCCTGGCCAATGAATTATGGAATTTTACAATCCCTGTTATTCAGATAATGACACAGGAATTCCAATCTATTTAATCGACTACATATTCTATTTGCCCGATAATTCTTTCAATAGCATAAACTGCGAGAGATTCACCATTTATTTTCATTGGAAAAGCAACAGATACGTTTAACCAATGATATCTCTCCGTTTGTTATAAATACACATTTTTGCAAATGGCTGCCAAAATAGAATCTCTAGGTATGTAGTTATTTACATATTTCGCTTCATTTAAACTGGTACAATTCTGTGCTCATCCACTGCTTGGATCTTCTTGGGTCTTCAGATCATTCATTTGTCTCAATTAAGATCAAAACAAAGTGCAACAAGACCTCAGAAGTCCCTCTCAATCGCACCATGTATCGATACTCGATGGCTGACTGGGACAGCCTCAGATCTTTCTTATCAAAAATTCCTCTGCATTCCATGTTTGAAAAGAATGTGTCCTGTATCGCATCCGATTTAACTAATTGGGAGACCATTGGTATTGAGAGCTTTATACCTTCCAAGAAATTCCAACAGAAACCAAACTGTCAGCCATGGTACACCCCAGAATGTACCGCTGCCATTGCTCACAGAAACCACTATTTAAATTGCTTTAAACGAAATAGATGTTCCGAAACAAAAGCCGCCTTTAGGACTGCCAGCAACTACTGGAAAAGAGTTATTGAAAACGCGTGAGAATTATATTCCCAATCCGTTAAATCTAGAGTGGCTGAACAGAGGCTTGATTCCCACGAGTTTTGGCGAATAACAAAGTCCTGAACGTGTAACCTCTATTCAACCATCATCAATGGACCAGGGGTGATTTCCTCAGCATCTGATAAAGCCAAACATTTTGCAAAGAACTTTGCATCAAATTCCACCCTTTGTGATCGGGGACGCCTTTCACCTGAATTTCCCTCTATGACTTAAAATACTCTGAACGACACCTATATGTCTGTCCAGGATGTTGTCAAACTTATCAAGAACCTTGATGCAAACAAAGCAACTGTTTCTGACAACATTTCAATCATAATACTTAAAACCTACAACTGGAACTAGTTCCTATTCTTACGAAGCTGTTCAACCGTTGTTTAAAGGAAAAATGCTTCCCATCACCTTGGAAAACTTTGTCAGTCTGCCCAGTATTTAAAAATACTGGAAATCGGTCTTCTGCATCTCAGTACAGACCAATCAGTCTCCTGTGCATCATTAGTAAGTTGCTTTAATCTGTGATAAATCAAGAAGTTGTCAATCACCTCAGCAGAAACAGTATACTCAGTGACAAGCAATATGGATTTTGTCCTGCAAGATAAACAGCTGATGTGCTGACTGTAATATCACACAGGATCAGTGAATCTATAGACAGGGGCTTCGCTTCTAGAGCAATAGCTCTTGATATATCAAAGGCTTTTGATAGGGTTTTGCATAAAGGTTTACTTCACAAGCTTGCTAGCTATGGAATATCTGGAAATATCCTCTCAGCCATCAAATCCTTTCTTTCTGATAGGTTTATAAAAGAAGTCGTTAACGCTTGCCTCGGATCTATTCTGGGCCCAACCCTCTTCCTGATATTCATCAATGATCTCCTGAAACACATTCTAAGATCATTTGCTGATATTTATGCAGATGACACACCCATCTATGGCACCACTTCGAAGGGCATTAATGATCAAGATCTTTTTGATTCTCTATTTTCCGACCTGCAGCATGTGATTCAATAGGGAAAAAGGTGAATTATTGCTTTTAATGCGTCTAAAACCAAGCTTCTCTCCTTTCACCTCCAATGCTCGGATCCTTACTTTGACTCAATTCAAATAAATGCTTTTTTCCCTTGAGGAAGCACCCTGCTTTGATAAGCTTCTGGGACTGACCTTCACTTCAGACTTGAAATGGAAGACTTTCATCAAATCTGTTGCTACGGTTGCTGAAAAAATGGCTGCATCATTCTACCGCTCCAGAAATGATCTCACTCCTGACGCAATCTACTAGTGTAAGAGTCAAATACGTCCTAAGATAGAGTACTGTTGCCACATCTGTGGAGGTGCCACTTAGAGCACCCTTTTCTGCCTTGACTGAGTCCAAAACCGACTTTGAAATCTAGTGGGCGATGTTCTCTTCTCTTCCCTACAGTCACTTTCTCACAGAAGAGATGTTGCTAGTCTTTCTCTACTCTATCGTTATTTTCACTTAGCTCTAATCTATGGTCCCCCTCCTGTAAAAAATTCACAATAAAAACTCGTCTAGCTACAACCACTGTCAATATTTTCCCCTTCTTCCTCTGGAGCACAAACCGCAGGGCTGTTTCCCAGCTTACTACAACATTTCAAATCCAATGTAAACAAATGCTTGTTGAGCCGTCCTCTTAAATAATCAAATTCTGCTCAATTACAACCATCATTACCATCCACCTGACAAATTCATTAACCCTTATCCTCGAGTGGCCTTTGGTCCTTGATAAGTGATGAGTCTTTAGTAAAAACAAAAAATCTAATAATACTGCATTAATTATTACTTTATATTTTTTACTCACTAGGAGCTCTCATACAAGTCATTGCCAGTGATCGGTCACTGGTAAAAACAGGTGTGTTCCTTAGAGTCTGATCGACAACAAGTCTCCCCAGATTTCCAGTACTCTCTGTTTCTTTTGATCACTTTGCATTCTCGCAACAGCTGTTTATCATTGAGGTCGTGCTGGTAACGGCGAAAGGCTTTCTCTGGAATTCTTAGCGACAATGAGCCTCCCCATGAATCAAGTACTAGTCATGCCTTTCCAGTCAAGATCTGGGTGGTGCTATCCCTCCTCGGGCTTTCCATCGTCTCATACCTTCCACAGCCGTTTTCTATGGTATCGATCAAGTTCTCAGTATTTTTAACCGTTTTGGGATCGAAACTCTTTAAAAATATTAAAGTCTCCAAGGAGGTTTCAATATTATAAACCATATTAAAACAGCTACTTCACCTAGTAATGTTATAATGCTACTTGCAAAAAATTGATTAATAACACTTTTTAAAAAAGAAATTCATTAAATGTTTTGTTTTGTTTTTTTATTCCGTGTTTCAGTTTGGACTGTTTATATTCGAACACAAATCAACTGATGCACGACTTTAAACGTACAGTCCTCACACCGGGATCATTTCTTGATGTCAACTTCTCTTTCTATCCAAGAGACCTCGTGAAATACAAAGAAACGGTCATCTTTGAAGTGAATGGTCTATCGACAAAGAAAGTCGAGTTTCTGGGAGAAGGATGCGAAATGAAGGTAATCGTAAAACTTATTATAGCCAAGTGGATGCTTTTAAGAATTCAAACAGACCAAGGAACTAACAAGCAAGAGTTAGAATGGCACTCGGTAGAGTGTATAACTCCACCAGGTCTCAACAGTAAACATAAAACCTGGCGACGTAAATTCACTAGACTAACTCGACATTCTACTAAATCTCATTCATTCACTGTGGAGGTCCCCAGATGCCGGAGAGCATTCTACTCAAATAGCTTCTTTCCTCGTGCTGCTGGCCTCTGGAACTCCCTCCCTGCCCCCTGTTTCCCCGACACTACTGACATGCAGAAATTTAAAACTAATGTAAACAGACATCTCGCTGCTCAGATCCCAATTTAAGCTGAACCACCAATCCTTCCCCCCCTTTTCCTTTTTCTCAGTAGCCCCTTACGTTTACAGTGGCGTCCTGCCTTGTTTGGGGTGAACCATGTAAAAAAAAAAAAAAAAAAAGTACAGAACAAGTGAAATTAACTCTTAAAATATTGACCCCCTAACTTTATCGTCTATAATGTTACGCTGATTTTTTGTTATTGAAACTTTTTTTAAAAAATGCGGTCCTCTGCATATTCTTAAAATAAACAAACCGTTCAGGGTAGCAACAAATAATAAAACCGCACCGGTAAACACCGGTCGACTATCGCCAGAAAAAAACAATAATAAAAAATCAGCGTAACATTATAGGTGATAAAAAGTCGAGCACAAAATGTTGCAGGTCATTATAGTCTCGGGGTAAAGCGCTAGACTACGAATATTTACATCAAGGGTTCGATTCCTGCCCAGGTAAATCATGCTGATGACGGCTCATAGCCAAAAACACGTGTGTCCATGTCTACCTTTTGTGCACGCAAAAATTAATTTATAAATTAATTAAATAAAAAATCTGTATACAAAAATTAATTTATAAATTAATTAAAAAGTCTCTCTCTCTCTCTCTCTCTTTATATATATATATATATATATATATATAGTAAGCTATGAAAATATATTCATGGCAATTAAGCTACACAGGAATCTTCAGGCTAAAATGCCATTTTAGCCTGAAGATTCCCCCCGGGGATGAAACGCGGGAGCCTCTGTGTAGCTTAATTGCCATAAATATATTTTCATAGCTTACTACCTAGCTCTACTTACGTATCGAAGTAAATACTGGAAATTGATACATAAAAAATTATATCTCCTTATAAAATTTTATGTGAATACATGAAATACTAATATATATATATCAGGAAAATAAATCTGATAAAAACCCTAGTGCATCGGGCGTTGTTGATCTGCTCTAATTCCAAATTAAATGCAGAACTTAGCAAAATAACTGAAATCCTATCTTCCAATGGATCCATTAGACACCATTGAAAGATGCATAAAGGACAAAATTGCCACATTTAATAGAGAAAAATATTTTGGCTCCCAAAAGTGCCCTGTTTATATGAAATTACCATGGATTGGCACCGCTAGCCAGGAACTTTCGCATAAAATTGTTTCAGCCGTGTCTCGTTGCTTTTTTGCGACTAATGTGAGAACGGTGTTTGGGACCCGCAGTGCTTTCCCTTCTTTTCGCAAATTTAGTTGTTTACCATTTTCGTGGTCAGTGTGAGGCTGACTACGTGGGGCGTACCATTCAGAGATTAGAGGTCAGAGTTTCCCAACACATCCCCCTCTCGATACGTAGGCACAGACAGTGGCCAACATCCGGGCGTTTACAAGCTCATGAGTCGGCCATCGGCGACCATTTATTGGAATGCCATTTATGCACTGAGGGATATACGGATGAGGCATTTACTGTCTTGCACAGGGCCCGCTCGAAGAATCACCTTAAGATTCTCGAAGTGGTCACCATCAACCTACGTAAACCGTCTTTGTGCAAACAGAAAGAATATACCCACAGTTTGGAACTGATGGGTGCATAACTTTTTTTTTCTTTTTTTTTCTTCCACTCATTCGATAATCCATGATTTTAATTCGCTTTTCAAACATTCTATTTTAGTCGACGTGACATCTTGATAATGTGTTGACTCAAAAGACGTCTCGATTTCACCACCATTTTTTTTTTCTCCTCCATTCTATTTTTTTTTATATTTTAACCGCTTTACTAAAGTAAGGAAGGAATAATTTATTTCTCGCTTTAGTATTATAGGCTTCTCTGTCCTTGGTAATTATGGAAATAATGAGGATGATTCTGAGTGACATTATTTCCGTTCACCCCCACCCCTCCACTTTTTCACTCAGAACCATCCTCATTATTTTCATTCCATGCTACTGACTTCACTAAGCCTGGACCTCGGTCCTGAGCACCCAGTAGTGGCTACTACTGTTGCTCATCAACCCATCATGTCAACCCAATATTTTCACGTACTTGCATGACATTTTTCTTAAAATAAAATCATCATCCTGAGGAAGTCTTACAAATAAAGACGAAACGTTGATGAATATATAAAAAAAAACATCCTTTTTGGATTTTCCTTTTTCATTTCCCATATATATGTAATATATTATTATTATTATTATTTGTTTGTTGTGGCTGCTTTTTAACCATCTTTTCATCTCAAGCGTAACAAATTATTTCACAGAACATATGAAGAGTTTGACTGTAAAACAGAATCAACAGCTTTTTTTCAAAATTAAGTTATTCCTTATTTTGAGGCAACAAGAGTCCTGTAGAATAGAAAAACAAAGTCTCATTCTAACATTTGAAACAACTTTATCGGCCATCTTTGTTAACATGTACATATTAAGAGATAGTGAGAGAAGAGTGTTAGTAGAAGAGAATATAGTCCAGAAGTCTGGATGAGGGAAATGTTGGAGAGTCCATGTTTAGGATAAAGGTCCCGTTTTTAGGCAATAGTGAAGAGTTCATATTAGGAAAATGTGTGTACACATGTTTGTTTAGTTAAAGGGAGGCCAAGTTCATGGGTATATGTATATGTATGTGTGTGTGTGTGTTTTACATTGTTAAGTCTATGTGTGTGTGTGTGTGTGTTTTACATTGTTAAGTCTATGTGTGTGTGTGTGTGTTTTACATTGTTACGTCTATGTGTGTGTGTCTGTCGCCATGTTGGATTTGGGTGTTATTTTGCCGATGCCAGAGCCAGTCGCTCTGTGGGATTCTTCTTTGTGTCCCAAGTGAAAAGTTTGGGGGGTTGAACGGAGCGCCACGGAAGAGTTAGGTAGCTCTGCCGTCTCGTGGCTAAAAGGGGAAGGATAGTAGTGAGCGCTCTTTTTATAATCTCAGTTCATATGAGAGATTGTTTCTGATTTTGCAAATCAAAAACAAAGTTAAATATTTGTGCCAATCAGCGCCCAGCTAAGAAGTCAAGCAGATATTCAAAACATGAATTAATGACGGCTTGTTGCTGATGCTGCTGCTGTTGTTGGGCCGTTTGTAGTACTGTACCCCACCTTCTTGTGACGTCTCCGAAGTTGGTAATTCCTAGTTTTCGGTTGGTCACTCGGTACCTGTTTGCAGAAAAGGTTGCTGTACTGATGAAGACTGTCGGGGTTGAAAGATCCTTCAATTACCACTCTCCCCACGTTGTGATTAGATCAAGAGGGTAATTGTCCGGCATTGGTCTTCAAAGTTTGTACCTCTGAGGAGCGAAGGCAATTTCAAGCAAAAGAAATAAAGGACAAAATTGGATGCGTGTTTTTGTATAAAAAATAATTATTAGGGTAAAATGTACAAGACTATGTTTGCTCAAAAACTTCTAACTTTTAACTTCTAATGTCTGTGTTTTGAACCGGCAATATTACTAAGTTCTAGGCGATTTTGGTTTTGGTGATTTCAACCCTAAGTCCAGGGTTCGTCTCTGAACAATGTGGATTCAATTGGCGAGCAAAGTGGAGTCTCTGAGCATCTGTTACGCTTTCCTTATATTGAGAATTAGGTGTGTCGAGACTGGGTGTGACTTTATCCCCTTCTCCAACAGAATTCCATTCAACAAAAAAAATATATATATTTTCATTATCATTACTTTCCATATTGGGAATTTCTAATCCACTCTTCTAACTTAGGAATGGTCAATTGTATGTTTACCTTAGTGGGAGGGAGGAGATTCCTCCTCCCTCAAAACTCATTCACATAAAAAAACTTCATCATCTGTTTCCATCTCCCACTGTTACCACAGTGGGGGATTCTCCCTCCCATGAAACTCATTCATAGAAGAGAAAAATGTATTTCCATTAATTTATAAATACGATTCAAGAAAACATTTCGTTTTTATGTCATCTCTGTCCAATCGACAATATCTCCTCGAGTTGCCACTCGACCACTCAACATATGCTATATATGAAAGCCAGGTGGCCTAGTGACTGTTGTCATTGCATTATTGGGGATTTTACATCTCCTCGAAATATCAATAAGAGAAAACTATCTAACATTATGATGGATGATATTCTCTGGATCTCCAGCATCAGTTATTTCTCACCTCCCAATCCCAAAGAAAAAAAACGAGTTCGGTTTCACCTCTAGTTAATAACAAAAATATAATTTGGAATTCCCCAAAAGCAAAAACAAGGTGTCGAGTTTGAATCAACTCTTTTCCGATCGATAATATTGTCACAGTACTACTGTTACACCCCTACCATAAGTATTTCGTTTCATCGAACAATCATATTTTTTACATGATTTCTGTCTAATTTTCTCGCTTTTAATTAAAATAAGCTTTTACAGTCGAATTTAAAATCATTGCCCTTTAAAGTTTATTTCTTAGGTAATTGAATTTATTGCATTTTGCAGTCAAACTCTTTGTATATATATATTCAAATTCTTCCTATAAAAGGTGCCCCCCCCCCCAGGAAATTCAGAAAAACAGTGAATCAGCTTGTGTAGATAGATTAGTTGTGCACCGAAATGCTCCAATTAATGGAAGGAGATGAATGGAGATGGCAACAAGACGGATCAAATCATGTATGAATCCAAGGTCAATGTTACCTGGCTCAGAACCAATAGTCCTGACTTCATGGAATCAAAAGTCCAGATCTCAACGTAATTAATTTTACTGTTTAGGGTTTACTGTCAATTATAGAAGATTGTCAGACATAACACGTTTCAAAATTCTGTTTGGAAGCTTGTAATATTCCACTTGAAGTCATCCAAAGGCTGACCAGAAGTCGGTCAGACCGTCTATGTCATTGTACTGGTCACAGAAGAGGCAAATTGAACATCTCATCTGACATTTCTTGTGTTTTTCTTCTGTGTTGTGGCATCAACATCTGTTTTCTGTTTTCGACAATTATAGATGGACATGTAAATTAATTGTGATAAATTTCCTGCTTTTTGTGCAGGGCAACCTGTATGTCGTACTGTAGTAAACCTGTTTTATGATATATAACATATCAATATATATTCTAAATCCATTCATTCATTTTGCTTATTTTTACTCAATCTACTAAAATATATTAATGATTCAAGTAAAGATCCTGTGTCATAGAGCGGCCTATAGTCGTATAACAATAGATAGCATTGAATCATTGATTCGCTACAGAGAATAACGTGGCTACTCATTGCCAGATCAATTCTAACGACAATTTCGCTTTCATTATCAAATAAGTCTAGAGGTAGTTTAACATAGAAATGTTATGTGAGAAATTAATGTCAAACTTTGCAAAAATTAGAATTATAGTATTTCTAGCTATAAATGTGTTACGCTAAACAAAATATTTTTTGATTAAGATACAAGATTTGACATGCATAGGATATGACATTCAAAGTGTGTGACAAACTTCAATATACAAATTTGTACTTATCTTTTGAGGAATGACTAATTATTTGTCTAATATCAAGCAGAGATTTGTTGAAGGAGAGAAAGAGAAATCTGTTTGTTTCATAGCACAAAGCATCATGGGAGTTCTGAAAGTAATTTCTACTTTTTATTAAAGTTGTAATGTTTATATTGCAGTTAAGGAAGGGAGGGGGCAACTCTTTAATTTTATTTTTACTATTAGTCACTGTAGAAACATTTATGTAAAAATTCCGTTTTCTCATAAAATAATGAAGACTTTTGTAATTGTATCCATGAAATCACATTTTTATGTCCTTATACGAATGCCATTTTGTTTTTTTAACAGGTGACTGTTGTTGACTGTAAGCACAAGATAGTCAAGTTAGGTGCCCAACATATTGGCAGCTGCATCAAAAGGATTGTCCCGATTGTCAACAAGAGTTTGGCCCCTGTCACTTTCAATCTGCTAGGTTTGCCAGCCTGTTCACAACTGAAAGAGGGCAACATTATCACCCTCACCCCATCAGAAACTGTAACGCTCCCAGCAAAAACTGGAAAAATCGACATACATGTTGTCTTTAAGCCAACCAAAAGAATTCAACAATTTTTGGAAGAGGTAAGAATCTCAAATATGTATATTACAAAGGAAGATCATAGAAGGGGGCCAATGCCCCCCCCTCCTACACTTTTTTATAAAACATTTTCCAACAGTGACAAGAAAAATAATAAAAGTTTGTTTTGTAAACCTTGTAATTTATGTTTTAATCAATAATATTTGTAAAGAAAAATGGATGAAATGTCAGCAGAAACTTTTAGCAGATTTATTACAACTGAACACAATATAAAATAATGAGTTAATTGGCCGCTGTGAGCAAGATGAAATATACAGTCTCCAGACGTGGTCTGTTTACTTTTCTACTCCAGGCAAGACTTCATTTTCAAGGGCGATAACTCTTAACCTTCCCAAAATGATGCAAGGGAAGTAAATCGTTTCGTTAGTTATCCTAACAGTTTGTTAACTGCTAACCCCCCTTTTTTTTTTTAATTAATCATATTTTTAATCATGTTCGATTTGTGGAATTGTAATAAGCAGTCAACTGTTTAACCTAATTTCTGTGTTGTTTATCGATCATTTACCAATAAGAATGAAAGAAAGTAATTTTTATGACCCCTCTCCCGCACTAATTTGATCCATGCTGACTCACAATAAATGAATGTGCGAGTATTTCTTTGACATAACTAGATCGAGGATTGAATGAGGAATTCTATGTCCTCCTATCCCAACTCATAACACCAAATTATCTTTTTTATTCTTATTTTCACATTTTGTAATATGCCAATTTTGGCATGAGGCCCAACGATTAAAAGAGATGGGAGGGTGTAAGTACAGTGACATTTATTGAAATAAGCTTTGGTAAATTTATACTCTTTAAGCACATACAGTGTTTCCTGAGCATTCCATGATCTTGTGAAATTAAAGGTCATTGGACTTCAACACTCCACTTTAGCCTTTATCTGAACTCAATGGGAGGTTAACAAATTCGAAATCTATTTTCAGTTTGAGTGTACTAATCACTGTATCCCCATCTCAGCCGGGGTAAAGGGTCTCCCTTCTTGGCCAATTCACAACATAAAATTGCAATCCATTATGGGTGAAAGAGCACAGGATCAGTGAAACACCCAAAACATCAATGCCACTTTAAAAAAAAAAAAGATGTTACCCTGATTTTTACTATGAAAATGACTTAAATCTTACAGGATATCCTAGATTCGCATTACCAGTGAATCACCTTAGGCCGCTACTTTATCCAATCAATCTCCTTTTTGGATAAAAACAAAAAGTTGCACTGGTAGAGCAAACCCGTGAACTTATTTGTGGAGGTCGATCAAAAGAAATATGCTGAAAACCTACTTGAGATCGATAATTTCCACGGCCTAAAATGCAAAGTGTACCCTCATGAGAGACTAAGCACCATAAAAGCAGTTGTAAGAAATAGTGAATTATTATTAGCATCAACAGATGAATCAAAACAGTTGTAAGAAATAGTGAATTATTATTAGCATCATCAGATGAATCAAAACAGTTTCATGAAAACAGGAATTCGTAGATCAAAAGATAATTGACATCACAAGGAATGGGCAAAAACTATAAACCCACACTTACCAATTAACATTCAACAAACCAAAAGTCCCTAGAGAGATTAAAATTAGGTAGAGCAGAAATAGTGAATTATTATTAGCATCAACAGATGAATCAAAACAGTGTCATGAAAACAGGAATTCGTAGATCAAAAGAGAATTGACATCACAAGGAATGGGCAAAAACTATAAACCCACACTTACCAATTAACATTCAACAAACCAAAAGTCCCTAGAGAGATTAAAATTAGGTAGAGCAGAAATAGTGAATTATTATTAGCATCAACAGATAAATCAAAACAGTTTCATGAAAACAGGAATTCGTAGATCAAAAGAGAATTGACATCACAAGGAATGGGCAAAAACTATAAACCCACACTTACCAATTAACATTCAACAAACCAAAAGTCCCTAGAGAGATTAAAATTAGGTAGAGCAGAAATGGTGAATTATTATTAGCATCATCAGATGAATCAAAACAGTTTCATGAAAACAGGAATTCGTAGATCAAAAGAGAATTGACATCACAAGGAATGGGGAAAACTATAAACCCACACTTACCAATTAACATTCAACAAACCAAAAGTCCTTAGAGAGATTAAAATTAGGTAGAGCAGAAATAGTGAATTATTATTAGCATCATCAGATGAATCAAAACAGTTTCATAAAAACAGGAATTCGTAGATCAAAAGAGAATTGACATCACAAGAAATGGGGAAAACTATAAACCCACACTTACCAATTAACATTCAACAAACCAAAAGTCCCTAGAGAGATTAAAATTAGGTAGAGCAGAAATAGTGAATTATTATTAGCATCAACAGATGAATCAAAACAGTTTCATGAAAACAGGAATTCGTAGATCAAAAGAGAATTGACATCACAAGGAATGGGTAAAAAAACTATAAACCCACACTTACCAATTAACATTCAAGAAACCAAAAGGCCCTAGAGAGATTAAAATTAGGTAGAGCAGAAATAGTGAATTATTATTAGCATCAACAGATGAATCAAAACAGTTTCATGAAAACAGGAATTCGTAGATCAAAAGAGAATTGACATCACAAGGAATGGGCAAAAACTATAAACCCACACTTACCAATTAACATTCAACAAACCAAAAGTCCCTAGAGAGATTAAAATTAGGTAGAGCAGAAATAGTGAATTATTATTAGCATCATCAGATGAATCAAAACAGTTTCATGAAAACAGGAATTCGTAGATCAAAAGAGAATTGACATCACAAGGAATGGGGAAAACTATAAACCCACACTTACCAATTAACATTCAACAAACCAAAAGTCCCTAGAGAGATTAAAATTAGGAAGAGCAGAAATAGTGAATTATTATTAGCATCATCAGATGAATCAAAACAGTTTCATGAAAACAGGAATTCGTAGATCAAAAGAGAATTGACATCACAAGGAATGGGGAAAACTATAAACCCACACTTACCAATTAACATTCAACAAACCAAAAGTCCCTAGAGAGATTAAAATTAGGTAGAGCAGAAATAGTGAATTATTATTAGCATCAACAGATGAATCAAAACAGTTTCATGAAAACAGGAATTCGTAGATCAAAAGAGAATTGACATCACAAGGAATGGGCAAAAACTATAAACCCACACTTACCAATTAACATTCAACAAACCAAAAGTCCCTAGAGAGATTAAAATTAGGTAGAGCAGAAATAGTGAATTATTATTAGCATCATCAGATGAATCAAAACAGTTTCATGAAAACAGGAATTCGTAGATCAAAAGAGAATTGACATCACAAGGAATGGGGAAAACTATAAACCCACACTTACCAATTTACATTCAACAAACCAAAAGTCCCTAGAGAGATTAAAATTAGGTAGAGCAAAAATAGTGAATTATTATTAGCATCATCAGATGAATCAAAACAGTTTCATGAAAACAGGAATTCGTAGACAAAAAGAGAATTGACATCACAAGGAATGGGGAAAACTATAAACCCACACTTACCAATTAACATTCAACAAACCAAAAGTCCCTAGAGAGATTAAAATTAGGTAGAGCAGAAATAGTGAATTATTATTAGCATCATCAGATGAATCAAAACAGTTTCATGAAAACAGGAATTCGTAGATCAAAAGAGAATTGACATCACAAGGAATGGGGAAAACTATAAACCCACACTTACCAATAAACATTCAACAAACCAAAAGTCCCTAGAGAGATTAAAATTAGGTAGAGCAGAAATAGTGAATTATTATTAGCATCAACAGATGAATCAAAACAGTTTCATGAAAACAGGAATTCGTAGATCAAAAGAGAATTGACATCACAAGGAATGGGGAAAACTATAAACCCACACTTACCAATTAACATTCAACAAACCAAAAGTCCCTAGAGAGATTAAAATTAGGTAGAGCAGAAATAGTGAATTATTATTAGCATCATCAGATGAATCAAAACAGTTTCATGAAAACAGGAATTCGTAGATCAAAAGAGAATTGACATCACAAGGAATGGGGAAAACTATAAACCCACACTTACCAATTTACATTCAACAACCAAAAGTCCCTAGAGAGATTAAAATTAGGTAGAGCAAAAATAGTGAATTATTATTAGCATCATCAGATGAATAAAAACAGTTTCATGAAAACAGGAATTCGTAGACAAAAAGAGAATTGACATCACAAGGAATGGGGAAAACTATAAACCCACACTTACCAATTAACATTCAACAAACCAAAAGTCCCTAGAGAGATTAAAATTAGGTAGAGCAGAAATAGTGAATTATTATTAGCATCATCAGATGAATCAAAACAGTTTCATGAAAACAGGAATTCGTAGATCAAAAGAGAATTGACATCACAAGGAATGGGGAAAACTATAAACCCACACTTACCAATAAACATTCAACAAACCAAAAGTCCCTAGAGAGATTAAAATTAGGTAGAGCAGAAATAGTGAATTATTATTAGCATCAACAGATGAATCAAAACAGTTTCATGAAAACAGGAATTCGTAGATCAAAAGAGAATTGACATCACAAGGAATGGGGAAAACTATAAACCCACACTTACCAATTAACATTCAACAAACCAAAAGTCTCTAGAGAGATTAAAATTAGGTAGAGCAGAAATAGTGAATTATTATTAGCATCATCAGATGAATCAAAACAGTTTCATGAAAACAGGAATTCGTAGATCAAAAGAGAATTGACATCACAAGGAATGGGCAAAAACTATAAACCCACACTTACCAATTAACATTCAACAAACCAAAAGTCCCTAGAGAGATTAAAATTAGGTAGAGCAGAAATAGTGAATTATTATTAGCATCATCAGATGAATTAAAACAGTTTCATGAAAACAGGAATTCGTAGATCAAAAGAGAATTGACATCACAAGGAATGGGCAAAAACTATAAACCCACACTTACCAATTAACATTCAACAAACCAAAAGTCCCTAGAGAGATTAAAATTAGGTAGAGCAGAAATAGTGAATTATTATTAGCATCAACAGATGAATCAAAACAGTTTCATGGATACAGGAATTCGTAGATCAAAAGAGAATTGACATCACAAGGAATGGGCAAAAACTATAAACCCACACTTACCAATTAACATTCAACAAACCAAAAGTCCCTAGAGAGATTAAAATTAGGTAGAGCAGAAATAGTGAATTATTATTAGCATCAACAGATGAATCAAAACAGTTTCATGGATACAGGAATTCGTAGATCAAAAGAGAATTGACATCACAAGGAATGGGCAAAACTATAAACCCACACTTACCAATTAACATTCAAGAAACCAAAAGTCCCTAGAGAGATTAAAATTAGGTAGAGCAGAAATAGTGAATTATTATTAGCATCAACAGATGAATCAAAACAGTTTCATGAAAACAGGAATTCGTAGATCAAAAGAGAATTGACATCACAAGGAATGGGGAAAACTATAAACCCACACTTACCAATTAACATTCAACAAACCAAAAGGCCCTAGAGAGATTAAAATTAGGTAGAGCAGAAATAGTGAATTATTATTAGCATCATCAGATGAATCAAAACAGTTTCATGAAAACAGGAATTCGTAGATCAAAAGAGAATTGACATCACAAGGAATGGGCAAAAACTATAAACCCACACTTACCAATTAACATTCAACAAACCAAAAGTCCCTAGAGAGATTAAAATTAGGTAGAGCAGAAATAGTGAATTATTATTAGCATCATCAGATGAATCAAAACAGTTTCATGAAAACAGGAATTCGTAGACAAAAAGAGAATTGACATCACAAGGAATGGGGAAAACTATAAACCCACACTTACCAATTAACATTCAACAAACCAAAAGTCCCTAGAGAGATTAAAATTAGGTAGAGCAGAAATAGTGAATTATTATTAGCATCATCAGATGAATCAAAACAGTTTCATGAAAACAGGAATTCGTAGATCAAAAGAGAATTGACATCACAAGGAATGGAGAAAACTATAAACCCACACTTACCAATTAACATTCAACAAACCAAAAGTCCCTAGAGAGATTAAAATTAGGTAGAGCAGAAATAGTGAATTATTATTAGCATCATCAGATGAATCAAAACAGTTTCATGAAAACAGGAATTCGTAGATCAAAAGAGAATTGACATCACAAGGAATGGGGAAAACTATAAACCCACACTTACCAATTAACATTCAACAAACCAAAAGTCTCTAGAGAGATTAAAATTAGGTAGAGCAGATATAGTGAATTATTATTAGCATCATCAGATGAATCAAAACAGTTTCATGAAAACAGGAATTCGTAGATCAAAAGAGAATTGACATCACAAGGAATGGGGAAAACTATAAACCCACACTTACCAATTAACATTCAACAAACCAAAAGTCCCTAGAGAGATTAAAATTAGGTAGAGCGGAAATAGTGAATTATTATTAGCATCATCAGATGAATCAAAACAGTTTCATGAAAACAGGAATTCGTAGATCAAAAGAGAATTGACATCACAAGGAATGGGGAAAACTATAAACCCACACTTACCAATTAACATTCAACAAACCAAAAGTCTCTAGAGAGATTAAAATTAGGTAGAGCAGAAATAGTGAATTATTATTAGCATCATCAGATGAATCAAAACAGTTTCATGAAAACAGGAATTCGTAGATCAAAAGAGAATTGACATCACAAGGAATGGGGAAAACTATAAACCCACACTTACCAATTAACATTCAACAAACCAAAAGTCTCTAGAGAGATTAAAATTAGGTAGAGCAGAAATAGTGAATTATTATTAGCATCATCAGATGAATCAAAACAGTTTCATGAAAACAGGAATTCGTAGATCAAAAGAGAATTGACATCACAAGGAATGGGGAAAACTATAAACCCACACTTACCAATTAACATTCAACAAACCAAAAGTCCCTAGAGAGATTAAAATTAGGTAGAGCGGAAATAGTGAATTATTATTAGCATCATCAGATGAATCAAAACAGTTTCATGAAAACAGGAATTCGTAGATCAAAAGAGAATTGACATCACAAGGAATGGGGAAAACTATAAACCCACACTTACCAATTAACATTCAACAAACCAAAAGTCTCTAGAGAGATTAAAATTAGGTAGAGCAGAAATAGTGAATTATTATTAGCATCATCAGATGAATCAAAACAGTTTCATGAAAACAGGAATTCGTAGATCAAAAGAGAATTGACATCACAAGGAATGGGCAAAAACTATAAACCCACACTTACCAATTAACATTCAACAAACCAAAAGTCCCTAGAGAGATTAAAATTAGGTAGAGCGGAAATAGTGAATTATTATTAGCATCATCAGATGAATCAAAACAGTTTCATGAAAACAGGAATTCGTAGATCAAAAGAGAATTGACATCACAAGGAATGGAGAAAACTATAAACCCACACTTACCAATTAACATTCAACAAACCAAAAGTCCCTAGAGAGATTAAAATTAGGTAGAGCAGAAATAGTGAATTATTATTAGCATCATCAGATGAATCAAAACAGTTTCATGAAAACAGGAATTCGTAGATCAAAAGAGAATTGACATCACAAGGAATGGGCAAAAACTATAAACCCACACTTACCAATTAACATTCAACAAACCAAAAGTCCCTAGAGAGATTAAAATTAGGTAGAGCAGAAATAGTGAATTATTATTAGCATCATCAGATGAATCAAAACAGTTTCATGAAAACAGGAATTCGTAGATCAAAAGAGAATTGACATCACAAGGAATGGGGAAAACTATAAACCCACACTTACCAATTAACATTCAACAAACCAAAAGTCCCTAGAGAGATTAAAATTAGGTAGAGCAGAAATAGTGAATTATTATTAGCATCAACAGATGAATCAAAACAGTTTCATGGATACAGGAATTCGTAGATCAAAAGAGAATTGACATCACAAGGAATGGGCAAAACTATAAACCCACACTTACCAATTAACATTCAACAAACCAAAAGTCCCTAGAGAGATTAAAATTAGGTAGAGCAGAAATAGTGAATTATTATTAGCATCAACAGATGAATCAAAACAGTTTCATGGATACAGGAATTCGTAGATCAAAAGAGAATTGACATCACAAGGAATGGGCAAAACTATAAACCCACACTTACCAATTAACATTCAACAAACCAAAAGTCCCTAGAGAGATTAAAATTAGGTAGAGCAGAAATAGTGAATTATTATTAGCATCATCAGATGAATCAAAACAGTTTCATGAAAACAGGAATTCGTAGATCAAAAGAGAATTGACATCACAAGGAATGGGGAAAACTATAAACCCACACTTACCAATTAACATTCAACAAACCAAAAGTCTCTAGAGAGATTAAAATTAGGTAGAGCAGAAATAGTGAATTATTATTAGCATCATCAGATGAATCAAAACAGTTTCATGAAAACAGGAATTCGTAGATCAAAAGAGAATTGACATCACAAGGAATGGGGAAAACTATAAACCCACACTTACCAATTAACATTCAACAAACCAAAAGTCCCTAGAGAGATTAAAATTAGGTAGAGCGGAAATAGTGAATTATTATTAGCATCATCAGATGAATCAAAACAGTTTCATGAAAACAGGAATTCGTAGATCAAAAGAGAATTGACATCACAAGGAATGGGGAAAACTATAAACCCACACTTACCAATTAACATTCAACAAACCAAAAGTCCCTAGAGAGATTAAAATTAGGTAGAGCAGAAATAGTGAATTATTATTAGGATCAACAGATGAATCAAAACAGTTTCATGAAAACAGGAATTCGTAGATCAAAAGAGAATTGACATCACAAGGAATGGGGAAAACTATAAACCCACACTTACCAATTAACATTCAAGAAACCAAAAGTCCCTAGAGAGATTAAAATTAGGTAGAGCAGAAATAGTGAATTATTATTAGCATCATCAGATGAATCAAAACAGTTTCATGAAAACAGGAATTCGTAGATCAAAAGAGAATTGACATCACAAGGAATGGGCAAAAACTATAAACCCACACTTACCAATTAACATTCAACAAACCAAAAGTCCCTAGAGAGATTAAAATTAGGTAGAGCAGAAATAGTGAATTATTATTAGCATCATCAGATGAATCAAAACAGTTTCATGAAAACAGGAATTCGTAGATCAAAAGAGAATTGACATCACAAGGAATGGGCAAAAACTATAAACCCACACTTACCAATTAACATTCAACAAACCAAAAGTCCCTAGAGAGATTAAAATTAGGTAGAGCAGAAATAGTGAATTATTATTAGCATCATCAGATGAATCAAAACAGTTTCATGAAAACAGGAATTCGTAGATCAAAAGAGAATTGACATCACAAGGAATGGGGAAAACTATAAACCCACACTTACCAATTAACATTCAACAAACCAAAAGTCCCTAGAGAGATTAAAATTAGGTAGAGCAGAAATAGTGAATTATTATTAGCATCAACAGATGAATCAAAACAGTTTCATGGATACAGGAATTCGTAGATCAAAAGAGAATTGACATCACAAGGAATGGGGAAAACTATAAACCCACACTTACCAATAAACATTCAACAAACCAAAAGTCCCTAGAGAGATTAAAATTAGGTAGAGCAGAAATAGTGAATTATTATTAGCATCATCAGATGAATCAAAACAGTTTCATGAAAACAGGAATTCGTAGATCAAAAGAGAATTGACATCACAAGGAATGGGGAAAACTATAAACCCACACTTACCAATTAACATTCAACAAACCAAAAGTCTCTAGAGAGATTAAAATTAGGTAGAGCAGAAATAGTGAATTATTATTAGCATCATCAGATGAATCAAAACAGTTTCATGAAAACAGGAATTCGTAGATCAAAAGAGAATTGACATCACAAGGAATGGGGAAAACTATAAACCCACACTTACCAATTAACATTCAACAAACCAAAAGTCCCTAGAGAGATTAAAATTAGGTAGAGCGGAAATAGTGAATTATTATTAGCATCATCAGATGAATCAAAACAGTTTCATGAAAACAGGAATTCGTAGATCAAAAGAGAATTGACATCACAAGGAATGGGGAAAACTATAAACCCACACTTACCAATTAACATTCAACAAACCAAAAGTCCCTAGAGAGATTAAAATTAGGTAGAGCAGAAATAGTGAATTATTATTAGGATCAACAGATGAATCAAAACAGTTTCATGAAAACAGGAATTCGTAGATCAAAAGAGAATTGACATCACAAGGAATGGGGAAAACTATAAACCCACACTTACCAATTAACATTCAACAAACCAAAAGTCTCTAGAGAGATTAAAATTAGGTAGAGCAGAAATAGTGAATTATTATTAGCATCATCAGATGAATCAAAACAGTTTCATGAAAACAGGAATTCGTAGATCAAAAGAGAATTGACATCACAAGGAATGGGGAAAACTATAAACCCACACTTACCAATTAACATTCAACAAACCAAAAGTCCCTAGAGAGATTAAAATTAGGTAGAGCGGAAATAGTGAATTATTATTAGCATCATCAGATGAATCAAAACAGTTTCATGAAAACAGGAATTCGTAGATCAAAAGAGAATTGACATCACAAGGAATGGGGAAAACTATAAACCCACACTTACCAATTAACATTCAACAAACCAAAAGTCCCTAGAGAGATTAAAATTAGGTAGAGCAGAAATAGTGAATTATTATTAGCATCATCAGATGAATCAAAACAGTTTCATGAAAACAGGAATTCGTAGATCAAAAGAGAATTGACATCACAAGGAATGGGGAAAACTATAAACCCACACTTACCAATTAACATTCAAGAAACCAAAAGTCCCTAGAGAGATTAAAATTAGGTAGAGCAGAAATAGTGAATTATTATTAGCATCAACAGATGAATCAAAACAGTTTCATGAAAACAGGAATTCGTAGATCAAAAGAGAATTGACATCACAAGGAATGTGGAAAACTATAAACCCACACTTACCAATTAACATTCAACAAACCAAAAGTCCCTAGAGAGATTAAAATTAGGTAGAGCAGAAATAGTGAATTATTATTAGCATCAACAGATGAATCAAAACAGTTTCATGAAAACAGGAATTCGTAGATCAAAAGAGAATTGACATCACAAGGAATGGGGAAAAACTATAAACCCACACTTACCAATTAACATTCAACAAACCAAAAGTCTCTAGAGAGATTAAAATTAGGTAGAGCAGAAATAGTGAATTATTATTAGCATCATCAGATGAATCAAAACAGTTTCATGAAAACAGGAATTCGTAGATCAAAAGAGAATTGACATCACAAGGAATGGGGAAAACTATAAACCCACACTTACCAATTAACATTCAACAAACCAAAAGTCCCTAGAGAGATTAAAATTAGGTAGAGCAGAAATGGTGAATTATTATTAGCATCATCAGATGAATCAAAACAGTTTCATGAAAACAGGAATTCGTAGATCAAAAGAGAATTGACATCACAAGGAATGGGGAAAACTATAAACCCACACTTACCAATTAACATTCAACAAACCAAAAGTCCCTAGAGAGATTAAAATTAGGTAGAGCAGAAATAGTGAATTATTATTAGCATCATCAGATGAATCCAAACAGTTTCATGAAAACAGGAATTCGTAGATCAAAAGAGAATTGACATCACAAGGAATGGGGAAAACTATAAACCCACACTTGTAGATAAAATAAAGAAATATTATCGGAACAGTTAAACAGAGGTGTCGCCAAGATCAAGTCCAAATGAAAGTCAATATCTCAGTGTAAAAAAAAAAACGCAGTTCAGTCCAACATAAAAAAAATCCAGCACTATTCTCTCCTTTCGTTCGCTTTACGATCTCACGTTCAGAACGATCTCCACATCTCTCCCCGAATGTTCATTTTTCCTTCTCTTATTAAAAAAAATGCGACGCATGCAAACCAACTTAATTTGAATAAATCTCTCTCTCGACGCCGCGGCCCGGATCTTCAAGTAAAAACCTTATTTGACTTTCTGATGCCTTTCTCCTCCCACTCCTCTTTCTTTTTTGTCGTCAGCGAGCGTTTTCAGGTTCGCCCCACACACACAGCATACCAGACGCTGCCTCTTTGAACGGCGCCGACAAGTGTCTGCATTTACGTCCGTTGGCCGCTCTCCATTACATTCAACAAACCAAAAGTTCCTAAAGAGATTAAAATTGAATAGAGCAACCTTTTGAGGTACTGTAAATGTCAAAAATACAAATACCACAAAGGAAGTTGCAGAGGACAATCAACATGTGCAAAGTGTTGCGAAAGGAAACCCTTGACCACATCGAGGAAAATTACACAAATTACACAAATCAAACAAAGTGTTCAAACTACTGTGATCCTATGGATTGTCCCCTCCCGAGCCAAGACTCCAGACAATGTTAGGAAATGATTTACCAAACCACGCAAAGGATATAATTTTGAATTTTGATATCAAGTCTTTGATTATAAAAGTGAAAAAATAGAAAGGAAGCCTCCACTTTCTTCTCTGATTTTCTTCCCACTTGCAGCCTATGGGAGGTGAACAAATCTCTGAATTCCCTGGAAGAGTCAAAGAAAACTTATACTAAGTACATACTTAGTCCATTTAAAAAAAATCTCTACCACTTTTATGTATACATAAAAAACCTGCTTTGAATATAAGTATGTGTTGTCTACTTCACCCCCATTCACCTAGTTACTGTATTCTTTGTTAGAGTGGCAAACTTCGAGCCCTGAATTGTTGAAGGTTACTTTTCAATACTCCCTATTTTACACCACATATCGCTTTAAAATGTCATTTGAAAATACTTTGATATTTTCTTAGCAGTATTTTATGAAGTTTGTACTTAAATAACTAAAAAGTGGTTGGAGTATTTTATCTAAAAATTTTCGCTATAATTCATAAAAAAATATTAAAAGAGGATACTCAATGTATATATACCCAGCGGGGGCGTAGAAATACCTGGTATAGAACCCAAACGCAGGATTATCCTTCATTGAAATGGACCTGTAGATCTTGTCAGATCATCCATCTAGGAGAAGGAAAACTGTGATGTAAAACTTGTGCCAAGACTTCCGAAACCTTGTCATCAAATCACTAGGGGAGGAAGGCCTCCTTAGACATGGATAGTCAACCTTCCTAGAGCTGAACACTCGAACAAATTATCTGGTTTGCAAACCTTAAAATTGCTTAAGGAGTAGATAGGCTCTGCTATCGCCTGGCTTTTACACTCCTTCTTTGTCTTTTAGCCAGGTGCAGAGGTATCACTACAGGGACTTCCCAGAGGCACCGGTGCTTGGCCTTGTTTCCTGGTTAGGACAATGAATGCCGCCCCACCATCTCTCTTTCTCTCTAACTGGACAAATTGAGGCTGCTTGCTTGCCACTTATTTTCACACGACTAGACTGGGCCGCTCTTGTCTGACAGGTTGAGGATACAGGTTTGACAGCTTGTCTGGATGCTGTTTCCGACTGGTAGTACAGGAGCACTAATTCTTAGGTAGCACTAAGAGCGGCTGCTCTATCAACAGTTGTATAATATCGGGATAACTGTAGTGTCATATCACGCATGGAAAAATGATCCTGAACTTATCTCCGGTGAGCTTTCCCGAAGACTCGGTTAATAGTCTACTTGTGTGAGGCATCAAACAAACACCTACTTTGCCCAAACCCATTCTACGCTAAAACTGAAACTATTAAATGAAATGACATCCCAAACAAAAAATAAGTTCGAACCAGACACTCACCTAAACACAATCAATTCGCCTCTTCTCTTGATGCTTACATTCACAAATATCTTAGGGCTTAGAACTAATCTAGACAATGTAGAATCATTTCTCCTAGTAAACTCCCCGGATATCCTAGCACTAAGTGAAACTAACCTACACTCCTCAATCCCCTCCAATTTGGATACCTCCCACTCTGCTGTAAGAATCCAGACAGGCATATGCACAGATTTGGAGTCTATATTTGTAACACCCCCTGATTAGAAAGCATAATCTAGAATCAGATGATCAGACCTTCATGTGTGTAAGACTAACCTTTCAACACAACGTTAGTTACTTATATTTTCTCTACCATTCTCCTTCGACCCAGGACTCTACCCTGCTCAACGATGTCTGATAGTATAGATGCAGCACTCTCTTTAGATACTAGCATCCAAATACATGTATTTGGTGATTTTAATGTCCACCACAGTAATTGGCTCAGTTTCTTGAGGTATACAGATGCAGCTGGTACCAGCACGTATAGTTTCTCTATATCTCATTTCCCAGCCGGCCTCCCAGATCGTGACGATCAGCAAGCCTTACTTCTTGATCTATTCTTTACTACACTGTCCATTTGTTGACGAATGCCCATAGCCCACTCGGGAACACTGATCACCTTAACCTTTGATCCAAAGCTGAAGAGCTATTGCTGAAAATGACGAGATACTTCAAAAAGGCTGGTTGGGAATCGATCAGAGATCACATCAGAGATGCCCTATGAAAAAAGCAGGAAGCGTTCTGCCGATTCAGCCGCCATAAGTCAGATACAAATAGGCAAACATTTATAGAAGCTAGAAAATAATGATATTCTCCCTATATATGACTTTTTTGGTATAAACATATATGAATCTCGTGGATCTTGGTAAATAAGGCACCCAAATCTTTGCTGGCAGCCAAAATGCCTATATCTCTTGAACAGTCTTTGTTTATGTTCAAATATGAAATTAAAAAAGCATCTTTTTTATTCCAACACAGATATTTATCGACTCAGCTGGCTACAGTCAACCCATTTTTGTAATTCAAGGCAGTTGCTTAGCTATTGATCTTGTCCTGGAGACCAACTACATTCCATTTGGCGCGGTTGTACGTCAGAGTCACAGCACACGGAAATTGGTGCTTAATAACATTGGAGACATCAATGCAAGGTAAGTTTAGGGAAATGAAAATTATTTTAATATTCCAGATGGGGCGTAGAAGAGAGAAGAAGAATACCCGTGTTCTAATGACCACTGAAGTGTAACAATAGTAAGTAATTTAATTTATTTGAAAGAAAAGTAAGTAATTTAATTAATTTGAAAGAAAAGTAATTTGATTAATTTGAAAGGAAAGTAAGTAATTACATTAATTTGAAAGAAAAGTGATTAAATTAATTTGAAAGAAATGTAATTAATTTAATTAATTTGAAAGAAAAGTAATTTGATTAATTTGAAAGAAAAGTAATTAAATTAATTTGAAAGAAAAGTGATTTAATCAATTTGAAAGAAAGTAAGTAATTTAAGTAATTTGAAAGAAAAGTAATTTGATAAATTTGAAAAAAAAAGTAAGTAATTACATTAATTTGAAAGAAAAGTAATTTAATTAATTTGAAAAAAAAATTAAGTAATTTAATTAATTTGAAAGAAAAGTAAGTAATTTAATTAATTTAAAGAAAAGTAATTTAATTAATTTGAAAGAAAACTAATTTAATTAATTTGAAAAAAAAGTAAGTAATTTGATTAATTTGAAAGAAAGGTAATTTGATTAATTTGAAAGAAAAGTAAGTAATTAAATTAATTTGAAAGAAAAGTGATTTAATCAATTTGAAGGAAAAGTAAGTAATTTAAGTAATTTGAAAGAAAAGTAATTTGATTAATTTGAAAGAAAAGTTAGTAATTACATTAATTTGGTAGTTTTGGTAGTTTTGTTTTACGGCATATCAACCCTTTTTGGGTTATTTAATGCCGAATCTGGTCATTATAGTAAAAGTTTTTATGCTTCAAGTTCTTTATATCTTCAAATGTTTAATCATGGTTTTTGGTTTGGTTGTTTTGTTTTATGGCATATCAACTCTTTTTGGGTTATTTAATGCCGAATCTGGTCATTTTGGTGAAAGTTTTTATGCTTCAAGTTCTTTATATCTTCAAATGTTTAATCATGGTTTTTGGTTTAGTAGTTTTGTTTTACGGCATATCAACCCTTTTTGGGTTATTTAATGCCGAATCTGGTCATTATAGTGAAAGTTTTTATGCTTCAAGTTCTTTATATCTTCAAATGTTTAATCATGGTTTTTGGTTTGGTAGTTTTGTTTTACGGCATATCAACCCTTTTTGGGTTATTTAATGCCGAATCTGGTCATTATAGTGAAAGTTTTTATGCTTCAAGTTCTTTATATCTTCAAATGTTTAATCAGGGTTTTTGGTTTGGTAGTTTTGTTTTACGGCATATCAACCCTTTTTGGGTTATTTAATGCCGAATCTGGTCTTGTTTTCTTCTCTTTTTTGTTTCCCTCCCCTTTTAATATCTGTTTCTATTTAACCCATAGTTGGGACCCTAACAGGTACTACCACTCCGGGTCAGGGTGGACCTGGGAGCAATGGTAATTAAGAGGAGGCTCCACATTCCCCAAAGTCCGTAAGCCGGATCTCACCATCGGATGTAGTTTAAGGTCATATCCAGGACCGGGAGTAGGGTAGGAAAAATAAAAATAAAAAAGGGGAGGGAGAAAGGGAGAGGGGCTGTTGTTTTTGTTTTTGGTTTTGTAGAACATAATTAAGTTTTACAAAAAAAAAAAAAAAAAAAACGTCAATGTAGGTGAATTTCGTCTCAGGGAGCCACAGGGCAGCCTGATCTGGTATCACCAGACATTAATTTGAAAGAAAAGTGATTTGATTAATTTGAAAGAAAAGTAAGTAATTACATTAATTTGAAAGAAAAGTGATTTAATTAATTTGAAAGAAAAGTAATTTAATTAATTTGAAAGAAAAGTAATTTGATTAATTTGAAAGAAAACTAATTTGATTAATTTGAAAGAAAAGTAAGTAATTTGATTAATTTGAAAGAAAAGTAATTTAATTAATTTGAAAGAAAGGTAATTTAATTAATTTGACAGAAAGGTAATTTAATTAATTTGAAGGAAAAGTAATTTGATTAATTTGAAAGAAAAGTAATTAAATTAATTTGAAAGAAAAGTGATTTAATCAATTTGAAAGAAAAGTAAGTAATTTAAGTAATTTGAAAGAAAAGTAATTTGATAAATTTGAAAGATAAGTAAGTAATTACATAAATTTGAAAGAAAAGTAATTTAATTAATTTGAAAGAAAAGTAATTTAATTAATTTGACAGAAAGGTAATTTAATTAATTTGAAATAAAGGTAATTTAATTAATTTGAAAGAAAAGTAATTTAATTAATTTGAAAGAAAGGTAATTTAATTAATTTTAAAGAAAGGTAAGTAATTTAATTAATTTGAAAGAAAAACTGATACTTTGTTAAATGAGAAATGATGCTGATAGATTATAGTTTTTAGTTAAAAACAGAAAACAATATGTATTTTCGATTTAATCAACATGAAGAATTTGAATGCAAAACGCAATAAACACTATTTTCTAAATTATTAAGTTACCCTTACCAAAAGTTTGGCATTCTATCCCCTCTACCCCGTCCAAATCATTGTTTACATGATATGATATCTGCTTAATTTTCAGTTTGACTTAACTTTCAATTAAAGTTAGCTTTTTAAGTCAAATTCTTAATTTGAAATTAAATTTATTGTTTTGCATTCAAATTCTTTACATATAAACAGTTTAGAAAAAAGATATCGAAATCAGTGATGGCGATCAAGAAACATATGCCCCCTCCCAATCTATGATATGGCCGCAAGATATTGCCAACTTTGCTTGGTGCAGCACACCTGTCTCAAAAACGCCAGTTGCTCTGCAAATACACCTGGATGTAGTGAAAGGCAGGTAGTAACAGATGTTGTAGCTGTAACAGTGCAGGCCTTTCATGCACAGAAACGAGAAGGAGAAGGAGTCACCTGTTATAGTTATTTCATCCAGAAGATGATTAGAAGACAAATTATTAAAGGCTCATTATCTTTATAGAGCTTGTTGGAATGTGTAGCAGATGTCACTGATTCTGCCCTCGAGTTTTTTGAACACTCATACATTAAGCCTTCCTAGCCTGACATTTTATCTCTTAGTTCATCTTATATTTGAACTTATATTCAAAGAATAACCAGAGAAATGAATTCCTCATCCTCTGCAACCCCTAAAAATGATATTACACATCCTACTGTCATCGATATCAAAAGTAGCCCAAATTGGCTGATACTTCATATGATGGCAGCTGCCATTTTGAATTTTACAAAATGCTAAATATTGCCTGAATAGCAACCTAACTAATTTGGCTTGATTTCTTATATAGAACATGAAGAGAGTTTTTCAGTCGTTAAATGTTACAGGATCTCATTAAGTATAGGCATAAAGATCTAAAACCAACTTTGAGTGCGAAGTTCAATCATTTTCATTTTCTTCATACAGTATTATAGTAATTTCTCTATCATGGAGTAGATATGTGGGGTGGACGGTAAGGTCACTAGGTTTAAGCGTGTGTGACTTTTGGGATACTGAAACGGAAAAGTTTTCTGACAACAACGCCCTCAAAATGGTTATGAATTTGAAGGGAATCATGAAAGAGAACAGCCATAGAAATCTCCATCACTCTATTATCAATAATGTCTGACATTTGTTTGATTTCGGAAACTCATTAGGACAAAAGTATTTTTATGTATTTTAGTTTTTCTAAATCGTTGTGTTCTTTTTATATTCATTAAAATGTGTGAGAAATGCTTCAATCTACATAGCTGAACTCAAGGGCTCAATGAAGTAAAATACATGATTTTCTTAGACTTGTCTGGCCTGACAGTAATTGAAAGAGGAAACTGAAACCATCCTTACACACATGTAATACTGAAAAGGTGCTAGTGTCTAGTGAGTACTGGAAGAGTGGTAGTCCTGGTCTGGCTTACCAACCATTAGCAGCATTAGAGGAAATCAAACGGCTGATCCACTTGCAACAGAAGTAACTAAAATGACAATAATAACTCTTAAACTTCCACATACAAACTACAAAACTAAGATCATACAATTCATGAAGAGAAAATAGCAAGCAAATTATACATACATCAACCAACAGTTGGAAGAGAAAACATGAAATTGCTATTTGACTATAGACAAGACAGAGTAGAGTCAGAATCGGGCATGCATATCTAACAAACACATACTTGCTCAAACCTGCAGCTCGGTGCGATCACCTACTCATAGTTAAGCATATTTTAATTGATCGTAAAATATATAGAAAACATATCAAACCTCACAGTGCTGTTTGAAAATATGCCCACTTCTTAAATAATAGACTAGCTAAAAAAATAAATCACTTCCAGCTCCTATAGATACAATTAAATAACTTTCCAGAACTTATCAAATGACTATTTGATAAATACACCGTATGACACAAAATAACCTAATCATGTTCTTTTTTATAATCATTCAAAATTGAGATTGTTAGGCTCCACAAACATTTTTCTTCTAGATAGTCTTGGAAAGAGCTGCTGGAGTAGATGATCAGATACTGCTGCTAGTTATAGATAAGAACAGAGAGATTATGATGATAGTATTGGAACTGTTGGGATCGAGGGTCGTGTTCCCCCGACTATTAGCATGCAAAGACAGAGCAATAATTAACAAACAAAAGGAGGTAGTTCAAATAAGGTTTATTGAACGTGTGTGTAATGTGGAATGATGAGGTGTGTGGTGTGTGTATGTGTGTCGATAAGAAACAGTTCTTGAAATGCGTATGTGTAGAAGTGAGTCGTGGGAAAAGTCTTTGAAAGATGTACACAAAGAAAATGAGTTGAGAACTCTTACCGCTGTTTGACCACGTGTTGACGGAAGAAACGTGTGTTGGTTGTTACTTTGCCGAGGCCAGTTGAAGAGAAAAGAGTTAGACGAAGCGCTGGTGTTGGCGTCGTTCTACCGAGGCCAATTGAAGAGAAGAGAGTGAGACGAAGCGCTGGTGTCAGCGTCATTCTGCAGAGGCCAATTGAGTAGGAAAGAGTGAGATGGAGCGCTAGTGTCAGCGTCGTTCTGCCGAGGCCAGTTGAATAGCGAAGAGAGGGTGATTTTCCGTTTTGCACCGGTTTTTATAATCCGAAGGGCAGATAACTCTGGTGTCGCTTTTCAGCGCCACCTGTCGGTGAAAAAGCGACACCTAACGGCCAACCGCTGTAGTTATGTTTGAAAGGAGGAGGTGACTGCTACAGAGCATATGATGACAGTACATGTTGATGATGATGATTCATGCAGTGGTGTTTTATATGTAGCAACGGTCTTGGTTCTAAGAACAGAGCTGCTGTAGATGCTGTCATGGTGATAATAACGGCAGAGGATGGCTTCTTCTTCTTTCATGTGAATCAAATGATTCTGGTGTTGGCATTAGTTTCCCTGATGTTTTTCTAGTTAGAAATCTTTCTGAAAAGACATCGGATACTTACGGGAAGGACCACGAGAAGGTTGCCAACATCCCTAAATGAAAGTGATACTGTGGAACCGACTGGATTCGAACTTGGAACACCCAGGTCTTCAGTCCATGTTGTTATTCACTTAACGACCGTCACCTCCCAGAGGATGGCTGATGCTAGTTGTAGAAGGAACGGAGACACCGTAAAAGAAGAAGATGATGATGATGATGATGGTGGCAGCAGGAGGGAGCTGCCGTAGATGCTGTGATGATGATAGTATGCAGGCAAGAACTGCTGCTAAGTGTAGAAAGAACAAAGCCACCATAGATGACATGATGATGATGGTGGTGGTGGTGATGATGATGATGATTATCGTAGATTGCTGGAGAGCGGCTACTTCTGACTGTTCGCTGTTGCTAATTGTAGTTGTCGCAAATCACCGGAGGATGAATACTTCATCATTGTCATGGCGGAGTGTCACCTGGATCGGCATCTCATCAGAAGATGACATTAGAGCGAATCCCAAAGTGGGAAAATGCACACTTTTTATACAGCTTGACCGACTGCTGTTGATAACGTTACCTTGATGACACCTCATTGGTCAGTGCAACGGAAGATGTGTTTATCTCTGCCACATGTGCCGAAGCTATGGAAAGATTAACATGCAGTTTTGTTACAACATCTGTAAGTGGGGCATAACTCTAGATAGTTCTGTTCTTTTTTTTATAACCATTCAAAATATGGGAGATATTTATGCCCTAGCCTGTATAAAGTTTGTCTTCTCATATTTTATACTTTTTTTTCCCTTTTTATTTTTTTAGAGTCCGCTGGGATATTGATAAATTCAAGCCAGACTTTTTGATTACTCCTGTTGAGAGCCATGTCATTGCCGGCAAACAAATAGTGTTTGATGTGACATTCATGCCGCCTAAAGTTTTGCCTGATATTCGCTATGAGGTAAAATTATATTGTTTTTAAAATTGTTAGTGTGCTAGTTCCATCCAAATTAACAGTGTACATTTTGCTCTGTTTTTGTTTTTTGTTGTGTTTTGCTCTTGTGTTTTTTTCATACCATGCAGATGTGTATTTTCGAATTACTAACATTAAATTTAACAATTAAAATCAAGAAGCAATAAAAAAGTTGCTATGGTTATTCAAAATTACTTTAACTTATTGAAATATAAATATTTATCAATATAAAACATGTTAAAAGAATTTTTTATTAGACTGCCGCTAAATGTAAAAGGAACTGCCGCTATACTGTCCAGATTTAATCTTCATCAGAACTAAGCCTGTCTTTAAGACTCACATTACACATCCATCGTATAATCGCAAAGCAAGCAACATTTCTATAAAATTAAACTATCATAAAAAATCCTTGCATTTCATCGGATTTAAACATTTCAAAACATTGAATTATAATGAAGAATGCAACTGTGGAATTTTCACAAACTCCACTAGTTATTATTATTTAGAAACACAGTAAATTTTCTTCACATATTTGTTCCTCCTCCTTCTCCTCCTCCTCTTCATCATCATCATCAGTGGCAGCAGTAGTAGTAGTAGGAGGAGGAGGAGTAACTGATTGGCATGAAAAGAGGTCTAGAATTGGGTGAATCTGGTATGATAAGAATTGGGTGAATTTGGTATGATAAGAATTGGGTGAATCTGGTATGATAAGAATTGTGTGAATCTGGTATGATAAGAATTGTGTGAATCTGGTGTGCTAAGAATTGGGTGAATCTGGTGTGCTAAGAATTGGGTGAATTTGGTATGATAAGAATTGGGTGAATCTGGTGTGCTAAGAATTGGGTGAATCTGGTGTGCTAAGAATTGGGTGAATCTGGTATGATAAGAATTGGGTGAATCTGGTATGATAAGAATTGGGTGAATCTGGTGTGATAAGAATTGGGTGAATCTGGTGTGCTAAGAATTGGGTGAATTTGGTATGATAAGAATTGGGTGAATCTGGTATGATAAGAATTGGGTGAATCTGGTATGATAAGAATTGGGTGACTCTGGTATGATAAGAATTGGGTGAATCTGGTATGATAAGAATTGGGTGAATCTGGTATGATAAGAATTGGGTGAATCTGGTATGATAAGAATTGGGTGAATCTGGTATGATAAGAATTGGGTGAATCTTGTGTGATAAGAATTGGGTGAATCTGGTGTGCTAAGAATTGGGTGAATCTGGTATGATAAGAATTGGGTGAATCTGGTATGATAAGAATTGGGTGAATCTGGTATGATAAGAATTGGGTGAATCTGGTATGAAAAGAATTGGGTGAATCTGGTATGATAAGAATTGGGTGAATCTGGTATGATAAGAATTGGGTGAATCTGGTATGATAAAAATTGGGTGAATCTGGTATGATAAGAATTGGGTGAATCTGGTATGATAAAAATTGGGTGAATCTGGTATGATAAAAATTGGGTGAATCTGGTAATGATAAGAATTGGGTGAATCTGGTATGATAAGAATTGGGTGAATCTGGTATGATAAAAATTGGGTGACTCTGGTATGATAAGAATTGGGTGAATCTGGTATGATAAAAATTGGGTGAATCTGGTATGATAAGAATTAGGTTAATCTGGTATGATAAGAATTGGGTGAATCTGGTATGATAAGAATTGGGTGAATCTGGTATGATAAGAATTGGGTGACTCTGGTATGATAAGAATTCGGTGAATCTGGTATGATAAGAATTGGGTGAATCTGGTATGATAAGAATTGGGTTAATCTGGTATGATAAGAATTGGGTGAATCTGGTATGATAAGAATTGGGTGAATCTGGTATGATAAGAATTGGGTGAATCTGGTATGATAAAAATTGGGTGAATCTGGTATGATAAGAATTGGGTGAATCTGGTATGATAAAAATTGGGTGAATCTGGTATGATAAAAATTGGGTGAATCTGGTAATGATAAGAATTGGGTGAATCTGGTATGATAAGAATTGGGTGAATCTGGTATGATAAAAATTGGGTGACTCTGGTATGATAAGAATTGGGTGAATCTGGTATGATAAAAATTGGGTGAATCTGGTATGATAAGAATTAGGTTAATCTGGTATGATAAGAATTGGGTGAATCTGGTATGATAAGAATTGGGTGAATCTGGTATGATAAGAATTGGGTGACTCTGGTATGATAAGAATTCGGTGAATCTGGTATGATAAGAATTGGGTGAATCTGGTATGATAAGAATTGGGTTAATCTGGTATGATAAGAATTGGGTGAATCTGGTATGATAAGAATTGGGTGAATCTGGTAATGATAAGAACTCTAAAAAGAAAGGATACTGCTGACGATTAGTACCATTCCCAGCAAAATTATTTCTGAAAAGACATTTGTAAATGTGATGATTTGCTACAAAAACCCAGTAGTCAGACCATTTTATTTCAAACTGAAGCTTATAAAGAAACTAGACGAATACCTGTCCCATGACAGGTAAAATGAATTCCATGAACAATTTTGCACCACATTAATGTCTTCTTACAGAGAGCAAAATAATAACGATACTAAACCTTATGTCTAGAATCCTTATTCCAATTTTGGTCAAAATCCATTACATGGTTTTGATTCTAGAAAATGTCTGAAATGTCTTAAGAAGAAATTGACTTCTTTGCTGTTTCATATGTGTTCGCTATCTTTGATCCATCTGCTGATTCGACAGTTGCACCAACGTCTTTCTGTATGTCTGTGAAATTGTGAAAAATATCAAAAACCTTGTCTCCGGTGTAGTGGAGCAGGCTGTCCTTTCGTCTGTGTCTATGTCCAAAGCACTGAATAGATTCTCAAGCTTGTCCAACCACTTTTGCCAACGGATCTCAATTGTATTCTGGTTCGGGTGGACGCTAAAACTTGGAAAGTTGGGTAGTCGGTTAGAAGCCATTCTCTCTGTTCTTGTGAATATTTTCTTTGTTTAGTTTCGTTTTGTTTTCTTTAATTGTGAGCACGTCACGTGAATCCTATGTCGTCAATTGTAAAATAATACTAATCTCTCGGCTCGCGAGTTGAAACAGAAAGCAATGTATAAACAGAAGCAACAAGAAACACGAGATACGAAACACGTTGTTACCACTTTGATCACTGGACTCGTAAGAGTTATACAACTCCTACCCACAATAGGAATATGTGACACAAGGTCGGAAAGTGGGATTTGAAAAGCCAGCGCCCGAGAAGGTGAACATTCTGGCCATTAAAAATTGCCTGGGCAGCCCCGTCAGAATTCCCCAGTAGGGGCGCCTCAGGCAGTAAGCAATAAACTTACTCCTCCCCAAAGAGAGGAAGCAAAGCCTGGGAGGGTGGACCTCCTAGAACTGCACAGGACAGACCCATAGACCGGCGTAAATCAAGCCCTGAAGGCCAAGGCAATATCAGTCTATGGGGTGCAGTATCCATCGGAACAGATACTACACTTTCTTCTTAGCCAAAAGGCCGAGAAAGACTGACTCGTAAGGCGACATCAGAGTTCGGCACGTTTATTTATATAAAATTCTATACAAAGGGAGATCACCAAATGAAATCATGGCAATCCAACGTAAGGGAGATAACTAAGACATTACAAAATCATACAAACATCCACAGAGTTTTAATAGTAGTATACTAAACCAACCGTGACCTGTTGGGTCAGTATTTGTTATATATATTATTAAATATATAATTTAACTTTAACATTAGTTAATAAAGCAGCCAGCAGTTAAGCTTACTGCTGATGCTTTCAAACACAGCTTTTGATGTGATCCATTTACAAGTAAATATATATATTTTTATCATTACACTTTAACAAACAAGCAATATAACAAGATAGCAAGATTAACTTGTTTCAGTAATTACCTCGATCCAGAACTCTTCCTTTAGCCTTGTAACAGTTTATACTAAGATCCAAGTCTTTCAGAACAACCTCTTCTTTTATGATCTGATTTGTCAAGTCTGTGATCATCACAATACCTGTTTCACCCGCAGCCTTCAACGATTCTGCAGCAACACCTGTTTCTTTGTTTTGTTTTACGGCATATCAACCTTTTTCAGGTTATTTAATGCCGAAAACACCTAATGGTCCTGCAGTCTTAGCCTTCTTCATCTCACTCACAGATTTTCATATCATTTCTTTCTCAATTTTTATAGCTGGACCAGATACTTCTTCTGCAACTTGGAGATTTTTTCGGTTCCATGAAAACTCAGTATTCAACAATCTCCCATTTATTACTAGCACCCCAATGTTATTGCACTCTTCTCCAACAAATTCCATATTTGTCTTTGCCATCTGTTCAGCTATCCTTAATACTCCATTCTTCTGCTCATCCTTTTGCAGTATATCTGGAAACCTAGCTTGCTCAGCCTCAACCTTGGCTTCATAGATTGCTACTCTTGCTGCCCTACCTTACCACCAGACAGTAATGTGCAGAGGTCCGGTGATGTCCTGGTGAGGCCTGGGACCAAATCCTTGATTGTATGCCCTAAATACTCAAGACTTTTATTTAAGTCCTAGTACTGAGAAAATGGGAATTGTTTAAATATGATTGGCTGCTCCCCAGCCCCCCCCCCCCTCCACTACACGCCACTGTGGGTGTCTTTGTTCCCGGTTTTGGATCGGGTATTTTAGACAACGGTCGCATCTTTAGGGATTGCCAAGGACCACACTAAACAATTAATTTTGTGTAGGTAAATTGAGACCAATTCGATAACAACATATATGATTGGCAAGGATTACCAGTTAGCGAGTGCTAACTTTTAACAATATAATATTGTTAATAAAAAACATTTATATAGCAACAATATTACAAAGATATAAAATATAAACAATAAAGTTTGTTGATGGTTGGAAAAGCTTTTTGCACATGAAAACGAAACGAGCGTTAAATTTGTTTACAAAGTTCCGTATGCGTGTGTGTGTGTGTGTGTGCACATGTATGTGTGTTTACATACTTGGGTTAAGCTGTTATTGGGGAGAAGGCAGCAGCCGCGCTTAAAGGATCGATTTTGGGCTTCGCACTTCAAGTGGTGTGATTCTTGTTGTTGCTGTCTCCGTTGAGAGCCGAGGCACATTCTTCTATGTCACCAGGAACTCTGATTTCTTTTGATTAATTCACTGTTTTTATAAATTTTATTTCGCACCTACTTGCTACATTCAGATTAAAAACATGTGTGAACACTTTTCACTGAGTTCAAACTTTGGCCAACATATGTATGTACTTATTTTATTAGCGACTGACCGCAAGGTGATTCGCTCTTCAAGAAGAAAGTAAGAAAAGAAGAAGAGGAAAGAAAGGGAGAGAGTAAGCCGAACGAACCTAGAAAGAAAAAGGGTAACTAAGCAGGCTATCACTTTCCTTCAATGCCCGTTCGTCTCATCGATCTACTGATCTGCCATAATACTGCTCAAGACTTATACTTAAGTCCTAGTACTGAGAAATATGATGAGAAAAGGAGATAGTTTAGATATGATTGGATGCCTTCCACTGCACGCCACTTCTACCAGATACATATCATTATTCACTAAAGCTTTTCTCCACTCACTCCAATCGTTTCCGCTTTTCTTTGATATACTTCTCAACTTCCTCATTCCACCACCATGTCACCCTATGTCTTGGAGGCTCTTTCGTCCACCCACATGTCTGATCTATTACTTCCAACAGTGTATCCTTAAACTTCCTTCCACTGTTTTTCCACACTCCCTGAAGTGGATCTCGTAACCGAACACTACATCACTTGGTCTCTAAACTCACATTTCACTAATGTTATTTTGAACTTGATTTGGTCATTTGTTCAAAAAATTTATTACTTATATTCACTGTTAGAAAAAAGATCGAATTGTGTTGGAAATTCATATTTTGCATAAAAATGATTTGTTTTGCGTATTTTTTTCTTTGAAAGTCTCAATCATATTCCCAACCAATGTCATTTCCTTGCTTTCTGGATTTTTTTTTCTTGTTTGATTTTTCCTGTATATTTTCTCCAGAACCTTTTGTGTTTTGTGAATGAAGGCGAATATCCTCCACTGAAGCTGACACTGACAGGCACTTGTGCCAGTACCCCTACCTCTCGAGAAGTCCTCTACTTTCAAACCTTTGTGCGTAATAAGGAAACCAAGAGTGTGAGCATTGCAAACAGGACAAACCAAATGTGGGAACTGCGTCCAATTGTTGATGGAAATTACTGGCAAGGTCCGCATAAGTTCTCAGTGGATCCACAGTCAACCAAGCAATACGATATTACGTATCAACCAATGTGTATGACAGGGGCTGATGGTAAAAAGCACACAGTGAGTATCAACATTGTTTTTCTGCAATAAACAAATTTGTGACAGGTAATTGTTATATACTGTGTATGGTTGTGAAGAAAGCAAAGACTACTAACATGTTGCCTGATGAGGCAAAGGAAAAAAGACAAGATTTAGTTAGAAAATTAAAATTGCATTGAAACAGATACAACATACAATGTCTGTTATTACTGGACAGACAACGGTCTGTCTGGTAGACAGATGTACGAATGCTGATTGAAAATCGGTCCATGGTGAGTGAGTATTTATTTACTCCTCTCCAGGAGTTAGGCACAAGACCAGTTTTATTTTACTCCCACAAGTAAGATGTGACCCAAGGTCGGGTCGGGAAAGTGGGGTTTAAAAATTGCCTGGGCAGCCCCGTCGGCATTCCTCAGACAGTAAGCAATAAACTTACTCCTCCCCAAAGAGAGGAGGCAAAGCCTGGGAAGGTGGACCTCCCAGAACTGCACAGGACAGACCCATTGACCGGCGTAAATCAAGACCCGAAGGCCAAGACAACACCAGTATGGGGTGCAGTATCCATCGGAACAGATACTACACTTTGATCTTAGGCAAAAGGCCAAGAAAAGCCATGGTGAGTGAGTAGAGTGATATAGGTGAGCAGCTTATATTGGTATTGCTTGATATCAGCAGAGAGAAGTTTCTGAAATTGTGTACAAGCTTTGGGGGTGGCCTGGTGAAAAATGAATCTTAGTTGATTAATGAGCTCTACTTTCTTTTGTAAAAAATCGAATCATGACTTGACAGTTTTTGTCCCTTTTCTTTGAGACGAAGTCCATTCATGGTTTTTTAATCTTTATATTCCTTTGTTTGAGAACCGGAAGTGATGTGTGTAGCTTTATGCAGAGAGACATTTTTCTATTTTCTATGCTATCCTCGGTGGATTTGTTGCATAGGCTGAATCAGAAAGTGATCTGATTTTAGTAGCCTATGACATCATTGTAGATGTCGGGTGTGAGGTTTTAAACAAGTTAGATTAGAAAATTCGGCAGCATCTCGTACAGAGATCATGCCATTAAGAAGACGTTGTGAAATAGAATGCAGCAAGCAATTGGGTTTTATGAATATCACAGTGAAAACAGGCAAACAGAAACATCAGATGGGGCTTATCAAAGCAATCCTGCAAAGATGGATAAAAAGAGGCAGCCAGTAAATGCGATGGGAGGAAGACATCTTGAAATATAAACAGGCCTAAAGCTGATCAGCAGAGTGAGGAAGTCAGAAGAGAGAGAGAGAGAGATAGAGAGAGAGAGAGATGGTTATCAGGTCATCTGTGGTGCTCTCACGGTCAGCCAGACCATGGCATAGGTGAATGCTTGGACAGTGCTATCTACTAGGTGATCATCTATGTCGTCAATATCTAAGCGAAACAGCAATTCAAGATAGACTAGGATAAAATTAAAAATGAAGAGAAAATGGTGGTGGGCTGTGTATTGGGTTAGGGTTGGAGGTAGAATGTTAGAGAAGGGAGGAGGGGGTCGGATAAAGGCAAATGTGTTTTTGGTTTTACACTAATCCAGGTCCTTTGTAGTAATAAAGTCGGTGGTGTTTTGAGAGTTAACTTATGAAAACTTTCAAGGGCATCCTCATTGTCTCTTGGACCGGCTGTGGATGAAGGTTGGAAGTATATGATGCAGAAATACCTCACATATAAGTACTCAGTTCTTCATAATACAGGATAATAGAGAAAGAAAATGCCCATAAAATGTGCGCATCTGTGCCGGGCGCTATTGATAAAAAGAAAATAATTATTGCAAATCATCATCTCATCATACTCCGCTACAGCCAATCAGTTGAGTACGAGACTCAATGACATAAGGAAAGCATAAATGATAACTCCGGTTTCATAGCATCACACAGAATGGATGGTCTGTGACAGGACATTAGTCTGTCTCTGGTTATTCTTTCCAGCAAAGCTGATACCTATTTATACACCTTACAGCACCTGGTATTACCAAATGGTCACCCATCCAAGTATTAATCAGGCTCAATGTTGCTTAACTTAGAAAATTAAATTAGGCATGGCCTTCACAAATCCTTACAACAGTCCTATGAGGCTCCCTTTTCTGGTAGCAGTCACCCAAACTTACGACCCTGGAAACACATGTGTCTTTCTTATTATATTGGGACATTAATGTATTATTTAGTACAAATGTCTGTTGTTCCTTCTTTGGTGTATTATTAAATAACACCATATATTTTTTCATATCTCCCTTTTATGGTTGTCTCTGACAAAAAAGGTTTATGTGAAAAGGGTGGGCCAAAATAAGGGTCCTATCTTTAAATTTGAATAACTTGAATTTGAATAACTTCCACAAAATAAAAGTTAAACTCACCAAACTTTATGTGTGTGTAGACTGTGCCTTCCGAGATTTTTTGAAATAAACAAAACAAATTTTAGCCGAAAAACACTTCTTAAAACTTACAAAAACTAAAGTATTGTTTTTTACACTGTTTTGAGTTTTTTAAGCAAAAATAATGTTTTCTAAATGAGGGTACGTTCCTTAGGGCTAATACGGCTCATGCTTGCTTCGGAAGGGGTCCTTTACTTATTCTAAAAAAATTTTTAAAAAAAATCAATAAATAAAAAAGTTATGAATTTTTAAAAATAGGACCCTTATTTTTGCCCACCCTATATATGTAAATCCAACTGTTTCTACACTATTGTCCTTTCTTTTTTCGGGATTGCTAAAAAAATAAAAACTAGGATATGAAATATCAATCAGCATTAAATGGTTATGATTTATAACAATAATCTTTAATATTTCATTCCTCATATCTTTTGATAGTCATTCTAACAAAATTCAACAATATTAATTAATATTCTCAAATTTTCACCATTTATCAACATTAACTAGCAGGAATACCAGGCGTTGCGCAAGAATGAATCCTGAACTCAAGGTGGCACACCATGTTGTTGTTATCAAGAGGGGGAGGGGTACATATCTATTCAAGTAATGTAATGTTCTTTCTATATTTTTTTAGTTGTATTTATGTAGCATTATTCTATTTCAACTTACTTGTGGTTGGTCGGTGTTAGCTAGTGATATCGGTTGGCTTCCTCACTTGAGGATTGTTCTTTAATATTTTAGCTGTTTTCATCAATCCTTTCTTTTTCCTTGTTGCCACTCAGACTCAAGAGAATACCACATGTTATTGCCACTGAGCGATTACTGATAACGACTCATGTGATAACTCAATAATAATAATAATAATAATAATAATAATAATAATAATAATAATAATATAACTATTAAGGGAGTAGTAGATCTCTTCACTCAGTTGTGCTATTAATATTTTCCACATGGTTGATAGACAATCGGTCTGTAGTTGCTTGCGATTGTTCCCTTATTGTTGTCGTTTTGGATCAATTATAGTCATCCATTCTGGTATGTCCGCTTTGCGTATGCATCTTCTCAGGATCTGTGTTAGTCTTTCATGTAAGTTTGTGAACTTTTTAAAACAAAATTCATGTATTCCGTCTAGGTGCTTTACAGTTTGACATTTTTTACAGGTCGTCTTGAGTGTTTCTTTTTTATTGGTCTATGTTTTGAGGCATTTCCGTCCGTCCGTCTGTCCGGATTTTTCTCCGCAACCATCCATTGAATTTCTCTGAAATTTTGCATGAAGTTGTAACTTTTGTCAGGTTAGAAAGTGACATTCTCCAATTTTTGAAAAAAAACCTGGTTAGCCCCCCAAGGGGTCAAAAGGCCCCGAAATGGCAAAAAATGACATTTTCTGCCCCATAACTTTTCATCCATCCATTCAATTTCTCTGAAACTTGGCCAAAATATGGAGGTAATTGTTTCTAATAGAAAATAAGTATCGCTGACCTTGGAAAAAATCTGGTTCGCGCCCCCAGGGGGTCAAAAGCCCCCAAAATGGCAAAAAATGACCCTTTTCTCCCATAACGTTTGATCCATCCATTCAATTTTTCTGAAACTTGGCCAAAATGTAGAGGCGATTGTTCTGGATATAAAATGAGCATCCTTGACCTCAGAAAAATTCTGGTTCGCGCCCCCAGGGGGTACATAGGGGTCAAAAATGCCCCAAATTGCCCAAATTTATTGCATTTTACACTCGCCACATCGAGTCACATACAGAGGGGGACCACGCATGCGCGGCTTGTTGATTTCGGTTTCTGTTCCTTATTTAATTTTCCGAAGGTTTCTATTCATGTTTTCAGTCACTTGGCATTTCTGTTTTTGTCTTGTCACTTTTGCCATATATTTCTCGACAATTGTCTTCTTTTTTGTTGGGTCCGGTTTTCTTTTTTGCCCTTCCTTCATTTACGTTTTGGTAAAACTGGCTTTCATTATTTTCAAAATCCTGTTTTGTTTGTACTGTTCAGATTTGTATCTGTATCATCTCAGTCTTCTCTCCTTTGCTTGGTATCTTTTACTTTAGTTCTTCATGTTTCTTGGATAGCCTTTGGTAAGATAAATATAAATACAGTCCATGTAAATTATTATTATTTACTAAGAGTTCTCACACAAGTCATTATCAGTGATTGCTCACTGGAAATAACAAGTGGTTTCCCTGGAGTCTGAATGACAACAAATTTTCCCAGATTTCCAGCATTCTCCGCCTCTTTTGATAACCATCGCAAATCACTTTGTGTTATCTCAACAGCCGTTTACCATTAATTTCTCGCTAGCAACGACTCTTGGTCTTCTCTGTTATTTAAGTGGCAATAAGCCTCCACAAGGTTCCAATACTCTGCACATCCTCCCAGTAGAAGACTTTCCTTGGTCTTTTAATCCACTTTGACCCTTCACAACAGTTTTTGTGTGGTGCCAGCCTTAGGATCGTGTGGTGTTCTTTCTATATGTTTTGTTATTTTTATATTTAAAATTATCTGTGCCAGATTAGCGTTCTTTGGTTCTGTTTTTGGCTGTTTTTATCATCGCCGTTTGTTGTATGTTCTCAATTTTCCCTTTTATTCCAATTTCTCCTAGTCTTATTTCCAGGTTTCTTGTGCTCTTCAATTATTAGTATTATAGTTATTTTCTTCATGTTCCAGATTCCTTTGAGTTCCCTGGTAAATTCCATGTATTTGCTTCGTTTTTCTGCCCTGATTGATCTTCACCCTGTGAGCTGCTGGGACGGCAAAATCTATGATTTGGCAGTTTTTTACTTGTTAACTATTATGATATTATGATGTCTTGTCTCCTTGTTTGGATAAGTTTGTTTGTTTTTACCTCCATGTCCCAAAGGATTTTGTGATTTGCATTTTCTAGTACTGCCTCTGGTTTGTGTCTGTAGCATTCGTCTGCATGTTCAAATTGCAGACGTTTGCATCGTTCCTAGTGGACTGCCTTTACCATGCAGTCATGTCTGTTTTGTATTTCTTTTGGGCTACTTTGCTGCATTCACTTATTATATGATTTACCATTTCGTCTCTTTGTCCACAAAGTGTACATTTACTGTTTTGTTGGGTTTTGTCTATTTTAGCTTTGGTATAGCTCGCTTTGATTGCGTTATTCTGTGCCATAGTCAATAGCAATTATGTTTCTCTGTTCAAGTGACCATTTTCTAGAAATGTCCAGGTGTTTCCGTGTGTCTCTTCTCTGGTTAGTCTTATGAATCGTCCATGTAGCTGCTGTTCTTCCCATTTTTCTTTTCTCGTTCTTTTGTTTTCAGTTTTAATGTTCCCTGTATTGTTCATTTGCCAGGTGTCTCTTGCTGCAACGATCAGCTATTCTGTATTTTAGGTTATGTATTTTTCCAATTCCTTTTTTGTGTCATTCACAGTCTTCTATACTAACCGGTCCTCTTTTCCCTTCTCTCCTTTCTACATAGAGTCAGTCAATATCTTTTAGGTTTAGTGCATTGTGCATGCTCATTAGTTTCTTAGTCTTTTAGGCCAGGCGTTTGCGTTCTTTTGTCCAGCCTCCTTTTAATAATAATAATAATAATAATAATAACAATAATAATAACAATAATAATAATAGGAAGAAAACAAAATCACGTAAAGAGCAATACAAGAACTCAAGGAACAGAAATTGCAAAAAATTTCATAAACTACCTCCCCCCCCCCCACCCCGATACCACACAAAACAGTCGTGAAGGATCAAGGAGGATGGAAAGACCGAGGAGGGATAGCGCTAACCAGACCTCCGCTGGAAGAGTGCGGAGAGCACTAGGACATTGGGGATGATTATTGTCATCCAAATCCCAGAGAAGGCCAATGGTCGTTACCTACGAGAAATCGGTGGTAAGAGTATTGTGAAAACGCAAATTCATTTGCAGTAGTTATCGAAAGAGGTGGAGAGCACTGGAAATCTGTGGAGACTTGTTGTCACTTAGACTCCAGGGAACACCACTGATGATTATCGGTGAGCAATCACTGATGACGGCCTGTGTGAGTACTTAATAATAATAATAATAATAATAATAACAACAACAACAATTACAACTTTCTTTATCTTTGTTCTCCTGATTGTTTGCTGTTTATTAAAGAATTATATTTCTGTCGTAAAAAATACTTGGAAGATCCAAGATAATCACAATAGCGTATTTTGCAACAGAATCAAAAGCAAAAATGTTTTACTTCAGACCAGAAGTCACAAAAATTGATTGGTTGGTTCTCTGTCCAATCAGAAACAACCTATCACAATAAAAGGGATTTGAACATAAAGGAGTTTTATTTGACACTTCTCAATGTGATTTCACAAAATGTTCGTTGCGATTTTGCAAGAATTTGTTCTGTGTGAACTGCTGTTCTAAAACCTGATCAAAGTAGAGCCGGATGTCATTGTTTTGTGAGGATTCATTTCTTATGAACTGCTGTCTTGTCAATTGATTGTGTGTATATCTGCATTTTGGGAAGATTTGTCCTTATCTATTTCTTGTTCCTGTGTGTTGAGTATTTGACATTTTTTATCGCATTGTTTGGATTATCTACGGATTTCCCATTGAAAGAGACACTTGTTTTTTCTTTTCGTTTCACTTTTTCTTTTTCTTTTTCTTTTTACCCCAACTTCGTTTTATTACAATTTCAATTTCAATTTTATCTATTTATTTTAATTATGTCTGTTTTCTTTTTAATCCTAAACAAATGTTATATTCATTTTGTCACTTTTTTCTTACCAGGGTTCAATATTATTCCCACTTCCTGATGGCACAGCCATTTTCTGCAGCCTGATTGGCATTTCGGAGCCGCCAAAAGCAAATGACAAAATCAGCAGAGATGTTCCGTGCAAAGTTCACTACATAGAACTTCTCACCGTCTACAATTGGAGCAAACAATCAATGAGGTCTCTCTCTTGTTTTAATCTGATTATTGGAGTCTAATTTATTTCAACACTAGCTAAACTGCCCAACATTGTGGGAGTGTCAAATTCATGGGACTTAAATATTGTAGTGACACAACTTCTCGTAGTTTTATTTGATTAAGGGGAGGGGCATACACAACATCAATAGAAAAGTCTTTACAACAAACATAATAATAATCATACTTTTCAGCCATCGCTTAACACAGCCTTCTGCATAAACCCTAGTGTAATATCATATCTGCTAAAAACTGAAAAATTTTATTTTTTATTTTTCATAATTTGAAAATGTGAAACTTAATTGATAACAATGAGAAAAACATTTGAAAAATAATAATTGAAAAACCGAAAAGGATTACATTGTGTTGTATATATCAGCAAAATGAATTGTTAATTTTACAAACTGGGTTCCATTCTTTCTTCTTCATCCGGTCTTGGTAATTAGGGTGCAGCGAGTGTAGCAGACTTCAGGGTGGGCAACATCGGGAAACGTCCTACGCCTGCTCTCCATGCGGTCCGATCAAATGGGTCGACATCAATCAGGTTGCATATAGTTATATTACTTCTTATGCACTCAAGCCAGGTTTTCCTCGGTCTACCACACTCCCTAGTGCCTGGGATATCCAGACTTGTTATGGAGTTGATGTAAGAGGTGGCATGCTGTACATGACCGAACTACCTGGGACAATAAAACATCCGTAATCTCACCAATATCAAATTTCTGATGAAATACGGTTGATGAGATTCTTTCTTCTAGTTTGCAGCTACATATCCACCTCATCATGGAACGGACATTACACTGAAGCCGTTGCAGATCAAAAGTGTTTGGGGCCTATGTTTCTCTGTGTATTTCAGCTTCTTCTTCTTCTTTCTTCTTCTATTCATATAATGTCATTTTTCCCTTGTTCAGGGGTCAGACGTTCAATGATATTACGCAAGCTCAGTATCCACCTCTCACGGTTCAGCGGGTCAGCAGTTTCCAGATTCCACTCTGTGCAGTCTTGTCCAATCACTTGCTTCCAAGTTTTCCTTGGCTGGGCAACCTTCCTGCGATTTATGACATTCATGCTTCTGCAATGGTTTATCTAGGAGGAATGTTCATTTTTTTTTAATTCAATAAATAAAGTGCATTCTTTTTGGCTAGGAGCAAAGTGTAGTATTTGTTCTGATACAACACTTCATCTTTTCTGTCCTCGGTCAGTGAAGTCCTTCTAGACTAAGGCAATTTTGATTTTGTTCCAATCTAGAGTGACCTTTTTTGGGGAGCTGAATTTCATGCAATTAAAGCCTAACCTTGTGTCTAACTGTACCTTCGTGGTGAGGCAAGTAAATAGGTACCTATGTTTCACGCGGGAACAACATTTTTGCTTCAATTTTCGAAATAATTTCCATTCTTTAAAACATATTTTTCCCAAGATTTTCTTTTCCTTCCACATTGAAATATTTGGACTCATTTGCTCACGGTACTATTCATTTAATTTTGGGAACCCAACAACAACTGACCTTAGAAAAACCAAGGGATCATCATGCACAACTTTGTGGGTTCTAGCCATGAAAAATCCTATTCTTTTGTAAATCCACCATTTCACCTGTGTACACCATTGTCAGTCTGCTTACAATATTATTTTGCTCTGCTTTGAACCATTTAATTTTTTTCTAAATATTTCTTTGACTAAAACAATTTATGACACCTGGTATTTCGAAATAGTCCCTTTATCTAAGTTTTGACCAGGCTCAACGTTGCTTAATTTTGGTGATACAAAAGAACATGTTCTTCAATGTGATATAACCATAAACTTGTACAAACATAGGTAACTATTTATACCAGTGAGTGTTTATTCAAGGACGATAAGCTTATACTGGAGAGTTCTTATTCAAGGGAGATAATCTTCATCAATGGAGGTAACTTCTGATATTACCTAATTCCAAAGTCTACCCCCCACACACACACACTATTCCATTATTCTAGCAATCTCTGATCACCAATTTCTATATTGAAAATCCATTTATGGAAATCATTTCAAAGCCAAAATTTCACAAAAAAACAAGGAGACATTTATTAAACGAAATCTGCTTTTGAGACGGCAAAGTTTACCTTGTTTTTTTTCAAAAAATATCCCATATGTAATCAACACCGAAAAGCTGAAATACCAGTTCACAGGAGATAAATTCTCGCCGAAAACTTTAAAATCCACCATTTCTCAATCAACTGTAGTGACGACAGAGTTACCCCCCCTTTAATAGGATTTCCCTTTTCAATAGATTCAGAGATGTTCCCCCTTGAGAAAAAGGGTCAAGTCTTGTGATCTCGGAAGACACATGACTTGGGACCAGTTCTCGTGAGATTCAAGGAATCCCTCTGATTTTCTGTCTCTTCTTGGCTGTCCTTCCTGGAGTGAAGTCAGCCTTTTCTTATCGGCTCCTCCAGAGACCTTTTGTGTACTTCACATGGCTCCTTTATTTGAGTAACAATTATGTGCATTCAATTGTTTTGGGACTTTTAGTAAATATTTGTTTGCGTATTTTTATTGTGCTAACATTTGTTAAAACAAACATTGAATAAACGCATATGAATTTAGCTCACTTCTTTGTGTTTTCTTGTTTGCCGACGCATGCGTCCATTACTATGAACGCTTGTGCCGTCCCTATTTTCTGTAGATTGAGACTGTAAACCAGCACTCAGCCGAACACAACCAATTGACAATGTGAAGTGTGAAAAAAAAAACAGTATCAGTTCAATAATCCCCCAGTCTTTTATTATTTGAGCCAATCACTACAAAAAGTGTCTTTTAAAAATAATAGTCGAATTATTTTCGCCTTTTTAGTTGGATCAATGTTAATTGGTCCGGAAGCTTGTCAGAAGGAAGAAAGCCACTTTGTAGCGTTATCTGTGTCTGGACGTATCTGACCTGAATTGAATATTGAATATATGGAAAACACTAACATCTCCACTAAAGTATAAATCAACTTTATTCAAAGGGAACACTGGAATATAAAGACAGTTGTTTGGTAAGCTGGCTTTTGTCAAAACCGAATGTGGTATCCTGGAGTTCCATCTCGTCTGGACGCTTCTGGTGAAAGACGGGAACAATATAGGACATTTTGCCATGACGAAATCTACCTGGGAACTGAATCATCTGTTGCGTCAGCTCAATTAGCGGGAATTAGAGTTGAGTCTGTAATTTATGTGCATTTACGTGTGTGTAAATGAATAAGCCTGAAGATATGTGTGTGTACATTAGCATGCCTGTTTTGTCAGTGAGAGAATGTATGTGTGTTCATTTTGACTCCACCTTCTTTAACAAAAAAATGCTTCTGATATATGCCATATGTTTTGAGGTAAGAAAAACTGATTTTATGTGACACCAGACGAAAGCCATTCTAACTCGTTTCTACACTGTGTCATGAGAAATTGGCATTTAAAAGTCATTCCTTACATAAGTATATGGTGGATCTTCTTTTTCTCTGTAACAGATTCAAGATGAAAACTGAGATTCTAAAGCCAGACAAACTCGAACCCAGCACAACCTTAAAAGGAATGGATTATATCGACATTCCTGCGAATGACCAGAAGGAATACAAACTGGAATTCCATGCACACAAAGAAGGAACAACTTTAATCAGGGTAAATATATATATATATATATATATATATATATCAAGGGAGGCGCGAGAGCACTCTATCCCTTAATAGACTTCAAAAACGACCTATGCTAGAAATCTCATTACTTTGATCAATCATAACTCAAAAACCAATAAACCAAATTAGTTAAAACTTTGCACAAAATTTTCATTTGATAGGTTCTATAAGTGTGTAGAATTTCAGCATCATTAGTCAAGGCAACCCAGAGATCCAGAAAGGTCAGGAGTGATTTTGTGTTATCCGTGTGTACGTACGTACGTGTGTGCCACCCTGTATCTCATCAACTATTTGATGGATTCAGCTGATTTTTGGCAGAGATAGAGGTTCTAGGGTCTAGTTGATGGCATTTTAATTTCAGTTTACCATATACCTTAGTTTTCCAGAAAATTAAAAAAAACTTTAAAATTACCATTGTCTTGAGGCATAGCCTTTACAAAAGTAGTGACATTCCATGATAAATGCCAGTATACTGAAATCATATGCCCTTAATAGGGTTAAGATGAAAATTCATATACACTAAATGTACAAAAGCAAGGAAATTCCCAAATTTTTACACTTTTATTGTCATTAAGGGTATGACTACATATCAACCAAACCATTTCATTATCACATCACTACAGTATAAATCTATATGCATGAGTGGATGAAGTGTGTGAGGTGTGCTGAAGAAAAATTCCTACCAGTAAAATACATAGCCCTGTTGTGCTCGCATACCCTTAATGCCAATAAAAGTGTAAAAATTTGGGAATTTCCTTGCTTTTGTACATTTAGTGTATATGAATTTTCATCTTAACCCTATTAAGGGCATATGATTTCAGTATACTGGCATTTTTCATGGAATGTATATATATATAGTCTTAGAAGTCTTGCAACCTTTAAAACTATATAAAAAAAAATTAAAAAACAACTTTGTTGGAAAATTTATTTTGTCAATCAATCTTCTGTAATGGCTGCATTAGTTTACTCCCAAGAATTTACGCTAGTCTTCACACTGAATTATAATCTTAATATTTTTGTAGGGATCATCAGTTGTTTTCCATTAAAAACTGTTTCGGGATTTAAAAACAAAACAGTATTTTTTTTTTTAATATATATACATTGCTCGGGAGTATTTTTATTTCATTTTTTTTTGCTCATAACTTGTCTCTTATTGTAATAAATTTCTTTATGTAAAATATTAAAAATATCTTTTTTGAACTTAGGCAATGTGTTTAAAGAAATTGCTTTAATTTATTATTCATATAACATATATTAAGTGGATAAAAATGATTTCAACATAAGAAGAATCAATAATGCCTGATTTTTATTTGAAATAAGTAATCGTTTTATTAGGAAGATCATGAAAACAAAACTGTCCTTTTATGTATAGGTTGAAGGTAAAAATGCAACTAAAGATATGAATGAAATCAAATCGGCAGTTTAAAGACTTAAAAGTAATTGTTGAATTTCGCATCTTAATGAAAGATGACCATGTGTAAATGTTTTGAACGGTTTAAAATAAAAAAAAAAGACAAATGCTGTTTATAGCATTTTGTTACGTAATGCATGCATAAGGTAAATAGATGAAAATTAAGTTACCATAAGATGAATGAAAAATGCGGATTAAAAATGTCTCAAACTGTCATAATAAGAAAATGTTGTTATGCATGAAAGAAAAACTAATCATTATTTTCTATGACCGATCAGTTGATCATTATCGGTCATAGAAAGAGGGAACTAATATCAAAATGTAGACACAGAAATAAATATATTCTAAAATATAACAAAAATTTTAATGGCTAATAAAATAATATTTCAGTAAATTAATAAACACTTATTTAAAGTAAAAAAATATACGATAATCATGAAAATAAAATAAAAACAAATAATAAAATAATGACACTTTCAATAATTCACAAATAAGCCAGTTCACCTCTGAACTAATATGAGTTCAAATATTAAAATAAAAAAACAGATACGAACTTAATACATTTATCAAAGATAGTGAAAAATAAAGTAACCCCCGTCGTAAATAAAGTAACCCGTTTTTAGGGCGATAGCACTTGACATATCAAAGGCCTTGATAGGGTTTGGCACAAAGGTTTGCACCACAAACTTGCTAGTTATAGAATATCTGTCAATATCTTTGTAACCATCAAATCCTTTCTCTCTGATAGGTCTGTAAATGTAGTTGTAGTTACATTCTGAGATCATTTGTTGTCATCTATGCAGATGGCACATCTATGGCAGCACTTCGAAGAGCATTGATGCTCAAGACCTTGCTGATTCTCTCTCTTTTCCGACCTAGAGCTGGTGGTGCAATGGGCAAAAAATTCCTCTTTACTTTTAACACCTCTAAAACCAAGCTTTTCTCCTTTCGCCAGCAACGCTTGGATCCTTGTTTTGGCCTCAGTTAAAATGAATGGCTTTCTCCTTAAATAAGCCCATTGGCTTGATAAACTCCTAGGACTGACTTTCACTGTAGACCTAAAATGGAAGTCTTACATCAAATCTGTTGTTACTGTTGCTGGAAAAATGATTGGATCATTCTACCGCTCCAGAAAATACCTGACTCCTGACACAATCCTCTACCTGTATAAAAGCCAGATACATCCTAAGATGGAGTACTGTTGCCACATTTTGAGAGGTGCCACACCATTCTTTTCTGCCTTCACAGAATACAAAACCGGCTTTGCAATCTAGTGAGTAACAATCTCTTCTCTTCCCGACAGTCCTTTTTTTGCAGAAGAGACGTTGCTAGTCTTTCTCTACTCTATCATTATTTTCATGGTAGGTTCTCAAAATCTCTGGTAAAACATTCACAGCAAGAACTCGTCTATCAAACACCACTGCAAAGAACTTTCCGTTCTCTCTCTCTGTACCTACAACCAAACGTAACTTCCATGAACAGAGTTTCTTTCCAAGAACTTCTCATCTGTGAACTTTCCTGTCAACTACAACATAGTCGTCTTCAAGTCCAATGTCAACAAATACTTGTCGAGTCGTCCTCTTAAATAATCAAATCTTGTGCTTTCCACTCATTGTTAGTCTGTAAACTTCAGAATATTTGGTTATATTTTTTAAATTTTCTTTTTTGTGCTTGTTTTTCATTTTTAGCGAAGTGACATGAGTATTTATATACAAAATATAGAAAACTCCTGGTTATATTTTAAAAGTTTTTTTTTTTGCGAGAAAAGGGCACTTTCCATTTTTACTTTTTGTTTTTATTAAAAAAAATTTTTTTTCTGTGTTTGTTCTTCATTTTTAGCGAAGAAGTGTTTGTTTTCAATTTTGCGATACGCCTGGCCGAACTCCAGAATATTCACACAAAAAAGGCCAAACGGAATTTTCGATGGTCAAAACACACCAAATTCGTGAAATTTGGCCATAAAAAGGTCAATCTGGTTTTGCGCACAGCCCACTAGCCAGTCAGCCGGCCCGTATTCTGCGTTTTTACTGAAAGCAAAGTAGAACAAATAGTGGTAATGGTTGTTACCGAACGAGTCACGTGTACGTCTAGAGTAATGTACATGTTTGTTAACTGCAGTTAGTACGAAAGTAAATGCAAAAAAAGCAAAATCGAAAATAAAAAGGTAAAGGGAGACAATTCTGTTAGAATATACGCCTAGTTATCTCCCTTACATTATAGAACAGTTTTCATATTTAAAATACTACGATTAAGTGCTCTACGGACCCAAATTTTTATGTATTAACACGTCACCGCTTATCAAGGTACAAGGGCCACTCGAGGACAAAGGTTAATGGGTGTCAGATGGAGGTGTGACAATACAACGATGGTTGAAGTTGGGCAGAACCTGATTATCAAAGAGGACGACTCAACAAGAATTTGGTTTACATTGGACTTGAAAACGACCATGTTGTAGTCAGCTGGGAAGCAGCACCGTGATATCGTGTTCCACAGACGGGTAGTTCTTCGAAAGAAACTTTGCTCATGGAAGTTCCGCTTAGATTTCGGTACACAGAGGAAGAAAGGAAAATTATTTACAGTAACAAGACGAGTTTTTGCTGTGAATGTTTTATAGGGAGAACCATAGATTGGAGCTCAGTCGAGCAACTACGATGAAAATAGCGATAGAGTAGAGAAAGACTAGCAACCTCTCTTCTGTGAGAAAGAGGCTGTAGGGAAGAGAAGAGGACATCTCCCACTAGATTTTGAAGTCGCCTTTGCACTCTGTCAAGGCAGGAATTCTAATATATATTAACTATTAAATTGCTTTTAACGCCAATACGTAGTTGAAGCGAAATAAATTGTTTTGGACTGTTGAAATAATTTCCAACACTATTGATAATGTTTACCCATTCATTTATTTTTTAAATTTTTGTTTTTTATTGCTTATGTTTGAATTCATGTTTTGAAACATGACGTGAATCATAAATCTATGACGTCACACCAAAGCTATAATTATTTTGTTATGGTCATGTTTTAACCTCTATTCATAAGAAAGTCTAACTAGCTCAGTTTGTAGAACTTCAGACTAGATCTCAAGGTTTCGGTTTTGGTTTCGATTTCTGGTCATGGTATAATAGCTAAGGCTAGTAGTCGTAGCCTCACTATAAGTATAAGCACGGTAGACGGTAGTCATACGAGGAAAAACTCAACGCTTCTTTTAACATTAAACAAATCTTTATTTGGTATCATGTACCGTTGGGTATAGCTTAGAAAAAGGTAGCACTGGTGTCCGGTGGAAGGAAACAAAGTTCTTTTATTGCCCGGGGAGCGGTGCTCGGAAATCCAGTGGATGAGGGGGCAGGAGAGAGGTGAAGAAGAGTTCCTTCTAGGTTGACGGCCAGGGTCTCTCTGACGATCCGTTCCACCGTTCAACAGGGGTGCAAATAGTTCGCAAGGGACTAGCTGGAATCAATACGCCCTGTGAGTGGATTGCTTAGTTTAAGACCAACTTGCCCACAGTGGACGCATAAGAAATAGGTCCTATTTCAGACTGCTACATCGGCATCCGCTTTATTTGTTGGTAATTTATTATTTACTATTAATGCAATATTCTCCAAGATCTCTGATATTTCGAAATGAGACAAATTTCGTAATGCATTTATTATGTTCAAAAAATTGTGACTGATGGACAAAATCTCTATTTATATAAGATAAAAAAAATTCAAACATTAAAAATATAATTATTAAAAGGGTTTGAGTAATTCTTCACATTTCGAAGTGTTAGTGTTTATATAAATAAGTAAATATCTATTTTAATCTGTATCTAATAGATTCATCTATATCTATGTAAATAGATTATACATATTCGACATGTTTTATTTAATATGTTTTCAAACAAAATACATTGTATTCAACAGAAAATCCCTGATCTAAAGTTTAGATAATATATATATATATATATATATATATATATATATATATATATAAATGGATAATATAGAAATCAAAAATGATATTAGATCCTATCGAGATACGGTGAAGCTCAATATAGTAGATAGAGCATTTATATACGGATAATGAAGTGAAGTAATAGATACAAGTTGTATAGTTTACAAGTTTATTAACTCATCAAGTGTTCAAGCAAGGAATACAAATACAAAATGACTTTTTCTTCTTTGCACTGTCTGACTCCCCTCGGAATTTCAAACACAGAAATGTACCAAGGCTGCCGTTTGGTCTCTGGTGGAATTTTTCGACGGTATAAAACTCTCAATACAAACAATTAACCAATCAGATATATCAGAGGTGACACAGGAAACATTCTTTCTGAAAATGGAACGCAGAGAAATTTAAGAGATGAAAGATTTGAAGCTATGCCAATCAGCCCTTGAGTATCGATACACTCTGCAATAGAATGGAACAGCTGGGATCTTACTGAACTTAGATTTAATCTTAATGGAGACAACTGGGTGATCAAAGGAGATAGAACAGTAGATGCACACCATTCATGGCAAGTTGTCAAGAAGGCTTGCAAAATATACATCAAAATCGGATATGTGAGTGGGGTTTTCAATAATCTGCATCAGCTCATATGTAAGAGAAAAATCATGCCAGCACTTTCGTTTATCATCTTCTTAGTGGACTAGCCATTCATATATACACGTTAATGTCACCACAGACATGAATGTTAACAGATGGGTAAACAGACAGAAGAACTAGGAAACTAATGAGCATGCACAATGCACTACACCCTGTAGAGTATGGAAGATGTCCCTTCCAATGTCCGTCACTGTTTACTACTCAAAAACAAGATGGCCGCCTCCACTGATTGCTATATACCATAATAAGGGGGAGATAACTCTCGTTTACTTCTTCAACACAGGAGTAGATAACTCCTTTACCTATACACACCCAAAAGGTGATACTGACTGAATCTATGTAAAAAGAAGAGAATGAGTAAGAAGACTGATAAGTATATGATACTGCATGGATGATACGATAAAAGAACTAGAAAAATGCTGATTCCCATTGTAAAATCACCGTAAAAATGAACAATACAAAAAGCAGTGAAACTGGAAACAAAAAAGCGAGCAAAGAAAAGTAAGAAGAGAACCATCTGCACGGACGATTTATAAGATCAAGCAAAGAAGAAATGCACAAAAACATATGCAAATGACTATGAAAAGGACACTTGAAAAGAGAAACAGAATCATTACTGACAGTTGCACAAAACAATGCGATCAGAGCAAACTATATAAAAGCCAAGATAGACAAAACATAGAAAAACAGTAGGTGTAAACTTTGTGGAGAAAGAGAGAAAACGGTAAATTGCATAATAAGTGAATGCAGCTATGAAATGAGTAGATTAGATATTCCATTTTTACATTTGCGTAGCGACACACATGGTAGATTCCTTTTCTCCATTACAGGCACCACCATATTAAATATGTGTTTTCTTGGGTACACATAAGGGTAAATGAATAAACAAAAACAGAAGAAACGGTAATGAAAGAGACAACTGCTTTTGCATATACATACACTTATTTTCTCACAGAGAGGATTTGTGAAAAACAAACATAATGCATGATACACAAAAAGAGGGTGCACACTCACAGACGTCATTCCTTACATGTTAAAAGTCGATCGAAACAAACATGGATAAGCACAGAGAATGCGATGGGTTATGTAAAATAAATACAATTTACTTTTTATTACCTACAGCTAGTGGTGAAAGTGCCATGCTGAAATGGCTAGCTGTCTGTGGAGTCTCCCATCGAAATTGCCACCGAAATTTTACACAGTGGTGTAAAACCATATAAAAATAGAGAGCTAAGGTGAAACACGTCCACCTAGTTTCCAGCCCAAGCCAGAAACAGATGAAGCCTCAATTTCGAATCTCACACCACACACATTTGCAAGTCTTTTTCGTACTTAAAAATTGAAGAATAATTCTCACTCGTTGCCAGTGTAATTCCGGGAGAAATTACTTAAAAATTGTTCAAAAGACGTAGCTTGAATATACTAAGCCAACACAGCAAACTAATGTTATGGACCACCTTTACCGCCCACCCCATCAGATTCATTTTAGCAATAATTTGAAGGACATAAAATTATTGAAATTATTTTTAAAAAAAATAACTGAAAGCTCCAATTTTTGTGTTAATATAAGAAACACATTAAAACCTGATTTGACATGTTGACATATTCTTCTTCTTTCATATAAATCAAATGATTCTGGTGTTGGCATTAGTTTCCCCAATGTTTTTCTAGTTAGAAATCTTTCTGGAAAGACATCGGGTACTTACGGGAAGGACCACGAGAAGGTTGCCAACATCCCTAAGTAAAAGTGGTACTGTGGAACCGACTGGATTCGAACTTGGAACACCCAGGTCTTCAGCCCGTGTCAATATCCACTTAACCACCGTCACCTCCCAATATTGATATATTGACGGTGTGCTTATAATATATATTAATGTATGTGTGTTTATCAAGCTGCTGCTGCTCTTGACTACTGATTATTGAATTTGAACAGTATCAGGAGAAGCTATGTCCGCCCACTGTATATTTTGTTATTCCCGCCAATATATTGTTTTTTATATTCAGTTCCAAGAATACATTTAATCATCGCACGCGTGTATATTTTTATATCCTCAATTTGTATAATTTCTCGTTTCATTTCTTGCTTTCCAATCATTCTAAAAAGAATGAAGTAGCGGGTTGTTCAACTAACCTCAACTCAACATGACACGAGTGAATTCAGTTCTGCCATTTTGTGTTTTTGCAGGTAACATTCATTCACACAGAATCAGGGGAATACCAGTTCTATGAGTTGACCCTGCGATCCACAAAAGCTGGCAGTCTGGGCCTGATCGAATTAAGCTGCCCAGTCCGAACAAGTGTCCCCTATACAATCAGCGTTGAAAATCCATTGACCATGGCTGTCACATTCAATACCATTACGAATATTCCTGATTTAATTGCACCCAACCAAGTAATTATCGCTCCACAGTCAACAGTAAGTAGAGATCATTTTCTTTGTTTTTTAGTGTTGCATTTCTGGTATTCTTTAGGGGGGGGGGGGGTCCTAGGCTTATTAAATCATGCAGATCCTCTTAGATAGATCCACCCGCTCACTCAGCCACATAAGTGTTTCATATATATTTACTTGTGATATATTTTAGCGATCTTTACATAACTTGAAGTAAACATATTTCAAATTCTTTAACTAAACGAGAAAGAACATTTTTTCATTGTCAATAAAAAATATTCTTTAACAGCTTAAAAAACAATTATAATCTACATTAAAAGATAAGGGTTTAGCAAAATGATAACAAATAATAACTGAACTAGCGGGACCCGTGTAAATTACACGAAATGATGTTTTCAATACTAATTATCTTGTTCCTAACCTATACATTACTTTGTAAATGTTTTAGATTAAATTAAATTTGGCTCCAATTCATGAGTAGCATACAAAGATTCGGAAGGTCGTTGCTTTTGATGTAAGCGTGACACACAAAATAACACACACGCTATCGTATTAATATGTGTCTTCCCGGTCGTCCCCTTCCTACCCCCCCCCCCCCTTCGATGTAGAAAAAAAAATCTCAGATGTTGGTTGGGATCAAACTATAAACCAATCAGGCCAACGTCAAAAACCGACGTCAAAATCCTACGTCGCTAACCGTTGCACCAAAGAGAAATACTTGAAAATATTACAGAAAATTAGGTGACTTGAATGCTTTTTCGAAATCTAGGTGCGGCATGCATGCGCAGAGCTTTTGATGTAAGCATGACACACGAACACACACGCTATCGTATTAATATATAGATTATTCGGCAATGCAGGGACCCTACATTTGCCACCCACAAGCTTGATGTGCCTTAGGATAATCTGGCCTTGAGTGTTCTGTAAAATAATAATGATTAAAAAAACATTCCAGTTTCTTTAGTGAATGCAGAAGTCCTCTAGTCTTTTTCGGAGTTTTATTTTACTTTTAATATTCTCCATGTCGAGGCCTGATGAAGAGGTTGGGCATTATTAGATAGTGAAAATGGATAACCAAGAGATAAAAAATGTTCTAATTGGTCAAGCAAAAGAGAGGAGCATATTGAAATAGTCAGTTGTCTATGTAAGGAGATGATAATCAAAATTGCTATAAATTTATGATACAACCAACCAACCTGGCTGGAGATGATGGTCTGCAAAATTGAATCAAATCATATTATAAATATTGTACGTTGTTCATATTATCTGAGATATGCAGTCCATACATAGCAGTGTCCCTTGGCTGCCTACTGACTGGTGATGTTGTAAAATTAATTAAGATTATCTTCTTGTCTCTTTGGGTCATCCATACATGGTCTGATTGTACATTTTATCAACATATATGCATAATTAATGCTTTTCTCAATAATTACTTGACGTTAAGTATGTGTATATGTATCGGATTCACTCCTAAACTAATTAATCGATCATTATGAATTTTGGAACACAGCTGCTAGAGGCAAGAGTGGATAATATGGGCTATATTTAGTTTAATTTAGTTTTATGCAAAGGATACAAAGAGGAGTGGAAGCGCTTTGTGAAAATTCATATACATCCGATTTTTGTGAAATTTTAACAATAAGTATGAGACATATTAATACATGTGTCCCCAATTTCAGTTTCTTTGGAGTATTTTAAAGGGTTTTAGGTAGCATAACATGAACACAACCTCCCATTTCAGATTTGCCTTGAATTTGATTCATAGTCATTAGACACCAATTAAACAAGATTCCCTGAAATTAAATTTCTTCGTAAGACCCCTTAAGCTTAAGCCTTAAATTTGAGACATTTTCTAGAATCAAAATCATGTAATGAATGTTGATCAAAATTGGAATAAGAATTCTAGACATGAGGTTTAGTAGTATTGTCTCTTGATTTTAATCTTCAAAAAGGGACTAAAAGTTGTGCAAACTGTTCTGTTCGGGGAATTCATTTTACCCATCCTAAAACGTGTAATCTTCTAGTATATATATTCTTCTTCTTCTTCTTCTTCTTCTTTGGTCATCCATCAATTGATGGTGAAACAGTCATTATCTTTTATTGGTCCCCCGATTTATATTTCTTAATGCTTATTGTATATGCGGCACACCAAACCCGCACATAGTCCATGGTACTCCACTAACTGAAGCAGATATACCGTTCCATTGTCAAATATATATGATCATCTGCGAAGTGATGCTGTTCTCAAAACCAGATCATCAGTTTGTTGATGAGCGCAACTCCAACTACTGCTACCCGTCGAATAGCAGGATTTATGGTCAAGGTTTACTCTTCTAGATCCCCCGTGTTCTGTCTATATATGTGCTTATTGCCAGGGTAACCTCGAGAAGGATGTGGTTCCTCACTATGCACAGATGTTCATTCACTATGGAGGAGCTATATTTGGTGCATCACATAATGCTGGGATGCATGTAGACAAGTTAAGGACACCCTTGGAAGCCAATTCGGAAGGGTAATACCCCTTTGCAAACCCTTTATCTCTTATATTATAATTATTCTATGCTACTTATGTTCATCTATTCATCCCAAGCCAGATTTCAGGCACAAAAAGGAAAAACCAAAATAGAACAAGTTTCATAGATATCAAATTCATAAAAGTAACAATTATTATTTTAAAGATTTGTTTTAAAATCTTGTCTCTTTCGAGTGAAGCTCAATTTTTATTCAAATGCTGTGATATTTGAGTGGATGAAACTGTGGCGGAATTGATGATCTTGAGCCAGAATCGAGCGGTGGAGGTGGCCTGGACTTAGTTCTTCCCCGCAGTAAGAGGGTCCGCCTTTGCCTGGCTTGCAGATGGAAAGGGAAATAAGTTTTGGCTTACTAGTTTTCTAGTGAGGATTGAACTCACAACCTCGAAGTAACAAATCTACTGGTTGCTGCACAACAATAATAGATTTAATTATCATGACAAATAGTGAGCCAGCGGATTATGTTTTTTCTGATTGGTTAAGCGGAATTAACTGAGGGAAAATCTGCTAATAAAAAGACAAGAAAATCAGAAGAAAAGGGGAACGAGAAACGTGAGTGTCAAGTGAGATTCTGCGGTGAGCCGAATTGTTTTCGTTCATTGGAACTCGAAGTTACACAGAGGGTTTTTGTGCTTCTACAGGAATTGAACCGAACTGAGTTTTTTTTTGTTTGTTTAACGTTTGAATTCCCAGTTATAGAAACGTCTCATATTCAGAGGGAGAAGGGTATTTTAAAATAATCATTTGGTGAGTATCAGCAGCAGCAGCAGTGGCCTGTGGTCGCCCATCTGATCATTAGTCACAGATTCTTTACAAAATCTCTGTTGTCTTTTCCAGCGTCCCGTGAAGATCGAATACCAGCCAATCAAAGTTGGAGAAAGCAGTGGCAAATTCGAAATGACCAGCCCGGAATTGGGCCACTACCATTATGATGTGAAGTTAAAAGCAACACCGGCCGCTCCAGAGAGACCAATCTACTTTTGCACTTCCTTTGGACTGACAGTCAATCAGACAGCCAAGTTTCTCAATTTTTGTAAACAAAAATCTGATTATGTCTGCAAGGTAAAGCCATGTTTTTCTTTTTGTTTGTTAGGGATGGTGGTGCTGGGGGTCTTTTTTTCTTTCAATTTTTAAAACTCTATGCACATTTTAAATATAACCATTTGCCCCAAAAAGACAAAAATAGTTTTTCTTGTTTCATAAGACTGTACTTCACTCATTTGTCATTTGTCAGATTCGAAAAAGAGATATTGACTTTGTAATGTTTTCTTAGGAGTGTGGATTCTGTTTAGAATGTAAATGCAATCTCAAAATGATCCCTCATTTATTCATTTCTTATAAATCAGATGATTCTATTGTTGTCATTGGTTTCCTCAATATCTTTCTAGTTAGAATTCTTTCTAGAAAGAAATCGGTATTTACAGGAGGGACTATGTGAAGTGAAAAGTGTTTCTGTGGAATGAACCGGATTCGAACTTTGCACACCCAGGTTGTCAGCCCCCCCCCCCCCCCCCCAAATGATCACTGACTTTCTGACATGGTCCTGGATGTGAATGTAAAATTATATCCACGTGGTGAGGCCTCAATTTTTGGTGCTTTGAATAGTGTGGAGTCACCCATTAGTTGTTATTACTCCCAGGTCAACTCTGACCCAGAGTTGTAATACCCGTCAGGTATGGGTTAAATAGAACTATCATACACAGAATAAATTGCAAAATATACGAGGCCTTTCTAAAAAGTATCCGACCGTAGGCCAGAAAAAATATTTAAAATATGTGATGGGGTTGTATACCTACAAAAAAATTAAACTACAAACCATTCATATATAAAAAAAATGACCTTCGAATTTATCAGATGAGGATCAGTAATTTATATTATTTGTATTATTCGGACTATTGTTCTCATCGGTTGTTATTTTCACGACATTTCGGCCAATGTAACTTCCGAACTTCTTCAGGTTCTTCTTCTTTTCAAAGTTGGGAATCTTTGTATTGATTTATCTACCTCCCACAAGGTAAGATATGACACAAGGTCGGGAAAGTGGGATTAGATAAGCCAGCACTCGAAAGGTGAGCACTCTGGCCATTTAAAAATTGCCTGGGCAGCCCCGTCGGCATTCCCCGGTAGGGGCGCCTCAGGCGATTAGCAATAAACTAACCCCTTCTCAAAGGGTGAGAAGGCAAAGCCTGGGAGGGTGGACCTCCTAGAACTGCACAGGACAGCGTGCAGTATCCATCGGAACAGATACTACACTTTGATCTTGACCAAAAGGCCAACAACTTTGTAGCACTCATAAATAATTACTTATTTACCTTCTCGGAGAACAGTCCCTGTTAGGCGAAATGTTTACTCACTAACCCTAACAGCTTGCAGGGCGCATTTATTTCATCAGTCCCAAGAAGGACTTCTTCAGCCCCTTTAGGAATCATGAACAACAATCATAGAGATTTGTGAAAGCAACCAAGAAGCCCACTCCCCTTTCCCCTCTCCTGCTTTTTATTCACTGGATTCTCTAGCACCAGCCATTCTCCACTGGAAGAATTACTGCTCGGAGAAAAGTGACAGCCAAACTTTCTAATTCTTCATTTCACTCGGACACTGTTCAACTTTGTTCCACCTGTACCAAACGGTGTAGATAACTTTAATGAATGAACCCTTTCGTTGTTGTTATAAAAAAGGTCTTGTTTTTCCTTTCGTGCTAGCTCGGAAATACAGAATTCCGAACGAAACCCTTTATTCAATGCACTGTTCTCATTCTGTCACCATTGTCGAGTAAAAGTGTTAATTTTTATGTTATTCTTAGTTTTAATCACCTGAGCGAACCCTAACCCTAAACTTGAAGTGGACTGCCACTTAGAACTAATTGTTACCTGTTACGCCACATGAACATTGTGAAAATAACAACCACGATGAGAATAGTAGTCCACACAATTCAAAGGTTGAGATGCAGAAAAACTCAACACCCAACCAAATTTATGATATGTCGACACCGATACCATTTTTAACTTAAAGTGTAAATTTTTAGATTATTCTTAGTTTTAATCACCCTAACCCTAACACCATTTCAATGTTGACACTTAAAAATATCAACAAAGAAAACTAATGTACATAAAGTGCCCATTTTCACATTGTATTTATGTTGTAAACTTAATAAAATAGGTTTAATGTTTTCTCATAAACATTATTACAAATCAATTTCAGGGTTGAAAACTAATTCATAAGATATTCTATTAACTAAAGAATAATTGAAATTGCTTCTAAAATTTTCAGCTTTTTTTCAGACAAGGAATTTGTTTGCAAAAGTCTTTTAATTGACAAGGAATTGTCTTTCATCTGTAAAATAATGCCTAATGAAACGCTTTTCTGATTTTGGATTAATTTGATAAACTCTGTCAGTTTGTAATTAAATCGCTTTTGTGGCCAGATTTTCTTGTTTCACATTCAAAAGCCTTTCCTTTACTCATGCCATTTTTCAGATTCGAAAAACAAATATTGCTTTTTAGAAACGAGGCTTCTGCTTACAATGTCAGAATGATCACTGAGTTTTTGAGATGCACATTGACACCATTTCAAAGTTTACATTTGTAAATAAAAAGGAAAGATAAATCATTTTATGGCATGTCAGAAAGTGAGTGATCATTTTCACATTGTAAACACAGTCGTTTAAAAAATTTACAAAACCTACTTATTACTACTTATTATTACTTATTACTACTTATTATTACCTATTACTACTTATTATTTATTATTACTGATTATTACTTATTACTACTTATTATTACTTATTACTACTTAGTATTACTTATCATTACTGATTATTACTGATTATTACTTATTACTACTTATTATTACTGATTATTACTTATTACTACTTATTATTACTGATTATTACTTATTATTACTGATTATTACTTATTATTACTGGTTATTACTTATTATTACTGGTTATTACTTATTACTACTTATTACTACTTATTATTACTTATTATTATTTATTATTATTTATTATTACTGATTATTACTTATTATTACTTATTATTACTTATTACTACTTATTACTACTTATTACTACTTATTACTTTCAACATATAAAAAATGTGTGATTACTTTTTCTCGCACAATTCTTGAATTCTGATGATTGGTGAGATTGCGTCTCAGTTAAAGCATGAACCTCGAGAAATGGAGTGGCGACTCTTGTAGCATGTCTCACTGGTGCTGGCATAGCGATAATGCTTTCACCATTATTACGGCAGGCAGGGCCATACCCCCCTCCCAACATATTCTGTCCTTAAGTAATTATTCTGTTATTGAATACATGATAATAAAATTAGATTGCATAATTTTTTCCATAAGGGAACTGAGACGACAGCCATAATGGCTGGTGTCTTCCGGTGCTCTCGTCTTGATAGAGTTAACATTATCGGCTGCCAACAACTTCATTCCAAGCTGTTCTGTTTGAACATATGAGGTTTCAGGTCTCTTTAAGTTTTGTAGGTTATCCCACACTAGTTTTATGTCTATTTTCCTTGGTATCATTTATAACAATATGGAAGCCATGTTGTTTTTTGGTCAATCAGTAGGGTTTTTTTAAGTAAGTTTGATGTAGTTTTTGGTGCTTGCTGGGTTGGTGTTTCTGATGGAACTGGAAAACATGGCTCTGGGACTGATTAAGTCCTGCAGAGGCCCGAAAAACTAAGAATATTATCCCCCCCCTCCCCCAACACATTTAATTTGAATAAAATGTATTACATGAAAAAGAATAAATCATTGATTTATTGAAATGTTTGGAATATATGTTTATTACATGACCTGCGAAATAAAATAATGTATATTCTAACAAAGATTTAAGACAATATGACCTCAGAGGATGATTAAACCTGGACAGTACAGGGAGATGTGTGCAGAACAGGAGACTTTGATGGTTTGGCTACATTAAAAGAATGGATGAAAGTTCTTGGGTTAGTAGATGTAGAACTGTTGAGTTCGTGGGTTCAGTTCACTGGAGAAGGCCAAGGAAAATATGAGAGGAAGTGATAAGGATGGATTTGAGAGAAAGAGGGATACATAAAGACCTGGCCAGAGATAGGTTACTTTGGAAGTCAATTTTTCAAAGCATGCATGCCACCATGTAAAATGGATGTTAAACCGAATATGATGATGATTATACGTCAGCATTAAATAATCCAAAAACGGTTGATTTGCTATTAAACAAACCAAACCATTATTATGAACCCGTCTCAGAACAGGTATTCCAACTCGTATACATATATAAATATGTACACAGCTCTTATTATTTCTTACTCACTTGGAGTTCTCACAAAGTCATTACCAGTGATCGCTGGCAAAAAATAGGTGATGTTCCCTAGAGACCAAGTGACAACAAGTTTCTCCAGATTTCCAGTACTCTCAGCTCTATCTGATCACTATTGCAACTCACTTTGCATTCTCACACCAGCCGTTTACCATTGAATTCTTGCTAATAATGGCTGGTATTTTTTCTCTGATATTTCAGTGACACTAAGAGTATTTAGTACTCACCATGCCCTTCAAGTGGAGGTCTGGATGGTGCTTTCCCCATTTGGTCTTTACATCCTCTCGAACCTTCCATGGTCATTTTCTGTGGTCCTAGCTGATTTTTGGGTATTTTTGTATGGGATGGAGAAGTATTATTTTACTGAAAGGCAGTTTTTTACACAAGTCGTTATCAGTGATTGCTCATTGACAACAAATCTCTCCAGATTTCCAGTACTCTCCACCTCTTTTGATAACTATTGCAAATGACTTTGCATCATCACAAAAGCCACTTACCATCAATTTCTCGCTGGCAACGACTATTGGTCTTCTTTGGGATTTGAATGGTAATAAGCCCCCCCCCCCCCTCCCAGGTCCCAATACTCTCCGCACTCTTCCAGTGGAGGTCTGGTTAGTGCTTTCCCTCTTCGATCTTTCCATCCTCCTTAACCCTTCATGATAATTTGTGTGGTATCAGCCGAGGCTGATGCCATCTAATGTGTGTGTGTGTGTTTTCTCCTCCAGGGGTAAGTGGGTGTCAGTTTATGGAATTTCTGGTAGTTTCAGTTCCTTTGGGTTCGTGTAATGCAATGCTATTTTAAAACAACCCTGAGGTGGGGATTGCTGCTAGTATAAAATATGTTTTGATGGTGGATCGATTCTAATTTGAGAAGAAACAAATTTCCTTTGTTTCATCAAACTTTAATTTATTTGTATTTTCAAACTTTTTAAGCATGATCATGTAATCATCATCATCATCATCATCATCATCATCATCATCATCATCATCAGTTTAACGCCTGTTTTACATGCTGGCCTGGATGGCTTTAAGAAATTGGTTTCCAAACTAACCTATCTCTGGTCAGGTTTTTATTTATCCCTCTTTCTCTCAAGTCCATTTTTATCACTTTCTTCCATGTTTTCCTTGGCCTTCCGCTGTGAACTGAATCTGCTAACTCAACTGTTCTACATCCATTCTTTAACCATGCCCATACCATCAAGATCTCCTGTTTTGCCCACATCTCCCTATAAGTCTCCAGATTTAATCTTCCTCTGAGGTTATCAGATCTAAGCCTGTCTTTAAGACTCACATTACACATCCATCATATCATTTTCATATCATTTCTATTCATGCAACGCATGTCCTCAACCCTCACTGTCCAGGTTTCACATCCATACATTATCACACTGTGTACACATGCCTGATAGACTCTTTCCTTGGTCGACAGTGGTACCACTCTGCTGGTTAGTAATGGCAGAAGTTTCGTGAACTTACTCCATCCACTCCTAACTCTTGCAATCATACCAGCACCAACTCCTCCCTGTGCTCCAATGATATCACCAAAATAACAAAATCTCTAGAGAACCTCAATAGCTTTGTTATCCAGATATACTTTCTCCACATCTGAGTTCTCATCCAACTCCATTGTCTTACACTTCTTGCACACAAATTGGTTATCCTTTCTCAGCCTACCTGTAATTTATCCGCACTTCAAATACCACAAAATATTGAATTGCACCCAACTCTCTTTCCACAAATTGAGTAGGAGAACTTTAATGTATTTGTTTGCAACGAAATTTCAGTGTCTATTCCTGTTTTAATTGTCCTTCTCTTTTGGTTTTCAGGTGGCAAATACAGATTTCCATGTTGATAAATCAGTGACAGCCGCTTCAGGGTCACCGTCTGGGACAGAAGTAGCGGTCGATATCACTTTTGAACCTTCTCGCCTCGGACAACAATCGAGTGTGCTCACAATGACGTCAGGCATTGGCGGTGAATATGTGTTTCCACTGATTGGGATGTGCACTCCACCTAAACCACAAGGTCCTTTTGTAGTCAAGCCCGTGGCCCCGATTAATATTGTGTTCCGCAATGTTTTTGATACCAAAACGACGTTTACTTTCCAAGTGGATAACGAACTGTTCCACCTGCAGAAGAAAAATGAATTGATCAAGCCGCACAAGGATTACCGATTGACTGTCAACTTTGAAGGCAACGACAGCTCTTCAAAAGCGGACGTGATGGGAAAGCTCATCGTCTCCTGTCCGCGAGTCACTGGAGAAACCACAAACGTACAGTGGGTGTACTATCTGAAAGGAGTTACATCCTAAGGTTTATGACACCTAAAAAACATAATCAATAGGTCAGTCTGTTTATTTTTCAAAGGGCTGTTATACTTCAAGACTTTCATTTTGCATTCTCCTTAGACAAGAAGCCCTTCCTCGAGTAAAACAATGGATTTTATGTGTTATGAAAAAAGATTTTGTAGGATTGTTATTCAATAAATTTCATGAATAAAATCTGTCATTTTGTAATAATTTGATACATTTCTTTTTCTTAAATACTTCTTCTATCTTCTTCCTCTTCTTCTATATATACAGAAGTCAATGTTTGTGTATTATAAAAATCAATATGTTAACAGTTAGAACATCCAAGTAAGTTTCAATAAGGGTTAAATTTTTTCAAGGAATCTAAAGACACCATTGAAATTTTCCATCTGGGGCCACTAGGGGCAATTATTGGTTAGAAGTCATTTTCTTCGTTTCATAAAACAAAAATAAAATTAAACAAAGAATATCTCAGTGAAGAATGTATTTAAAAAGGTTTAAACATTTAAATAATTCTTTTTATTGGTATTTTTAAGAATTATAATTAAATAAAAAGAAATTTGTTTTGGTTCGTTAAATCCATTTGCCGTTTTATAGCTATCTCTAAGAGTTGCAGTGTCAACAAATAATTTTTTTATTTAGAAAACACCACAGCATTAACAATTTTATTACTTGACCTCATATTGCAAAAGTTATTTTAAACTTTTCTTTCAAGGCCATATTGTAAAGATGGCTATATTTTAAATTATTTCTAATAGGGGTGGGACGTAATGGGTGAAAATTTCAGATTCATGCGAGTAGTATTTTTTTGTGTTCATTTATACATAAATAACACTAAACAATCAAACATTTTGAAAATTTTGCAAAATTCAGAAGGTGCAGGCCACTAGTTTTTGGCTATTTTACATTCATGAAAACCCTTTCACAGCCTTAAAATGGTCCTAAATTAAAGTACTATATCAGATTTAACCATCTATATCCATTCATAGCTTTTGAGGATGTTTTAGGACCTGCAATGTTGCATGAAACCACTTTTTCACCGAAAAATGATGGATTTTGAGTCCCGTGGAGCCCTAACGGCTATTTTTGGCCTGCACCTTCTGAATTTTGCAAAATTTTCAAAATGTTTAATTGTTTAGTGTTATTTATGTATAAATGAACACAAAAAAATACTACTCGCATGAATCTGAAATTTTCACCCATTACATCCCACCTCTATTTCTAACCAGCAATATGTCTCCACACATGCAACATTGGGAGAATTTTAAGGGATGAAGAAATCAATCATTAACATATTTACATTGTTTTGGTTTTGGACTATTGTCTCCAACGATTATATTTATATTTATACAATTTTGTTGTCTAGATTTTGGGGATGAGAAGTTGTCACAGTATGGTCTGGCGATATATCAAATTTTGAGCTGAGCTGGAAAGTATCAAGACAAAGCTCCTTTCCTTTCACAATTTCAGGCAACATGAATTTGAATAAGTACAAAGAAGATACTGCCAAGTCTGCTGCAAAGAAGGTAGGCTCCCTCAACCGGGCAAGAAAACTTCTCACACCTGCCAATATACTATATCTCCATAAATCCACTGTTCTCTCATGCATGAAGTATTGTTGCGATATCTGGGCTGGTGTGCCAACCACTAGCCTCTCCCTCTTGGACACGGTGCAAAAAAGAATTTCTAACCTAATATGTCCCGCACTGTCTGCCAAGCTCCAGTCCCTGTCACATCACTGCAGTTTTGCATTCCTATGCTTGTTTACAAGTACTTCCATGGAATGTGCTTCAATGAACTTACGGTACTTGTACCCCCTCAGCGAAAACAACCCCGACCCACCCGACTAGCGTCAAAATCCCACCCCTTCACTGTAGAGGTCCCCAGATGCCAAAAGCTTTTCTACTATAATATCTTTTTTCCTTGAACTGCTTGCCTTTCGAATTCCCTCCCTGCTCACTGTTTCCCTGACCCTATACAGAAATTTAAATGTAATGTGTACAAATATCTTGTTGCCCAACTCCCCACTCAGGTTGCCCCCCTATAAATCTGGCCCCTATCACAGTAGCCCCTTATGCTTCAGTGGCAAAATGCCTTGTTTGGTGTGGAAAAAGGTAAAAAAACACATAACTAGCACCACCAGCAGCTTTTGAAACTGAAACAATATTTGATCATCTTTGCAGTTTCATATTGTCTTATTGAACCTGTTGATGACATAACATTATATTACATTACAGGGAAGTAGCGCTTGATATATCCAAGGCCTTTGACAAGGTATGGCATAAAGGGCTTCTCCTGAAAATACGCTCATACAGTATTACTGGGCAATTACTTAATATAATTAAATCCTTAGTAGCCAAAAGAAAGATCCAGGTTGTCCTCGATGGCTGTTCATCTAAGCAACATGACATAAATGCTGGTGTACCCCAGGGATCTATCCTTGGACCGTTATTGTTTTTGATCTTCATAAACGATCTCCTTCATGACATTGAGTTTGAGATTGGTTTATTTGCTGACGACACCACGCTTTACTCTCGCCATGTTGGCAAAACAGACGCGATCATATCCGAGGCAATGGCTGAATCCTTAGAAAATGACCTCCAGGCTGTAGTGGATTGGGGTCATAAATGGTTGGTAACTTTTAATGCCGCAAAGACAAAGCTCTTTTCCTTCAACAACTACAAGAAACCACTCCAATCACCGATTGTCATGGCAAATAACACTCTACCTGAGAGTTCAACATTCAAACTCCTCGGCCTAACCTTCACAGGTAACATGAATTGGAACAAATACATTGAAGACATTGCCAAGTCTGCAGCAAAGAAGGTGTGCTTCCGCTACCATGCTAGTAAACTCCTCACACCTGACATTATCCTGTATCTCTACAAAGCCACCATCCGCCCATGCATGGAGTATTGTTGCCATATCTGGGCTAGTGCATCATCTACTAGTTTCTCCCTCCTTGACAAGGTCCTAAAAAGAGTCGCCAACCTAATAGGTCCCTCACTGTCAACCAAGCTCCAGTCCCTGTCCCATCGCCGCAATGTAGCATCCTTGTGCTTGTTTTACAAATACTTCAATGGATTATGCTCAAATGAACTGGCTACTCTGGTGCCCCCTCGACGTAAATTCACTAGACTAACTCGAAAATCAGCTAAATCCCATTCATTCACTGTGGAGGTCCCCAGATGCTGGAGAGCTTTCTACTCCAAAACCTTCTTTCCTCGTGCTGCTGGCCTCTGGAACTCCCTCCCTGCCCCTGTTTTCCCGACGGTACTGGCATGCAGAAATTTAAAACTAATGTAAACAGACATCTCGCTGCGCAGCTCCCAATTTAGGTTGTCCAGACCTTCTCCCTTTTTTCTCAGTAGCCCCTTACGTCTACAGTGGCCTCCTGCCTTGTTTGGGGTGAACTATGTTAAAAAAAAAAAAAAATTACATGATATTAACAATCACCGCTTGATGTCACGTTAAAATGGGAAATAATATTCATATGCATGGACCATTTATGCACGGTGAGGTTTTTCCTATAGGTCTTATTCATATTTATGCACAGTGAGATTTTTCCCATTTGGCCTTATTCATATGCATGGACCATTTATACACAGTGAGGTTTTTCCCATTTGGCCTTATTCATATGCATGAACCATTTATACACAGTGAGGTTTTTCCCATTTGGCCTTATTCATATTTATGCACAGTGAGGTTTTTCCCATTTGGCCTTATTCATATGCATGCCCTATTTATACACGGTGAGGTTTTTAGATTTGGCCTTATTCAGATGGATAGGCCATTTATGCATGGCGATGTCTTTCCAATTTTCCCATTTGGCCTTATTCAGATTGATGGGCCATTTACGTACAGTTATATTTTTACGATTTTGCCTTATTCAGACAGATTGGGCCATACACGCACGAGGATGTTTTCCCTATCTCTAAATATGATCGCTGTTGATTGTGAATTGTATAAGCTGATGTTTCTGACATACTTTAATCAGACAAACTGCTGATTTCGACGCTTTATAATTTTTAAATTAATAGATGTTCATGCAGAGTGCGACATGAATGTTCGTATAAACTGTTGCATTTAAATTTGTTGCATTTTGAATCTTTTGGTGTTATTGTTTAATCAATGTTCTATTTTTCAGCATGGCTCTCTAGTATTTATGTTTTACAACATATAATCAGTCTCCCTTATCCTAAACATGTGTCCATAACAATCCAAAATTCTACGACCCGTACAACAGCAGAGAATCATTCAGGATGAAGACCTAAGAATATTAATTAGTAACAAGAAAACAAAAAATGCTTTCGGAGTTGATGTCTTATGAGGACTTGTTCATCTCTCTCTAAAATTTGTCAAGTAGTTTTGGAGACTACAAATAATCGACAGACAAAATCTGTTCAATTATGATATGGATTTCAGGTTGCTTGAAAAGTGCTACGGGTGGTGTTATGTAACCTAGATGGTTGGATGATCGGCGACTAACTCAGCCCCCTTTACTTGGTTTGTCTAATGAGAAGGATGGCTTGACACTCATGTCAGAAGAATAAAAAATAAGACCTGTCAAAGGGTTAGGGATAAACTCACTTGTAAGTTGTAAAAAAAAAATCATTATCGTCATCACATGTTTTACTATTTATGTACGCCAGCTCGATAAGGCACAAACACTGGCTGGGGCTAATTCTCTATTCAGGCAATCTCGGCCTGTCGTTCAAGCAACCTCTGATTCCTATCATCATTCAGGCAATCTCGGGTCGTCAGCCTAAATTATCTGAAATATTTCTTGTGGCATCATTGAAATAAAAAAATAAAATGGATTTAGTCACAACTTTCAGCTGTGAATATTATGAAATTGAGAGTTTAGTTTTGACAACTATCTTTTTAGGTCCATACCTAAAAAGATATTTGCTAAAGATAAACTGGATTTTTTTATATTCCCTCTTAAGCCTAAAAAAAATGTTTGTTTACTTGTTTACAAAAATGTTCAGACTCCCTGTCCCATCGCCGCAATGTAGCATCCTTGTGCTTGTTTTACAAATACTTCAATGGATTATGCTCCGATGAATTGGCTATTCTGGTGCCCCCTCGACGTAAATTCACTAGACCAACTTGACAATCAACTAAATCCCATTCATTCACTGTGGAGGTCCCCAGATGCCGGAGAGCCTTCTACTCAAATAGCTTCTTTCCTCGTGCTGCTGGCCTCTGGAACTCCCTCCCTGCCCCCTGTTTTCCCGACGTTACTGACATGCAGAAATTTAAAACTAATGTAAACAGACATCTCGCTGCGCAGATCCCAATTTAGGTTGACCCCCCCAACCTTCTCCCCTCTTCTTTTTTCTCAGTAGCCCCTTACGTCTACAGTGGCGTCCTGCCTTGTTTGGGGTGAACTATGTTATAAAAAAATAAAATTTAAAAAATCTTAAATAAAAAAAATTTTAAATTTGAATTTTTTTAACACAATAACAAATCTGCATAACGTGAAAGTAGAACCGTAATTAGAAAATCTTTGTAAAAAGTAAAAATAACCAATTTTTTTCAGACGTAAGTGAGAATAGTAAAAAAGAAAATACCAGTCAAACTGTCCCCTTAAGTTTGAAGGAAAAAGTTTGTTTACTTTTTAGTACGCGCGTTTGATTTTTTAAAAATAGTAAATGAAAATTATTTCCCAAAAAAAACAAGCAGTCGTCGATAATGACTGCTTGTTTTTTAAAGAAAAGTTTAAGAAAACAGTTTATTTGTGTTATTGTGCATTTTTTAGTTATTGTGTTAAGAAATTTCAAATTTTAAAGAAAACAGTTATTTGTTTTTAATTAAGATTTAGTCCGAACATTTTTGTAAGGAGTAAACAAACCATTTTTTTTTTTCAGCTTTAAGAGGAAATATTAATATTTTGGAAAATTTATTTTCTTTGCCATTTAGCAGTGTCGGAGGGGAGTGGGGAGGTCAACTTATTGCCATTATATATCAGTCTTGCCTTGTTCCTTTACCTATCATCATCATCATCATCATCATCATCGTCATCATCGTCGTTACTAGAGAAAGGTCGAGTTATCCCGGACACTGTCTGTAAAAGATACAGACGTAAAAAAATCATTTTGAAGGAAAATATTGAATAAAAAAACGACGAGAAAGGCCTTCAAAGAAAAAAGTTAAAAACCAGAGTTTTTTAAACAAAAATTATTAGGGTGAAGAAAAGCCCAAAGATTTATAACCCAATACGGTTTAAAAGAAAAGTGAAGAAATTGTCCCTGAGAGAACTTTTATAAAAGAATTCCCGGGCATTTTTAACAAGAGCCAACAAAACAAAAAAAGGGGTGAAAAAACAAAACAAATATACAACAAATAAATGTTACCAAAAGCAAGATAAATTACTCTTCTATCTACCTGGATAAGTTTTTTGTGTTTTAATTTATTTTAAAAAGTTTTTTTTAGTTCAATATAGAACTAACGTCAACTTTGGTACATTAGAACGAAAAGAAAAATGGCTGACATTTGTGACCGACGCCACAACTGGTCAGGGGATATATGTGCGACCTTTCTTTCTTTGTTGACTCAGCCCTTCTTCGTCACTGAAGTAGAGAAGAGGGGGTGATCTCGTGGGAGTACGTTGCCCGAAGATTCCAGCCAATCAAGGACCAGCAGGTCAGCTTGACCACGCAAGATTTGACTCCCTATAAAAGAAGGCACACATTTCCTTTCTCTTTCTTTTTCCTTCTGTTTGCTTGCAGAACGCACGCAGAGGAGATCGTCGACACTCCGCCCCCCACCGGCTCGAGGTGGGGGAGGCAAAAAGGTAACCTCTTTTAATTCCTACCAAGAATAGTGAACTCATTTCAGTTGCCACACAAAAATACATCACATACACCACTTTTACAAACATGAACTTACAAGCAGAACTGTCGCACCCCTTAAGAATATGAACTCTACAAATGTCTTAGTCAAATAAATTGTTTTGTTGTTTAATATAAATGTTTTTCTCTTAATTATTAATTTTATAAAATACCATTCTTGTGTGTTTAGCTTTCTTATTCCTTCATTTTCTTTTTAATATAATTTTAGATGATAATAATGTTTTTTTTCTTTCCCTTTGTTTGTTTCAATCTATTAATTATATCCACACATGGTTCGGCCACTTCGACCAATCCACACGTGGTCGGGCCACGTTCAAACAGTGGGAAGGACATGCTGCTACAAAGGCATCTCTCCCACAACCTTTGGTCGGGGGATTCATTCTCCCATAACCATTTGTCCGGCAATCCCTCACCACTTCGGTTTATCCTTTGTCCAAAGAACTTTAACCCCGGTCATACATTACATGGTCACATAAATCTCGATAATCGCTCAAAAATCGAAAATTAAACAGAATCACAGCTAATAACTGTCATCAATCGCGCCAAAATGTAATATTCAACCGAACTATATTTTTATTACCAGTATTTTTGCGTAATTTTCGACTTTTGAGTGATTATCGAGACTCCACATTTTTTCATTCTAATGTAACAGAGTTGACATCAGTTCTGTATTGATCAACAGAAAATAGTTCATTCATGTAAGCTGCTACAAACTAAAAAAACACTTTAAAATAAGTTAAAACACAAAAGAATTTATCCAGGTAGGTAGAAAAGTAACTTATCTTGCGTTTGGTAACATTTATTTGTTGTATATTTGTTTTTCTTTTTCACTCCTTTTTTTGCTTTGTTCGCTCTTGCTAAAAAATGCCTGAATTCCCTTTTGATGGAAAAGAGGATAGATTTTGGGCAAGAAAATCCAAGAACTTTTAACCTTTTGAAGAATTATTTGAAAAAGAGAATTCGGTTCGAAGCGACTTATTCAAAAAAAAAAAAAAAAAAAAAGAAGATATCAGAAAGAGAGGAAGACAAAAAAGAAAGAGACATTTGAAGAATGGGGTGAAATATCTTATGTTATCGATCAACAGCTGTTAAAAGTTGAGATCTCATCAGGCAGAATAATAATCTGATCCTTCCCGTAGATCATATTTTGAAAGAACTAATATATATATATATATATATATATATATATATATATAAATATATATATAATTAACGATAAGTGAAGTATCATTAAAGTGATCTATCGTGATAAAGTAAAACTCAATATGTTGAGTAGAGCAATCGATTTAAAGAAGGAAAGATGAAGATATAAAATTACATAAAATTGATACAAATTTTATTACATCGAAAGTTCAGAGGCAAGGAGTTACACTAATCCTTAAACCATGGTTTTTCAAAGATAAAACTCTTCTCGTTAGAGGATAAAATTCGGTAATGTGGTATTTATAATAAATAAATATTACCTGTTCCATTTCACTTTGAAAATTGAAGAAAAAATAACAAAAAAGGTTGGGGATGAAGAAATAAATGGCCGAGAGGGAGAATGGTAGCAGTATTGAGTAGCCATTACCGAAGACAAAAGGGGACGCTATGGGGCAGATCGCAAAATAGAAAAAGTTTGTAGATTTGGAGAAATGTTTGTAGATTTGGGGGAAGTTATAAAAAGATTTTTTTACAGGGTTTCAAATAAAAGGCAGAGGATTCAAAAATATCTCACTTAGTCCGTAGGGATTCGTGTCTCCTTTTTGTGTATAGTTCCGTAGAATTACAAGTAAAAATCCATTGACTGATATTTTAAGTATCCAATTTGGCGGATCCGAGGCAAAGATTGTCTGTTAAAAGACGCTATGTGGCAAGGTTCATATCTGCCTTCAAACACCTGGCTTATATATATATATATATATATATATATATATATATATATCGTACATGTATTATTTTTGTTTCCAATGAAACTCCAGTGTTTATAAAAAGTGCTCAATAACAAGCTAAGCTGTTTTTTAGTATACATTTATATTTATACAAACATTTTTGGTTACATATGTGCATACATGTTTCAGCTGCACCCTCTTTCATTTTTTCTAAAGGTCTGAGGAAGTCGGCTCTCGAAAGAGGGTGCAGCTAAATCATGTATGCACATATGTAACCAAATAAATAAAAATTTATACATATATATATATATATATATATGAGAGAGAGAGACAGATGGCTGCAGCCACACTTTTTCCTGTTGTTTAAAAATCCACAGACAACTTCACTTATATCTATCATGTCTGCTTTTACTCTTATCGCTGTGTTGTTACCATGGTTACTAAAACAAAGTTTCCCTTTACACTAGTGTCATTGTTTTTATCTTCTCGGCAAATAAATAGTAAAAATAAATCCTGCCTCCATGCTAATGTTTGAATCACTTTTCGCTAATCCATGAGATCCTCCCCCTCTCCTGCCTCTTTTCTTCAAGTTGCTCTGTTTTTTCTTCTTCTTCTTCTTCTTCTTCTTCTTCTTCTTCTTCTTCTTCTTCTTCTTCTTCTTCTTCTCCCCCCCCCCTTCTTTCAAATATATCATACGTTTGTGGATATGTATTTTTGTAGATATATACAAGGTGTTCGAGACAAATTTGATAATTTTTTTATATTCTTTCATCTTGGTGAGGTACATCGGTGTAGAAGTGGCTACTATAAAGAAAGTGCTGAATGAGTATTTTCGCTGCTCATCATACAAGAATCAAGGCCCTTACAAAAGCCAATAAAACTCCTCAACAACCGGAGACGGTTTGGTTTTGTTCAGGCCCAGTTGCACAATGCGCAGAACAACAGGTGGCTAACCTACAGTCTGCACAAAGTCCTGTGTGTCATGAAGACCAAGTTCTCTCAAACTCTGATGGTTTTTGGGTGTGTTTCCAATGAAGACCACCACACATCTTCAAAAAGCGACTCAGATTCAATTCAGATAGCTATAGTGAGTTGCTATTCACTGTTGTTTAGTGCTGGGTAGAGAAAGTGACAGCAGGACTCAGTTCTATGTAACACCTCAGGGAAAACCCAGAAGTGGCTGTCTGAGTGATTCTATGACTTCACATCTGACCCTCCAACTTGCTTGATTTTAAACCCGTTTTAAACTATGTTGGGGCGCAATTCAGAAAGACACTGACCGACGAGCTGATTACTAGGATCAAACTGATGTTCAGGCATTTCTCAAAGGATACAGTGAAGCCTTCCATGTTCAGATCCCACTTGGAAGCCGTGGTGAAGGTATTCGGCCAAAAATCCTCTAAGAGAGACAGTTTGAATTTTGAGAATACATTAATTATTGGCCAAGATATGAAGCTTTTTCTTTCCTTTCTAAAAAGTGTCAAATTTATCCGGAACAGACTCTACCAATAAATGATAGCAAAATGTACTTAGCAGTTTAACATCATTGAACTCTGATCATCAATCGTAAAAGAAAACTGGAAGAATAACTATTTATTTTTCGATTGATCCCAGTTGGAGACACTTCTGATGATCAGTGATACCGTGAAACTGCAGCAAAGTGTTAAAAGCCGAGTACATTTTATGATCATGATGTTGCAAGCCTTTTATTTGTCCAAGATTTGCTGTCTTAATTTGATTCTTAAATGAAGCGGTTAATTATTCTGGGCTGGAACAAAAAATTCACACGCATACAGGATTCAAACCTCTGCTAAAAAAGAGGAAGATCCTTTTGCTGGAGTCGATTTTATCACTCGCCCAACAGTGGACCTTAACCCTAACCCTAAATCGACTTTGTACAGATAACTCACATCTTAGTGAACAATATGTTGTCTGTATATGCTCGCTTAAGTCTGTCAACCGACACTGTCTCTTTAGTTCCTCCAATATCCAGAGTAAAATACTTTCTGTTATGATCGAGCACCCGAAAATGACCAGAATTATGTGGTGCTAGTGGTGGTTTAACCTGTGAACAATTATTATCGATATAAAACCAACTTCACACGAATGTGAGACGTACCTTTTGTTCTCGGCAACATTCTGATATTCTTCATAGCAGGACAAATCCAGTTAATAAGACAAACACATTTTCGTAAGCTTCCACGTGAGACGTGCATTTATTTTTACTACTAGATAACAACAACAACAAAGAAGGGAAAAGGGTAGACAACTCTGACCCACAATTCACCTACAGTAAATTCGAATGTGTCAATAACAAGTACTGACTATAGTAAGTAATTTCAACAATATGTTTGTTTATTTACATTATTGTCTCCTCATATCTGTGTTGTTATGAAGTAAACAATAGAATCGATTTCTGACAATATGCAGAATCGCGACGTTGAAGAGATTTGAGTTTTCGTCCATATTTGAGTTTTATTTTATATTAGTCTTCTTGTACGATTGGTAAAACCAATGCTGGACAGGTACAACTCCTGCACAAGTCTGTCGGATAATTGACCGTTTAATCTAATAATGGCATTAGCTATGCAAACATGAGTGTCAACCTAAAAGAACTGTTAAACATAACATAGATATATGCAAGGCGGGTTGTGGTCATTGCTTGGGTGCCAGCTTCGAGTTTTGCTAGAGCTTTTGCATAACTTTCATTAATACCCTTGGGAAAGGTATGAATCCATATATTCTCCCTCCTCTCAGCTATTGATTAAATAAATAGTAGGGTAGACTAGACTCTCAAGCCTTGGTTGTGCAACAAGTCTAGGAGAAGGAACATTCCAAAAATGACACCAGTCTTTCAATGCATTGGTTCCAGTCGTCGCGGTCTCTTTGTCACTATACTCAAGGAAGCCGGTTCAGGAGGTGTTAGGTTCAGGATTGCACAATCCTTATCTTCACTTCAGACTCTCCGTGCAGACACCCTTACAGTGGGTATCCTTTGTCATGTATGTCTTTTGTTTTTCAGTTTTCTTATCTTTTTGTCTTTGCTGAGGATGGGGGATCCTACCGGATTCCAAACATTCACCTGCTATTCCAGAGACTCCAACCGAGAGATCTTTTTAGGATTCTAATCGTACCTTTAAGCGCAATTGTTTAGATCTCTCTTGCACTTGGTTCGCCAAGTAGTTTTTGAAATTTTTTTTCATGAGCCCGATTACTCGTATGATTACTGGAATGACGGAGATCTTCCTAATATTCCAATCTTTCATGTCGTACATAAGACCTTGGTATTTAGTTATCATCTCCCTCTCAGCTGTTTAAGTCAGCATCATTAGAGACACTGACTTCAACTAGGGTTACTACTTTCTCTCTATTGTCCCTTATCACTATGTCAGGTTTAACAGTTCCGTTTTCTAGGTAAGTAGTTGTAGGGAGTACATAGTAATAGTGGATGGTGTATGACTTATTTCCAATAGTTATTTCTGGTATATGTTCCTAGGACTTGCTGCTACACGGGATATTCAATTTTTTACACATGGTCCATTGGAGATATTTACACGTTGTGTTGCACTGTATGTATATTCAAACAAGTTTGATAAACAAAATCAACAATTGTTGGTAATTAATCCTTTCTCATTTTTGTTTTCTTTTAATACCAGGGTTAAAATTATTAAATGAAGAATGGAAATTATTTACATACTTAATTGAATATCTAATATTATACTTAATATTATTACTGAAATTAACTTAAGAAAGAGTTTGAGAGGTACAAAATTTTCCATGGGCTAATACTGTTGAGGAAAAATTTTGGTGGAATGACGAAGGGATTCTTGCATTTTGAACTTATGTTGAATAATCAGGCCATTAACACTGAAGTTTACTGTGAGCAACTTAATCTAGTCTACAATAAAATGGATGAAAAGTAACCAAGTCTTCTTTGTTGAAAATATGCTGTTTCAACAAGACAATTCAAAGCCACAGACGACCAGATTGACGAATTGGATGGAAATTCTGCTGCATACAGATATTGGTTTGATCAGCGTAGCACATTGTTGGTCACCAATTTGACTCATTCAATGAAGTTGAAGAAGACTGTCACTAATCTTTCAATTCAAGGATAAAAAATTGGTAATTTGATCAAACTGGACAAGGATGGTCTTTGTTTTGAAGAATATTTGGTGTTTAGGAATAAATTCTAGCAAAATAAATCATTTATTTTTACATGGTGCAGAAACCTTTTCAGGAAGGGGAGGTAACTTTGTTATTATATTTTCATTGTAAAATTAACACTTACTTTAAAACCGGTGTAACTGAAAACTCTCTTTTAGAATCTAGAACATCGTTTCCTCTTCCCGTATGTAGAGAGGAAGGATTTCAGTATGTTAGTAGATTTTAGTTTTCTATAAAAGAAAAAAAGTTCATCTTTTCATAGTGGTAAGAAGAGTTACTTCCCCTTGGGGGAAAAAGTGTCTGTCTCTTAATACTCATGAAATTTTATAAGTTGGATAAAATGAAAGTGTGGCGATTTAGAAATTGTAACAGAGCTTTAAACAAATACTTTCTGTTAACAATCAGGTCAGCGTCTTGAATTTATTTTCCCATAAAAAAAAGTAACAAATGAAGTCAGTGTCCATTTTGAAATTAAAGTATAACAGTGCGAAATGACCCCCCCCCCTCTCCTCCTTCCCATCGGTGCATGGAAATAAATAAATAAAAATATATTTTTCAATAATCGTGTTATAAAACTCAAGCTCTGTTGAAACCTTAAACTGGATTCCCTAACTCATTCTAGAATTTTTTTTTATGCTTTTCTAAATTTTTTTAAAAAATTGTAATAAATAACACTAGAGAGAATAAAGGGATGTAGTTATAGAAAATTTATTCAGCTATTTCTGTTGTACAGTTATACTATAGCGCTGCACAAAGACACACACACACACACATATATATATATATATATATATATATATATATATATATATATATATATAGATAGTGTGCAGGTTCGAATGATTTCGATGGGAATCAGAGTAAGAGAGCTCAGTGTACATTTAAACAGAGCATGAATAATTTTAAAGGGAGAAAAAACTAGACACACATTAAGGTTGTACGCATTATAACTTATTTCGACCTAGATCGATCTCATCAGATGTATAACCAACCGCATTCAGAACATGAATGATGAGAAAATGCTGCTTTAAAAATGATGGTAGCATTTTCTCATCATTCATGTTCTGAATGCGGTTGGTCATACATCTGATGAGACCGATCTAGATCGAAATAAGTTATAATGCGTACAACCCTAATGTGTGTTTTGTTTTTTTCCCTTTAAAATTTATATATATATATATATATTTATTTATATGAAAACCCAAAATTGTTTATAAGTTCATCAACTTCCAAGACTTTCTTAAGATAACCAATTTGAAAAAAAAACCCATAGAAGTTAAAATTCGAAATACGTGCTACATCTATGATGTGAATAGAATGTTTGGTGCTTCTTTAGTTTCGCTCCAACATATTAGACATCTCTTTAAAAAAAGCTAAAGTAATGTATAAACTTTGTTATGTAGTTATGTGGTAGCTGAACAGAAGACTGTAACATACACCAAAAATTACGCAAATTAATTCAGTATTTACTAATAAATTAAAACAAAAAAACGATTTAACACGATTTTATCTATTGTCCGCCATTTTTAAAAACCATTTTGGAAAGGGAGATAACTTAATTTTCTTTTTTTACCAATTTCGGAAAAAGAACTGGTGCTTGTTTACTGTAGGGCGAAAAAAAATTTAATCTTTAATTTTAGGAGAGTCAAATAAGGAGGAGATAACTCTAGTTTTAACCACGCTTTATCTTAAAATAGATTTTACTATTGTATATATTCTAAAATAAAGTTTTAAAAATGTATACGTAAAAGGATAATTTAGGAATAAAACAAAAAACAATCACATGGCATTCGGCACCAATGAAAAATAAAATGATTTACTAAAATAAATTAATTATCACAGAAGAAAAAGAAAAAAATAGAAAAATACGTAAATGAAAGGAAAAAAACATGAAACAAGGGAAATAAAGTTTTTGAAATAAATGACAGTTTCAGTGTGGGCAAGACCATGTCCGCAGTATTCCACCTCAACAACTGCGAGGCCAAACGCAAGCTTAAAGTGATGGTCAATAACACTGCCCTCCTGTTCGACGCCACCCCGACGTACCTTGGCGTGAAACTCGACCGCCCACTGACATACCGTCAACACATCAAAAAGGTGACGGCAAAGGTGACATCATGTGCCGCACTGATTCGTCGTCTGGCCGGTACCACATGGGGAGCTGCAACCAAGACCCTGCGGATATCCACCCAAGCACTGGTTTTCTCAGCGGCCGAGTATTGCGCCCTGGTTTGGTGCCGAAGTACCCACACCAAGAAAGTGGACGCAGCTCTAAACACCGCCATGCGCACAGTCTCTGGGACACTTCGCGCCACGCCGGTGAACCAACTACCAATCCTCTCCGGTATTGCCCCACCCGCTATCCGATGAGAAGCGACTGTCCTGGCACTGTCACGCAAGGCCAAGATCGACAAGAGAATCTGCTCCACGACACCATGAGCAAACCCTCTCCACCAGTATGCCTCAAATCACGCCACGCACTCTCCCAGCACGCGCATCAGCTTCTGGAAACTGTCCCAGACACCACCTCAAAGCAGATGTGAACCAAGAACTGCTGGAGGGAAGATTGGCAGCACTGACCCAGACAACATACCAGGGGCTGAGCTGCCACGAAGGCAATGGGCCAATCTGAACCGCCTGAGAACTGGTGTGGGCCGTTTTTCTGTCACAATGAGAGACTGGGGCCTGAGAGAGGGTGCTGCCTGTGAATGTGGCCACCCAGAACAGACAGTTACGCACGTCATAGAGGAATGCCCGCTGTTCAAACCACCCAATGGCGAGCAGGGCATAGCGGACCTTGATGACAAGATGAGAACCTGGCTTTGCAGCTTTCAGGGAGCTGGCACAAGAAAAAAGAAGAAACTGGGTAAAATTCAGCAATTTGTTTGAAAATAGTTCCCAGTGTCCTTTCGGAATTTTTGTTTCCACATGAATTTAGCTAGGTATGATTTCACCATTTGCGTGTGGATGCCATATTCAATTTTGTTTCTTTTCTTCGCCTCATTCTACATTCGTTCTACGTGGTTGGTTGTGGCACCTGTTAGTGGATCAACAAAATTGTATTTGTGATTCACACGCAAATGATGGAATCCTTCGACACCTAGCCGATCATAGCTCGCCAACAATCAGACACAATCGTCATACCTGGTCTCACATTTTTTTTATTAAAGGAATTAACGTTGCTGCATCTCTCGCCGACACGGTTACCAAAACACGCACCTGAAATTAATTTGTGCGCTTGCAAGAAGTCTATTAGTTTGGCATTATCTCTGGTTAAATATAAAATATCTTGCAAGTTTAGAGTATTAAAATCCATTTTAAGATAAAGCATGGTTGAAACTTGAAACTAGAGTTATCTCCCCCTTATTTAACTCTCCAAAAATTAAAGATAAACTTTTTTTTCGGCCCTACAGTAAACAAGCACCAAACAACTTATAAGTACGATAAAAGATAAAAACATAACATTTTATTAAACTAAAGTAAAAAAAATAAAATTTTGAGTCATGTCATTTTCCAGAAAACCAAAAAAAAAAATGAGTTATCTCCCTTAACGACTGATAGATAAAATATGGCGATCGAGAGATAAAATCATGTTTTTTTTTTTTAAATTTAATAAATACTCGATGAATTTGCGTAATTTTTAGTCTAGTCTTCTTTTCAGCTACCACATAAGTACATAAAGTTTATACATTTCTTTAGCTATTTTTTTTTAAAGAGATGCCTAACATGTCAGAGCGAAACTAAAGAAGCACTGAATGTTTTTATTCCTTTTTTGGAAAACAGGCATAGACGTAAGATTTCAAAGTATGTGAAGTGGTATGAATGTTTTTTTTGTTGTTATGTACAAAATTTTGTCCGAAATGTGATGCAAAATAGTTCGGCTGGATCTAAATTTATGTTTTGTTAGTATTATTTTGCTGATTAAACGATATAAATTGTACAAGTTGTTTAATCGTGTCAGCGTTTATAATGAGTGCTGATTCAAGAAGTCTTTGGCGAGATTTATTTGAAATGAATTTAACGAGTCTATGATCATGGTGTATAATATATGAGAGAATAGTGCACTTAAGGAATTGTTATTATTATTTTTTTTTAATGTCTCTTATTTTCATCAAGTCTTTTCTTACATATTTTGAATTTTAACGTTTATGCTTTCTTTCCAAAAAAAAAAGAAAAGAATAAAAACATTCTTTCCAGACGTTTTTCTTCAAATCAATCATCTTAAGAAAATGTTTAAACAATAAAAACGAAACGTTGAAGTAAAGTAAATCTGTATGACTCAGAATGGTACAACTTTGTGGACCGGTTTGATTCTGTTGTCGGTATTCTCGCAGGAGGGACCACGTAATGGTTGCCAACATCGCTTAAGTTAAGGTGGTATTTTGGAATCGACTGGATTCGAACTTGGCACACCCAGGTCGTCAGTCTGTGTCATTATCTACTTAACCACCGTCACCTCCGCGAAACGTCGGTGAACAATTTTTTGATTTCTTCTTTTCATTCTTCATTACGTTGGATTATTAATTCCAAAACGATCATATATATAATATATATATATATATATTAGTGGTATATCAAAGAGTTATACTAAGGTTGAAGTAATTAGGGCAGTCTTCGATATCACAATTTAAAAAATCTTTTGTTTTACATAATTTCAGCAAATGTGAGTGATGAGACGAAAAGGCTGTGAATATAAAAATAACAAAATGAGTATATTAAGACTAGTCGTCTTAATATACAAATAGAAATTCCTCATCTCAAAAATCCCAACTGTAGGAAAGAACGAGATCAAGAAGATCCATTGAGCTTTGATCATGAGATCAGGGGGAAGTGTAGTAGAGAAAGGGGCGAACATGATCCATTGAAGCTGACATTTGCATGAGAATTGTGATACTTTTTTTTAGTTTGATTTTTCACTTGATTTCGACTAAAATTTGTGGATTTCAAAACTCTACCCAGTTTGCTTCCATCGCGTTTTTAAATCTTTTTTTTTTTCTCACCTTTTAACTGTTTGAATAATCACAATTGTCTGCAAGTAATCGGACTGGGCAGCTGATTTCTTTTACTATTGTAAATATTGGATGGAAAAAAAGGCCAAAAGTTAGTTAAAAACAAGTCAGAGGTCTTAAATCAGCAAAAATGGTGGTCCCTAGTCGATTTATCAAAACATGCATAAAATTGGTACGATTGGCTTGTGTTGCATTGAAGATACCCCTCCACTCCTTCCATAATTATTAGAAAAAGAAAAGAAATATAACCAACATTAATAAATTTTGTGAAGTGAAATGTTTCTTCTTTTCGATTAAATGAAACAAAAACAAATGAACAGTTTTCTTGTTTTGCATTGAATAGGAAAAACAAGAGCACAACACGAATAAAAATGAACCGAGTTAGAAAAGTTGATTAAAAATGTGAAATTAATTAAACTCGATACTTAGTAATAGTAGCATTTATTTTCATTCATTAAAGATAGTAATAGTAGTATTTATTTTCATGGAGAAAATTAATTAAATTCATTAAAGCAACCAACCAAATAGTAAGCATTTGTCTGAATTCTTTTGACAAAAAACAGTAAAAAAATTTTTTTTTTTTTTAAGTTAAAATATTTCACAATTGTTTTTATTATTTCTACGACAACAAGCAGGAAATTTAGATTTAGGCTAACATTATGTATTTACACCCGCATTTTTACAATGTTTCACGACAAAGTAATGGGCGGAGATAAATGGCCATACATACAAGTATACTGTTGCCAGACTTCATTGAACTAAAAGAATGGCCCTCAAAATGACCCCATCTTATCGTTTGGAGTTTACCGCTACATTAACTTCACCGTAGATGCCGGAAAGCTTTCTACTCTAATAGTTTCTTCCCTCGAACTATTAGACTTTGGAATTTCCTCCGTTTCCTGCTTCCCTGACTACCAACATGCAGAAATTTAAATGTAATACGAACAGACATCTCACTGCTCAACTCCCTACATAGAGTGTCTCTGAAGGCATGGTCTCTAATAGTAACCCCTTAGATTCCAGTGTTTGGGGCAAATAAGAGTAAAGAAACAAAAAACAAAAACCTTAAGTTACAGAGGAGAGAAGTCGCAGACACAGACATAAAATCCTTAAAAAAAAACAAAAAACAAATAAAACAACGTTGATGCAAGCTTGTAATATTATTTACTCCTCTCCAGGAGTTAGGCACAAGGCCAGTTTTATCCTACTCCCGGGTCGGAAAGTGGGGGTTGAAAAGCCAGCGCCCGAGAGGTGAGCACTTGTAATATCCCACATGAAAAGTCATCAAAAGGAGTTGGCTAGACCGTCTATGTCATTGTACTAGTCACAGAAGAGGCATATTGAACATCTCATCTGACATTTGTGTTTTTCATTTATCAACAATGGTTTTTTATTTCCAACAATTATATATACGTGTAAATTAATTGTACTAAAATTCCTGTTTCTTTTTAATAGGACAGAATGCATATAAGTAAAACATAAGATCGGTGAAAAAAAAACGAAAAAAAAAAAAAAAAATAAGCAGCAGCATAAATGATTGTTCGTTATGTGTGACCATTCGATCGACCCAGAAATCAAAATTGCTGGTGCGCTCTTCTAAATTTCAGGCAGACGAGCCTTCTATAATTGTTTGTCCCTCCACTCATATTTGGCTAAGCACTGCAAGACAAGAGCAAACTGATTTACAGTTGAACGGCATGGCCTTCACTTCAGACAGATCGACTAAGCACCATTATTTCTATGCAAATTTCAACTTCAATAAATCTTATTGGCATTTTTCTCTTTTGCACAAACAAACAAACAGGATTTTGTTACTGTTCGGTATTCCGTTAGTTTTCTGATTTTATCAACATTTGTTCTTTAGTTTTTAATGAAATTTTAATTCAAGTTAGAGATGAGCATAGAACGCTCATCTCTAACTTGATGTAAAACTGACTGAGCCAGATTTTTTTTTTTTTTTAAAACTCTAAAATTGTTTAATTTTATCTTCATTAGTTTTTGCTCAAACTTCAAATTAATGGTTATTTATGTCAAAATAGGACGCCCCCACAATTGTCATTTTAAAAATAAATAAATACTTAAATGTACACTCATTAGTTTTTTTTTTACCTAAAACTTGTGATTAATGGTTACTTCAAATAGTAGTGATCACAGGGGAAGACAACTCATACTTTACTCGTCCCCCCCCCGTCTCTTTTTTAAATTGCAACTTCTTATACTAATCAATTATGGCTGTTGCAAAATTACTTTATTGCAATAAAAATGAATTTTAATATGACAGGAATATGAGTAAAAATAGTTAATGCTTTATCTAATAATACTATTCAAGATTTATTTGAGTTTAAAATGAGTCTCGCTTAATTAATTCTCTCATAAAAAAGACTCTGAAAACATCAAGCTTTATGTTTTCAGGGAGAGAATTAATTGGAACAAAGGGAGGTAAATACAGTCGGAGTCAAATAGCAGATTCTTGAAAATTCAGTGAAAAGTGATTCTCATATATATATATATATATATATATATATATATAATGTATTTTTTATGTAATTTTTTTTGTGTGTAGGTGATTGCTACTTTGCTTTATTAATTAGTTGTTCATTTATTAAGTGATAGATATTAATACAGAAGATTGCATTAATAGTCGCTCTTAACTTTATAGGACGCATTTTTCGTTAATATATATATATTTTTTTTTATTAATTCTATACGTACATAAAAGTAATCCATGGTCATGCTGATGACAGCCGTGAGCCAGAAATACGTGTTCATGGATTACTTTAATGTACATATTAAATTAATAGAAATATATATATATATATATATATAAAAAAAAGAAGAGAAAGAGAGAGAGAGAGAGAGCGAGAGAGAGAGAGATTTGAAAAAAGAAAAAAAAAAAAGAACAGAAAGGTAAACAGTTTGTATTTAATCCAAAATGCTCAATACTCTAAAGAGTATCGTTTTCATCGACATGTTTTTTAGGTCTCAAACCAAGGGTCACATCAAAATCAAATGGCTCTGACAATCTAAACATGAAAGATAATTCTATTATGTGTGTGTGTGTGTGTAGAAAAAGTGGGGAAAGTAAGCTGTAAAGATGACTAGAATTTTTTTTATGTGAAAAAGGCTTTATTCAGTCCATATGAGGGTCCGGTACATTACATATTTTCTTTAGAAAAATGCAAAATCCAAGAGTAAAAAAAAAAAAAAAAAAAAAAAAAAAAAAAGAAAAAAAAGAAAGGTTTTCAGGTTTTTATTCAGATTGATGCACAAGTGAAATATGGCAGCTCAAAATAAAATAACAGGAAAACTTATGGATATACTTACTTATCTGTTGAAAGTATTTGTCTACACTAAAAATTATGGAAAATTATCAAGTAGAATTTTAATGAAAATAAAATTAATTTACTATTTGGAGTCGATGAACTCTGAATCACAAGACCGCATGGTATCTTCATATTAGAAAAAGGGAGATAACCTACGACGCACTGGCTTAAAGATGCATAATGGCGTCGCATCAACATATACTTGGAAATATGAGTAAAAAATTTATTTTATTTTTATCTCAAATTGTACTCGATATTTTCTGTAATTTTTGGTCTACACAGATACTTTTGACTGATAAGTAAGTATATTCATAAGTTCTGCTCTTATTTTATTTTTAACTGCCATATTTCAATTGTGCATTAATCTGAATAAGAATCTGTTTTCACATTGGAGATTACATTAGTACTAATGAATAAGGAAAGATAATTGATAATTGAGAAAACAAAAAAATGTCTTTCCATAATTTATGAAAACATTTTTTTTCTCTCTTTGCTTTTGCATATTTAAAAAAAGATAAATATGAATAAATGAATAAATAAGAAAGTACCATCCGTTTTTCTTTAAGTCTCAAGTTAGAAATGTTTCTAAATTCTCAATTATATTTGAAGTATGCTGAAACCGCTCCGAAACATGTAATGATGGAGTGAGTGAAAGAACAGTTGTCACAATTGGAGACTACAGCCTGCAGATTGAATCAATGTGAGTTAAATCCTGATACATTGGAAAGTACTGCTGATGTGAACCCAATCGTGAAATAAGCACGGACTTCAAAGTGGGCTATATACTATGACCATTCATGGTGAATTGAAAAGGCTTATTAAAAGGTAGGAAAATTGGTTGTTTCTTATGTGCTCTCTTATCTGTCACCAGAATTTTAATGCTAGACCTCACATTATTATTTTTTTTGGTAGAAACAAAAATTGCTTACAATGTGTCTGTAAATTTGTATAAACAAAAATTGCTTACAATAATGTGTCTGTAAATTTGTACAAACAAAAATTGCTTACAATAATCTGTCTGTAAATTTGTACAAACAAAAATTGCTTACAATAATGTGTCTGTAAATTTGTACAAACAAAAATTGCTTACAATGTGTCTGTAAATTTGTACAAACAAAAATTGCTTACAATGTGTCTGTAAATTTGTACAAACAAAAATTGCTTACAATAATTTGTCTGTAAATTATGCAACAGCCATCATATTCTCCGAACATCGCACAAACAGATTAGCATTGCGTTAGAAGCTTTTCCGAATCATTTGTTTAAGTGCATTGACTTACTTTAAAAGAATATATCTAAAATGAGGAAACTAAGAAATATTATGATCATGGAATTAAAAAGCTTACTGACAGATGGAAAGAGATTATCGAGAAGAATGGGGACTACATTAACGATTAAATCAATCTGATATTTGCTTGGTTTTTTTTATTGAGACATATAGGCAGACAGGACTTTCATTACAACCGTTATATCAATGGAGGCACGAGACTTCACGAATGGCCTATGCTTGAAATCTCATTTCTTTGATCAATCATAACTCAAAAACCAATAAACCAAATAAGTTAAAACTTTGCACAAAATTTTTATTTGATAGGTTATATAAGTGTGTAGAATTTCAGCATCATTAGTCAAGGCAACCCAGAGATCCAGAAAGTTCAATCATGAAATCATGTTATCTGTTTGTACGTACGTACGTACCACCCTGTATCTCATCAACTATTTGATGGATTCAGCTGATTTTTGGCAGAGATAGAGGTTCTAGGGTCTAATTGATGGCATTTTAATTTCAGTTTACCATATACCTTAGTTTTCCAGAAAATTCCAAAAAAACCTTATGAGAAGGCATTGTATTGAGGCATAGCCTTTACAAAAGTAGTGACATTCCATGAAAAATGCCAGTATACTGAAATCATACGCCCTTAATAGGGTTAAGATGAAAATTCATATACACTAAATGTACAAAAGCAAGGAAATTCCCAAATTTTTACACTTTTATTGTCATTAAGGGTATGACTACATATCAATCAAACCATTTCATTATGACATCACTACAGTATAAATCTCTATGCATGCGTGGATGAAGTGTGTGAGGTGCGCTGAAGAAAAATTCCTACCAGTAAAATACATAGCCCTGTTGTGCTCGCATACCCTTAATGACAATAAAAGGGTTTGGTTGCTATGTAGTCATACACTTTATTAATAACAATAAAAGTGTAAACATTTGGGAATTTCCTTGCTTTTGTACATTTAGTGTATATGAATTTTCATCTTAATCCTATTAAGGGCATATGATTTCAGTATACTGGCATTTTTCATGGAATATATAATAAGGAGTAAATAAATTTGGCTTATCTGAACACCTTATTGCAGTTCCATGATAAATGCGATCGTCAGAAGAGTATTAATAAAATCTGTAACATACATGTATACAAACTCATACTTTTGAATTTGTATTCAAATGCACAAAATATAAGCTAAATTTATTGTTATAAACTTTGAAATGAAAGGATATCAATTTTGAGAAGCTGATTTTCATGTTATGTGTGTGTGTGTGTGTGTTTCACAGAACAGATGGAGTCATTTAGCGACCTAATTACTATTTTAGTTGGAGGTCCAAATTTAAAAAAACAACTGCATTTCTCGCACCTTTGATTCCACAGACATTTGGTTGATTTAACTTGTATTTTATAAAACAATGAAACGGTTTTTATTACAGTTGTTATTTATCTACCCCCAACGCCAGGAAAGTGGGATTTGATAAGCCAACGCCCGAGAAGGTGAGCACTGACTGTTTAAAAATTGCCTGGGCAGCCCCATCTGCATTTCCCGGTAGGGGTGCCTCAGGCAGTAAGCAATAAACTTACTCCTCTCCAAAGAGGGGAGGCAAAGCCTGGGAGGGTGGACCTCCTAGAACTGCACAGGACCAGTCTCGTGCAGTATCTATCGGAACAGATACTACACTTTGATCTTGGCCAATTACAGTTAATTAGCCGTAAACTGTAATATCGCATGGAACCAGTCTCATGCGAAAATTGTAAGTAGCATGAAATTGTTATTGTGAGATGCAAAAGTACACATAATATAATTTAAAGGGTTTATCTTAACATGTTCAGAAAAGCCCTTATTAGTGTTTATTATTGTTATAAAGCTCTATTTAGAAAGGATATTGAGCTTTTTGTATGTGCGAGGACTGCTGTTTTGATTCGAATCTGTTCTGACTTTGAGAAGTTGATTTTTCATGTTATATTATATATATGATAAAAAATATTTCAACGTAATGGAAAATTCAAAAATGAAAACCAAAATTATTTATGCATTCATCAACGTTTCGTCTTTATTTCAAGACTGATTCGGGATGATTGATTTGAAGAAATAACACACAAGTACAAATATTTGAAAAAGTTTGGTCAGTTTGTGACATGAAAAGAATGTTTTCGTTCTTTTTTTGAACGAAACATAGTTTGTGACATGAAAAAAATGTTTTCGTTCTTTTTTTGAACGAAACATAGCCGTTAGAATTTAAATCGAGGCTAGCTATTTTAATGTCATAGAATTCAGAAAATGTGGTGCGACTAACGACTTTGTTTGAAAAAAAACAAAAAACAAAAAAACAAACTCATTCTATTTCATAAACGTAATACACATATTAAGTTCTAACGGCTGTTTCGTTCCCAAAAAGAACAAACTGACCAGACATTTAAAAATATTTGTATCTATGCGTTATTTCTTCGAATCAATCATCCTGAGGAAGTCTTGAAATAAAGACGAAACGTTGATGAATACATAAATAATTTTTTTTTTTTTTCATATTATATATATGAAAAAAAAAAAAAAAAATTATTTACGTATTCATAATATATATATATATATATTAGTTATCCACAAATAGTAGTTTCGCCTTTTCAAGACTCATTAGTGTAGGTAGATGCTACAATCGTACTAACCTTAAAATTTAAGTCACGCTCAGTACTGATTGTGACATATATATGTGTGCGTGTGTATATATATACTGCAACACTAAAATGCGATGGTTCTTTATATGATGAAAATGCGAATGAAACTCGATGGCAGTAATTATGATAACCAATGAAGTGATGATGCTGATTGTAGACAGTCTCGTGTTGGGCCGAGTTTGTTGTGGACTGAACCAGGAAGCTTTTGATTTTTCACCTAATAATTTAGAAAAAAAAAAAAAGAAAAAAAAAAAAAGAAAAAAAAAATTATCCCAATGAAAAAAAAAAGAAAAAAAATCCGTTTTTTTAAATGTCTCTGAGTAAATTTTTTTCGTTTTATTCTTTTTTTTTTTTAGATTAAACAAAAAGTTTTTCCAGAAAAAAATCCTTAAAATTGAATCAAGAATTTTTTTTATATTTAAAAAATTACACAAGTTCTTTTATTTTTTTTTTTTACAGTTTTGAAAATTTAAACACAACTTTTTTTTTTTAATTTTTTTTTTTTTTTTAACACAAAAACTTTCAGTGCCTTAAATTAAAAATGACATAATGTTCTGTTTTAATGAAAAACAATTAAAAATTGAAAAATTACAAGACTTTTTTTTATTAAGGAAAAAAACAACTGGTTAAATTAAAAAAAAAAAAAAAAAAAAAAATTAGTCTAAAATTTCTTACCATAAAATAAATTTTTCATCCACATAATTTAAAAAAATTAATTAAAGAGTGAAAAATGTAACAATTTTTTTTAATGAATGTAAATTCGTTTTGTGAAAATAAAATGTAATGGTTGAGTTTAATTTTTTTGTTAAAAAAAATTCTTAATTGAAAAAAAAAAAAAAATGAATTTATTTTAATTAAAGAATTTAAATATGAAATGCTTTTTTTTTTTTTGCTAAATGTGACTGAGGATTTTTTGTGGTTGTTTTTTTTGTTGTTCTTCTGTACATGGCACAGACATGAAGAATAGATCTGGTCGATAGACACACAGACAGACAAACATAGATGTGATCAATTCACAGGTTTGCAAAACACATTAAAAAAATGAGGGGGTGGGGTTCGTTGGTTGAATTGCTGGCTTCTCTAAGAGAGTTGGCTGTTAAATTGTAGTAGTAGTAGTAGTAGTAAAATTGAAAAATGGTGGTGGTAGGAGGAGGAATTTAAGGGATGAAATAGGAGAGGAATAGAAGGAGGAAGAGGAGGAGAATGCATTGTGTGGTGGTGGTCATGGTCATCCCTCAGCCAATGGCTACCACTTTTTGTAAAGATAAAAAAAAAAAGAAACAGCTCCAGCACACACAGAAGTCCTGCTTCTCCCCGAAGACGACCAGCAGTGAGACAAACCACCGGCCGCACGTGATGAAAATAATAGGCACAACTGGGACAGTTCATTTTGTTTTTAAACACACCAGGTTTCGAGTGCTTTAGGTTTCTTCCTCAGGTTCATCCTCATCCTCGTCCTCCTCATCTTCTTCATCCTCCTCGTCATCTTCCTCATCCTCTTCCTCCTCGTCTTCCTCATCCTCTTCGTCATCTTCATCATCATTGTATGGTATCAGGTTGGAATTTGGCAGCTCTGAATCATCAATGTCGGGGTCGTCATCTTTGCTTTTCTTAGATGTTGAGACGGTCAGGTCCAAGGGTGTGTCCCCTGCACGTTTGACAGGCTTTTTGAATGTCTTATCTCCTTCCCCTGACGACGTATCTACAACATAAACAGAAAATAAAAAAAACAACCTCAATTAGATAGTAATAATACATGGAACTTGCGCGAGAGATGAAAGGAATATGGAACATGAAGAAAATTAACGAACAATTTTGCCAAACGTAGAAAAAAGATGAGGAGAAATTTGAATCAAAGGGAGGATAGACACCGTACAATGGAGAGCACTGATGAAAACAATTGGAATATTAACCTGCATACAACCAGCTAAGACAGATCAACCACGGGTAAGTTGAAACAGAAATAGAAAAATAAAAAAAAAATAAATAAATATCACACGAGCCCAAGGGAACCGAAACTGACAGAAATCCAATAATATGCCTCCTCTAATGGGGCACCAGATAATCATGAAGAGTCAAGGAGGATGGAAAGACCAAGGAGGGAGAGTAGCTCTAGATCTCCACTGGAAAGGCACGTATAGTACTAGAATCTTGGGAGGTTGTTTCCACTCAAATTCCAAAGAAAGCTACCGGCCGTTATCAATGAGAAATCAATGGTAAACGGCTGTTGCAATGATGCAAGGCGATTTGCAAGAGGTGGAGAGTGCTGGAAATGTCGAAAGACTTGTCACTCAGATTCCAGGGAACACCACTTATTATTGTCAGTGAGCAATCACTGATCATGACTTGTGTGAAAACTTCTAGTGGGTAAATAATGATAAAACATTAAGAGTACCGGAATATTGAGGGGGCCCCTATTGTTACTCAAATTCCAGAAAAACTCATTGGCTGTTATTAGCAAGAATTCAATGGTAAACGGCTGTTGCGAGAAAACAAAATGATTCGCAATGGAGATTGAATGAAGTGGAGAGTGCTGGAAATCTGAAAAGACCTGTTGTCACTTAGACTCCAGGGACCATTACCTGCTTTCGCCAGTGAGCGATCACTGGTAATGAATTGTGTGAGCACTCTTAATGAGTAAGAAATAATATATAGTTTACATCGCCCCTGCCAACCTAATAGACTCTTTAGAGGCAAACTTTTCCATTCAATAATACTTTTTACCAAATTTACTACAAACAACCAAATTTGACTTTCAATATTTTATTATTGTTATAATAACATCTTCCTATCATCAGTATGTCGGTGTGTCAGGAGTTGGTGCAGTTATATTTACAATATTAAGTTTGGGGTGCTCAATATCAAAAGATAGAATATATCTAAACGAATAAATGCAAAAGTTGAGCCCATTTCACGCACTAACAATAAAGTCAAGACACCCTATTTCAAGTTAATTCAACTCCAATAGATTCACCATCTTTTTTATCTACTGTTTATGTGTATGCGATATCAGTCGTAAGGTTAACTAATTTGCATATTGGTTTTGAAAAAGGACATTTTATTAATTAACTATTATTTGTTATTGTTTTTTAATCGAATAATTGTTTTGATTTTAATATAACAAATACTTCTGTTACGCAATATTGGTTTATTTCCTAGACAAATATTTAGCATTTGTGTTCAAAGTTCTTTAGAAGAACTAATTTTCAACAACTTGCAATCTATTTCTAAATTGTGAGTGAAACGGCAAATTGATTTCTTCTTTCTTTTCCTTTCTTTACGGTCATATAAATTAATTTGTATCAAAAGTACCAAAATGTTAATGATTATCTATATGAATAAATGAGAAAGATTTTGTTTCATGTTTATAAAAACGTTCTGAATGAAATGTTTATTTTTAATTAATGTTTCAAGTATTTCAAGTCGTGAACTTTGCAAAGTGATAGTGTGCCGGCAAAGCCAACTAGTAATATATATATATATATATATATATATATATATTACATGAATTTAGCTTACTACAACCCCGCCAGTTTCATTGTTCTGTATTGCTTGTCAGGTATTCTCAAGTATTCATTTCTAGCCGATGAGCTGTACAGAATGATAATATAAGAATATTTGGTGAGTAAGGGAAAAAGTCTCCACTGTAAAAGCTTTCTGAGCTGGAATAAGTATTTTTAGGAAGAAACTGATGCAAAATAAAATATATAAAGTTATCTTACTGGATTTTCAAAATCAGACCCAAATAGCAATCCGTTTGACATATGGATATTTGATTCGGACTAGCCTATTTCTTTGTTTCTTTCTTCCACTATGTCATTGGCATGAATATATTTTATTTTGCATCAGTTTCTTCCTAAAAATACTTATTCCAGCTCAGAAAGCTTTTACAGTGGAGACTTTTTCCCTTACTCACCGAATATTCTTAAAAATTAAATCATGCCACGAGTTATTTCTCTTGATGTTTGCAAAAATAAATATCTAAAAATAGGTTATATTTTTTACATTAATTACACATTATTATTTTTTTTCCCATTAACATCGAGTAATAAAAATACTTTATAATTGCCTTTATTGAAAATACACAAACAACATTTCTTAACACATTCACTGTACGAGTCTGGATCATTTACTGCCAAAATTACTCTAGACAAATGAGAATTACTTAATTCTCATTTTATTCATTTTTATTATATACTTTACTCAAAATAAATGCATTTTCATTATTTTATTACTTTTGATCTTCAAGAAATCTATGTACATCAGCTACATATTCAAATACACGTGCACATACAGATCTAAACATAAAAAAAAATAAATTCATGTAGAATTTCGAATAATCGGACTACTGTTCTTATCTTGAGTGTTTTTATCACAACGTTTTAGGCCGATGGGAAGAAGTCTTCAGTAATTCGCAATTCTTCGTATCGCCCGCACCGAGGATTGAAGAATTGCGAATTACCGAAGACTTCTTCCCAGTCATGGCAGATGGAACAAGAGCATGCTACCCCCGTGGATTTAATAAAGGGTTCCATTCGAAATTTCGTCCAGATTCCTGAGTTCGACAGAAAGATTCCCAAATTCGACAAAGTACACCTGAAGAAGGTCGGAGGTTACATCGGCTGAAACGTTGTGATAAAAACACCCAAGATGAGAACAGTAGTCCGAATATTCCAAATTCTACAAATTGTCAACCCTCATCACAAAAATTCCGAAACAAAATAAATTCATGTTCAACATATTTGACACCCGGTCAATGTCAGGTAAGTCTACTAGTTGTTTATAATCTAACATAACCAACAGCTGATGGCAAACTCCATTGTATGACCTTCATAAAAGTTCAGAGAAAACGATTCAAACTAAATGCTTTTTCTTGATCTTTTATTTCATGCCCTCACAAAATAAACATTGAAAACAATTTACTTGCGAAAACGTCACCTGAAGGTCAATTTTTCCGAGAGCACTAACAGAAGTAATTATGACTTTATTTCAGCATCCTTAATTCTAAGGGATTTTTATGCCAAATTTGTTGCAATTCTAATCGATAGTTTCGAATCCATAAGCGTGTAGTACTATTAGTATTAGCAGTATCAGTAATAATAGTTGTAGTAGTAATAGTACGATCATAATTTTGATCTTCCTTTGACACAGCTGTTGTGTCACAAGCTCTTCATGCAAAGTTTGGTGGAATTTTGCATATAGGTTTTAACTCATCCAGTAGCTTCTTTCTAAGAACTGCAGGCTTATGGAACTCTCTTCCTGATACCTGTTTTCCTATTACCAATATGGCCTTGGTCTTTTCAAGACTAAGGCCATCTCCTGTCTTTGTGATAATCGTATTTTGTTCTTGTTAGCTTCTTACATCAAGTGGCTTCATGCCTTGTCTGGAGCGATTTTCATAAAAAAAGTATTTACTATTATTAATATTATTATTATTAGTAGTAGTAGTAGAATTGTATCAAAGGATGGTTCATGCCATATTTGATGCAATTCTGTCCTATAGTTTTGAAGTCTATAAGTGTTTTTTTTGTTTTTAGTATCAGTGATAGCATTACCGGTTTAACTCTTTCTCCCTTGCTATAACTCACCTGGTTAGTAGTAGTAGTAGTAGTAACAATACTAGTATTATAACTTTAACCCTCTTATTTTTCAATTCAGAGAAAAATTAAGGCCCAATAGAATTTCCATTTTAAGATAAACACTAAGCTCAACAGCATTTGTTTTAGGTAAAAACAAAAACCAAGCGAAATTGTCGTTTTAGACAAATATTAAACCAAAAGGCAATGCCATAGATTGAGGTCAAGTAAAGATAACAAATTCGTTTTTTCCATTTACTTCTTAGTTTTAGGGAAATAATGAGGAAGGAGGGCTTCAGCGTAACATTGGTTAACCCCCTTCTGTTTACACTATGAGGAGTTTATAATAAAGCAAGGATTGCACAATCCCAACCTCACTTACTGTGACCTACACTTAGATGCAGTGGCAAGAGGAAATTCAAAACGATTGGAAACAATGCTAAGACAAGCGGTGAGAAGGACACACATTATTTGTAAGTTTTATTTCTCAAAGTTTCTAGAGATTTGAGAGTGTTGTCTACCCCCCCTCCCCCCAATAGGTCGGAGTAAGAGAGACAGGTTCATATCTTTCCCAATGTTATCAGAGAAAGTGTCTTTGACAGACACGTTCCATATTCCATCACTATATTCATTAGTTCTTTATAACCGCATAAAACATGTTTCTTTCTCACCGTGCTTCCTTTGGTGGGAATAGATTTAAATATCCAAATATCCTGCCCTACGCTATTTTCCCAAGCACTTAGTCACCTCGCAACTTAAAGTGGGAACATTTTAAAAACGAGAAAGAAATTCAAATTGTAGAAATTCCGACTCATTATCATCGTCATTCTCCAAAACCGGACACATTTTTACATTCAGTTTCTTTTCCTCTATATTTATCGACACTAGACGGACTTTAAGCTCTAGCTTTTTTTATTTTTTTTAATTGAAAATTTTTTTTTTTTAACATGGTTCACCCCAAACAAGGCAGGCCACCACTGTAGACGTAAGGGGCTACTGAGAAAAAAGAAGAGGGGAGAAGGTTGGGGGGGGGGGGGTCAGCCTAAATTGGGATCTGCTCAGCGAGATGTCTGTTCACATTAGTTTTAAATTTCTGCATGTCAGTACTGTTGGGGAAACAGGGGGAAGGGAGGGAGTTCCAGAGGCCAGCAGCACGAGGAAAGAAGCTATTTGAGTAGAAGGCTCTCCGGCATCTGGGGACCTCCACAGTGAATGAATGAGATTTAGTTGATTGTCGAGTTGGTCTAGTGAATTTACGTCGGAAGGCAGGCAGGTCTTTAACACTGTTGTAGTAGAAGCCGGAAACACACACACAAAACAAAACATGACTCTTGAATTGTAATAGCAAATGACCAAAAGACAAATCTTGCTGTGGCCACCTCCACCGCTCGATTCTGGCTCAAGATCATCAATTCCGCCACACTTGCCAACGGAACAACCAGACACAAACGACAACGTTAGCTGTCTGGCTTTCAGTTGCACTCTCATCAGATCGCAATGTCATCACTCGTTTTTAGAAAACACACTGCCTACTTTGCATAGTCACACGCCTCTGACCAACGTTTTTGAAATCCGATAGTTCAAGGTTCGCCTCAGTGCGTGACCACCGTCTTTTTGCAACAAGCATATGCCAGCCATGACCGTTTATCCCGTGACCTCTCCTCACACCATCACCACAAAATAATATAAAATTAAAAGACCGTATAAAACAAGTTGCAAGATTTTTATAGAGCTTTCTCGACTACCAAAATACACTGCATAGTCACATGCAAGATAACATAAATAATTAGTTTTACTGATTCTTAAAAAATTTTATGCCATGAAGATTTGTTGCTGTGTTTCCAATCCAAAGTTTTAGTAAAAACAAATTGACTCTTTATTTCTAAAACAATTTCCTAATTTGTGAATAATAAATTGATTTTTGTGTATTTTTTTAATTTTATGGTAGATTAGGTTATGGTTGTTCTTTCTTTGTATATTTGCATCTATTGGGTTTGTTTGTCGTAAATGTTGAGGTGTTGCCTACCCAATTGATGGTTAAGCTGAGGCTTATGTAGAGGTAGATTCAGAGCAAAGTCTTTTCAGCCTGTACTGTGTTTGCTGTCATTTTGCATCGCAGGAAAACATGGACCCTCAATCACGTCCGATTTGCAACATCGTCACAAAATAAATGAAATTTGATGTTATCTAAAGAAACAAGCCGCGCGTGCGTGGTCACCCTCTGTATGTGACTCGATGTGGCGAGTGTAAAATGCAATAAATTTGGGACATTTTTGACCCCTCTTTGACCCCCTGGGGGCGCGAACCAGAATTTTTCTGAGGTCAAGGATGCTCATTTTATATCCAGAACAATTGCCTCTACATTTTGGCCAAGTTTCAGAAAAATTGAATGGATGGATCAAACGTTATGGGAGAAAAGGGTCATTTTTTGCCATTTTGGGGGCTTTTGACCCCCTGGGGGGCTAACTAGATTTTTTTTCAAAAATCGGAGAATGTCACTTTCTAACCTGACCAATGTTACAACTTCATGCAAAATTTCAGAGAAATTCAATGGATAGTTGCGGAGAAAAATCCGGACGGACGGACGGACATGCCTCAAAACATAAATCGAGGGACCAAATAGAATTATATAACAAATTTTTTTAGACAGAAGTTTTTTTTGTTAAATGCTGGAACTTAATTCAGAAGAGATTCTATTAATTTTCATTTTTCTTTTAATAATAAATATTCAATTGATGACGATTTTTGTGGCTCTCCTCTTCGAACCATGATGATGGTGAAAGTAATACCTTGCATCACCGCCATTGAGACACGCTGCAAGAGTCACTGTTATGCAAGGTTCATCTTCAAATGTTAATCATCTGAAGAAACGCAATTGAACAAGGACGAACAACTTCAAAAGTCTCCACTGCCACTGAAGTCAAAATAAATCTCTCCACAAGAGAAGAACATTTATTTTTAAAAAACTTCTATGTATCAAGCGACTTGGTTCAGTTGCTGACCTGACCAAATTGCTAATTGAAAATGCATTTCATCACAGCTCGCATCCTAAACCAATGAAACCCTCACCTCCTGTTTATACAGTCTCTTTCATGATAACACCCGGTGTAGGTTTGATCTGGTCAAAATACCCAGTTGTATCCACGCCTCTTCTCTATCATATATCAAATCTTTGAACGTGACCAGTACTACGATGATAGGAAAGTTGAGGCAGACCAAACTTCTCAATGGAAACAAGATTTACTACATGTGACGCTCACATAATTTCTATCAAATGTAGATTGTTTCATTTAAAATATGGCTTCTAAAATTGTTTTTCAAGTCTTTTAATAAACAAAGAATTGTCTTCTGTTTGTAAAATAATTCTTAATGGAACTTTTTTCTAACGAATAGTCATTTTGATATTGGATATATTTGATAGCTGCAATCAGTTAAAAGTGAAAAATGCTTTTGTGGCCAGTTTTTATTCATTCATTAAAAAAAAAAAAAAAAAAAAAAAAAAAAAAATCGGGGTTCTGTTTACAATATAAATACAATGTCAAAATCATCACCGACTTTCGGACATGTACATTGACACCATTTCCAAATTAACAACTGAAAATAAAGATAACTCACTGATGAACATGTCTGACAGTTACTGATCATTTGGACATTCTGATTTTATGTTATCAACGTTACAGCCAAACTCAGTGAAATGTCTCGACAGAACACAGAAAATAAATTGGAAGTTATTTTAAAATGCTAGAATCAAATTCCTGTGATTATTTTTTATTTTAATAAATATGGTATCTAAATTTTTAGCCTTTTGTTAGAATTGATTTTCAGGTCTTTTAATCAACAAGGAATTATCTTCTGTTTCTAACAAGTTTGTGTTTTACAATTAAATATTGTTTAACAGAACCCTTTTTTGACTAATGTCCGCTTAAACAAATTCTGATCTAAAAAAAAAAAAACTTTGGAGGAGGGTAGGGGTCTTACTTTTTTTTTGTGATTTGCTTAATTTACTCCCCTTTTCTTAATCATTATGTGTGGCTCCATGTGAGGGGTCTGTCACTAAATCATACCCTGTCTATGTTAGTTGTTTTATACATTCTTTAGACATTTTTGTCGACTGGCATCTGCTTAACACAAGGTGTATCCTCATTGGACAATTACCTTTGCTATGCTGATCACACACAGGCACCACCATTCTGAACATAGGAGAGTTTGAATTGCCTACTGGGGAGTTTAAATTACCTACTAGACACCATCCTTGAGTGCTTTCGGTCTCTGTACTAGAGTTTGTCAAGACAAAGTGACATGAGGATACTTCACCCTACAAGTAAACCCTGACCAAATATTCAAAATAACATTCGAAGCCCAAATAAGATCCTTCGATACGACTATACACGGGTTCATCTTCAAGTGATGTTACCTTAAGTAACAGCACTTAGCTGTATACTCCACCAGACCAGATGAATTCTTGTCCTAGAATCTAGCAAAACTTAGAAAAGGCCACAATCAAAATGAACTATAACATAATTAAGTGGCCAATCGAGGAGAGTGTTCTTCACAAGGTTTGAGAGGTAGAAGAAAATCTTGATTGAACACTCGAATGTCTATGTATCTCATATAGAAATCTAGTGTTAGCCCTAGAAAGGGACCCCCCCTTGATTTATGAGAATTTACTGAAGTAAAATGAAAACAAGTGAGACCATTTTACTTATCTAAATATGCAATTACTCAAGGGGAGATAATTTAATTATTTTACCGGATCAAAGGGGGATAACTTAGTTATCTTAAGATTTTTAATTATCCTTTTTTTTTCAGATGATTATGCAGAATACATCCTCGGATGGTCACTCGTTGGCTAGCTTCGTATCTCACCAACTGATTAATTATCTACTAAATTCTTTTGTTCCTTACTGATTATGTGATTGTTCTGTTTGACCAATCATGACTCCATACTTCTCTTCCCGCTTTAGTGTAGCACATAAAAAAAATTTAAATTGCTTAAAATATCTCAATAATGGCAGATATAGTAAGAGCTTGATGGTCTAAGAAAAAAAAAAAAAGTTAGAACTCAAAGTTGAATTGTATTACATTTTATGTACAAGAAACTGAAATCTAATACTAGGACTGTTTAAAAATGAATATATTGCAAGATTTCTTTGGCATTTTTGTAGATTAACACCTTCCACTAAATCACCCCCCTGCCTCCCTAAAATATGAGATTCTACTTTTTTTAGGCAATTACATTTTAACACACTGAAAAACTTGGCAGAAAGAAAAAAACAAAAACAATTATTTTAGAATTTAGATTGGGGACTAGTTTCACATATAAATTTCATGTAAAATAATCCCCCCATTTCAGGGCCATTCTAGCGTTTTAGGCCAGTAACCATTTTTTTTAAAGGGAGATAAATCCTGTGCGTTTTTCTTTTTTTAATTAATTTTTTTTTTGGGGGGGGGGGACTCCTTTTTATTTATAGATGATTATGTGTAGTTTTAAGAAGGTCTTTGTGGAAGTAGGCTGGGGGCTTGCCATTCGGACTTCGGGTTAGTGGTAGGGCTAGTGGCAATTACGTGTGAACACCCTGAAAACTTAGCAGAAAGATAAAAAAACAAATATTTTAGAATTTAGAGTGGGGGATTAGTTTCACATAAATTTAATGTAAAATAATTCACCATTTCCAGGTCATTCTAGCGTTTTAGGGCAGTTAATTTTTTTCTATGGGAAATAAAGCCTGTGCGTTTTTCTTTATGAGGGTCTGCTTCTTTTTCTTTTTTTAAACGATTATGTTTAATTTTTTTTGTAAGATTGGGGGCTTGCCACCCGGACTTAAGATTAGCGATAAGGTTAAGAAAGGGGTTTTGTTTTGGATCGAGGTTGGCATTCGGACTTACTGTTAGGGTTAAAGGAGTCTTTTTTTTAGGGGGTGGCTTGTCACTCAGATTTAGGGTTAATGGTAGGACATGTTCAAGTGAAGGCCTTTTTAGGAGGTGGGCTTGTTACACGAACCTAGAGTTAGTGGTAGAGTAATTATTTATTTTATATCAAGTTTTCAGCTTGTAAAAATATTTTTTAAATTGCAAGAATGGCTGGGAAATAGGAGATCATTTTACGTTAAATTTATATGCGAAACTGATCCCGCCCACACTCTAAATTAATTTTTTTTGTCTTTTTTCTTTTTTTCCGCCAAGACTTTTAAGGTGTTCACATGTAATCGCCTAAAAAAAGTAGAATCTTATTTATGTTTTGTAATTGCCGACTAGAAAGTCATTACTACTAGAAGTTTGAAAGTTGAGTATATTTGAAAACCAGTATTTATTGAAGTATTTTTTATAAAAGAACTACAAACAGCATTAACTTTTTTTAAGCACAAAAAGTATTTTTATCTTTCTTTTTCAAAAATCCATAAACGAATTTTACAAAGTTTTATAAAGCTAGTTTATAACTAGCTGCTGCTCATTGATTGTTATATCAGTAATACTAGCAGCCATTGTTGACTTTCGCTCAAAAAGGGGCAATCATTTTTCGGATAGGGTAATCGTACCCCGACAATAATTTATTGTTTCCCAAATTTCATGATGAAATTCCCCAAAGACAAATGGTACAATATCTTTAAAAGAAGGTGGTGGGTTAAAAAAAAAAGTGATGTAAATGGCGTTAACATTTTTATGACTTTATTTGCTGAAAACTCTTCAAATATATAATGTAGATTATTATTTATGAATGCATATGAAAGGATATTCATTTCCAAATAAAATGATGGTATTTTGACGACTTAAAGTGCTTTGGTTTTTAAAATATAACTATTTTAGTAGAACTACCTTGAAATCCGTGATTACCCAAACTGTTTTATGGTCGGTGGGTATTTCTATTTAGTGGTGCATGTCGCAGTTACAACAAGAAAAAAAAAAATGCTTCTTCACTACATTCTAAAGATTTGGTTCACTTCTACGCATTATTCACAAATTGACATCTTTCATAGATCCGACAAAAGACGCTTTGGAATTGTAATTCTATCATCTGTTAACAGACAAAAATCACAGCTTGAAATCAATTTTTCCAAATGTAGAAATCACTTTTTCGAAATTAAAAAGAATCAAGAATGAATAGAAATGCACTAATGAAGCAAGACAGACTAAATAAACATTAACATTAAACAGGAACTTTTGTGCAAGAATGCCATTCCTGATATTCTCTCTCTCAACTAAATCTAGGAATTATCATAAACTATAATTTTAAGATTATACTTGCAAGAAGACCCAGTATTGCCCAAGATTGAATGAGACCTTATGTGCACTGAGCCCAGAATACAATATTCCCTTTTTTATTCTTATCTGTTACATTTTGTAATATTCTATTTTGGGACTGGGACCCAAAGATGTATTCAGCATTGATTGAGGGAGGGGTTAAATAAAGTGATATTTATTGAGATAATTTTCGGTAAATTTATAGCATATCCGTCATTTCCACGGAATCAATGAGTCCCATGAAGTTTTGCTCCAAGCCCTGAACCCCATATTACCATTTCTATTCTTTTTTTTTTTTTTTTAAGTTTCTATAATTTTCAAGTTCTAAATCAAATCAAGTAAAAAGTCGTATTCCTTTTTTAAGGATGACGGGCCCAAATGCATCCACAACAATATTGGTGTACCCCTTTCTGATCAAAATAAAGTACCGTACATTAGTAGTTTCAAAATATATATGAGTATGGTGATCTCGCTTTAAAATCCTAGGAGTTTGTGAACAAACAAACAGGAACTACAATTTTATCCATATTAAGTCATATTTTTTTAAAAATATATTATGTCATATTTAAAAAAAAAATATTATGTCATATTTAAAAAAAAAATATTATGTCATATTTAAAAAAAAATATTATCTCATATTTTAAAAAAATATATTATGTCATATTTAAAAAAATATATTATGTCATATTTAAAAAATATATTATGTCATATTTAAAAAAATATATTATGTCATATTTAAAAAAATATATTATGTCATATTTAAAAAAATATATTATGTCATTAAAAAAAAATGTCATATTTAAAAAAAATATATGTCATATTTAAAAAAATACTTCATATTTAAAAAAATATATATTATGTCATATTTAAAAAAATATATATGTCATATTTAAAAAAATGTATATTATGTCATATTTAAAAAAATATATATTATGTCATATTTAAAAAAATATATGTCATATTTAAAAAAATATATGTCATATTTAAAAAAATATATATTATGTCATATTTAAAAAAAAATATATGTCATATTTAAAAAAATATATATTATGTCATATTTAAAAAAAAAATATGTCATATTTAAAAAAAATATATTGTCATGTTTTGTTTAAATATATTATGTCATACTTTTTAGAAATGTATTATGTCATATTTAAAAAAAATATATTATCATATTTAAAAATAATATATGTAATATTTTTATATATTGTGTCATTTTTTATACATGTCATAATTTTGTATATATTATGTCATATTTTTTATATATTGTTATATATTTTTATATATTACGTCATATTTTAAAAAATATGTCATTTTATATATATTGTTATATATTTTTTTTAAATGTCATTTTTTATATATATTATGTCATTTTTTAAAAATCTCTTGTCTCTAAAAGTGTTAGTATGATACCCTAAATTTAAATAAATGTGTTAATCTGTAAATTTCTTTTTCGTGAAGTTATCTTTTGGAAGAGCCTAAGTCTAAAATGTGCAATAAGCCTAATCAGGCGTTGCTTATCACAGCAAATCAGCTTTGACCCCCCCCCCCCCAAAAAAAAAACCCCAGACATTTTCATTCTTTGTTTATGAAACTTAATTCTTTTTCCTTCATAAAAAGGTGTGCCATCCTTTTCTTCTTGCCCAATTCCTTCTACTTTGTGTGCAGGAATTTCGCTTTGCAAGGTTCCGAAATAAACATCCCCTTAATATATTAACCATTCAAACACCACTTTTAAGCGTGCATTATTTAAGACTACAACCTACACATGCCATCAACTGTTAAATCTATTTCATATTTTCAATTAGAATTAGTTGGATCAATTGAATTATTGGACAATTTGATTGGACAATTTGATTGGTCAACAAGTATGAGAAAATGTAGATATAACTTTATAAGCGATTTTGAATGCATTTAAGTTTATTGAAAATTAAAAAAAAAAAAATGGGTTCATCTGAGTAAACTTGTCTCCAACGAAGATTTTTCAATAAAAATCCAATAGTCAATTGCATAATATTCTTCTCTGATAAAATAAAAACTTTCTCTTGGGAGATTATTTTACTAAAATGAATCCAATTTTATGACATTGTACATTATTGTACACATCTAATGCCCAAAACCGAAACCGACTGTGAAGATAAATAGATATTTTATCTAATTAACTCTTCATCGCCAGACACATGCAATTGCTACTCTCCTTTACCCTTTCTTCTTAATTTACGTTATTTCTTTATGTATATCACCCTCCTAATCTGCTGTTGCTACGACTACTCTTCTTTATTTACATCATTTATTTATAGTCATCCTATTACTTTGCATCTCTTACTATTACTCGTGTTTTCTTTATTTACATCATTTTACTCTCCTTCTCTTAAACTGCTGCTACTTCTACCCATGTTCTCTCACCGGCTAAAACATCCAATGTGAAAACAACTAATCAAAGTTTTAGTATTAACTACATTTTAACATTCTATATTTGTGACAAATTGAAACATCCTAGGAGACGATTTTTACTAAATTAACCGATTTTATTAGCTGTTTTTACTTTTGTAATGTATCAAGTTACAGCCATTGGGTGAAGTTTTTGATTGGCCCAGAGGGCGCCTTTGTTGTTGTTGTTTTGATTATAAAAAGAAGAGACTTTAACAGATCGGCACTTGCTTCAGTCTTGACACTTAGTGAATGGTGCAGACTTAATAATTGGCGACGAGGATGAGATCCGATCTTGAGTCGGGTATACAAATTCACCATGAATGGCTGGAATGGGGTCAGTTGGAGTGAACAGTTAAAGCCCTATTTTAATAAATGGGAGGAACTGACCTGTGAAGATGGTGTGTTACTGTGGGGAAGCAGGATTATTATTCCTCCTAAGTTGAGAGGAAAAGTTCTGCAGCAATTACACCAGACTCATGTAGGCATTGTGAGGATGAAAGCATTAGCTAGAAGCTTTGTATGGTGGCCAAAACTGGATGAAGATATTGAGTGGACTGCCAAGGGGTGCGAAAGTTGTGTGCTAAATCAGAAACTTCACCCAATGGCTTTAACTTGATACATTACATTCCTCCATTCTTAGATGGATCACTAAACATAGTCTCTTAACTTAAATGGAGCTCTCCTTACACGCTCAGATCTCCGAGGAATAGGCGATGCTTTCTGTTTGAAGTCTATAGGTTCCACCTCAGCCTCATCCTGTTTTAATAATTTAGGAACTCCTTCTTCCTCAGTAGACTCCCTTGTACTGGTTGTCACCGTGTCCTCTGCGGCATCATTCATATCAGTCATATTCTCCTCTGGGATCTGGATTGTCCTTTTAATCATAGGATGGAAGATGGCAGTGAAAAGCCAGTATGTTACATCTCCCGAACGCTCTCAGATGCTGAACAGAATTATGCACACATTGAAAAGGAAGGGCTTGCCCTGGTTTTTGCAGTGAAGAGGTTACATCAATATCTGTAACACTTCCGTCTCAAGGGTAATTTGTGTATTGGGTTTTCATAATCGGGAAATGTTTCCTGCATTGATATAGAATATTAACCTTACTTCATCGTACAGTTCTTGCGACCCGAGGAATATTTCTTGAACCATTTGATTACTGTGATCAACTGACTCTTCAGAGTCGTATGCTGGTTTTAATTTAGGTAATCTATAAAAGTGATCCTAGGGTGTTACCTTATTAAGGAAGACCAATATTTTTTGTCATGTTTTGTAAGGTTTGTTGAAAGTGTCAATGTGTTTTCTGATACCATTGTCTGATTTTGTCATACATAATGTTGAAGTCTTAAACATGGTAATCGAAAGTAGGTGTTACCAGATTACCCCGGGGGTGATCAACAATAGAAATTGTAGATGGTAACATGGCATAGGTCAGGGTTGTGGGTAGGCATTGCGTTTGGAATGAGACTGTGATTATTTTGATGATTTGAATTGAGACTAACTGTAAACATTTGTTTTGTATTCATTTTGAAGTTCACGCTGATTCAAAAATGTATTAAAAACAATTGCAGGCGTATGCCACCGATTGACAGAGAATCCAGAAAAAACAAGGGAACAGACGTGACAATTGAAGATAGTGGAGATCCCGCTTTTTGCTCCCCAAGCTTAGAGAATTGATTGTAACCATAAGTGGAGTGTGCTACAAGGAATGTCGACATTTTACAGACAATAAATTGTAAGCTATATAAAAAAATCCTTTCTTGTTTTAGATTTCTTACTTTCTTGCTGCAATACGTTTCGATTTGGGGACGTTCAATTAAAGAAGCCGGGGACTATGTTACATAGTGACACCACAATGAATGATTATAAAAAAAGTATCATTGTTTGGCTGCCGCGTTCAACGCACGCACAGCTGTAGGATAAAAACAGCTCCTAAAATGTTTTTAATCTAGATCAGATGAACCTAAAGCACTAGCCAGTGAATAAAATGATGTTGAGTATTCTATAAGTGTATCATTTTGAAGGTGCAAAATATTTTTGACTTACCGTCATTTTTATTTTTATTTTTGTCTGCCATCAATTCAATAAGTTTCCCTTTCTCTTCTTCATCTTTATGTGAGTCACCCTGAAAAAAAAAAAGAAACAATATTTAGAGTGAATAATACAGATCAAATTCACTTAGATGTTTCATCAGATAGTCTCAAAAAAATTTATGGGTTACAAAACTACTGGACAGAATTACAAATTTGACACAGAATTATATTACTACTAATTTATTAATAATGGAGATTATGTATCTGTCTGTCTGAAGCCGAAACTATATTATTAGTTTTGATCGCTCTTTTTTATATCTACTTATCAGCTCCTATATACACCCATTCCAAAACTTCCCCAAACATCACGTGTCTTTCAAATTTACATAAATTATTTGTTTTAAAGCTTCTAATAAATTAACATTCGCAAATATACACTCATGGTTGTTTTTTTTTTTTTCAGATTTCTAGATGTATTTAAATATTTTCCTCGATAATCTTAATAAAAATCATAAATAGAATTAAAGACATTTTTTAAAAATCTATATAATTGAGTTACGTAATTAAATTAGATTGTAATGGAATATGATGGAACAGCCGGCGGCCATTCCAACATTTGGTTACATGCCCTCTGATTATTAAGTATAACGTTCTATTTCGAACGAACAGAAAGTTCTATTTCAAGAAATCCACAGGTGTTAATATGATGTCAGATTAGAGAGAAAGAAAAAAAAATAGAGAGAGAGAGAGAGAGAGAAAGAGAAAAAAATAGAGAGAGAGAGAGAGAGATAGATAGAGAGAGAGAGAAAGAGAAAAAAATATATAGAGAGAGATGGACAAGACAAGAATGCGTTAGTTGATTAATAACATGTAAGCAACACATTCTGAGATTTATCGTACGAGTAGCTCAAAAATGATATATTTACTTCGATTTTTTATTAAAACGTTTTTTTTTTTTTTGTTTTTTTAAAATCTTATTAAAAATTATGTTTTAAAGCACAAATTTATTGAATCAAATTGTTTAATTTAAAAAATAATGAATTAGAAAAATTTCAAATTCATAGAAAAATTTAATACGAAAATGCGTTTAGTTTAAAATGCTAACTAATGTAAACAATAGGCTCACAGAATTATCCTTAAGTGCGAACTTACATTACTTAAATTACAGAAAGATATTTTTTTAGCGAAAATAAAATTAAAAATTATAGTTGATCAGATTTTATATCTAATTATTTATTTTAATTTATTTTTGTCCAATTAAATTCAAGATTTTAGACTGAAGGGTGGGGCATCTATAGGTCCAGCAAATATAAATTTTGTTACGCTGTCTTCTGAAACAATAAAATAACTTCCAGTTAACAACTTCCTTCTATTTATCGAAGAGAATTTAAAGATTGTTTTCTAAACACTTTCCTTGCGGTTACCTTTTACTTGGTTTAAAATGTAATGTATGTAACATGTAACTTAAAACAACTAGTTTACTTATTTTATTATTGGTTTACTTAATTATTTTTTTAACTGATAACAGTGTAGATAGATTCTAGAAAGAAATTCTACCTAATAATAAGATATTCAAGTAATTATAAGAAATAAATAAGTTAATATTTATTAAAAACAAATGTAATTGGTTATGTGAAAATTGGCATAGATAGAGAAATCTAGAATTTTTTCTTTTTATTAACATAAGCAACTGATGATGTGAAGGTGATTAGTGAAAACTGGCTCTATGTTAAAAAAGTTTCAAACTGGAATAAGTGTTTTACTTAGTTTCAAATGTTATGTACGTAATATGTAACTTAAAACAACTAGCAAAAATATGCGACCGGAGGGAGCATAATGGCAAATAGAAAAACTTTGAAAAAGGTAATATTATTTACTACTGCATGTGTAAAGAATAATAAAGATAATACTACAACTACTACTACTTTTAGTATTACTACTAAAATTCATTCTTTTACCATTTATTTCTGAACTTATATAGTTTATCCTTTGTAATATTACATATTTGTAGTACTTGCGTATGGGCTTCCATACACACCATCGGAACCGGAAGTTGTCCAGGTGACTAGTATTAAAGCTCGTCATGTGCGACACCATTTGTAAAACAGTTTTCAGGTGAATAAAGTATTTTTGTGTTAGTACATCTTTAAAATGTTCTACATTGGAACTATTTTTAACCTGATAACAAATTTTCTTCTCCAAATATATTACTCTATTATTAATAAAAAAAATTTCTAATTGTGTGGTAGATTTTGTTTTAGAAATCTTTTTTTGCCATTAAATTTCTACTGTGAGAATATATATATATAAGAAAAAGTTCCATATTCAGAAATCCTAAATTAATAAAAAACAAAATCTTATGTTTCTTTACAATTATCTCACCATCAAATAAAATAAACGTTTATTTTTTTATATATAGTCTCATTTTTTGCCATGGCTACTTCAAAAGAATCTTGGCCTTTTGGCTAAGATCAAAGTGTAGTATCTGTTCCGATGGATACTGCACCCCATAGACTGGTATTGTCTTGGCCTTCGGGGCTTGATTTACGCCGGTCTATGGGTCTGTCCTGTGCAGTTTTAGGAGGTCCACCCTCCCAGGCTTCGCCTCCCCTCTTTGGGGAGGAGCAAGTTTATTGCTTATTGTCTGAGGCGCCCCTACCGGGGAATGCCGACGGGGCTGCCCAGACAATTTTTAAACCCCACTTTCCCGACCCGACCTTGGGTCATATCTTACTTGTGGGAGTAAGATAAAAACTGGCCTTGTGCCTAACTCCTGGAGAGGAGTAAATCAATACTCCAAAAGAATCTGGAGTCATTTTGATAATATTTTTAATTTTACATAATACATGATAACATTACGGGTTTCAGCCATGTTATTTGCATCAAAGAAAGCATTTTTCCTATTTCCTTTCTTTTTTCAATCCTTCTGTTCTATTAGGGGTGGGATGTAATGGGTGAAAATTTATGTTCATTTATACATAAATAACACTAAACGATCAAACATTTTGAAAATTTTGCAAAATTCAGAAGGTGCAGGCCACTAGTTTTTGGCTATTTTACATTCATGAAAACCCTTTCACAGCCTTAAAATGGTCTTAAATTAAAGTACTATATCAGATTGAACCATCTATATCCATTCATAGCTTTTGAGGATGTTTCAGGACCTGCAATGTTGCATGAAACTACTTTTTCACCGAAAAATGATGGATTTTGAGTCCCGTGGAGACCTAACGGCTATTTTTGGCCTGCACATTCTGAATTTTGCAAAATTTTTAAAATGTTTGATTGTTTAGTGTTATTTATGTATAAATGAACACAAAAAAATACTACTCGCATGAATCTGAAATTTTCACCCATTACGTTCCACCCCCTAGTTCTATTTCCTTTTTCTTCTCCATTTGTCATTTTATTTAGAGTCTTTTCTCAATCTTCCCAGTCCCATCTTTTTTCAGTTTTCCTTCTCTCATTTAGTCATTCCTTTTTTCAGTTTTCCTTCTCTCATTTAGTCATTCCTTTTTTCAGTTTTCCTTCCTTTTCTCCAATTTAGTCATTCCTTTCATCTCCTCGGTCCATTTCTGTCATCCTTTCTTTCCTTTGTTATTTCCCTCACACCTTATTCTCAGATCTTAATTTTTTTTTTCCTGATCAACAGACCAGAAAAGTTCTTATTTTTTAACGTGTAACACACTGAATGGCCTTTACTGATACTGGATTATAAAAAAAAAAAGCACAAACAAAAATTAAAAGCTATAAAATGCTTGCTTAGATATTGGTTATTTAAAAAAATAATTGCTGAATAATTGGATATTGTTTAAAAAAGATTGAGTCGGAAGAAAGAATGCCATTTTAGATTGTTCATTCTTTGGTTATAAAGACATAGCATGAAGAACAAAGAGGGGAGACAAGAACTAGAAAAAGACAAAAACAAAAGAAAAAGAAAAGAGACGAATGAAAGAAAAATTTAATAAAAGAAGTTGAAAAAAGAGCCCAAAGAAAAAAGAGCCCAAAGAAAAAACAAGAAAAAGAAAAGAATAAGTAGAAATAAAGATAGAAGAATGAAAAAAAAGAAAAAGAAAAGAAAAAAATATGCATGACTTAAATAACAATCACAATACGTGAATGAAGCGATAGACAAACTTTTAGCCATGAATGCTGTATAAAACTCTTAAGGTTTCAGTCGAGTCACATGCTACGAAAAATGTAAATTACTAGCAAATGTTGGGTTTGTAAAAGAGGCCTGGCAGCAATGCAGCTTGGGTCCACAACTGTGGCCCAAACTCATTGGAGACCTAAATTATGTTAGAACATTTTAAGCAAAGAACTTGTACACAATATTCAATATTTAGTTAATTAGCGACTGTAAATTCATCTGGGAAAGATATGAACTCATCTATCTTCTTAATAATGAGTGAAATAGTAGAGTAAACTAGTCCCTCAAGCCTTGGTAGGGCAACGAGTCTAGAAGAAAAATTCTGAAATACTACAAGGCCTTCTCCGCTTAATTGTTGCATTGTTTCTAGTCATTTTGGACTTTTCGTTATTAAATTTAAGCAATGTGATTAAATGTGGTCAGTCAGAAAACAATGTAGGGATGTAATTTGTAAGATTATTATCGTAACATTTTGTTGTGTAGCCAGCAGGAGGATCGCTTGAACTGTTCTTTATGTTCATGATTTTCCTCTGGTTGTTGAAGAGGGTTTCTGGAGTTGTATGCGTGAAGGGGCTGGAGGGAGCTGAACCGGAAATATTTTGTTTGAGGAGATTGAATTCAAATGACATTAAGTCATTTTTAAAAAATTTTTTAAAAATAGAAATCGCCCCAGACAAGGCATTAAGCCACTTGATGTAAGGAGCTAAAAAAAAAAAAAAAAAAAAAAAAATCACTTAAAGGTTAAAAACTCGCCAACGATAAGTGTTAGATGCATAGATTCCAACCCAGAAAACAGTAATTCTTCCCCCTTTGTCAAACACATCGCGCATGAAATGTGAGGACTAAAGGACAAAATAAGGGAAGCGAGGGTTACGAGGCTGACAAAAGTAAACCCAAGATCCACTTTTTACTCTCATCAAACGAAAAAAAAAAAAAAATGAATAAAAATGCAACCCACAATTCAGTAATTATAGCTTATTAATTTCCTTGTAGAAAATAAGTCAGTCATTTTTGTCAGTCAAAAATGGTCATTACTTATTCTACAACAGTCTCTCTTGAATGTTTGATTGTCTCTCTCTCCGAATATCTTAATAGTCTTAGGAAAGTCATTAATCTAACCTACACGCCACTAATAATATTATATTCTCATTGATTTTCTCTTATTTCAATTATCATTTTTATTTCCCTAGTTTGTAACTAAACTAATTATGAATGATAATTCATCTACATTTTAAGTTTTTTTTCTCTCGATTGTTTAGAATTTCAACATAAAATATTTTAATTTATCATTTCATTAAATAGAAATTTAATGGATATACAACTATTATTAAATCTCTTCTTCAACTAAATGTAATAATTCAAACAATTACATTAAATATGAAAAAAAATATTCTACAATCAATTAAAATATATTTTAAAGAAACAATTATTATTCTCCTCTATTGGACACTTTCATTAAAAAAATAAAAATTCTACAATCAATTAAAATATATTTTAAAGAAACAATTATTATTCTCCTCTATTGGACACTTTCATTAAAAAAATAAAAATTCTACAATCAATTAAAATATATTTTAAAGAAACAATTATTATTCTCCTCTATTGGACACTTTCATTAAAAAAATAAAAATTCTACAGTCAATTAAAATATATTTTAAAGAAACATAATTATTATTCTCCTCTATTGGACACTTTCATTAAAAAATAAAAAATAAAAATTCTACAGTCAATTAAAATATATTTTAAAGAAACAATTATTATTCTCCTCTATTGGACACTTTCATTAAAAAAATAAAAAATAAAAATTCTACAGTCAATTAAAATATATTTTAAAGAAACATAATTATTATTCTCCTCTATTGGACACTTTCATTAAAAAAATAAAAAATAAAAATTCTACAGTCAATTAAAATATATTTTAAAGAAACAATTATTAGTCTCCTCTATTGGACACTTTCATTAAAAAAATAAAAAATAAAAATTCTACAGTCAATTAAAATATATTTTAAAGAAACAATTATTATTCTCCTCTATTGGACACTTTCATTAAAAAAATAAAAAATAAAAATTCTACAGTCAATTAAAATATATTTTAAAGAAACATAATTATTATTCTCCTCTATTGGACACTTTCATTAAAAAAATAAAAAATAAAAATTCTACAGTCAATTAAAATATATTTTAAAGAAACAATTATTAGTCTCCTCTATTGGACACTTTCATTAAAAAAATAAAAAATAAAAATTCTACAGTCAATTAAAATATATTTTAAAGAAACAATTATTAGTCTCCTCTATTGGACACTTTCATTAAAAAAATAAAAAATAAAAATTCTACAGTCAATTAAAATATATTTTAAAGAAACAATTATTAGTCTCCTCTATTGGACACTTTCATTAAAAAAAAAATAAATAAATAAAAATAAATAAATATTTATTATGCTTCAGCTTACATTCTATATTTACTTTTGGGCAGTATTAAATGACTCACCGAGGTTGATATGCCATAAAAAAACAAACACAAATCAAACTCAAAGTGTCTCACCATTCATTAACAATTCCAGATAGCCAATCACAGATTTCTTTCATTATTTTCAGTGTCACCATAATTATTGCTTTCTTTTTTAAACTAAAGGCAGGATGTTTAATGTCTGTTTTCGACCTGTGTCAGTTACATGTTAGTGAACGTTGGGCCTCCAAATTGCAATGAAAATGGTTTAGCCGATATATGGTATCAAATGTAAGACAGTTTCCATGGCATTTCTACACCCAAAATTAAAGATACCAGCATTCAACTCCGCTGATTCATCAATGTATCCCTAGTATACGTGGAAGGAATGCTCATGTAAAAACTGGAATACGGTAATCAAAGATCATCCGAAAACCTGGAACTAAAACCTATCGTTAGAACCAACAGTCTGATGTATGGAAAGAGACTTTCTTGTATTTTCCTTTGTTTCTTTTCTTCACGTGTAACCCTTTCCCTCTCCATCCTTCCTTTATCTTTTTCCTTTCTTTAATTTTTTCTCTCTCTGTTGGATATCGGTTGAGAAGAGACCTTTGGCTTTAATTTCATCAGAAAACAGGAAATGCATTCGGTGGCTCAAGTAAACAGGCCATACAGGTGTTCTAAGCAGCAGGAAATGTATGGTTGCGGAGAAAAAGACGGGAAGAAGAAGCATAGTTGCATGGAGTCTTGTAGGCATGTGCCAGAGGAAGCATGACCACATGAAGTCATGTGCGCAACATGCTGGAAAGAGCATTGTCTTCTTGAATTGTCGATATCTTGGGAGTTAGTTAAATGAGACAAGGAATCAGAGACAGGTAGCCGACTGAGGAAAGTAATAATATATAGGTTCTGAAAGGCAATAATAATTTTAAAAAAACACTAGTGGTTGGTTATCTCTGCCCAGATAATGTATTTTAAAAATTAATAGACACTAACATATTTTTTTGGGTACAAATTTCTTCCTGTATTTGTTCTTTGTGACACAATCTAGTCACACAAATTCTGTCTTGTCAATGATATATGGCAAATGTTAGTCAGTGTTTTTTAAAACAAAGTTTATTTTTCAATCGATTTCAACGATTTTATTATTTAATTCTGATCACATGTACTCTTACTCTTTTTTAATGGATACCAGGAAAAAAATTTAATAAAATACTTTTTTGATATTCACCGGTAGTAAAACATTTTTCAAGCCGATGCCTAATTTGGACATTTTCTAATTTAAAAAATGTTCTTACAATTATTTAAGTGTATATTATTTATTCTTTTCGATTACCATGACAAAAATTAGTTAAAAACAGTAAGTTATAGCAATTCCACCTTTTCAATAAAAACAAAGATTGCTAAGTAATAACTAAGCCATCAAGGGAGATAATTCTTTTATAATTATTGATAGCAAAATAGTACTGAACAAATAAAGGAAAACCGCAATTCTGTCTACGAGTGTTACAATTATTCAAGTGTATATTATTTATTTTTTCTTTCTGATTAACTATCCTTAAAGTTAGAGCTCATGAGGTAAAAAGAAAAGTGCGGAGATTGAATAAAGAACACATGAGATGTGAGTTTAAAGACTAAGTGAATGAGTGTTCAGTTAGCAGATCTACTTTAAGAAGGTAGAAAAACAGTGGAAGAAGTTGAAGGATGCACTGTTGAAGGTAACAGACTAAACTTGTGGGTGAGCGAAAGGGTCTCCGTGACATCGAATGACGTAGTGGGGAAATGTATCAAAGAAAAGCGGAAACAATGGAGTGATTGGAGAACATGTTTAGTGAATAAGGATATGTATCTGGTGGCAAAGAAGACAGCAAAGAGGAGCAATATACCAAGCCAAGGTAGAGCTGAGCAATCTGCTTCCAGATATTTACAAAGAGATTACCAGAAGAATGAAGTCTTCAGAAAGATATGCAATATTTGTCCTTAGACAAATGCAAGAAAAGTATCTTAAAGAAGAACCTGAATTTTGCTTTTGTGGATTTGGAAAAAGCTTTTGCTAGAGTGCTAAGAAATGTTATCTGGAGGGTTTTGCATGGATTAGGGGCAAACGAGTGGTTGAAGGTTGTTAAAGCAATCTACAGAAATGCTCAAAGTCGTGTTAGAAAAAACAGCACATTTAGTGACAGCTTTAATATTAAAATGGAAGTACATCAGGGATCTGTACGGAGCCTGTTACTTTTCATTTGTATCTTAGAAGCATTGCCCACAGAGTTTCATATGGGTTATTTGGAAGAGGTGCTGTATGCTGATGATTTAGTGCTTGTCCGTGAAACAATGGAAGTTCTATTTGTTAAATTAATGGAGGAATGCTATGGAAAGTAATGGCCTGAGAGTGAATGTTACCAAGACCAAAATGATGATCAGTGGTTGTAGCGTTGGAAGCTCCTAGAAAGTTCCCCTGCTCAGTTTGTTGAAAGGAAGTTGAGAGCAACTCTATTTCTTGTGGTACTTGTAAGCATTGGTACACAAGAAGTGCAGTGGAATTATCGGTAGATTGAGAAAGGATAACCAGTTTGTATACAAGAAGTGTGAAAGAATGGAGATGGATGAGAACTTTGATATGGAAAACGTATATTTGGATGATGAAGCTATTGAAGTTGTTCAGAGGTTTTATTACATTGGTGATATCATTGGAACACACAAGGTCTGGCTGGAAAGGGTGGCTGCAGAGAGTTCATACATGTGGCAGCAGGACTAAGCTCCGTGCCCCCCCCCCCCAAGGAAAAGGCAAAAATGACAGCCTGAGAACTTTCATGTCTCCAGCAGACCCCTACCCCCAACTCGGTTGATTGTAACCCCATGGACTATTATGTGTTGGGCACAGTTTCAACACCAAGGTGTCTCGAGAAGGACACCATGAAGCCAACGTGATTCACGTTCAAGGTGGCTTTTTCAAGTGATAGTTTGCCTAATACAGGCAAACTATCCTCTAAAATATGTACTTTGAAAATACAAAAATGACGTTTTTTCCCCTCCTTTCCAAAAATATGTCAAATTTATTCCAAACCCTCTGTGCGTGCGCATATATATATACACACATACATTTAAAGGAAATAAACTAAACACACATTAGGGATGTCCGCATTATAAATTATTTCGACCTAGATGGGTCTCATCAGACGCGTGAACAGCCACATTTAGGAACTAAATGATGAGAAAAAAACTTTCAGTTCCTAAATGTGGCTGTTCACGCGTCTGATGAGACCCATCTAGGTCGAAATAATTTATAATGCGAATAGCCCTAATGTGTGTTTAGTTTATATCCTTTAAATGTATGCTCTGTTAACAAGTACATTGAGCTCTCTTACTTGGATTCCCATCGAAACCATACAACTCTGCACACACACACACACACACATATATATATATAATGGTTAGAGTATTTACTCATGGGCTGAGAGATCGGGGTTCAACCCTTGATTGAGTTCATATAAAAGACTAAAAAAAAATGGTACTTGATGCCTCCTTGTAAACACTCAGTATTATTAGGTAAAAGGTAAGTGCAGCAATTTTGGGAAAGGAGTAGCGCCCTCCCCTACATCTCAGTGTAGTAGCCAATGAAAAGGGAGCCTTTGGGTCACTACCGACTATGATTGATCCATTTATTCACATTTTATCTATATACCAAGTTAAAAGGGTATATTTATTTAATTGATATTATCAGTAACAAATAACAATCTGTTGACCGTCACATTGACATATTCATGAAACAAATAGTGTTTTTTTTTTTTTAATCAGAAACTTTGGTATTTAAAGATTGATGCATAGTGAGAAGCATTGTCCAACGTGCCGACACAGGCGGGTGTCGGACTGAAGATACAACCGAAGCAAAAATAACGTGAAGGGTGGGGAGGTTACTAGTGATTAAGCAAAAGTTCAAGTTTAGAGGCATTGGATGAGGACGTAGGGGTTCGGTGGATAACAGCCACACAATTGGAGGGGGGAGGAACATGAGGCATGTAGACAGAGACTGATTGTAAGGTATACATGACACCTGCAAAGATTCGGAGTTACAGGTGAACTATTTTTTCAGCTGATCGGTTTGATAACCATAAAATGTTTTTTATGCATTCATCATAAATTTATATATATATATATATATATATATATATATATATATAATATATATAATGAATATAATGAATGCATAAAGAAACATTTTATGATGTGTAATGTAAGTCGAAAAGGGACTCAAACTCAATTCAGATTACTAATATATATATATATATATATATATATATATAAGTATGAAGGCGAGAATTCCGAGGCAGGAGCAATGCTATGTTGAAAACCGGAAGGTGGAATATGGGATGAACAAAAGTAAATGACAAGAGATGGTAAATCTTGGATCAATTTATTGATATATAAAAATTTTTAAGTATAAAGACAGTAAATTGTAAAATGGGGGACTTACTACTAAATATTTAAACGTCCATAATGGTAAAAACTTTAATCATTTCGAGAGTAACAACCTCTCTTTTTCAAAAAGAAAACAAAAATTGGACCGACTAGAACAAAACCAAGATGGACGCCACTATTCAATGAAATGCATTTGCATTTCATCTTTCTTCCTCTCCTCCCTGTCACAATTTTCTGTGAGTCTTGTTTTTCTTTCTGCGAATCTCATGTTTTGAATTTTACAATTTACTTGAATTTTACAATTTATTTAAAATTTTTGAAATACAAATAAATTGATCCAAGATTTACCGTCTCTTGTCATTTATTTTTGTTCATCCCATATTCCAGATCTTGTTCTCAACATTGCATTGCTCCTGCCTCGGAATTCTCACTTTTATACTTACTTGTTTACCAACAATGCTTCAAGCAAACTACCATTTCCTTATATATATATATATATATATATATATATATATATAAATTAAACAAGTTCAAATATATTGATAAAATGAACATAAAATCAATATTTTTTCAAAAGTGCTCCATACAAGGAAAATCTATATAAATATATATTATATAAACATTTCAAATGGCCTACATAATAAATTCAATTGTGTTTCATTACTACTTGTATCTCGTCGGGATCAAAAGATGGTAATGAAAACAATTTATACAAAAGAGTCAGAATTATAAATTTTAGATAAGCACAACCTACAATCAGCAGCAGCCACCCAGACCACGACCCAGTCGCCCATGATGGGGAGGGGTAAGGTGTCAAAACCTGTTACCTTCTTTTCTACCTTCAACTTGCCAAATTAATTCCCCCCCTCCCCTTTTAATATGTACTTCTTTCAAAACTTCTACATTAATATATCAATGTACACACACAAGCAACAGAGCGAACACAGATGCACACCACACACATACATACATGAATATATATATATAATATTTAAATGTTGAATTAAATTAAAGATAATTGAATTATCGTTTAATAATAATCTGTCGTGATAATACAAAGCTTAATATATTGAATAGAGCAATCAATTCTAGAGATGAAAGATGAGAATAAAAAATTGTAAAGATAAAATATTTATTAGAACATCAAATATATATATCACATGAAATATATATATATATATATATATATATATACACACACACATGCCAACACAATTATATATCCCTATACACATTCTCACATACATGTACATGCCATACATATGACACAGTTAACTATTAAATTAAAAACTTTTCGAAAATGTCTGCATACATATATACACACGATACCCATTAACCACACAGGCCCCAATAGCATACACAAGCTCTAAATGAACATATACACCCCTCCCCCGTACACAGATTTACATAAATATATTTCTAACCATATTTACACATATATACATTTTAATACACACTCACCTAGATAAATCATAAGATATGATAGTATTAAAGAATATTAGTCTTCAAAATCTAGACAAATCCATTGCTTCTTTTCTTAGCTTTTTTTGGTGTATATTATAATAGAAGTACAGCAAATTTATTTATTGGTTTCTGTTAACTGGCAGGTTTTATTTGCATACAATTGTTTCGGCCTACCTCAATCACATACATCTTCATGATATAAAGAGTATTCAGCGTATACAAAACATCAATCTTTTTGAGAAGGTTTCGTTAATGCTCACAAAATGTTTACACTCCAGGTTAGAAAACATTGAAGTGTATTCAGTATTCATATCTTTTTTTTATAGAAATGTGATACTTAGAAGGCAATACAATGCAGACGTGTGATGGATAGACACAAATTGGAGAAAATAAGACATATAATGGTGGAACAAGTTAAATAGTTTCAATCTTAATACAATGTATACATACATACATATATATGTATATATAGTCATCCACATACAGACTGTTTTGCTGTATCACAGCTCTTCAGTGCGGCTAAACCAGTTAGTGCCTCAAGCCGGGATTGAAACTCAACCGTCGAGCTGACAGTCGGCGCTCCTACCCCTACGCTATCATACAACACTGACTGAATGTAAGTAATATCTCAATGTAAACATTGCAAGTGCCGGGAGCTCGAATTAGTTTTACCTAATGAGCTATGCCTTAAAGCTAATGGCAGTTGGCAATATCCTTACAAATAAGCTCTACCCATGGAGGGAGCTTCATATATATATATATATATATATATATATATTTATTTACTTATTTATTTTTTCACAAACACACATATATCTATCTATCTACACAATGTTACAATGTTATGTAATACCTGTATCAAGATAGTCTGGTGGAAACTCTGTATGATATAATATTTCGGGAACTCTTCCCTTCTTCAGAACCGTGCTCAACTCAAATTTATATTAACTGCATTTAATAAGAAATTTAGATTAATGTTTATCAACCCTCTCCATTTTGATCATTAAATTATATTTTTTTTTATTCAAATGACACGATCAGACAAATATTTAACTATTAACTTAAAAACATTTCCAATAATCATATAAGTACGCATTACATGCATCAGAGTAACCACACAGACACAAAGAAAATTCTGTAAAAACCTCTGCAAACACGCACACAAATATTCATAAAAATATATCCATTAAAATATATTTACACAAATATGCATGTAAACACACATTCAAAGATAAAACTACATAACAAAATATTACAGAAGTAAAAAAACCCTAAATTCGTCATTTTTAATTAGCTTTTTCTTTATATTATAATGGAGAGAACATGAATGCTGGCAGGTTTTGACACCTTACCCCCTCACAATCATGGATTTAATTCTGACTCTTTTGAATAAATAGTTTTCATTACCATCTTTTGATCATGACGAGGTACAAGTAATACTAAAAGATAATTGCATTTATGTAGGCCATTTTAAATGTTTATATGATCTCTATATATAAAATAGTAACTGTGTGTATGTGTCCGCCTGATCTTTGTGTCTTATGTTCACCCAAACCGTTGGACAGAATTGCTTGAAAATTGGCATGTGGACTACTGACCTCTCAGTGAAGGTCATAGGCTTTATAAGAAATATATCACTTCAACACTGCCCCCCTCACTGAAAACTTTTTTCCCTTTGATTCAAATGAAATTTAAACCCTAGGTAAATGACCAAAAATTATGTTCTATTCCCAAAATTTCAGCAAATTTTGATAATATTAAGAGACACACTGAAATTTAAACCATAGGTCCACCGAAAATTCAAATAGGTCCAATTTCAATGAAATGTATACCTTATTTAATATACATACATACCTGAATACATATAAGTATAAGTATATACACACTTCTAAATACAAGGCAATGCATAATACAGGCCTGCAAGACATGCACGTTTAATTTATGACTGAAGAGTGAGTGGTTTGGCGGTATTCGCAGTCAATTCTGAAACACCAGGATATCGAATACAATTGAATTGAATCTATTTAAAAAATATTTAGAAAAAACATTTTACCATTGGAATTCTACTATTTAACAATATTGAAGTAAGTATAAATGCTAATTTATATAAATTTGCAATATTTATCTTTAGCGTATAAACAATCATTTTTGTGAAATATTCATAAATATTTAGGAAATTTGTCACAAAAATTTGTAATAACGAATATCTTTATTAGAAAAATAATTTGTTTTGTTAAAAAAGTGTACTTTGTAATAACTAATATTCGTTCGATTCTAGAAATATGGACCGTTGGATTTTGCTTGATATTTGCTTAAATGTTAAATAAAATCGATCGTTTGCTTAACCACTTTTTGTCCAAACATAAAGTCCAAACATAAATTTCAATTTTATGTCAAATTTTAAAAGAAAATGGCAGCATATATTCCACTTCTTCATTTTTAACTTTTAAATTCGTTAAATTTAGTTAACTGCTAAAAAAACAAACAAAAAAACAAACTAGACTTTTTAGAGTCTGCCCAATTTTTTAAATCAATTTTATATCTTCTAAGATCCGAAGCAAAAGTTTTCTCATCAGGGAAATATGTGAAGTTGTCGATGGCACTCCACATGACATTCTGCTTAAAAGCATTATTGTAAGCGATATTGTTTGCATTAATATGTCAATCTTTTCGTCAGCTTCTTTCCTGTGTTCAAGAAGTCTATTTTGTCTTCTGTCATATTTTAAAGTGTGTCCTTTTTTAGAAAGTAAATGTTTCCTTTCAGGTACAGCTTGTTAAAAAAGTTCTTTTCTTAGATTATGCTTGTTAAACATAATCTTAGTTGTAAAAGAGTTATAAAAGAGTACAAAACCTTTTTTTTCTAGATAAAAAAAAGCTTTTTTTAGTACGCTTTTACACATAGTGTGTAGCCATAGAATTTGCGGCCAGCACTTTAGTTAGAGAAAAAATAAAAATATGGTTACAATTTTCTTTTCTTTCGGCAGAAGTAACTTTTTCTCTTTTGGAGAAAGAAAAAAAATTATGTATTCTCTTATTGTTAAATGTTGGAATAAAAAAATCACTTCAATTAAGAGAATAATAAGTTGGTCTTACATGTTTTTTTTTGTTTTTTGTTTTTTCCACCGGTCAGCCAGTTTTTTGAATGAGGATGTTGTCTGATGAATTTGTAGTCGATTTCTCCAAGTTTTTTTTCTTTCTTATAAGGTTTTCCTTAATAAATTTTGTCGGCCGTTGTGGCGTCCATTTTAAAAAGTTCTCCCGAATCTTTTACTGTAACCATGCTGTCAGTCTATTTTAGTGGTGTAAGTTTGAAATCACACGTTGCCGGTCGTTGTGGGGTCCTTTTTTGAAGGTTCAAGAAAAATCCTTAATGTTTTTCTTATTTCCCGTGTAAATTCGAATACTTCGTAGCCAGTTTTTGTGAGGTCCTTTTTAAGAGTTTTTGCGAATTGTTGTAGGGTCTCATGTAGATTCGAATATCTTGTCGACAGTTGTTGTAGAGTCCCCTGTAAGTTCGAATACTTTGTTGATAATTGTTGTGGTGGGGTCCCATGTAAGCTTGAATATTTCGTTGCCAATTCTTATGGCCCTGTTTAGGGGTCAGAATGAAAACACGGACACAGGGTTTAGGTATAAGTATATTGGAGAAAAGTATATACAACAGAGAAACAAGAGAAATGGACCGTCTGTCCTGGCTGCCAGTGTAGACTGGGGTTGCGCAGAAGGGTAGGTCGATTTTGGAATAATTACAATAGGCGGGAAAGTTGCAAATTTCCATAAATAATCACCACACAAAATATTTTTCTCCATTATTTTGTCGTTATTTGAGGAAATGAACTTAAAATGTTAAGTAATCTAAAATTCTACTAAGGTAACGGTGTTACTCGACAATGTTAGCCGGTAAAATTGAGACCAGACATTAAAGCAAATAATTGCAGTAAATATTCATACTGTTCTCAATAAATCGAATAATAGTGACAAAAAAATTGAAATACTGTAAAATATTTAATCTAAAATACAAATTACGATTTAAGAATCAGGTCAAATTACTATCAAGGTAATTGTTTGCGTGGACCGTAATAAGTTTTCTCCTTTTAGCATTGTTTATGTGCTGGGAAACATCGTTCAATAATACAAAACAAATGTAATATATCTATAATTTAATAATAATAATAATAATAATAATAATATATATATATATATATATATATATATATTATATAAATAAATAAATAATAACTTGTAATTTTCTTCCATTACAAAAGTTATCGTTTCTGTTTTATTCACACGTGGAATTTAGACCGTTCGGTCGTTTACTAGGTGAGTCATATTTTCATAATATGTACATGGAATCAGTTGATAAGCATGAAACAAACTAATTAAAAATATTCACACAGAAACATGTTTAAAGCATTCATGATCTCAAATATTTCGTCATGTCAAATATTTATCATGAACCTAAAAGAGAAATGTTAATGGAAGTTTCTTTGGATTTATTCTGTGACTAATCACTTGGCCAGGGAATTTAGTGGAACGATAAAAAAAAAAAGTGACTTTGTGAATATTTGGCATGTTCGTGTTCTTTTATCCCTAAGTCATCTGTCCAGCTATGATAAATGAATAGAGATGGCTACATAGTGGAGCATGCATCCACACAAAATCAACTTCCCTATTTTTGGCACCTTCGACTCATCTTTATGTAATTATATATCTAAAGATTTATGCATACACTCTTGAGAAGATCTATATCATTAGAACTGGTTATATCAATGAATAAAGTGTAAATTCAATTGGGTCGGAATTGGTATAGTTTTACTTTTACTAATTTCACGCCAGTGACCCCTTAATTAAGACTTTTCATTCAACTATAGGGACCAACAGATATGCTGGTCCTTAACAATGGTTTGATAATGTTGTACTATATCTGTGGGTTTTGTTATTAAATGTGTTTTTGCGATTATAATATCTTTTTTTTTTTTAAACTGCAATTTCTCCTATATACATAGCATTTCTTGTTATTTGGGGTTTTCTTGGTATATTGCCTTGGTATATTATGTTTCTTGTTAAACAGTTATTTTGTAGGGGGCAATGTTCCCTAATTTTATAGTTACAGTTTACCTTTCTTATTTGTATTTGGATTATTACTATTTCTATCATTAGTATTTCTTGTGTTTTTATTATTGTTATTATTTACATTAGTTATTGTACACGATAAATTTAACACTCTTTGGAAATTAAAGAAAAAACGTTATATCTTGGCCAATAATTGATCCCTTAAAATTCAAAGTGCATCTATTAAAGGACCTTTTGCCGAATACAGTTTACCCGGAGACGCCACCCTGAGCCTTTACGATGGCCCCTAGACTGGATCTGAACCTGGAGCATGTAGCGTTTAGTTCGTCCTTGGTGTTGAAAGTGTCTTTCTCAATCGAGTTCCACACATAATAGTTCATGAGGTTGCAATCAGGTGAGTTGGGGAAGATCAAATAGTCTTTTACAAGTTTCGTGGAGGTGTGACATGGAGGCGAGTCCTGCTGCCACATGTATAACCTTGCTGTAGCCACACTCATCACCCAATGTTTGGCAAATCAATATAGTCATTTGAATTGAGTCTGAGTCCCTTTTTGAAGATGCGGTGTGGCATGACGTGGCCTTCACTGGAAACAGCCAAAGACCATCACAGTTTGAGGGAACTTGGTCTTCATGACACATGATTTTGTGCAGACTGTAGGCTAGTCACCTGTTGTCATGCATGTTTGATGGAACTTGGTCTTCATAAATCGTGAGACTTAGTGTGGACTGTAGACAAGACACCTTTTATTATGAATGTTGTGCAACTTGTCCTGAGAAGAACCAGAGCATCTCCGGCTCGACTTGGTGTTTGACCTTGCTGAGGAGTTTCTTGACTTCCCTAAAGTGGTTTTCTTGGATCTTTGCAGTGAGTAGTTGGTCCTTGCAACTCTTATATGAGAAGATCCTTGTCCAGCGCTTTCTTCAATGACACCTATCTCTCTTGCCAAGGTCTACATTGACTTACTGCACATTGTTTTGCAGCTTCGAAAAATTTTGTCTGCTACGATACTTTCTGCTAGCCACTGCTTCCACATCTCCATCACAATTCTCCAGCTCACAGCCTTCAAGGAACATTAAACTCCAGCTTAGATTTTCAAATATGTTAATCCGACACGAATCCCCTTCCAATATCCTGGTGCTTTTCAATCGTCCATGGTCTCTAGCTTTCAAACCAACAAATAATACACAGAACCAGCTATCCGTTGCACGTAACAGCTATTAAATACTTCAAATGGTTCTGAAATTTATCCCACACACCAGGTATTTGTATTTGACACTTTTTCTTTGCATTTTACTTTTTTCGTTTTACGACTGTCATTTAATATTTTATTATTGTAAACTTTGATGATCATTTCTAAATTCTCGCAGCAGCTGTTTAAAGTAATTTTTCTTGGTTATTTTATGCAGACAACGAGTTATGGAAAAATGTTTATCGATAAGATTTAGGAATTTCTTACCTAGTTTAGTTTAACCAAATGATATTATTTTTGTATCTTGTTTCGGTGATTGTTTACTGTAGGGCTGAAAAAATATTTTATTAATTTTAGGAGAGTCAAAGAAAGGGAAGATAATTCTAGTTTCAAGTTTCAACCACACTTTATCTTAAAATGGATTTTAACACTCTGAACTTGCAGCATATTTTATATTTAACCAGAGATAATGCCAAACTAATAGACTTCTTGCAAGCGCACAAATTAATTTCAGGTGCGTTTTTTGGTAACCGTGACGGCGAGAGATGCAGCAACGTAAATTCCTTTAATAAAAAAATATGTGAGACCAGGTATGACGATTGTGTCTGATTGTTGGTGAGTGTACGATCGCCTAGGTGCCGAAGGATTCCATCATTTGCATGTTAATCGCTAATACAATTTTATTAGTCCACTAACATGTACCACAACCAACCACGTAGAACGAATGTAGAATGAGTCGAAGAAAAGGAATAAAGTTGAATGTGCCACCCGCACGCAAATGGTGGAATCGTACCTAGCTGAATTTATGTGGAAACAAAAATTCCGAAAGGACACTGCACTGGGAACTATTTTCAAACAAATTGATGAATTTTACCCAGTGTAAAACTCATTTATTTCAAAAAATTTATTTACCTTGTTTCATGTTTTTTTTTTCCCTTCCATTTACGTATTTTTCTACTTTTTCTTTCTTCTGTGATAATTAATTTATTTTAATAAATCATTTTATTTTTCATTGGTGCCGAATGCGTTGTGATTGTCTTATTCCTAAATTATCCTTAAACTTGAAACTAGAGTTATCTCCCCTTTATTTGACTCTTCTAAAATTAAAGATATTTTTTTAGGGGGCCCTACAGTAAACAAGCACCCTTGTTTCTTATATTTAATTTCAATATTAGCTTAACAACTGTCTTTTATGAGCATTGGGTCAATGAGTTCGAAAGGGTAAACATAATGCGATAAAAAATTGTGTATAAAAATGGTTTTATATTATTTTTTAAAAATAATATTTAATGAGACACCATTTCGACTTTTAAATCTATTTAATACAACACATGTAATTTGAAGAAAAACACATTTGAAATGTGTAAATATGCTACAAGAAGTGTGATTTTCACAAAATGGAGTCTTACGGGATGCTGCCATGTTTTTTTTGTATTATTAAAACGTCTTTCCCCCCCCCCCCATTACTATATTGATTTTAACTCCAAAACGTTCTTAATGTCATAATCTTATATATATATATATATATATATATATATATATATATATATATATATATAATCGCCTATAAAGAAACTTTTTAACCCTTCAAACTCATCATTAACCAAGCAACGTTAGAGACATAACTTAAATAACATTTTGTTAAGAGTTATTGCTAAGTCTACATTCAATAGAACTAGGAATATGTTTTATAATTTATGAGAGGACAGTTGAACTTTGGGTTTACATATATTGAGTTAGCATTATCTTAAATACGGCTCATATGTATTTTTATCAGAGTTGAAAGTGATATCTAAAAAGTTTGTTATTTTTATGTTTGCTAATCATTCAACTCTTACACCCATTTTATTCATTTCCATATATAATCTTTTTGAAGTTTTCACTTTTGACCTTGTTTGAGACCCTTATTATAGCAAAGCCATCATCTTTATATTGGCTGTTATCACCGTTTTCAAATATATTTGTCAGGATGTACATAATATATAAGCCTACAGGATCTGATGTTACTGCAGAATCTAAGGTCCGAATTGCAAGAGCATAGGAATTTGTCATTACAGTCTTTATCCATTAATCGTTATTAATGATCTTTACCGATCTACACTTCTTGATGATGTGGATTTTATTGTTAGTTATTATATTACATGTATGTATGCACACATGTATAGAGACATATTTTCTTTTTATATTAATGCCCCCCTATATGGGTTTTAATATTAAAAACTCTCCTAATATAAAGTTTCTATTATGTGTACAATTATTGTAACCTCCAATGTATGATTTAATAATTTACCTCTATTGCTGAATCTTATTATCTCTAGTTTCTTAGTTGACTGTGTTTTTGTTTATCTTAAGATTCTATTGTTGGTGTTGTTTTTCTTTTCATGTTAACTCCAAAAGTATTTAAACAGTAAAGTATTGTTTCTAAATCTTTCATTGTTAATGGAAGATTCATGATTATATAACCTGATTTTAAACGAATTTGCTGTACATTTCTAAACTTTCTTTTCTTTTGCAGGTATTGTTCCTATAGAGGTTGAGGTTTTCTCCTTTTACTAATAATTAAACCTAAACTGTGTCCGATAAATAAAATTTGTATTTTGTTGGCTTGAATTTTTCTAGATTTCTCTTTAATTTCTTTCTCTATAATTAAGATATAATATTGTTAAATAATATTTACAACATAGTTAAGTTCGTAAAACAATCACGTAAGCAAAAACAAACACGTTTTTCCTAATGTTTAGTTAACATTATAATCTTGCTTCTCCTCTCTTTGAAAATAGTTAATTATATTCATTTACGAAGAAATGTTTACTTCTTTAAAATAAAATATTTTTAGCGCAGAAAAAATATTTTCCATAAGATGGACGAAAAATACCAATAAATTGTCAATAATAAATTTATTCAGTGTCAGATATCCAATCAATGTCCGCAAAGTTCATACAAAAATATCTGCCCCATAAACAAAAAATATACATTGGATGGGTAAAATTCTTTAGGGTAGAATGATTTTCGGTCAAATTCTCCAGTGGTAGATTGGTCAGAAGGACCCTTATAAGGTCGTTTTAAATCCATAAAATCCTATCACACAGGAAATTTATTTATCTACAAAGTTTCCCAATGTGTATTATTTTTTTTATAACTTATTGGTGATATACAAAAAAAGTGAACGTATCCACACAAAATTATATAAAAAAATCCCGACTTAAACAAATTGTCAGTTGATTTTTTAAACATAACTTTGGTATATTTACATTTTAACCTCATTGCTCTTTTTAAGAAAGCGCTTGCGGCTCAAAATATTGGAAAATTTCTCTATAAACGACCATAAATCAGTGTCATTTAATGAATTCATTTGAAGATGATTACTTTTTATGCTGTGTTCTTGGATTGAAGAATGAATGAATTGGAAATTGTATCGGAATCAGGAATTTAGAACAGAATCGGTAATTGTATTGGAATCGGGAAAAATACTGTAATCGTCCCATCACTAATTTTCTTCACATCTGAGTTCGATTTCGTCTTATTGTCTTACACTTTTTGCAAACAAACTGGTTGTCCTTTCTCTCAAACTACCAGTAATTCCACTGCACTTTTTGCGTCCCCAATGTCTGCATGTACCACCGAAAATTGAGTTGCACCCGACTCCCGTACCACAATCTGACCATGGGAATTTTCTTGTTTCTGGGGATTTCCAACACTACATTCATTTCCAAAATTACATTCACTCTCAGACTTTTGCTTTCCATAGCATTTCATGTTTTTAACTGAAGTAAACCTTTCATTGTTTTACAAGCAAGTGCTAAATCATCAGCATCCAGCATCTCTATCGGACAACCCATCCGGAATTATCTGGGCAATGCTTCTAAGACACAAATGAAAAGCAATGGACTCAGCATAGAGCTCTGATGTAATCCTACTTTAACATTAAAGCTTTCACTAAATGTGCTGTTTATTCCAACACGACTTTAAGCATTTCTGTACATTGTTTGAACAACCTTAATTAACCACTCGTTTGCCTCTTGGCACTCTATCAAAAGCTTTCTCCAGATCCATAAAAGCAAAATACAGGTTCTTCTTCTTACCAAGGAACTTCTCTTGCATTTGCCCAGGCATAAAAAACTGCATTTCATCTATGCTTATCTGACTTATTATTCTCTCAACCACTTTCAGAACCTGATCCATCAACTTGATCCATCAACTTTAAGCATCAACTTGATCCATCAACTTGATCCATCAACTTTAAGCATCAACTTTAAGCATCAACTTGATCCATCAACTTTAAGCATCAACTTGATCCATCAACTTTAAGCATCAACTTGATCCATCAACTTTAAGCATCAACTTGATCCATCAACTTTAAGCATCAACTTGATCCATCAACTTTAAGCATCAACTTGATCCATCAACTTTAAGCATCAACTTGATCCATCGACTTTAAGCATCAACTTGATCCATCAACTTTAAGCATCAACTTGATCCATCAACTTGATCCATCGACTTTAAGCATCAACTTGATCCATCGACTTTAAGCATCAACTTGATCCATCAACTTTAAGCATCAACTTGATCCATCGACTTTAAGCATCAACTTGATCCATCAACTTGATCCATCAACTTTAAGCATCAACTTGATCCATCGACTTTAAGCATCAACTTGATCCATCAACTTTAAGCATCAACTTGATCCATCGACTTTAAGCATCAACTTGATCCATCAACTTGATCCATCAACTTTAAGCATCAACTTGATCCATCGACTTTAAGCATCAACTTGATCCATCAACTTTAAGCATCAACTTGATCCATCAACTTTAAGCATCAACTTGATCCATCAACTTGATCCATCAACTTTAAGCATCAACTTGATCCATCAACTTTAAGCATCAACTTGATCCATCAACTTTAAGCATCAACTTGATCCATCAACTTTAAGCATCAACTTGATCCATCGACTTTAAGCATCAACTTGATCCATCAACTTTAAGCATCAACTTGATCCATCAACTTGATCCATCGACTTTAAGCATCAACTTGATCCATCGACTTTAAGCATCAACTTGATCCATCGACTTTAAGCATCTGTAATTACCTCTACATTGAGCTTCCCCTTTATCTTTGTAGCAGTTGACAATTGTACTAAGTTCCCAGTCTTTTGAAATTATCTCTTCTATTATCATCTGATTTTTCAAGTCTGATCATTTCATCCGCAGCTTTCAACATTTCAGCAACAACGCCTGAGGACCCACCAGACTTACCCGTCTTCATCTTTCTCACCACTTCCCTTACCACTCCTTCCTCAATTCTTATAGCTGGACCTGATACTGCTTCTGCAACTTCTGGTTTTTCCTGGCTCCGTGGAAACTCAGTATTCAATAATTTCCCATAATGGCATTTTCAAACATCCCTCTTGTTCTGTTCATTTGTTGCCACAACTCAATTGTCATTTCGAATGCACTTCTCTCCAACAATACCCATATTTGTCTTTGCCATCTGTTAAGTTATCCTGAATACTTTATTCTTTTGTAGTATATTTGGCTTTCTCAGCCTCCTTGGCTTTTTATATCGCTCTTATCGCTTTCCTCTTTTCCACCAGATAGATTTCCTTATACACTAAACATTTTATCCATTGGCGCCACCGTTTCTACTTTTCTTTGATACACTTCTCAACTTTCTCATTCCATCACCATATAACCCTATGCTTTGGGAGTTCTTTCGTCCACCCACAAGTATGATCTGTTACCTCTTTTAACCTATTCCACTGTTCTTTCACACTTTCAGAAGTAGATCTGGTAACCGACAGTTTCCTAACTTTGTCTCTAAACTCGTGTTTCACGTGTTCTTTGTTCAACCTTCACACCTTTCTCCTGGAGATAAACTTTCTCTTTACCTCATGAGATTTCTTCTGCTTGAAATTTTAAATAACCGGATTATGTTGTCACAAATTCTTCATCAGGTACCACTTTCACATCATTCAAGAGCTTTCTGTCCCTTTTCCTAACCAGCAGATAGTTTACCAGAATCTTTGCTGTACTGGATACATATATAATTAGTGTGCTTTCCTTTTTCCTAAAAAGAGTGTTTTCAACCAACATGTCCATTGCAAGACCAAATCCAAAAATTCTTCCTCCTTCAGCATTCCTAGAACCATATCTATTGCCTCCATGCACACCCTCAAAATCACCAGGGGTCTTTCGAACATGACCATTCAAATCTCCTGCCACAGCAAGCATTTCCTTCTCATCAACTCAACCAGTCACCACAACAAGCCTGTCATAGAACTCATCCTTTGCGTCCTTACTCAAACCACATTGTAGTGCAGAAACAGATATTGCTGTGAATATTTTCTCACCAACCATCAACTTAATCAGAATCATTTGCACGCTTAACATCAATCACTTTTTCTACCCATTTCTCTACAATAAAACTACCAACATCACCTGTTTCATTTTCATTTCCAATCTAATACAGCTTATAACTTGCATTCTTTCCCACAATCATTCTAGCAGATTTACCAAGTTTATTGGACTTTTCATAAAGAGAAGCCCATTCCATTGAGTCTCGTTTTTCCGCTGACATCAAAGTAGTTGGTGCTAAGAAGATAAAGACAATTTGGAGGGAACAGTTACACACAATATGTAGACATATGACAGTGGTAATTTCTCTCTTTAATAATTTCATCTTTGATCTAGTAATTGTTTGATATTTAAGAAAGGATACTGGTGACTTTGTTCATGTCGTTTTCAAGGCGGAAGTCTGATTGTGATTTGAAGATAAAACTATACAAAAACTCATTTAGACCAAAATTCAAAATGTATGACAAACCTGTCCTGATAGGTATCTTTTTTTTATAGAAATCGCTCCAGACAAGGCATGAAGCCACTTGATGTAAGAAGCTAAAAAAATATACTACTTTAAGGTCAAAATCTAGCCATTGATAAGTATTAGATAGATAGATAGATCCCAACCCAGAAAACAGCAATTTTCCCCCTTTGTCAGAAACATCACTCATGGAATGTGAGGACTAACGGACAAAATAAGGGAAGCGAGAGTTACGGTGCTGCCAAAAGTAAACTAAATGAAAACAAATACTTGCTTGTTTTCCCATAAGTTTGAAATATTCTTTTACACAATAACAAGTCTGTATAACATAAAACGTTTTGATACAAGATTCTAATTTTATTTTGAACGTATATAAAATTAAACTTCTATGCCCACCTGTCGGCACCATTTTTTTTTTCTTAACAATTTGTTAGCAATAAAATATTATCGACTAGAAATTTCAGTTAAAACTTGTTTCTTTTTGTCTAAAAAGGATGTTCAAAGTTTATTTTTTGTGTCAAAAAGTTCATTTGTGTTTAATGAAATTCTATAAGGGTTCAAATATGTTTGGTGTTAGAAAAAAGTCAATGATTAAAACATTCAATTAAAGTTACATTTTGAACACTTTAAAAAGAATTTTATTTTGAGACAAGAAATACAATTTAAACAAAACAAAATGTTTATATATTCATATATTTACTTTTAATTAAATAGTTTTTCACTTTTAGTACATTTATAAAATTCATTATTTATTATTTTCATTTAAAAAATTATTTATTCATTTATTCTTAATTTGTTAATAAACAAACATTTATACTAAATAAATATACTGCTCACTTGTTATTGAGCACTAAGAACAACAAGGCTCATAGGATTGTTTATTCAATGTTTATGAATAAAACTATACTATATATATATATAACTTTAGTAAGTAAAGAAATTACCCTCAAGTGAATTAGAATTTTTATAAATAAATTATAGAACTTATTAACTATTTTAAGAAATATTACTGAATTAAAAATTTATAAATGTCCGCACAATTTTTAGGATGTACTAGCTTTGAACGAAAAAATTCAAAATGGCGTTTTAGTGGGTTCCTACACGTGTGAGTTTGCTCTTTTTCTTTGTTTTTTGTTTGGTTTCACTCAAAAATGAATCACTGTATAGTGTAGTTTTTTTTCAAGACACTTTAATCCAATAACTTTTTACTCTTTGTGAATTTTTTCTGATGATTTTGTAATGTTGCAGAGACGATATTGACATAAAAACGTTGTTTGCCACAAGACAAATGAAACGGACCGTAAAAAATATATCTCACAGAAATGTTTTTTGGAAATGTGAAAAAATAAAAATAAAATAAAACCATGGTTATTGGAATATAATATGAACTGGTTTATATATATATATATATATATACATATATATACACACACACAACACACTAGAAGAATACCCGTCTCAGGAGGGGTAAAATTAATTTCCCAAAACAGAACAGTTTTGTACCACTCTTATGTTCCATTACGAAGATTAAAATAAAGATATAATGATACTAAACCATATGTTTAGAATCCTTATTCCAATTTTCATAAAAATCTATTACACGATTTTGATTCTTTTAAAAACATTTTTTTTTAACATAGTTCACCCCAAACAAGGCAGGCTACTGAGAGATAAGGGTGTAGGCCATGGGGGTCATCCTAAGTTGGGAGCTGTGAAGCAAGATATCTGTTTACATTAGTTTTAAATTTTTGCATGTCAGTACTGTCGGGGAAACAGGGAGCGAGTTCCAGAGGCCGGCTGCACGAGGAAAGAAGCTATTGGAGTAGAAGGTTCTTCGGCATCTGGGGACCTCCACAGTGAATGGATGGGATTTGGACGATTGTCGGGTTAGACTAGTGAATTTACGTCGAGAGGGCACTAGAGCAGCAAGTTCATCGGAGCACAATCCATTGAAGCACTTGTAAAACGGGCACAAGGATTCAACATTGCGGCGATGGGACAGGGGCTGGAGCTTAGTGGATAGTGAGGGACCTATCAAGTTAACTCTTTTTTGGACCTCGTCTAAGAGGGAGAGACTAGTGAATGATGCACCAACCCAGATGTGGTAACAATACTCCATGCATGGGCGGATAGTGGCTTTGTAGAGATATAGGATAATGTCAGGTGTGAGAAGTTTACTAGCACGGTAGAGGGAGCCCACCTTTTTGCAGCAGCCTTGGCAATGTCTTCAATGTATTTATTCCAATTCATGTTATCTGTGAATGTTAGGCTGAGGAGCTTAAATATTGAACTCTCAGGTAGGGTGTTATTTGCCATGGCAATCGGTGGTTGAAGAGGCTTCCTGTAGTTATTGAAGGAAAGTAGCTTTGTCTTTGCGGCATTAAAAGTTACTATCCATTTATGACCCTAATCCACTACAGCCTGGAGGTCATTTTCTAAAGATTTAGCCATTGCCTCGAATATGTGTGTGTCCGTTTGCCCACATGACGAGAGTAAAGCGTGTTGTCATCAACAAATATACCCATCTCAGACATAATGACATCAGAGAGGTCGTTTATGAAAATCAGGAACAATAAAGGTCCAAGGATAGATCCCTGGGGTACACCAGCATTTATGTCATGTTGCTTAGATGAACGGCCATCGAGGACAACCTTGATCATTCTTTTGGTTAGAAAGGATCTAATTATATTAAATAATTGTCCAGTAATTCTAGAAAAGGTTTAAAATTTAAAAGAAGAAATTGAAATTCAGGGAATATTTCTTAATTGTTGTCTAATTACTGAGGATGAAATTCAATGCAAATTTGAAATATTAATTTTCAAAATGGAGGTTGTGCCCAAATTACTCCTAAAAACCCTTTAAAATACTCCAAAGAAACTGAAATTTAAGGAAATATTTATTAATTGATGTCTAAATTCATAATGATCGGTTAATTTAGGAGTGAATCCTGTACATAAAAATATATAAACATTTCCCAGACTCATTCTTTACCACTGAGCCACATCTGCCCCCTTCCCCTGCTACATCTGCCCCCACGATGAAAGACACATTTTAACAATGAAAAGGCCCCCCCCCTTTTTGTTTTGTTTTTAAAGAACAGTAGATGTGAACAATAAGTTAAGAGTTGCTTTCTATACACACACCCTCCTTAAAAAACCAAGGAAAATCCCTCTTCACCCCCCCTCCCTCCCTCAATGTTAGGGGTCAGGAGGTAAGCAGGAGATGAGGGATCATGCACACAAGTAGAGGGTCTAATATAAATAAACAGATTTTGATTTAAAAAAAAAAAAAAAAAAAAAAGGAAATAGGGAAGCAGATGCTGTAAGATTTTTCCCCTCAATTTTGAAGGGTTCCTCCTCTGATTAGGATCAGCTGTCAATTTTGGGGAGGAAGAGGGAGCTGCAGAGGGGAAGGGTAAAGGTAAAGACCAAATCAGAGCAGGTAAAGGAAGGAAGGATCTCTTATCAGGCTAGAACCCTTACAAAAATACAGACATAATCAAAGGTGTTAAAAATATATATCTTTTTTTTTTCTTTAAATCAGCCTGCTCTCTCTTTCATATATACTAGCAGGGCTACCCGGCGTCGCTAGGGCCCTAATTTTCATAAATTACAAAAAAAAAAAAAAAAAAAAAAAAAAAAAAAAATGAAAAAAAATAAATCTACATAATATTGCAATCTGAAATATTTAAGTTAAAATAAAATGTTTGTTTTTGACAACACAGACCAACTTTTGTCTTATATGGTTGTTGAAACAGATATATATATTACATATATATTTCTTTATATACAAAATAAAGTCAGTTCCCCTGTACTTTTGTAATAAATAGCTTTTTTTTTAGTACAAGATATAACTGACGAAAAAGATTTTTTATGCAAGGCAAAAGTTGGTCTGTGTTGTCGAAAAAAATTAAAAAAAATTAAAAAAAATAAAAATTTCAATCGATTTTTATATTTAATCCTGATAAATATTTTATTAATCATAAATAAGGGAAGAAGGAGTTCTCACAGTCAGAAGTCCTAATACTACTACCCAAATCATCAGGTACTAATTTAATAACAGATACTATGAGAGAGAGACAGAGACAGAGACAGAGAGAGAGAGAGAGAGAGAGGGGGGGGAAATGAAAAACAGAAAGAATGCTGCCTGTTGTGGTTTTAATTAACATTCGACAGAGAGAGTGGAGAATTCATTCTGTTGCTCAATTAGTTAGCACACCATACTTGGAGGCAGAGGCTATGAGTTCAAACCTCACCAGGGCATAAGTATTTTTATTCAGATTTTGTCCTAAAATTAACTAAAACATTTCAAATTACAATATTATGCAGGTCGTTTGGTTTTACTTTTTTTTCTTCTGTGATCTACATACTTTACGGAAATTAGGACACTGGGTGATGCTGGGTGACCTAGCTAATATATATATATATATATATATATATATATATATATATAAGCTACTAAAACTGTGAACCTTGCTTGCTTGTCCCCATGCATAGTGGATGACGTCACAAAATGACGAGGTAATCCATCAACCTCTAAAGAGAAAGAGATCGTTCAGACGAGCTGTGTGACCTTAAGGTTATCTACACGTATAAATATATATAAACTAAAAGAATACCCGTTCCTTCCAGAGCAGGTAAAGTTAATTCCTCGAACAGAACAGTTTTGCACCACTTTTATGTCCCCTTACGAAGATTAAAATCAAAATATAATGATACTAAACCTTATGGTTAGAATTCTTATTCCAATTTTCATCAAAATCCATTCCACAATTTTGATTCTAGAAAATGTCTAATCTTTAAAACTTAAGTGGTCTTAAGAAATTGAGGCAGTCTTGCTTAGTCTAATGACAATGGATCAAATTTAATGCAAATCTGAAATATTTGGTTCTTCAAATAGGAAGTTGTGCCACCTAAAACTACTTTAAAATACTCCAAAGAATTTTTATTAATGGATATTTAATACCTCTCATTAAAATTTCACAAAAATTGGAAGCATCTAAATTTCTTGTCACCCTTGCATGAAACTAAATATAGCCAACATTACCCACCCTTATGCCATGTAGTTGTGTTCCAAAATTCATAATAATCGGTTAATTAGTTTAGAAGTGAATCCTATACATATAAATATATAAACATATACACAGGACATATTTAACTTTATATAAATAGAGATAATATACACACACACACATTTATTTATCTTAAATTAAAAAAAAATTACATTTATAAATAATGTGGCACAAGGCCCCTCAAAAATGGGATGCGGGTCGGGAGTTGTCTATTTGGTCTATTCTCTAAACTAGTTCCAATCACCAAAATACCACATTCACTATCAGCTAACCTACTTAAAATATCCCCAGTTGGTTTCGATGATTTTTATTTACAAAAAAGTATTTACAATTTCATGAATGATGGGAAGTGGGATACTTAAAAACATCCAAAAAAGAAATAAAAATAAAAATAACCAAATAAAATGCTAAGTGTGGTGATTAAGGAACTTAATCCCAAACTTGTCTAAATATGTTTTCAGGATTGTTTTAAAAGCTGAAACAAGCAAGTCAGTTCCTAAGTGGGAATAGGGATTATTGGGGAATAAAAAGTTAAAAAAAAAAAAAAAAAAAAAGGATGGAGTTCGTGGAGATAAGTACCATTTTTGGGTCGGGGTAGGAACAAAATAAATCGGGGGTGGGGGACATCTCTGAGAATCTCTAATACCAATAAAGAAAAGAAAAAAAAACAACAAAAAAAAACGGATGGAGTTCGTGGAGATAAGTACCATATTTGGGTCGGGGTAGGAACAAAATAAATCGGGGGGGGGGGGGGAATCTCCGAGAATCTCTAATACCAATAAAGAAAAAAAAACAAAAAACAAAAAAAAACACAAAACAAAAAAAAAACGGAGCAAGACTCATTAATACAACTATCAAAGAGACATTGCTAACTGGGATGGGTTTTGATCGAACCTTAGGTCAGCGTGCACCATGCCTAGGCAGGGAACATGTACTCAAACTTGTTTCGCCCAAATACACATAAACTAGCGGTGTGTATGTATCCATCTCCTTTTAAATAGTGCAGAGATTAATCTCCTCTTATCACATCTAATTTTGATTCTAAGCTGATGTTTAAAGTGCGAAATCAGATCGTAATAAGAGGATGATGCACCCCCACTCCCTATGTCTAAGCGTGAGGTCCACACTACTAGTCTAGCTATGGCTATGATCGTGAGAAACACCATTCGTTTCTCCCTGGACCACATTGTAGACTACAGATTTTACATCTATACCAACTGCTCGGGAACTATGCAAGCCATCACCTCATTGACATACCGCCAAAACTCACAAAGCTTGCTGCAGTTGAAGAAGGCGTGCTCAGCCGTTTTTCATCTTTTTCGCAGTTGAAACAGAAAGGGTTGTCCACCACTTCAGCCTTGTGGAGTCTGTCATTGATGGGTAAAAAGCATTTTGGACCCAGAGAAAACTCAATTATTGAGATGACTCCAGCCTGGTGCCCAACTCCACTGAGAGCGGATCTCTTCCGACCATCCCAGTTGTTCTCCCAGTGGATCAGAGGTATATATTCGTTTCAATAGTGCTCAACAATAAAGTAGTTATTAGTAGAGCTGGTACATATGAATTGTTTGGCTTACATTGTCAAATCAAGGTTTCAGTTTTTGTGATCACCTCAGAGCCTATTCACTATTCAACTGATGCAATATAGGAGGTGACAGTTGGGACTCTCCTTTTTGTGGGTGATACGGTAAAAGGTGGTTAGGGGTTTTGATAAGTAGTTTCCTTTTAAATCTCCTTTGTACTGGATGGTCTAATTTTGATTATCCTGAACTTTGTGTAAGTTCATAAAAGTCCAGCCATATTTATATCAGTTACTATGCAGCAGTCAAACACAAAGATACCGACATGTGCACTACTTCAAACACACATACGTTCACACATCTATATACACATAAATACTGATACATATAGGCATATAAGCACATATAGATAAATAAATTTAACTCAAACGAATATATATATATATAGTACTTCGCAGACTGCTGTTTCATAGTCTATGACTTATCAATGTGGCTAGACATAGCAAGTGTATTCACAACCCGAATGGCCGAATGCAATTAAACAGTCGAAGTACCTAACTTCCTGCGCCAACAGACATCGTCACTGACAGAGGAAATTCAATCGCTCCGTTTGTATATGTATTTTTATCATTCTGGAAACCCGCTAAGTCTATTTTTTCAAAGATTGTATATAAACAAGCATACAGTGTTCGGGATAAATTTGATAATTTTTTGATATTCTTGCATTTCAGAACAATTTGAAATATTTAATTGCAGCAAAGTGCAACGGATAGCGGTTTCTGTGTACTACGGTGGGTTTGAGAGCTGTAGACGATAGACGGCTGGAAAATAGCAGAATATTAGAGGAGAGTGACCTGCATCATCATGATTCACACCAGATTCAATAATCTGGAAATCTTAGCTCCTTAAAGGCCATGAGATGTGAGCTGGAAAATTGTTATTGAGATGTGAAAGCAGTGGCTAGCAGGAAGGATCATAACAAGCATTCTGATTGTATTCACACAAAGAAACTCACAGAGAAGCTGAAAAGAAAAAAAAGGTGCGGCAAGATCTTGACAAGAGAGATAAGCATTGGATCAGTAACTACAAAGAATACACTGAAAGAGGATCTTCGCTATTCTTCATACAAGAAAGGAGGTGAAGACCAAATCAGAGAAGGTAAAGAAGGAAGGGTCCCGTATCAGGATAGAACCCCTTCAAAAATACAGGCCCAAGACAACCGCATTTCGAAAATCAAGAAACTCTGCAACAAGATCAAACACCCGTTCAAGCTGTGGATACTCTGGTTCTTCTTAGATGAGAAGAACTTCTACCAGAACCAATTGCACAACTCGCAGAAGAACAGGTGACTAGCCTTCAGTCCACACAAACTCCCATATGTTATGAAGACCAAGTTCCCTCAAACTGTGATGGTCTTTGGGTGTTTCCAGCAAAGGCCACATCATGCACCATCTTCGAAAAAGGACTCAGACTCAATTCAAATGTCTATATTGAGTTGCTGTCCGCTGTTAAGTGCTTTGGTGGAGAGGGTGGCTGTGGGAAGGCCATATGTGTGGCAGCAGGACTCAGCTCCATGTCACACCTCCGGAAAAACCCAAAAGTGGCTGTCTGAGAACTTTCATAATTTCTCTAGTAACAACATCTGGCCCCCTACCAAACTCACATGATTGCAACTCCATGGACTATTATGTGTGGGGTATAGTTGAGAAAGGCACCAACCGTAAAGTCTGCAACACCAAGGATGAGCTAATTGCCAGGCTCAAACTGGTGTTCAAGAGTCTCTTAAAGAACACTCAAGGGTGCATACTCCAGGTTCAGCCTGAATGGCCATGGTGGAAGTCCATGGAATTTTTCGAGCAATCTGTATTCGCCAAAAGATCCTTGAAGAGATGCACTTTGAATTTTAAGAATAAATCAATTATTAGTCAAGATATGAAGTTTTATCTTTTCTTCCCAAAAGTGTCAAATGTATCCTAACACCCCATCTTTCTCTCATATATATATATATATATATATATATATATATACACACACAGAAATCCATTCACATATGTATGTGTATACAGACGTATATGAAAATAAAATAAAAAGAATACCCTTGCAACATATACGTCGCTATTATTGTTTGTTTTTTTATATTATTAACCTATGGGTGCTTGGCTATATGTGTACGTACATGAGTGTACACATCTGCTAACACATATACATGCACATGGATACACTTACAAACCATAGATATAATATATACACATCTGGATGCACATCCGAGTTCCCACAGAAACATATAAATAAATATATACATACATTAATAGAAGTACCGATATAAGATCACACCTATATATAGGTATAAAATCCTCCATATATAAATGCACAAGAGCATATCGATGCACATCTAAAACTGTGGATTTAGCTTGTTTGTTATGTAAATATATAGACGACCCGTGCCCCAAAGAGTCATGGGTTGTCTATGTAGACAGTGACTGTATGTATGTATATATATATATACACATGTGTGCACACACACATAATTACATACATACCAATCCAGTTATTTTATTTACCTTCTTTCTATGAGGTTAGACACAAGGTCAGGTGTAGGTTTGATGAAAGTGTTTCTGTAGAACGAACTGGCTTCGAACTTGGCACACCCAGGTTTTCAGTCCATGTCGCTAACCACTTAGCAATCATCAGCCCCCCCCCCCCCCCAAAAAAAACAGTTATGACTACACCTACACTCATACATATACATAACCTAAACAATTACACATATATATATGTGTACAAGGGTATAATTATATAACCATACCTATATATATTTCCAGCCATACTCAGTATATATGCATATACTCCAACACCTATATACAGGCTTCTATGTACATACTCATGCAGAGACAGATGTGTTATCCTATCTCCATCTAACTCCTGTCTATTGTTACTATTGATGTAGCTCAGGGGCGGGCAACCTTTTCAGAGTGAGGGCCAGATGAGACTTTTGGAAGGAGATCGCGGGCCGGAGTGAAAAACGAAATCTCAGAATTACTATATTTTGTTTACAGGAATAAATTGTACAAAAATTGCATTGAACACTCTACAAATCTGATATTTTTTTCTCAAGAGACTTCTGTATGTGATGTTATAAAAGGCGCCGACGAAGAGCCATTTTGGAATCATAAAAAATAATGACGGGGGAAGTAGCAAGTTGATCCAGCATTGGTTTTAACACACCTCACATAGGTTGTATGTTTCATGCCCTTTCCTCGTCTCACGTTTCCTCTTTGCCTCTCTCTTTCTCTTTCATCTCTTAATAGTTAAAGAAAAATGAAATATATATGCATCATCGTTCGCTGATATTCATACATTTTTATCCCACTGTAAATCTTAATTGAAACCTACTTTTATGTAACAAAATGATACGAGTTTTATTGGGAGGTCCGTGGGTCGGATTGCAATAATAAAGCACAGCAGGGTAGCTGATGTGTTTAAATATTAGATCTCTAAAACACTACCTTGTTTGGGGTTATATAGCGATTTATATTTATTCTTTTGATCTGTTGGTTACTAGGTTATGTTTATCGCAAAATGTTATGATTGCTAACTTTTCATGAAGGCATAAGAGACATAGATCATCTAGTGACCTGTAGACATTATCTTTTCTCAGAATGTATCATTTTACAAATGTCTTTTAGCTTCTAGAATTTACCATATGAAGAAGTTCAATTTTCAATTCTATCATTTGTGAAGGAGATTTGCTAGTCTGGATTTAAAGGAAGTGTATGTACTTCCTATGTATATGTATCTATGTCATTAACCTTGAAGGACTTAAGTTATAAAATCACTAAGTCAGATATGTTAGCAGAATCCAGTGAACCCATCATAACATCAAATGAGGGACAGTTGTTACATTAAACCAGGGTTGTGGAGTTGGAAGGTATCAGGTCCGATTTTGAAGATTAAAAAAATTCTAACCTCCAACACCTAAAATTTTTAATTCTAAAATATGTGACCTCAACTCCTTACTTTAAAGTCTTCCAATATTCAGACTGTCTGTTGATTCTTCAGAGATTAAAAAATCCGACTTCAACTCCCAGTAGTCTTATGAATCAGATTTCGACTTCTTCCAATACCTCTGACTCCAAAATCCTGGTTGTAACAGAACAGTTTTTCTTGGGGTAAATTTCTGCAAACTCCATAGTGGTGTATGATGGGGAATAAGGATTTACCCTTGTTGGGAATATCACACAACCAGCTGATGGAACTGGTTCAGTAGTAATGTTTTTATTTTGGGGTTTATTCCTGCTGATTCTTCCTATCTGTGATCTAGTTGGATTAATAAATTTTGTGGGCTTGGCTAAAAATGTGGTTTGTGGTCTTTTAGAATGATATATGGATTTTGCTTTTGTGGGCAACTGTCATGAATTTTTAATTTGTCTGTGATTTATTCATATATGACACACACACACACACATATATATATATATATATATATATATATAACAACTTGATAATACCAAATAGATAGTATGTTATCTATTCGTCTTGAGGAGATGAAGATGTCCATGATCCTTTTTTTCAGGAAGACCGGTATATTTGAAAAAGGCAACTTTAACTTGTAACATACCACACTGGCCAAAAGTGATGTTTGTGTATTTCTAATCTTCCAGAGTACACATAAAATGATAACCCGTTGTTTAAATCTATTTTTAAACATGTTACAAAGTTCTCAATAGAAAGTAAATAACTCTTACATCCTGGTAATAATCCTTATTTCAGTATTTCATCGTTTTCATAATGGTTAGATGACTTTTCCCCAAAATGTCTGCTTTTGACAACTTAAATAATTTGTTCGATGACAATATTATTTTTTAGTGCAAATGCCAATACTATATGAAGTTGTTGGGACAGTTATCTCCCCTGGAGATATATTTGGTTTTGACACAAGAAGGTGCTTCTGGCGTGAGAGCTTGTAATCTTGTTCTTATTATGTGGTGGAAAATTCAAAACGAGATTCACTTTCTTATTTGGCACAATCTGCAAGATGTGTCCGACCCAATTCTGATATTTGAGTCTTTTAAATTCCTAATAGTTTACAGTTAGGTTATCGTTTTGATGGAGTCAACCACTCTCAGACTATGGTCAAAGAAACAAACGATGCTATCATAGATTAGTTTTCAAATGGTGTGTCACTGCTGAGATTTTCATGTAAGTAAAATTTACATATTCTATGCATTCGCACAGGCTTTAATTTTTGCCCTGCAACACGTGCATTTCTTATTACCATAACAACAATTGTATTCTTTATTTAGGACCCATTTCTTGGTTATTCCTTGTATTTATCTTCATTTATTAGATGCATTTCTAACCAAACTGAAAAAACCCCCAATGTTATTGTATCTAATTGGTTCTCAATTATCATTTTCTTTATGACACGTGTCAATATTGTTGATACGACATGCTTGCCCACATGTGCATAGAGTAATTCTATATCCTCTGCATGTGTGCAGCCAAAAATGATAAAATAGAATATCTAATATTTCACCATCACACTGCCAAATTCCAAAAGTAAAGGCATTATAAACATTTAAATAAAAATTAAAAAAAAACTTTTTAGCAATTTTTTGGTAATTCCCCACAGGACTGGCTAAAATTCTTCAAACCTCTACATCGCTTAGTTAAACTAACCAATCAACTGTCTTCTAATCACGGGGTTCTAGCTAACTGTATGCCACCTCGTGTCAATCTATTATTACATGTTGTCTACCATTAAGTTTCTATTATTTTATGTCATTTACTGTCAATTCTTTTTAATATAGAATGTTGTTTACAGTCAATATTTGTATCATAGTACAGGTTATTCGGTACACATTTGATAATTTATGATATTCTTTCATTTCAGAACCATCCAAAATATTTAATAGCGTTAAAATGCAACCGATAGCGATTTCTGTATACTATTGATGGGTTTGAGAGCTGGAGACCATGGACAACTGAAAAGCACTGGAATATTCGAAGAGAGGGACCTGCATCATGATGATTTGTGCTCGATTAAAAAATGTGTAAATCTTAGCTGCAGCTCAGTGCCCCTTGAATACTTTGAAGGCCGTGATATGCGAGCTGGAGAATTGCAATGGAGATATGGAATCATTGGCTAGCAGGAAGGATCATAGCAGGTATATGACCGCGTCTGCATTGAGAAGGTGCAAAAAAGGGCGCGAAAGATGACTATCGACACTAAAGAAAGCACTGAATGAGGATCTTTGTTACTCCTCATACAAAAGTCACAATATTGGAAGAGAGTGACCTACTCTCCGCCAAAGACTTACGTAACCCAATATACTCCTCAACAAAGTAAAACATCTAGTCGAGCCGGGGATGCTCCGGTTCATCTCAGATGAGAAGAACTTCTGCTAGAGCTAGTTGCACAATGCGCAGAACAGGTAGCAAGTTTACAGTCGACACGAAGTTCCATGAGCCATAAAGACGAAGTTCCCTCAAACTGTGATGGTCTTTGACATGTTTCCATCAAAGGTAAAGTTATGTCGACCAAGATCTTTGAAAAGGGACTCACTCAATTCAGATGGTTATATCGAGATACTGTCCACTGTTGCCAAGGGCTGGGGAGAGACGGTGGCTGCGGGAAGACTATACTTGTGGCAGCAAGCGTCAATTGTCACACCTCCTGGGAAAAGACAAAAGTGGCTGTCTGAAAACATCCACGACTTCACTACTCCCAACTCACCTGATTGCAATCCTATGGACTATTATGTGTGGAATGCAGTTGAAAGACACCAACCATACTGCCTGCAATATGAAGAATGAGTTGATTGCCAGTATCAAACTGGTGTTAAGAAGTTTCTCGAAGAACACCGTGAAGGCAGCGTGCTCCAGGATCAATTCCCGTCTGGAGGAAGTTCAGAGCGGCTGCTGAGAGTTCAACTCGAATGGCGTTGCTACTGAGCTTAATGATCATCTCGAATGGTGATGCTAACGATCATCTCGAATAGCATTCCTAACGAGCTTAACGATCATCTCGAATGGTGACGCTAACGATCATCTCGAATAGCATTCCTAACGAGCTTAACGATCATCTCGAATGGTGATGCTAACGATCATCTCGAATAGCATTCCTAACGAGCTTAACGATCATCTCGAATGGTGATGCTAACGATCATCTCGAATAGCATTCCTAACGAGCTTAATGATCATCTCGAATGGTGATGCTAACGATCATCTCGAATAGCATTCCTAACGAGCTTAATGATCATCTCGAATGGTGATGCTAACGATCATCTCGAATAGCATTCCTAACGAGCTTAATGATCATCTCGAATGGTGATGCTAACGATCATCTCGAATAGCATTCCTAACGAGCTTAATGATCATCTCGAATGGTGATGCTAACGATCATCTCGAATAGCATTCCTAACGAGCTTAATGATCATCTCGAATGGTGATGCTAACGATCATCTCGAATAGCATTCCTAACGAGCTTAATGATCATCTCGAATGGTGATGCTAACGATCATCTCGAATAGCATTCCTAACGAGCTTAATGATCATCTCGAATGGTGATGCTAACGATCATCTCGAATGGTGATGCTAACGATCATCTCGAATAGCATTCCTAACGAGCTTAATGATCATCTCGAATGGTGATGCTAACGAGCTAAGTGTTTTTCCAAAATGACAATGTTAGTGAATTGGGCAAAAGCACAATTTCATAGTTTCATATAAACGATTCATTTTAAAGAACAACTTTTGATGTAGTTTCCCCAGGAATAAACCATTTTCTTTTGGAAATAAATTCTGCGTTTTTTTTAGTAGGGATGGGTGGGGGCCGATGCTGAAAATTTAAAATAAATAATTACTTACCCAAGCACTAAGCTTAGGTTCCAGTGACAAGGCAACCTCTATCTCGAAAAAAAAAAAAAAAAAAAAGAAAAAACCTCCCACTAACTCTAGGTTTGAATGGTAAAGCCCCACCCATCAAAACTCCTTGTAAAACCACACGTAAAAGTACTTCTCCCCCATTTTTTTTTGTGTGTGTGTGGGGGGGATCATTATACGTTACTACATTATAAAATAATTGTTTTTTAGGGGGGGGGAGGGGGTATTTCATCTTTCCGTCAAGTTTTTCAGGGTGTCCACACGTAATCGCCTAAAAAAGTAGAAACTCATTTTTTTTGGAGGGGAGGGGGAGTATTGATTTACTCCTCTCCAGGAGTTAGGCACAAGGCCAGTTTTTATCTTACTCCCACGAGTAAGATGTGACCCAAGGTCGGGAGAGCAGCTAATGGTGTTAATGTACAATCATACCTTATTTTCTTTTCTATTAATCAAATATTTATTAAAATAAAATAAGGAAAATACTAATAAAAATCTCTCTCATATATATAACATATTTTCAAGTTATATATATATATATATATATATATATATATATATATATATAATTGCTTTTTAAATTATTTCAGACCAATAATTGATTTTATCCAAAACGTGGGAGAATTAAGTAAGATTTTTCACCAGTCTCTATTTAACAATTGCACGGATACATGGGTAGGTTAACACCCTCCACTGACCCCCTTCCCCATGAGATTCTACCTTTTTAGGTGTGTGAAAAACACCCTCAAAAGGAAATAAATAAATAAAAAAAACATTTTAGAATTTAGAGTGGGGGTAAGTTTCGTATATAAATTTAATGTAAAATAATCCTTCATTTCCAGGGCATTGTGGCCCTTTAGGGCAATTAAATCCGAGTGGCAAGATCGTAAAACCACACGTAATCGCCTAAAAAAAAGTACCCCCCCCCCAAAAAAAACCCGCACATGTTTTATCTCATAGCAAAGAAAAGGTTGATGCTCGAAAACGCTAGAATTGCACGGTAATTTTTACGTTAAATTTATATGCGAAACTAATTTAGATTTTGATCCCCCCCCCCCCCCCCCCAAGTTTTTCAGGGTAAAAAGTAGAATATTATTTTTTATGGGGAAAGGGGTGATCTAGCGGAGGATGTTAATCTACAATAACAGGGGGTACTGCATTAAACTATCACTTTAAGAAGCAGAAACTTAACACACTACGAGAGCACAATCAAATGGGTCTTTCTCTACCCCCCCCCCCCCCCCGTGTAAAAGAAGAAAGGGCTTATGCAAAATGAAGGTCATTGAGAGAAAGGATTACATTTAAGGTGACTATGAATGAAAGTACCCAAATATCTATATTTATAGCCCCCAACTCCACAGAAGTTGGAAGGGCTGGCGTGTACGCCACCCCCGCCCCTCCTCCACACCTTAAAATCTTTATTCCTGAAAGATTAGCGCAAGGCCCGTGGAAATTCTACGGATGCCTGTTTCTTACCATAAAAAAGAAATGTTTTAACGCTTTCATTTATTATAGAAAAAAATATTTATCAGTTAAATACTTTCAGAATAAATAAAATTAATGTTACTTCTAAGTCGACTACAACGACAGAATTATATGTATGATATCGTATTCGATTTCGGAACGATTCATTTTGAAATGGGTAAAAATCAAAATTTTTGGCATCGAGCGACACCAGATTAGCACGATTTTTTTTTTTGGATCGGACAATTTCATTTGTTATATAAACAGGGGATTACCATTATTATCAGAGATTTTGTAAAAGAAAACAAACCTTCGTAATAGACTTAAAAAGGAAAATAAAAATAAAAATTTTCGTTTCAAAAAATGTTCTGTTTATTTTCTTTAATAAATTAATTGCTTTTTTGAAAATCACTTGTTTGTTTGTATTTCAACGATTTCAATTAAAAAACAAACAAACCGTCCGGTATTGTTTTGGACGGGACGCAATAACGGTGCGACCAACATCACGTGATCTCCGGTCTACAGCCGACGTATATCGGTACTATACTCGTACACATCCACCAAAGTTTGAAACACAAGTTTAAATAAAAAAATATAAAGGTAAGCGTATGGATCGACGTCGGAAAACAATGCGATAATAATAAAAAAAATGTGTATAGGCGATAAAAATGGTTTTATGTTGTTTTGTTTTGAATATTATTAAATGAGGAACCATTTCGATTTAAGATTACGCATGTAATCGGAAGAAAAACATGTTTGAAACGCGTAAATAAATATGCTAGAATAATGGAGGTTTTTAACAACAACAAAAAAAAGGAATCGGCGCCAGATTCTTTTTGAATCGCTCAAGACGAAAAAAATATTAAAAGTCTACCCCCCCCCCTCACTACGTTATACTAAAATGATTTTAACCCCAAAACGTTCTTAATATCATCTTTAAAAGGTACTGATATCGATCCTGAACCAGCTTTCGTGACGTTCGACTCGGAATCGTTCGGCTGTCCTACGCAAACGCCCGAGTGTTGACGAGCCGAAGCAGCCGATAACTTTGTTACAAAGTGAAAATAAGTGCTTTCGAAAACGGATTTTTTGTCAGGAAATTTTTTTTTTAAAGAAAATAAACCCAAAATGAATTACGAACAGCTTTGCACTGCAGTATCATCGCGAGCAAGTAAAAATAAATAATAAAATTAAAAAAAAATGTCGTGATAAAAGTAATTTTGGTACGTTTTTTTTTTCTTCAAAAAAATTCCTTGTAAATAAAAATACAGTATTCATTTTATAACAGTAACCTCGCTATGTTTTTTTCCTGTTTAATTTTCTTTGTTTCTTTAAAAAATCCCTTACCCTAACCCTAACAAAAAACAAGCAAAACATTATTATCATAGGACGCAGCACCGTATCAAAAATGTTGTCTGGTACAAATCGGCTCGTCAACTCTCGGGCGTTTGCGTAGAACAGCCGAACGCTTCCGAGTCGAACGTCACGAAAACTGGTTCAGGATCGATAAGAGCACCTCATATATATATATATATATATATATATATATATATATATATATATATATATATATATAGCCTTTACACTAATTTTATTCAACCTTTTGAAGAAACTGTTTCTTACATCGATCTTGACCAATTAATGACCATTACCCACATTTGTACCATGAGATGAAACTGGATTAAGGGTCTCGACTCAAATCCTGGAATTCCCACCGCCACTGAGAACTATTGGTTAATGTAAATTAATAATAATAATTATCTTTAATAATCAACAGACAACTTTTAGTAAAATCTAAACGGTTACGTGGATGTACGTAAAAAGACAGCGAAATGAACTCCTAACTAATAACTTTTTCGATAATCTGAAAAATTCGTGCTGATCGATAATTGAACTTAAACAGAAAAAAAAAAAATCAATTATCCAGTGTTCCTTAGTGGTGAATTTTGGACGCTAAAATAGTAACGGTATTTATTGATTAATTAAAGAAAAAAAAAAGGTTCCTTAAATTTAAAGTCATAGTTTAAGTTTGATTTTGTTGGATAAATTAGAGATATCTCACCAAAATGTTGGATAAAATCGATTCTCGATTTGAAATTGTAATTTTTGTCCTGAAATAAAAAGTCTAATGTACATTTTAACGTATGTTAAATCTAACTTTTATGCCAAATATTTACCCATCGCGTTCATTTTCTTTTCAACAAGTTATTCTCAAATTATCGATTAATTGTCTTTTTGACTCTAATGTTTACTTTTAAATTAGGTTAAAAACTTTGAATTCAAGTTCGATTTTCAAAACTTTAAAAACTAAATAAGAATTTTCCTTCAAGTGAAGACAAACAATCAATTTTATCCAAAACTAGCTCTAAACAGTCTACGTTGTCCGGCAGCCTTTTCACTTTCGTTTTATTTCACTTATTACCCCCCCCCCCTCCCGATTAATTTCTGGGAAAATATCATTTAAAAAAAAAATCGGTTTTGCAATAAAATCCATACGAAATGTTGAAATTTCAATCCCATAAATACCTTCGCGTTTTCTTTTAACGACAAAATAGACAGTTGACCCCCACCCCTTTTAATATGATTAAAAAAAAAGTTCAATTGAATTACTTAAGGTATCGTTTGGTCATTATATTAATTAAATACAATTATAATATACCTTTAAAAAGTTACGTTTGAACTGGAATTACTATTTATCTACCTCCCACAAGGTAAAATGTGACACAAGGTCGGGAAAGTGGGATTAGATAGGCCAGGGCTCGAGGTGAGCACTCTGACCATTCAAAAATTGCCTGGGCAGCCCCGTCGGCATTCCCGGTAGGGCGCCTCAGGCAGTAAGCAATAAACTTACTCCTCCCCAAAGAGGGGAGGCAAAGCCTGGGAGGGTGCACCTCCTAGAACTGCACAGGACCAGACAACCCCAATAGACCGGCGTAAATCGAGACCCAAAGGCCAGGACAATACCAGTTCATTAGGTGGGTTAAAAAACCCTGGTTGAATGTGGGCAAAAAGAAAGCGAGATATTCTAACGGTACCTCTAGTACAATTGGAATCTTTCTGGTCTGAACTATCAGACCCTTCTTTACCTGGATGAGGTGTTGGCCCAGTTCGTCCTAGAAGGTGAATCCCGGGTAGTTCTTCTTCCTTCGGGAGGGAGGTATTATTAATCGCCTGAGGCGCCCTTACCAGAGAATGCTAACGAGTTTGTTCGCGGCTATTTTTATATACTTCTAGAGTGCCCCCTTCCGGGAACTGACTTCTGTCTAACCTTGTTGCAGTGGGACCCCCCCCCCCCCCCGGCCTAGTGGGAAGCGGGTGGTCCCTAAAATACAATTTAACCCTTAGTTTATTTAACCGTAATTTCAAAGAATGAAAAGGAGAAAAGTCCTAATTGTTTCAATTGGTAACATTTTTAAGGGCCCTTTGATACGATAGGGGTCCTTTGATATGGTTTAAGAGCACAAAAATGTAACATCTCCAGTTCTAATTCAGGCTGGGATCAAAGTGTAGTATCAAATTGTAAATAAAATCCAGTTAAAACCATTGAGGAAATTTGAAGTAAGGTAATCCACAGAATCAATGTGGTATTGTGGCGACGGCTGAAATGAAAGTGGTGGACAAATGGTGAAAAATCTTTCACCATTTGTCCACCACTTTGAAGGAACAGTGCTTAGACGAATGGGTCCAAATGAGTGTAGGATAAACAGAGGATGACCACAGGCCGCCCCCCCCCCCGCTAACACACTTTTGATGGCCCCGTGCCTAATTTGCAAATGAAATTTATTTGCCAATTCAAAATTTATCTGTTCTAGTCTATTTCACGAGACAATCTTTACTTTCTTCTTCAGAAGCACCCTCACCTAATTTTGCACGGGGAGGTGGGGGGGGGGCCCATAATAAATTGACCTTGTGTCTACCTTGTCACTGGGGTTCAGTTAACCACAAAATATTTGGGTCTGAAGCTTTGATTTAAACCAGAAATGACTTTTCTAAATCGACACTTTGGTTCGATTGTAGACCGTTGAAAAATCGCATATTAAGTTAATAATCGATGACAACTGGCAATATATATTTTTTTTAAATATAAGCTCAAATTCACATACTTTGAAAAGTACAATTTTATTTCATAGCCCCCAAAAGTAAAAATAAAGTTTAAGATCAACAATCAATTTTATCCAAAATGTGTGCCCAATACGTGAGATTTTCCAACACTCCCTATTCTAGTAATCTACAATTAAACCAGACAACTTAAAAGGCTTCAAAATTACTTTCGATTTTAGAATAGTCGCGATCCCTAGTAAACAAGTCGGTCATTTTAAGCAATTATTAAAAAAAGCACTTTGTTATTCTTCAAAATTCGAAAGTTATTTTAAGCCTTTAAACTGTCGATTAGAAAGTAATTTCTATATTGAATTATAGTCAAGTATTATGGTTCAGTTGTGCTCCTAAATCAACTGTAAAGAAAGACAGATGTTTAAACGTGCTTAACCGTCACGGCTTATTTAGAAAGAATCAGAGATTTTAAAGTAAAATTAAAATGTCACGTCCGCAACTAAAAAAATAAATTGATATTCGACGTCGTAAACTAAGTTGTAATTTAGTTAAAAACAATAATTTGTGATGTTTTAAAAAGTAAACATTTTTTTTTGTGTTCAAATATTTATATATAAAAATGTTTGAATTTTACGAGGAGGGTCGTCAGTTTATGATTTTGGAAAATGTTAAACAGGCTATTTTATTATAAAATAAGTGTCGATTTGACGATGAACGAATGATAATGAACTGACCCTTGATTTAAAAAAATGTTATTTACTTTGTAATAAAAAAATCATGAATTTATTAAAAAATAAATAATTTGATTTTCTTTAAAATAATTTACAACTTTGAAAAAGTAACCATTGCTAAGTTTAAAAAAAAATCATTAAAATGATAAAAATTACTGAAAATTGCAAAACAACTGAAAAATGAATTTATTATTATTGTAAATATAAAATATAGGCATTTTAAATTGAAAATGTTACGCAAAAAATAAAACATTACTATGAGTTTCAAACAAAGAAAGAATCGTTTCCTGAAATATATTTAACTTTACCCGCGTAAAACAATTATTAGCGGAGCGAAAAATAAAAACTTAAAAAAGCAAAAAAACCGTTGAATGTTTTTTTTTTAAAGGGGATCGTTATTAGGTAATCAAACTTGTCCCCTGTTTATGGTCAATTAGTGTGCGTGTTTTTGGCTGTAGTACCTGCGCGCATGTGTTCGTTGAGCAGCATTAATATCCAGTTAAGTAAAGTAAACATTCCTAATTGAATAAACACGCACCCACACATTTGTAACATTAAAATATAATAGAACAAATAAAAGATGCCTTAAAATGTAAAAATAAATAGAATGAAACCGAAGTTTTCATAAAAGGAAAAAAAAAAAAAATAGATCGTTAAAAAATCCTCTTTAAACTTATAATACTGTTCTTACAACAAAACAAAAAATAGATAAACATCGAAATATATATATATATATATATATATAACATTTTCTTAGAAAATAAATTATTGTAAAAAAAACCCAAAAGAAACGGACTTTTTTTTTTTACAATAAAAATATAAGCTACAACCGCACACAATTAAAAAAAAAATATTTTATATTAAATAATCGTGTACTTTGAGATATCGGTTCACCATGTGTACAGGTGTTTACAATTAAAAATACTAATAGGTAAATAAATAAATTTAAAAAGTTAGAGTAAAAAAAATTAAAAAAAAAAGAAGCGGAATGGGCCGCCAGATATAAGCGCACACACGCGCCAACAACAACAACCAAATGGAGATTGTATTTCTAGAGCGATATTTCAGGGTTAATAATAGAGATAGTTTAAGGCGAAAGGGTTGACAGACACCTACAAAGCCTAATACTGGATACAAATATAAGTAAAAAGGATAAGAAGTTAATTTAAAAATCTAAGTATCTCTCAAAACAAAACAAAAACCGAGTTAGCTACAACAAAAACACACCAATGGCGACAGCATGACTCTCCGGGTGACAAGGTCGTGCCTAGAAAGAGCGCCGGTGACCAGTCTTTCCTTACCTTTGAGTTGGTGTCCCCTGTCCCTTCTTTCAATCCGGCCTTTTCCTTGAGTTTACCGATCTTTTCCGACTCTTCGTTATTCACACGAGTAATTTTACCTTCAGTCCCGGCCATGTTCTAATAAATGAGATTCAAAAAAAGTTAAAACGGGCACAAACACCGATTTTCGCTTTCTGCTCTGCCCTCCGCGACGACGGACCTGGAAGTAGTCCGTTGATTTACTGACGACACGGCGCGGTTTGCCACGATTTTTTTCGTTTTTTCTCGTTCTCGTTGAGGATAGAATCCGGGATTCTTCGTTTTTCTTCGGAAGAAATGGTTTCTTGTTGCCCAGGTTTATTTTAGCGGTGTTTTTCTACTGCGGTTATCGTTTTTTTCTTGTGGACTTGGAATGTGCGGATTTTACGAGTGATGTATTCATACGCTGAGCGGCTAAATTTGTACGGCTCAAACTGAGAGTGCGCGTCTGCGCGGAGTTGTATAATCGACCTGCATGTATTCTTATGTGTCTGTGTGCGAGTTTAATGCTATCTATATACTAGATACTCTACATCTATATATATACCTGAAGTGTGTTTCTGGCTATGCAACCATAGACAAAAGTGTTTTCTTTCTTCCTCAGTCTTTTTTCTCGTTTGAAAACGCTAGTTGTGGAAACTTAACTTATAATCGCGCAAGGTATATTTTAAGCTTATCCGTTTTTTTAATGACATATCAACCTCTTTGAGGTTATTTAATGCCAAATCAAAGTACAATCATATTGTAAACTATACAGTGAACACAAGTTGTAACATATACCAATATAGCTGAGGGTTTACTTTATTTTAAAATAATATTTATTAATCGGTGACTTATCTACATAAATGCTGCCTGTTTAACGGCATATCAACACTTTTTGAGTCGAAGGACAATACCTAATGTAAACTACTGTATTAATTGAATACACGTTGCTATCTTTTTACCCATATGATTATATTTATTGATCTATATCACTATGGCATATCAACCCTTTTTATTTTAATTTAACATCGAAGCACAAAATGAGTATTATTGTTTTTTTTTGTTTTTTTTTTAGAATTTGATGGTTTGTTCATTTAATTTTTTTTACTTCTTTGCGTAAATATTTGACTGAGATTTCGTTTATTTTAATAAAAACAACAAAAAAAAATCTTTGAAAAATCTTAAATCAAACTTGTAGTTTGATAAAAATCTGACGTCTTTCTCAAAAGGTGTCTTTTTCTTTATCGGTTGTAGTTCATTGCAGTTCTTGAAGAAATTGGATTTTTTTTTTCTTCACACGTTAAATCGTTTTATTTCTATTTTAAGGTGTTTAAATATCTTTTTTTTTTTTTAAACATTTAAATTTGTTTATACGGCGTCAATTCTTCCTCTTTTCTCTCTCTCCCAACTCCAACTCTAACAGAGCGACGATGAAGACTTCTCGAAGACTCTTTCTCTCCCTCTCCTCCTTTTTTCTCTCTCTCTCTCTCGTATCTTCTTCCCTGACGAACTATTTTCAGTTTTTATTCTCCCTATTCACTTGGAACGTTAGACACAAGGTCGGTTTATAATGTGGTGTAAATCCGACTACTGCTCCTCCAAAACAGCACTCTGAATTGAGGAACAAGAACACTGTATAATCTCGTCAGCATTCCCTCGCAAATGAGGACGCCTCAGGCCGCAGGTGACCGACATAAATAAAACCTACTCTCTCGAAAGGATGAGGTAATGCCTGGGAAGATGGCTTTTAGCAGTTCTGATAAAATTGTGTAACTCCTTGAATTTCTCCACACAATATTATAAGATTTACATGTGTATTTATTGTTTAATGTTGTTCATGGATACAATAGATGCGCAGGCGAAAATTCTGTTATTTAGTTTACAAGCACAAATGTGAACCATAATACTCTACCTACCCTGCCTATAAACTTTAGTCTATAATTCTAGTCAATAATTACTTTCTATCTGACAATTTAAAGTCTCCAAAATCACTCTCGAATTTTGTTATGCCACGAAGAAATCGCAGTGGCGACCATTTTTTTTTTTTTTTTTAATAATGCAAAAAATGTCCGACACAATGTTTACGTCGTGGAATTCGACATTCGAAAGTGATTTGTAAGCCTTTAAATTGTCAATTCGAAAGTGATTTCTGACTTGAATTAAAGTGTATTGACCAACACCAAATATTAAGGCTCACTCGTGCTTCTAAACCAAAGAAGAAGTATTTTTTAAATTCGAGATAGCCACTATTCGATAAAAGAAACAAAGGGTGCGGTTATTTCTTCGTTTCGTGGTCGTTCGTAATTCAAAAGTGATTTATGGCTAAAATGAAAGATTATAGGCCCAAAACATCAAGTATTATGATTCATTAGTGTTTCTAAACCAAATAAAAAAGTATTTTCCGACCGCGCCACTATTGTATTAATGAACTGATGTGAAAGTGCGCGCGTAGATTTCGTTGTCATTTTTTGTTTGTTTCACTCTCGGAAGGAGAACCTGAAAAAAGCAGACACAAATTCATCAAGACCTTCCGCACTCTCGTGAAAAGGTACCCCCGGGTGGATGGGTGGTGGTGGGAAGAAGAAGAAGAATAGTTATGGTTCAATTGGACTATAGGGACTGTTGAATTTCTTCGCCTATTTCAATCGATATTAGTCAGAGTGGTGAAGCAAATTGATTGTTGGTCTTAAATTATATTTCTTGTAATGAAATAAAATTCTAATTTACTTTTTAAAGTATTGAGAAAATAAATTTAATTCGATGTTTCAATCGCTTGCGGCACATAGTTTTCCCTGTTTTTTTTTCTTGCTCCCCAAATATTTTTTGTAAATACTATATATTATACAAAAAAAAGTTGAACATTTTTTTTACACATATAAAAACAAGTTTTAACGAATTTAAAGACAAAAATGAAAAGATGGCTTAAAATGTACGAATCGATAATTAAAGAATATTAAATTGTCGAAAAGAAAATGGGTGTGAAAGGTAAAGATTTGGCATACAAGTTAAATTTTATATCCGTTAAAAAGTAAATTAAAGTTTATTTCTGGCAAGAATCGATTTTATCAAACATTTGGACGAAATCGGTGAGAAAAATCCAACGGTTCCTATAGTACAATTGAACCTTGATTCGCCTTTTTTTCTATTTTTTTTTCTATCTAAAGTACATGTATTGTAATAATAAAAAAAAGTCGGTTCAATTGTAGGATAGTGACCGTTGAAATATCTCGCCATTTCGTTTGAATTTCATTCACATTTTGGAGAAAATTGACTTGGTCACGTTGATAGCCATTTCTTTTATTGACGATGTTGTTTTTATTAAATTATCGACTACTTCGGTTTTTAACTCTTAATTTTTGAGTTTAAATTCGTTAAATTACATGAAAACTAGTTTTGTGTGAAAAAGTTTTTGGTGCAACTTCGGAAAAGCCTCAATAAGGAAAACCAAATAATAAATAAAAATAAAGACATACTGGTATTATGTGTGTCACCGTGACGAAACAAAGACATCGTACACCAAAAATTACCTAAATTGAGCAAGTAGTTTTTTTTTTTATCACGCATAATCAAATTTTGTCATTTTTTGCCATGCTCGCTTGTCACGTCGCCATCTTTGAAAAACAAGGGACGTAAGTCAGGCCAGCTTGTCGTGACAAGCGAGCGTGAAAATAAAAAATGACAAAATTTGTATTTTCTGTGATAAAAAAAACAAACTACTTGATCAATTTACGTAATTTTTGGTGTACAATATTTTGTTCCGTCACCGTCACATACATAATATCCGTATGTCTTTATTTTTTATTTATTATTTGTTTTTCCTTATGTCTTTATTATTTGTGTTTTCCTTATTGAGGCTTTTCCAAAGTTGCACCAAGTTTTTTTTGTATGTTTAGTCAGGTGTAAACTAAAATTGAATAAAAATAAAAATATTTTGGGTAAAAAAAAATGCCGCCAGCGATGAAAACATTGAACTTTTAGATGAGGTTTTCATGAATGAATGAAATACATCAACTAAAGGAATATATATATATATATATATATATGTATATCAATTGAAGTATTATTTACCTGCTCTTCAGGAGGTTAGGCACAAGGCTATTTTTATCTTACTCTCACAAGGTAAGATGTGACCCAAGGACGGGTCGGGAAAGTGGGGTTTGAAAAGCCAGCGCCCGAGAAGGTGAGCACTCTGGCCATTAAAAATTGGCTGGGCAGCCCCGTCGGCATTCCCCGGTAAGGGCGCATCAGGCAGTATAAGCAATAAACTCACTCTTCCACGAAGAGGGGAGGCAAAGCCCGGGAGGGTGGACCTCCTAGAACTGCACAGGACAGACCCATAGACCGGCGTAAATCAAGCCCGGAAGGCCAAGACAATACCAGTCTATGGGGTGCAGTATCCATCGGAACAGATACTACACTTTCTTCCTAGTGGAACAGTCAGCAAATTGAAGTAAATAATATTAAATTAATTTTTATATATATGATTTATTCGCTGGAACAAAGGAATAGCACATTCTTTATACATGGGGGTTGAATATGTCAGACAAGATGTAGTAGACTTTTTTTCCTGGAGTTCGTCAACTACTCTACAGTAGGCCTGATAGAGAGTGTAGGAAAGTACATCTTATCTCTTCAGAATCCTGGCTCGAACTGGTTAACCATGCTGATCACGTGATTTGGGGTTTGTGCCAAATTTTGATCTCTAGCGTGAATCTCGTGCATTGAGGAGTGCACTTCTGGTCAATCATGTGACTGCTACAAATTAAAGTTCTCGTCAACTATAATAGATTTTGGGAAATTTGTTCCTACTGTGTCGCTCTTGTTGCACAAAAAAGCACCGAATAAATATCACTTTGGTTTTGATTTTCTCAAAAAAAGTAAAGAAAAAAAAATTAATTTCAATTTTTTATACACTTTTTAGTGTCAAACAATTATCATAGTAGCCCCACCATAGGGTTAGTATGATAATGAATTTTATAATACATTATCAATCATAGTAGCCCTGCCGCATAACCCCGTTTTGTAACAAGGCACATGAACATCCCTCAGGACAGAAAAAGATGACTAGGCCCAATAATCAGTGGCACTTGTGCGTTTTTTCACATCAAAGATAGAGAGACGCGAATCAGTAAGATCGCGCGATGTAACGTCTGCTCCTAGAGTTATCTTTGGTTCACGTTTTTGTGATGTTTTCTCCTCCGGCGAAATATAGTCCTCAAGCATACAGGCAACTGCATTTCCAATAACTTCTCGCACTAGCTTAGCATCGGCGAGAAATATAAAATAGTTTACAGTTGCATCATACATATGTTACTGCCCAGTTTTAGGGGTCAAACAAATCAGGATTAATTAATTAAAAGCGAATAATACAGGTTGACAAAGAATTATCATAGTAGCCCCCAATATCAAAGTTGACGGTACATTGAAAAAAAAAAAGAAGTAAATTAATATTTGATTCCAGTTCTAAAGATACATACCATTGATTGTTTCGACTGACTATCATTCCATTTCATTATCCCTTATCCTTGAGTGGCTTTTTGCCTTGATAAGTGGTGACATAATAGAAAAAAACAAAAAAAAAACATCTATGTTATTCAAGCGGTCGCTAAAAAAATGGCACCAGAAAAATTAGGCATAGCAAAGGATGAATTGAACCAAATGATGGAGCTGGGCATCATCCATCCATCAAAGAGTAGTTGGGCGTCGCCATTACATATGGTCTTAAAAGATGGTTGCACATGACGAGCATGTGGTGATTACAGGGCACTCAACTCTATCACCAAGCCAGACAGTTACCCTATTACCCATGTTCATGACGTAACTGCCATAATCCAGGATAAGGCAGTATTTGCAAAACTAGATCTTACCAGGGCCTACCACCAATTTCCGGTAGAACCCAAAGATATCCCTAAAACGGCTATCACCATGCTGTTTGTCTTATACGAGTGTTTGCGTGTCCCCATTTGGACTAAGGAATGCTGCACAGACGTTCCAACGATTTATTGATCACGTATTTCACGACTTATATTTTGTCTGTACTTATGTGGACGATATACTGATAGCCAGTGCTTCAATGGAGGAACACGTGCAGTACGTAGAACTTGTGTTTTAACGTTTAAGGGAATATGGGATTGTTATCAACCCGATAAAATGTCAATTTGGGAAATCAGAGATCAGTTTTCTGGGTCACCGCCTGTGTGCTGCTGGGATTTCCCTTGCCCCTTCTAAAGTGGAGGCAATATCACAATTCCCCATACCGAGGAGCATGAGGAAACTGAGGCAGTTCTATGGGATGATAAATTTTTACCGTAGATTCCTACGTAATTGTGCGCAGACTGTAAAACCACTCACAGATATGTTAACTAATGTTAAGAATTGCGACATAGTGCTATCTGAGTCTGCGCTAGCAGCTTTTGAATCGGTTAAGGCTACATTGTCCCATGCAGTTGAGTTGTCACATGTTGTTCCAGGTGAGGAGTTGTGTGTAGCAGTCGATGCCTCTTCGATCGGAGTGGGAACAGTATTACAGCAGAAGGTCAACGTACAATGGAAGCCGATCGCATTCTTTTCCAAGAAACTCTCCCCGGCTGAGACAAGGTACAGCACCTTCTGATGGGAACTCCTTGCAGCCTATTCAGCCTATTTCGACATTCCTTGGAGGGGCGGGAATTCCACACGGACCACAAACCTTTGCTGGGCATGTTCAAGTCAGGTTCAGACAAGTATTCCCAACGTGAGACCAGACACCTGAATTACTTGTTGCAATTTACGTCGGATGTCCACTTCATCAAAGGAACTGATAACGTCCCAGCACTCACCATGTCTAGCGGCATAAATGCTTTCCTGTTGGATCCGTGCGTTGATTACAAGACGTTTGTGGAAGAGCAGAAAAACGACCATCATTAAAGTTGTCGAGAATAGGTATTCCAAACACCCAGTTGAAAGTCATCTGCGATAACCAGCACTGAAAGAATATGCCCTTTGGTTCCTGAGTCATTACGGCGGACACTGTTTTTCTCACTCCACAATCTTTCTCACCCCAGTATCAATGTCTTAGTCTATTTGGTCACCAGTAGATTTGTTTGGCCGCGCACTGATATCCGGCACTGGTCGCTATCCAGTGTTCCATGTCAAAAGGCCAAAATCGGAAGACACACCCGCACACACCCTGGTTCTTTTCCACCTCCTGATGAGCGTTTTGCACATGTGCATGTGAACATAACTGGCCCACTCCCAACGTGCCAGGGCCAAAGCTACCTGCTGATATGTGTGGACCGTTTCACCCGCTGGTGTGAAGCCCTGCCCATGCCTGACATCGCCGCAGGCACTACGGCAAGAACTTTCGTCTCTGGATGGGTAGCACATTTTGGAATTCCGGCTATCATCACCACAGACAGGGGTCGACAGTTTGAGTCAGACCTCTCTTGCCAACTGATGAAATTGTTAGGAAGCAAAAGAGTGAGGAATACAGCATATCATCCCAAATCGAACGGCTTGGTGGAACGATTCCATCGCACACTCAAAACAGCCTTAAGAGCCATGACAGATCAGTCAAATTGGCTAGAGAATCTTCCATTAGTCCTTCTGGGACTCCGCACTGCAGTGAAGGACGACCTGAAATGTTCAGCTGCAGAGATGGTATATGGCACCACACTCCGACTTCCTGGACAGTTCTTCTTTGATCCTCCACAAAAAAGTGATAGACCTCTCCGGTTTTGTGGATCGGTTCACCACAAGGATGGCAAAACTCGCCTATAACCCTCCTGCACAGACCCTGAAACCTACTTATGTGCCTAATCTCATGCAACCGTGTACACATGTGTTTGTGCGGAATCTCGCTAAAATACATAATTTGAAGCCAGCCTACAGGGGACTTTTCAAGATCCTCAAAAGACAAAAAAATACTTTATGGTACGCATTATTATTATTATATTGTGGTAGATAGGCTAAAGCCAGCATTTCTGGACACTACCTGGCTAAATGTAGACACTCCAGCAATTCTCGCATCTCCATTAGAACCCGACACATAAAAACAGACTGTAACTAGATTTGGCCGGATTGTTAAATGGCCGAAACATTTATCAACTTAGTTGAACATTGATAGTGGTTTATGTAAAAAAATTTTAAAAAATATTTTTTTTTTTCATTTCCAGAACTGTTTCCCTGCAGGACACATAATATATATATATATATATATATATATATATATATATATATATACATATATATATTCTTTTCTCTTCATAGTTGCACGTTTCCGTGTTTTGTTTTATCTGTTTCCTCTGTGTTATCCCATTTCGTTTTGAGTGCACAGGTTGTTCCCTCATTCCCTTAATATCCATTTGTAAAGGGCAATTAATCTAGCTTACTTTCGAGTTCCTGAACCTGTCTAGGGAGGGGGTACTGTAGGAGCGACAGAGTCGCCTCTCTTGAATAAGATGTCTCGATAGATTTAAAGAAAAGGGATCAAGTCTCGTTCGTGATCTCGGAAGACACATGACTTGGACACAGTTCTCGCGAGATTTCACAAACCCATCTGATGCCCTTCCTCATTCTGTGCTGATTTTTTGGAGTGAAGTCAAACTCTTGCCGACTCTCTCAGAACCTCCAAAATGCGTCGAATGTAAGTAAACCCTTTTGTATATTTCACACAACTCCTAATTTGAATAACGACTATGTGCATTCAATTGTTTTGGGACTTATTGTAATTGTTTATTTCAATTATCTTTGGCCGTGCCAGCGTTTGTCAAAACAAACGTTAAATAAAAGCACATGATTTTAAATCACTCCTTTGCGTTTCCTCTTATTTGTCGACACACGTGTCTTGTTCTGAGTGTTTCTATTTCCCCTAGTATTGATTTACTCCTCTCCAGGAGTTAGGCACAAGGCCAGTTTTTATCTTACTCCCACAAGTAAGATGTGACCCAAGGTCGGGTCGGGAAAGTGGGATTTAAAAATTGCCTGGGCAGCCCCGTCGGCATTCTCCGGTAGGGGCGCCTCAGGCAGTAAACAATAAACTTACTCCTCCCCAAAGAGGGGAGGCGAAGCCTGGGAGGGCGGACCTACTAGAACTGCACAGGACAGACCCATAGACCGGTGTAAATCAAGCCCCGAAGGCCAAGACAATACCAGTCTATGGGTGCAGTATCCATCGGAACAGATACTACACTTTGATCTTAGCCAAAAGGCCAGACATGTTGTATTTCCCCTAGTAGCGTAATTTACTCCTCTCCAGGAGTTAGGCACAAGGCCAGTTTTTATCCTACTCCCACAAGTAAGATGTGACCCAAGCTCGGGTCGGAAAGTGGGGTTGAAAAGCCAGCGCCCGAGAGGTGAGCACTCTGACCATCAAAAATTGCCTGGGCAGCCCCGTCGGCATTCCCCGGTAGGGGCGCCTCAAGCAGTAAGCAATTAACTTACTCCTCCCCAAAGAGAGGAGGCAAAGCCTGGGAAGGTGGACCTCCTAGAACTGCACAGGACAATCCCATAGACCGGCGTAAATCAAGCCCCGAAGGCCAAGACAATACCAGTCTATAGGGTGCAGTATCCATCGGAACAGATACTACACTTTGATCTCGACCAAAAGGCTAGTAGCGCGAACCACTCAACTGAATAACCTTAAAGTGGGTCAACGTCAAACGTTGATTCGCGTCGGGGACAGATTCTTCGAAAAGGCGATTAAAAATTGTGTATAGGCGATAATAATTGTGTGTGTTTTTTTAAGATTATGACATGATGAACTTTTTGGAGTTAAAATCAATTTAATATTACGTAGTAATAGGAAAAAACACATTTGAACACTTTTGCGTCATGAGCGATACAAAAAACGACCATAGCATCATGAACGATACAAAAAACTGGAACGGAAACGATGTGTAATGAATAGTGAATTATAAAAATAATTTATTTAAAAAATCAAGACCATAAAATGCTTTTCATTGTTTTTTTTTAAAGAGCTTGTGTTGAGATAACGCAGTTAAGCAATAAACAGCAATTTGTTTTCATTTCCCCCATGTGTACAGACCACTTTGAACGAAATAATATTTTGAAAAACAAAACAAAAAATTAAATACAGTTTCAGCACGTTAAAAGTTTACAGGTCGGTAGATAATTAAATTCTATTGCATTTGGTATAAGTCATTTGTTTATGTTTTGTTGTATTTTTTTATTTACAATTTCTCGACTGTTAACTATTCTGCACTTTTACCAAGTGAGTAAATACTTATTTTAAAATATGGGAGAGAAGGTTAGGCCCTATTTAAAACTATAAACTCGCCCCCCCCCTCCCCAAAAAAAACTTAGAAAAATCGATTTCATTCAATAGAATAAAAAAAAAATATTTATTTGAAAATATAGCCCTATTTAAAACTAGAGCTGAGAGAACCTTGCCCCCCCCCCCAAATACTTAGAAAAGTCGATTTTATTTGCTCCCAAAACAACAGAGTAAATACTTATTGTAAAATATTGGGTGGGGTGCTTAGCCCCGTATTTGAAAATAAGAGGAGGGAGCCTAGCCCCACCCCAACCCGCCCTTCCTGAACGATCCTAATTTTCTGTTACCGAATTGTTCTTGCTGTGTGTCATTTTTTCATTTCATTTTATCGTGCTATTTTTTTTCCGGTGGCAATTTTACCTGTGCCATTTTACCGAGCACTATTTTTTAATATAGTGATTATATATTACGAAAAAAAGTTCTGTGTTAATAAAATGAATATGACTCGAAGACAAAATCATTTATCAAATTAACAATATTATCATGTAATAAAGAATTGTTTATTTAATATTTTTATAAGAAAAATAAAATGATCTTATAAATATTATGATATTTTTATTATAACATTTTACTTATAATTTTATGACATAATTTTATAAGAGTTCCTTTTGCGTATGAAATCAACGTAATATTTTTTTTAAAATACTGAACGAAGAAATTTGATAAAAGTGAGACAGTGGGTAGTCTAAAAAAATTGACTTTTTAACTAAATTTTACAAAGTTTTACTTCAAATTCTATGAAAGGGCAGACAGGTATTGCACGCGACATCAATTTTAGAGATCCAACAAACAAATGCAGACGATCGAAAAGCAAAGAAAACAAACAAATTGAAAGCAGCAGGCGACGATATCAAAACAAAACATGTTACATAAAATTAAATGAACCATATCTTCCATATAAAATTAAAAATAATAATATGGAATATTATTGCGATTATAGTCTTCCATACTCGGCTAAATCTCAGTAGCAATTTTCTTTTTTCTTTTAAAATGACTGAATTGTAATGTCAGTGTTACTTTATTTGGATAATTATGCAGTTTTTAATAAAAAAAGTATTTTTAAAAATATATAAATTCAGTTTCTTAAGACTTTAATTTACTAATTATCTTTGAAATACTTCCAGGAAACTAATATTTATCTTTCAAGAGATTTAAAAAATTTATTTCTTCAAATTTCAAATTTCACTAAATGTCCTGACGATGGCTTTTTAGCCATCGTCAGGACATTTTTCATTTTAATATTTATTTTCAGATGTAAAAATACATTTTTTTAAAAGATTAACTAAAGTTAATCTTTCAAATGCAATCAAATTTCAACTGAAATAAATAATCAGATATTATGATAAATACGTTAAAAAATCTATAAGTAATGGGACGTAATGGGTGAAAATTTCAGATTCATGCGAGTAGTATTTTTTTGTGTTCATTTATACATAAATAACACTAAACAATCAAACATTTTGAAAATTTTGCAAAATTCAGAAGGTGCAGGCCAAAAATAGCCGTTAGGGCTCCACGGGTCTCAAAATCCATCATTTTTCGATGAAAAAGTGGTTTCATGCAACATTGCAGGTCCTAAAACATCCTAAAAAGCTATGAATGGATATAGATGGTTAAATCAGATATAGTACTGTAATGAATCTGAAAAAAAAAAGCTAAGTAATTAATTTACTTTTATTTCCTGAGTTAAATAATCTTTTCTTCCAGGCTGTTTCGTTGCTTTTACCAAAAATCTTAACTTTGTCTTTTTCTTGCTAATATTTCTGTTAAGTTTTTAGTGGAGGTCAAATGCGTTGGGATTGCGAGAGGAGCGGGGGGCGGGGGTGAAGAGTAGGCGCAGACCACTAGTGAATATATATTAAAAAAAAGGATAACTAGTCCTAATAAAACCACCAGGCTGTGTGGAAGACATATTTGAGAGCTTGCCACCGACCTGGAATTTCGTGACCAAAATTTTCAACTGAAAGCTTATTGGATGTCATTTATGAAAAAAAAGCAAGCAAAAAAAAAGCTAAGTAATTAATTTACTTTTATTTCCTGAGTTAAATAATCTTTTCTTCCAGGCTGTTTCGTTGCTTTTACCAAAAATCTTAACTTTGTCTTCATTTTCTTGCCAATATTCTCCAAATCTTAATGTGTCTTACACGAATGTTCTTATCTCTGTGTTTTACTTAAATGTGTTTAAATGTTGATATATACTGTCTATTGATTTCTGACTGCAGAAATTCTTAATTCCATGCTGGCCTAAAGTTTTTGTCTGTCTTTCTCTTAATTCTCTTTTTGTACTTACTTGCGAGAGGGAAACCTATCTTCAACTTTCTGTTCCCTTTTTCGTATACAATGAACTTATTCTATCTACATATTTACATATATATATATATATATATATATATATATATATATATATATATATATATATGTGTGTGTGTGTTATATATCATATATTATATATGGAATTATTATTATAATTATTATCATCATTTTTTTTTTTTACCTGCGGGGGCTATGAAATACCCAACTAGTACACGGGCGCAGGCTATCTTTACCCCTCTCGGAGTGTTGAACCCGTAAGACCTCGTAAGGCCATCCATCTAAGAATCTAAGAGAAGGAAATTTCTGACAAAAAAACCCTGCTACCAGCTACTTACGCCGTGGCAGTAAACCATTGGGGAGGGAGGCCTCCTCAGTCCTGATCGACAACCTTCCTAGAGTTGGAATCTCGAACAAAATATCCGGTTTGCAAACCTATAATTGCTTAAGGAGTAGATAGGTTCTGCCTATCGCCGGCCTTTGCACTCCTTCTTTGTTTATTAGTCAGGCGCAGAGGTAACAGCGCTGGGACGCCTCTAAACACTCAGTACCTAGCCTTGTTTCCTTACTAGAACAATGAACGCCGTCCTCTTTCTCTCTATCTGGGCAACTCGGGGAAAGTTTTTTCGTTTCTAAGTCTTACATGACCAGTCTGGGTCTCTCTTGCTCCGACAGGTTAAGGGTACAGGTTAGACAGCTTGTCTGGCTGCTGTTTCCGACTGATAGGAAGGAGCCCAAACTCTTGGGTAGCGCCAAGAACGGCTGCTCATCATCAGTTGCATAATACCGTGGGTAGTTGTATGTGCCATGTCGCGCATGGAAAGGGACCCTGCAATTATCTCCGGTGGGCTTTCCCGAGGCCACAACCCCCATGGACCAAGTCGTGACTAATAGACTGGTTGTGTGAGCTTATTGGCACCAAACAAGTACCCACCTTGGCCAACCCACTCTATAATCAAACCAAACATGTCATTACAAAGAAATAAAAGCAACCCTAACCCAGACACCCAACAAAAAACACTTTCGCCTCCGCCCTTGAGGCTCGCATTCACAAATATCTGGGGACTTAGAACCAACATCAACGACGTACAAACCTTTCTCCTGACAAACTCCCTGGATATCCTAGCTCTTAGTGAAACTAACCTTAAATCCTCAATCTCCTCACACCACTTTGACATGACTGACTACCTCCCACTCTACCGTAAAGACTCTGACAAACATATGCACGGGCTAGGAGTTTACGTTCGGAACACCCTCCCCCTGACTAGAGAACATAGGTTAGAATCAGATGACGATGATTACATGTGCTTTAGATTGACTTTACATCACAGCGTCAGCTACTTATATTTCTTATACTGCTCCCCATCGACCCAGGACTGTACTCTGCTAAACTCTGTCTCTGAAAGCATAGATAGAGCACTCTTAATTGACTCGAATGCCCAGATACATGTATTTGGGGATTTTAATGCCCACCACCGCGACTGGTTGGGATTCTCCAGCCTTACTGACGCAGCCGGCAACTCTACGTATAATTTCTCCCTAGCTCACTCCCTCTCTCAGACTGTCGATTTCTGACCCGCATCCCCGATCGAGTAGACCAGCAAGCCTCACTTCTAGACCTCTTTTTGACCTCAATGCCAGAAGATTGTGTAACGAAAGCTCATAGCCCACTCGGGAATGCTGATCACATTGTGCTAATGATACATATCACCCTAAAAAGTCGTCCAAAAGCTGATGAACCATTGCTCAAAACAACAAGATACTACGAGCAGGCTGATTTCGAGTCAATCAGAGATCACATCAGTGACGCCCCATGGAGGGAAACCTTCTCACTACCTGCAAACCAGTGTGCAAACGAATTAACTGAATGGGTCAAAGCAGGCAGTGAAGCCTATGTCTCTATGTGAAAATTCTTTAGCAAGCCCCACTCTCCTCAATGGTTCACTTCAGAATGTGCAGCTGCCATTTCTGCGAGGCAACAAGCATTCCGTAAATTTGGCCGCCATAAGTCAGCTACTAATAGACATAAATTTATAGAGTCAAGAAATAATTGCAAGGCCGTGATAGGCGAAGCAAAGAGAAGGTATAATGAGTTAACAAAAAGACGCATCCAGTCACAGAAACTAGATACTCGCGATTTCTGGAAAATCTACAATAGTGTAGTGAATAATGGTCAATCAACGATTCCCCTACTATCAAACCACAATGATGTCGTTTGCATGGCCACTGATAATGCTGAACTACTTGCCCAGCGCTCCGCTTCTAACTCTACTTTAGACTCAGACAGCCACCCTCTCCCTGAATTCCCTTTGCGGACCAAAGTCACATTTGATAACCTGGTCATCACCCCATCCCAGGTCAGAGACATCATAAAAAACCTTGACACCTCTAAAGCTTGTGGGCCTGATCTTATACCTGTAATAGTAATAAAGAAATGTTCTGCTGAACTGACCCCTGTCCTCTCCAAACTCTTCAATAAATGCCTAGCTGAATCTTGCTTCCCCGATAGCTGGAAAATTGCCTCTGTGGTACCTGTCTACAAGAGTTCTGGGAATAGAACCGACCCTCAGAACTACCGCCCAATCAGTCTACTGCCGATCTTTGCCAAAATCTTTGAATCCTTAATCAATCTAGCGATAGTACGGCACTTAATTAATGCTAAACTTCTATCTGACCACCAGTATGGATTTAGACAAGAACGATCTACTGCAGACATCCTAACGGTCATCTCTGAACGCATGTATCATACACTTGACAAGGCAGGTGAAGCTAGGGCAGTAGCGCTTGATATATCTAAGGCCTTTGACAAGGTTTGGCATAAGGGGCTTCTCCTGAAAATACGCTCATACGGTATTACTGGGCAACTACTTAATATAATTAGATCCTTCCTAAACAAAAGAAAAATCCAGGTTGTCCTCGATGGCCGTTCATCTAAGCAACATGACATAAATGCAGGTGTACCCCAAGGATCTATCCTTGGACCTTTGTTGTTCCTGATCTATATAAACGATCTCCCTGACGACATAGAGTCAGAGATTGGTTTATTTGCTGACGACACCACGCTTTACTCTCGCCATGTTGGTAAAACTGACGCGACCATATTCGAGGCAATGGCTGAATCTTTAGAAAATGACCTCCAGGCTGTAGTGGATTGGGGTCACAAATGGTTGGTAACTTTTAATGCCGCAAAGACAAAGCTCCTTTCCTTCAATAACTACAGGAAGCCTCTTCAACCACCGATTGCCGTGGCAAATAACACCCTACCTGAGAGTTCATCATTCAAACTCCTCGGCCTAACCTTCACAGGTAACATGAATTGGAATAAATACATTGAAGACATTGCCAAGGCTGCCTCAAAGAAGGTTGGCTCCCTCTACCGTGCTAGCAAACTCCTCACACCTGACATTATCCTGTATCTGTACAAAGCCACCATCCGCCCATGCATGGAGTATTGTTGCCACATCTGGGCTGGTGCATCATCTACTAGTCTCTCCCTCCTTGACAAGGTCCAAAAAAGAATCGCCAACCTAATAGGTCCCTCACTATCAACCAAGCTCCAGTCCCTGTCCCATCGCCGCAATGTAGCATCCTTATGTTTGTTTTACAAATATTTCAATGGATTATGCTCCGATGAATTGACTACTCTGGTGCCCCCTTGACGTAAATTCACTAGACCAACTCGACAATCAACTAAATCTCATTCATTCACTGTGGAGGTTCCCAGATGCCGGAGAGCCTTCTACTCAAATAGCTTCTTTCCTCGTGCTGCTGGCTTCTGGAACTCCCTCCCTTCCCCCTGTTTCCCCGACAGTACTGACATGCAGAAATTTAAAACTAATGTGAACAGACATCTCGCTGCGCAGATCCCAATTTAGGCTGACCCCCCAACCTTCTCCCCTTTTCTTTTTTCTCAGTAGCCTCTTACGTCTATAGTGGCGGCTCGCCTTGTTTGGAGTAAACCATGTAAAAAAAAAAAAATTCACCCATTACGTCCCACCCCTACTATAAGCCTTGCCCACTTTTTCACATTTCTCTTTAACGTCGTTAAATGTTAAAAAATTGACGAAAAAATTGAATGCTTATCCGTGAGAGTTATTTGAATTATAATTAAGAATCAATGAAATGTTTTTTGTAAAAATATTGCTTACATTTTGCTTGAAACATAGCTAATTTTCTCTTTTAATTAGCACAAAGAAACAATAAATTAAAAATAAGGAATTATTAGATTAATTTTAAAACTTGTTTGAGAAATCTGCAGACGAAATTCATGTTTTAAGAGCAAAAGTATCAAAAAAATAATACTTATGAAAAAAAAGTATAAAAAATAATACTTGTGAGAACAAAAGTATAAAATAAGAATACTTGTGAGAACAATATTATAAAAATAATACTTGTAAGAAAAAATGTATACTTGTGAGAACAAATATATGAACAAACAATACTTGTAAGAAAAAAGTATTAAAAAACAATATTTGTGAGAACAAAAGTATTAAAAAACAATACTTGTAGGAACAAAAGTATAAAATGATAATACTTGTGAGTACAAAAGTATAAAAAATAATACTTGTTAGAAAAAATATTTAAAATGTATACTTGGGACAATACTTGTGAGAACAAAAGTATAAAATAATAATAATTGTGAGAACAAACGTATTAAAAAGATAATACCTGTAATAACGAAAGTATAAAAATTATTACTTGTGAGAACAAAAGTATTAAAAAATTAATACTCGTGAAATTAAATGTATTAAAAATATAATACTTGTGAGAACAAAAAATAATAATAATTGTGAGAACAAAAGTATTAAAAAAAATAATTGTGAGAAGTATTATAAAAATAATACTTATGAAAAATATAATAAAAAGTAATACTTGTGAGAACAAAAGTATTAAAAAAGTTAATACTTGTGAGGACAAATACATAAAAAATACCTGTGAGAACAAAAGTATTACAAAACAATACCTATGAGAACAAAAGTATTAAAAAATAATACTTGTAAAAGAAAAAGTATTTAAAAATACCTGTGATAAAGAAAGTATTATAAAAATAATACTTATGAAAACAAAAGTATAAAAAAATAATACTTATGAAAACAAAAGTATAAAAAAATACTACTTGTGAAAACAAAAGTATAAAATAATAATGCTTGTGAAAACAAAAGTATAAAATAATGATGCTTGTTAGAACAAAGTATTAAATTATATTTAATTGTAAGAACAAACGTAATAAACATGCATACTTGTGAGAACGAATATATGAACAAACAATAATTGTGAGAACAAAAGTATTAAATAATAATACCTGTGAGAACGAAAGCATTTAAAAGTATTACTTGTGATAACAAAAATATTAAAAAAAATAATACTGAGAACAAAAGTGTGAAAAGTTTTACTTGTAAGAACAAAAGTATTAAAAACAATTATACTTCTGAGAACCAAAGTATAAAAATAATACTTGTCACAACTAAAGTATTAAAAAATAATACTTGTGAGGGAAAATGTATTAAAAAATAATACTTGTGAAAGCACAAGTATAAAAAATAATTGTTAGAACAAAAGTATTAAAAAATAATACATGTGTGAACAAAAGTATTAAAAATAATACATGTGAGAACAAAAGTATTAAAAATAATACTTGTGAGAACAAAAGTATAACAAAATTATACTTCTTATAACAAAAGTTTAAAAAAACAATACTTGTGAGAACAAAAAAAAATAGAACTTGTGAGAATAAAAATATAAAAAAATACTTGTGAAAACAGAGTATCAAATAAATTATATGTCTGAGACCCAAAGTATACAAAATACTTGTGAGAACCCAAAGTATAAACAATACTTGTGAGAACCCAAAGTATAAAAAATACTTGTGAGAATAAAACTATTAAAAATGATACATGTGAGAACAAAAGTATTAAAAACAATACTTGTGAGAACAAAAAAAATAAAAACTTGTGAGAATAAAAATATAAAAAAAATACTTGTGAAAACAGAGTATCAAATAAATTATACGTCTGAGACCCAAAGTATACAAAATACTTGTGAGAACCCAAAGTATCAAAATACTTGTGAGAACCCAAAGTATAAAAAAATACTTATGAGAATAAAACTATTAAAAATGTATACTTGTGAGAACAAAAGTATTAAAAAAATAATACTCATATGTTCCTAATTTACCGACAGATATTTCGATAATTAAATTCATTTAGAAAAGAACCCGCGTCACTTTGTGTTGTTGTCTTGCAGGATCGGTAATAATTAATACAAACACAGTGTATTAACATAAGTATGTTACAAAAGATATGCACCAAATTCTGGGGCCATAACTGCCACGACGTTTAGTCGTAACTGTATTTATTTTGTCTGGGTAAGTCCATTTATTCTTTAAATAGGTAGACCAGCTTACACCATAATACCCCCTTGAATACTTGGCTCCGTAAGGAGGCAATACTTTTTCTCTTGGGTTGACTTTCATGAAGTCGGTATTTTTCTTTTTTCTTTTAGATATTTGCTTTTGAGAAACTACTTGCAGGACTGGTAATTCGAACGTGTCAAACACGACGCCCATCAATTCTTCTTCTGTAGTGTTATCCTCTACAGTATCGGGATATCTTTTCCTGATTTGGTTTAAATATCTCTTGTGGGTGAATTTAAATTCTTTCATCATATAGAGCGTATTCCCAATTCTGTTATGCACAATCCCGACCCTCCCCCCCAAAAAAAACCCCCAACCTTTTCTCTGATTTTAAAGCGTCCTTTTTGACATTTATTTTTCGTTCCGGTTTCTGACGTGTCGGTAACAGTCTGTAAAAAATCGTATTGATCTTTTTTGCGAGCATAGCTTTCGCTGGTAACATGCAAGATGGAACGTTATTATTCGGAGTCATTCTATACACTTATAGAAAATCCTGTATGACTTTCTTCGTGGGAGTAACCCTCGCTTTTTTAACGCTCTTTTAAAAGTATCGACAAATCGTTCTGCTTGACTGTTGCTTCTTGCATGATACGGCACGATTTTGAGGTGTTCACCTAAAAACGACTGACGAAATATTATGAATTCATTGGACGTGAATTGAGTACCGTTATCTGATACTACACACTCCACGACTCCGAAACGTGCAAACAATTCATTTAGAAACAAAATTGTTGTTTCTGTTGTTGTTCTTTTTATACTTATGTATCTCTGGCTATTTTGTGAAGTTATCCACAACAACAAGATAATAGAACCCGTCCAATGGCCCTGCAAAGTAAATATTGATTCTCGACTACGGTCGGTCCGTTTTAGACCAGGGTTTTAATTTTATGATAAGCATTTTTGCTGTTTTTGTTACATCATTTAACTGTATTCTGGATATTTCGATCCATGTTCGTCCAGTAGACGTAACTTTTCATCCGTGATACGCCTGAATGTCCAACATTAAACTCTCCTACAATACGCTTTGCAATGTCGCCGAGATGACCACCCGATCACTGTACATTACTACATTGTCGCCGATGGAATATGTTTCCGGGGTTATTTTATTCTTTTCTTTTATGCCCTTTTAAATACTTTTATAAAATCATCGTACATTGTCTTTGTCTTTATCTCTCCAAGTTTCACTGAAAATTCACTTACAATAGTACACAACGTGTTTTTCACCTCAACTTCTGTTCGTAGAGAGGCAATTACCATGTCTTCCAGGGGTTCAACAGATTTCGGTATTAATCTAGACACTCCGTCCGCATGACTGATCTTTGAGGATGAGAGATACTCCATCTTGTAATTATTATTTAGGAGGAGAATTCACCATCTTTGTAATCTGTTCGCCGTATGTGTAGGTACACCCTTCTTCGAGCCATAAATTGTTAAGAAAGGTTTATGGTCCGTTTGTAATTAAAATCTTCCGTGCACGAAACGGTGAAACTTTGTTACCTCAAAAATGATGCTCAGCGCTTTTTTTCTATCACCGAACCGCCGTCCATTCTGTGTAAAATATATGCTCCTATGCCGCATGAACTCACATCGAGAGCTACGACGATTTCGCGTTCTGGATCATAATGAATTAAAAACAAATCAGTCGTGAGAATGTTCTTTATTTTCTCAAATATTTCCTGACATTCTGCCGTCCAAAAACAGTCTTTCTCTTTCTTCAATAATTTGTTTAAAGGTGCCGTAGTCTTTCTCCTTCTTCAATAATTCGTTGGGAAAAATACGTGATAGTAATTCTCTATCCTAAGGAAACTCTGGCGCTAGCATATTATTATTTATTGCGCCTGCTCTCTCTGGGTCGAGTCTTCTCTCATTTTTGTCTATTATCTGTCCCAGATATTTGATATGTTCCATAAAGAACTCATATGTTTCTCTTCTTTTAGTTTGAAACCGTAATCTTTAGAAAACTTCATGTATGTATGCTTTATATTGCTCCACAGTTTTACTAACTATTAAGATCTCATCCAGATAGGTCGTCGTAAAATCTAGCCCTCTCAGTAATGCGTCCATTATCTGCTGAAATATAACCGGCGCCACCTTAACTCCAAACGATAGTCTCTCAAATTTGTAAATACACATAAAGGGTAATACAACTACGACATTCTTCATCCACCGGATCTGCAAATATGCGTCGCTTAAATCCACTTTCGAACATTTTTTTCCTCCATTTAGCTTCGCAAATATTTCTTCCGGACTAGGCAACGGATAATGGTAATCTCTGAATGCCTGGTTCAAACCCGTGAAAAAGTCTGCGCATACACGAATTTCGTTATTCGTTTTCTTTTCTTTTCTCTGCCTGGAAGCCCTATTCGCTATATTCAACCCTTGATAGCACTCCTATTTTCTCGAGCCTATCTAGTTCCATATTGATTTTTTCTTCGGACGCGAACGTAACATTTAGCTTCTTTGAAAGATCGGTTGTAAATTCGGTTTCAATTCAAATTTTACAATTACTTTGTTACATCTACCAAGCTCACCAGAAAAAAAAACTTGTGAAAAGTTCATTTTCAGTTCTATTTTTAACTTTTATGCCGCGACATCTTTAGTTTTTACATTCTGGCAAAAATAATGTATCGATAAATCGCACAGTTGGAACTTCTCCATCCAATCTGTGGCAAGCAAATTTCTTGAATTATTAATCACAAACGCATTTAGTTTTAGCGTTTTTCCTTGAAGTATAACTGTCGTTATCAGTTCGACTTCGAATTGATTTACTTTTTACGATTTTATTAGTCTTCAGTAAAGTTGGCTTACGTGTCTGCAGATTAATAATTGATAAATCGGATCCGGTGTTCAACTGTCTTTCAAATGTTTCTATTTAATATTTTGACGTGATAAAACTTCTTAACATTTCCAATTTTGTCACATTTGGCGATTCTGATAAAACTCTTTTTTGTTTTACTTTTGTTCTGCAATGCGTACTTTTATTCCCTACGCGATCGAATTTAAAGCACCTCTTTCTTTTATAGGGGCAGTCTCCGTACAAATGCATCTGTCTGCAACTTTAAAAATAAAATTAAATAAAGCTTTATTAAAATTGCTAAAAGTGACGAACTTTAAAATATCAGGAAGTTTGTGTAAATAAAAATATTGAGTAAAAATATGAAGTTACAACTTGATTCCGGTTCAGATCTGTCAATAATAAATCTTTAAACTTCTGTGACAAAAATTGAAAAAGCAACTTTGATCAGAACGAGAACATTATCTAAAAGCGTCACTGGTGAACAAATAAAATTTGAAGGCGAGCTAATCGCAAAAGTCTTTGAAATTAAAAATGTTTGTAATGAATAACTTAAACAACCTCTTACTCACGGACTGGATGGAGAAATTTCAATTATAGAATATGCCCATAGCTTATTTCTGTCAAAATGTTTTAATTTTAAATTCCGAAGCAGAGAAACCAAATAAAGAATTAAAATACATGTTCTCGAAAGATTTTTCTGGTGGACAGGGAAAATGTAAACAAATGACTGCCAAGTTTAAATTAAAAACAAATGTTCAACCAGTTTTTAAAAGAAATGTTCCATTCGCGTCAGATTGACGAAGAATTAAATAGACTCGAAAAAATGGGAGCATTATCGCAAGTAGAGTACAGTGAGTGGGCTTCACCTGCACTCTACGTAATAAAGTATAGATCTGTGTTTGTGCAGATTTCTCCACAGGATTGAAATATGAATTAAAGGAGTACCACTCCCCTCTACCTAGTCAAGAAGAGATATTCGCTAAACTCAACGAAAGAAAATACTTTTAAAAGGTTGATTTAAGTGATGCTTATCTACAAATACCTGTGAAGGAGGAGTGCTGAAAGCTACTTTTTATACATACTCATAGAGGTTTGTATACATTTCGAACGCTGACCATTTGGGGTTAAGATTGTGCTAGCCATCAACAATTAATGGACACATTACTTTGCGAACGCCTACATAGATGACATTCTAAATAGTAAAAGCACCGAGCAACACAAATCATATGTACACGAAGTATTTAAAAAGAAGGCACGACTATGGATTTAAATTGAAGAAGGGGAAATGCGATTTTTTTCATGAAAAAATATCTTAGTAAAATTATAGACAAAGATGGTTGAAGATCAGACCCAGAGCGAGCAAGTGCGATAAAATATATGCAGACTCCGGAAAATGTATTGTCACTACAAAGTTTTCTTGGGCAAGCAAATTATTACAATGTGTTTATTTCCAACATGCACAATTTGCAAGCTCCTCTGAATGAGCTATTAAAAAAGAAAAAGGTTGGGGCTGGACGACAGAATGCAAGGAGACATTTGAAAAAATAAAAAATATCCACACATCAGAATTATTTTTGATGAACTATAATCCAGATATCCAAATCATTGTAGCTACTGACATTGGAGTTTGCATATTACACACAATAGAAGACGGATCGCTAAAATCTGCTCAATTGGATCACGTGAACATTGACATCACTAATTCTTTCTCCACCTGTGACGGATATAAATTTTAGACATTTTCTAGAAAATCAAAATCATGTAACATATTTTTTAAAATCAAAATTGGAATAAAGATTCTAGACATGTGGTTGAGTAGCATTATATTTTGATTTTAATCTTTGTAAGGTGACATAAAAGTGGTGCAAAAATTGTTAGGTTCAGAGAATTAATTTCAACCGTCCTTTGACGAGTATTCTTCTAGTATATATATATATATATATATATATATATATATATATATATATATATAATTGCGTGTATTTAGACAACATTTTTTAATTTATGCAAACATTGTTAAAAATAACAGAATTCGTCTGTTTAATTATACCTTTTTTATTTTTTCAATTTTTCTGATGTTTTATTTTTGTTAATAAATGTCCCATAGGTTCACGAACGATTTCGATTCTTCGTCGAATCATCCTCAGGTGTCAATGAACAAAAAAGCTGGAGAAAGAAGAGAATTTTTTAAAAGACGGCGGAGAAACGCGCAGAGATCGTTTTTCGCATTGTTCTAGGAAAGTCGTTGACGATTTAAATTTAGCGACACTGGAATGGCATCACAGAATAAAATCGCATTACGTTAAGCATTTTAAAATGTTACCACTGGTTTCATATGTGATGTTATTACTTTTAGGTTGTTGTGTTTTTATGTAAATAGCTTCTAGTAAAAAAAAAATACTGTAAGCTATCTACAAAATATATATATGTATATATTCACACAAAAGTTGGATTAATGACTCAATAGTGTATATATTACTATAGCTCAAATAAGCCTCAACCGAACCTGAATTTTACATACGTTTCTAAAGGGACAATTTAAAAAATATACATTAAATGTTGAGCTTTTCACGGAATCTAAACGAGTTTTTCTGATACGAATTTAACCATAACGTTTGTTTTATATATAGTATACTGCATATTAATAGAAAAATAAAACAGACTATTCGAGCGGATATATGTTTTATTTACATACTATACAATTAAGATTCCATCGAATGGTACCCAGATCTGGCCCCTTTTAGCTCCTAAACTTTGCAGGATGCTGGGTTAGAACACCCCTCGGCCATCAAAATTGAGAACAAAGATCTGGAAGTTCATCAAAAGGATGATGGCGAAATTTCTTCATCGCCGTTGGTGCTAATTGTTTTTTCGCCGGAACAACAATGGACCGATGATCTTCACCGGGTAAAACTGGATAATCACGTTTGGGTCTGATGAACGAAGATGATGTAGAAACCTATATAATTCCTCTGATAAAACAAGAGGATTAATAAAAAATGGTTACGTAGCGTAAAGAAATAATAAAATAACACAGAAATGCATTGAATGAAGACAGATGAACTTATAATTAAGTCCGAAAATCTGAGATATTGGGAAAAATCTTAGTTAAACACTCGTAGCTAAAATGTGGAAATCATCATCATCATCATCATTATTAAAGATTTTTATCACTCCTGGAGGAGGAACTTTTCCATCATTTCCATTCACCTTATTGGTAACTGTCATTCAGGTTGGTTTTTTTGCCATAGGCATCTATATAGTTGCTTATTTAAGACTTTGATTTAAAAATTCTTGGAAGAGGTGCGGGTGAAATAGTTTATCACATCATTTTCTCGGAGACTTTATTTATTGTGGATATTTCAGAAAAATAAACTCTTGTTGGAAGACATGGTGTAAAATTCGGCTCACCGGTAAATAAGAAGAGGGATAACTCGGCGGCGGCTTAGAACGTTGATTGTTTTCCTTTGTATTTTATTTACTTCCTCTTGGGTAAGCAAATTATTACCATGTGTTTATTTCCAACATGCACAATTTGCGAGCTCCTCTGAATGAGCTATTAAAAAAAGAAAAAAGGTTGGGGCTGGACGACAGAATGCAAGGAGGCATTTGTATTTTATTTACCTCCTCTCCAGGAGGTTAGACACAAGATCAGGTGTAGGTTTTGATGAAAGTGCTTCTGTGGAACGAACTGGATTCGAACCTGGTACACACAGGTCCTCAGTCTGTTAACTGCTTAGCCACAGTGAACTTGTTTCCCTTTGTATTGTTGAAAAAAAAGAAGAATTTATAAATAAGAAACAAAGGATATCTATAAGGTCCATAAGTGTATTCTGATAGTAATACATACATATACATATAATAAGGACGGTAACAAGAACCTACAATGTGGGTGCTCAGGTGTGGTGAGGTTTATAGGAGCGTGTATGTGATGGGTGGGAGATGGACTGAGGGTAAAGTAGGGTGTGGGGTAATAATGTAAAATCACATATTTCCATAGGTTTAACCTACTTATGATGGAGTCTGGCATGTGTGTCGTGGGACAGTAGTGCCGGCCGACTACTGAGGAGAATCTCTACTCTAAGGTCGGGGTAGACATGTCGCTCACTAGAGGTTTTCGTCCGGTAGCTGTGTTAAGGAAGGATAAAGAGCTGATGGTGGATGAATGTTGGGCGCCTAGTTCATAATTTCTGAAAGTGACCTGGAAATGGGTCAGAGAGTGTTTTGCCGTCTGTGCACAAATCATATAAGCCATGGGATGTTGTCGCAAAGTAAAGATGGCGGTTGGGTGAGACGGTCGGATGGGAGCTAGTTAATTAGGTGGTTTAAAACATGAGGGTTATTGAGGAAGGGCTGAAAAGTTAGGTAGGATGGTGTAGTGTTTGATGAGTATGGCGCTCTGTTTGGGGTTTGTAGAGCAGTGAACATCACAGAGTATGTAATGAGCTCTTAGTCATCCCCTATCGGGTGTCTTGACTAGCAGCTATCTTTTCCGATGTCAGCATATTCTAAATATCTCTGATTTAACGTTAAGACAGTTTACAAAGGGGTCGTCAATTTCTCAGCAATCTTACACAATTCTACAAGAACATGTGTGATTATGGGAAGTCTTGGCCTTGGAAGATATCACGGATTCCACAGGAATAGCTAATCTTAACCGAATTTCTATTGAATAGCTTGTGAAGGCCCCTGAATAGTGAGATGTGTTTGTCTAACAAAGAGAGGCGGTATCTGCCAATGTTGAACCTTACGCTGAGGGAGAAGGGGATGAACTAAATGGTATTATGTAACCTAATGGACTCGGGAATGATTAGGGATGTAACAGATCTTATATTTAAAGCTGCTTTAAAGGGCGTTGCTATGGTAAGGGTCAGTATGTCTAAAAATATAAGAGTTAGAAATAGTTTGGTTTATGGTAGGTACAAGATTTTTAAAGATTATAGAGATGGTAGGATCGGGATTTTATGTATCTAAGTTTCCCTTTAAGAGCTGTTTACTAGGTACAGGTTTATGTTTAAGAAATAAACACCAGAGAGCTAGCATCGAATTTGACCTTAAATCACAATCCATTAAGATGTGAAATTAATTGCTTTCTTAATATGTTTAAGGTTTGACCGCTGCAGCCGCGGGAAAGGCATATATCATAATCTGAGAATATATTCCTCGAATAGGGATTTAGTTTTCTTGTCGTACAAGTTTTGTTTCTATCAACATTTGTTGCGCACATCTGGTCGCTGAAAATCAAAGTCGAGTGAAAAATAATGATTTATTGTTTCATTCCATCATAGCTGGTTAATTAAAACGGTGTCGGTTGACCATATAATTGCTCGTTAATTTCATCATCATGGACAAAGAGAGAGAGAGAGAGAGAGAGAGAGAGGGGGGAGTGTTCCTTATTAAAATATCAAATATACGAGAAACTATGTGAAGATTACGGATGAACTGATTCTACTTGGGTAAGGTAGCGAAAACGAACAGAACACTACGTCTGTGCTTAGATGCAAAATACCTAAACAGCATGATAAAACAGGAACACTTTAAACTGCCAACGGCCGAGGAAATCTTTGCAGAGATGCAGAATCCTAAATATTTCACAAAGCTCGATTCCTTAAACGGATATCGGCAGATTAAAGTCGATGAAGAAAGCTGACGGCTGTTAAATTTCAACTCACCTTGTGGACGATTTTGCTGCACCCGTTTGCCTTATAGAATTCACAGGGTTAGCAAAGTATTCTAGAAGGAAGTCGCCAGAAATATTGAATTGAAGGAAAAAAAGGAAGGAAAGGAATAATCTCTATTGATGGAAACAACGTACTCGCCACTGGAACTTTGTTACGTGGTATACTTTTTTCCGACAACACCGTGTTCAATGCAACAACATATCCCCCACTGAACTATAATCGCGTAGTGGACTTTTCTCCAACAATACCGCTTTATATAATGATCTTTATCGCTGAATGATCTTAGCCATTCCATTACTAAAACGTCTTCTGTCGACTTCCATTAGGTCCGATAGTGACGATAAGGTGAGTCAATAGTATTTCCACCACTGAGGGGACCATTGCTAAACTGAGAATGTGAGGAAAGACAAATCGCGTTCATGTAGTAATTGGAAGAGAGGTGATGCAAAGGTCAAAGAAATCATTTTTTTTTTGAAGATTTCTGCTATTTCTTTAGATGTAAATACTAAAACTTTGAATTTTTATTTAATAATTATAACATAATTTATTGAAATTTCTCATTAAATACAACTATACAAATGAAGAAAAAAAAAAGCATTTTACAAAAGAAAAATGAAAAAAAAAGTATTTACCAAAAGTCGAAAAAGAATGGAGGAAAATTTGACCCCCCATTATTGGGGATGCAAAGGTCTGGGCCCAGATTCTGCAGGATGATATAATAATATAGTCTAATACGCTACAGAAACACATAACATGATGGAGACTCATCTTTAACCGACTTCGCAGAGAGGGTCTAGAACTTAATAAAAATAAATGTAATCAAAATAACTTACCTAGGACACCACATAACGAGTGAAGGATTAAAACCAGGCTCAACAAAAGCGGAAGCTTTCAACAACATTCCTCTTCCAAAATGTAAGTAAGCCTTAAAGAGATTCTTATAAATTACCAACTATCTAAAGAAATTCTTCCCGAAATATTCAGAGGTTACAACGCCATTGTGCCACCTCTTACCGAAGGACGTAATATGGTAACTAAAAAAATCACATCTAAAAAAGACAATAATCTGTCAACCAATGTTACACTTTTACAATCATTATGTGCGGAATTCAGAACGAGGTTTTCCTTCTTTTCTGCCAGGGCTTTTAAAGCCATCGGACATGGCCCTACCGCTGTTAATCTTCGCATGGCTTTCACAAATTCTGAAGCCGTATCCACCAGACGCCTTTCATGATATCCGTCGCATAGACTCCCTTCTGGTAGCAGTCGAATAGACTCCCAGAACAGACCAACTCAAATGTAAGTAATATTTATTTATCCATTGCTCATGTATGTATATTATATTAAGTACCTACTTACATGTTTCGTATCCCTCTTTTACATTTGTCTTTCATAACTGTTTATGTGAGAATAAATGTGTATGTATGTAAATCCAACTGTTTCTTCACGTTCGTCTTTTTTTCATTCTTTCGACCCTCGCTTTTTCTTCTTCTTAAACAAATGCCTGTGTTGACCGGAGGTTAAGGTAAAACGGAGACTAAAAAGCAAGTTGTCGTCGTCTAAGAAAACAGAGTTAGATTTGCAAGTGCCCATAAAAATGAAAGTCAAGACAGGAGGAAAAGAGACAGAGACTGATTGTTCTGTCTGTTGCCATATTATTATTATTATTATTATTATTATTATTATTATTATTATTATTATTATTATTATTATTATTATTATAATAATGATGGTGATGATGATGATGATGATGATGATAATAATAATGATGATAATGTGTTTTAAAGTGAGAAGGCGGTGGGGGTGTATAGTAGATAACGATTTAGGATTAAAATGGTGGAAGGGGGCTTAAAAGAGGTGGGAGATGAAAAACAAGATGAAGAAAGAGGTTGTAAGAAAATGTAGAAGGAAGAGGGTGTGGATAGAGAAAAGGGGGAATGGAGTGAGGCGTGAAGAAGAAGAAGAAGAAGAAGAAGAAGAAGAAGAAGAAGAAAGAGGAGGGTGGGAGGGCAAAACAAAGGAGAAGAAAGAGGATGAGGAGGTTCCGCATGTTTATATATGTACACCGATTAATCCCCCAGCCATGGTCACTCTCGCTAGAGTCCCTTTAGATGGTGTAAGTCATCATATGTGTATCATTTGGCATAGAAATCCCAGCGGTACCCATCTCCTCTCCGGCTTATTTTTAGATCGGAGTTGTTTGCTCTTATAACAGCTATTTCCTCATAGATTCATATATTCATATATATATATATATATATATATATATATATATATATATATATATATATATATATATATATATATATATATATATATATATATGAGAGAGAGAGAGAGAGAGAGAGAGAGATGATGATGATGTTTCAGTGTTTGTAGATGTATTACGCCCATACCTAGTGAAAAAGAGAAAGAGAGAGATAGAGAGAGAGAGAGAAAGAGAGAGATAGAGAGATGATGATGATGATGATGTATCAGTGTTTGTAGATGTGTTATCCCATACCTAGTGAGAAAGAGAAAGAGAGAGAGAGAGAGAGAGAGAGAGAGAGATGATGATGATGATGTTTCAGTGTTTGTAGATGTATTACGCCCATACCAAGTGAAAAAGAGAAAGATAGAGAGAGAAAGAAAGAGAGAGAAAGAGAGAGAGAGAGAGAGAGAGAGAAAATAGAGAGATGATGATGTTTGTAGATGTGTTATCCCATACCTAGTGAGAAAGAGAAAGAGAAAGAGAGAAAGAAAGAGAGAGAGAGAGAAAATAGAGAGATGATGATGTTTGTAGATGTGTTATCCCATACCTAGTGAGAAAGAGAAAGAGAGAGAGAGAAAGAGAGAGAGAGAGATGATGATGATGATGTATCAGTGTTTGTAGATGTGTTATCCCATACCTAGTGAAAAAGAGAGAGAGAGAGAGAGAGAGAGAGAGAAAAGAGAGAGAGAGATGATGATGATGATGATGATGTATCAGTGTTTGTAGATGTATTACGCCCAAACCTAGTGAGAAAGAGAAAGAGAGAGAGAGAGAGAGAGAGTGAGGGAAAGAGAGAGAGAGATGATGATGATGTATCAGTGTTTGTAGATGTGTTACGCCCATACCTAGTGAGAAAGAGAAAGGGAGAGAGAGAGAGAGAGAGAGAAAAGAGAGAGAGAGATGATGATGATGATCTATCAGTGTTTGTAGATGTGTTACGCCCATACCTAGTGAGAAAGAGAAAGAGAGAGAGAGAGAGAGAGAGATGATGATGATGATGTATCAGTGTTTGTAGATGTGTTATCCCATACCTAGTGAGAAAGAGAAAGAGAGAGAGAGAGAGAGAGGGAGAGAGATAAAAAAAAAGAGAGAGAGATGATGATGATGATTTATCAGTGTTAGTAGATGTGTTACGCCCATCCATAGTGAGAAAGAGAAAGAGAGAGAGAAAAGAGAGAGAGAGAGAGTGAAAGGAAAGAGAGAGAGAGATGATTATGATGATGTATCAGTGTTTGTAGATGTGTTACGCCCATACCTAGTGAGAAAGAGAAAGAGAGAGAGAGAGAGAGAGAAAAGAGAGAGAGAGAGAGAGAGAGATGATGATGATGTATCAGTGTTTGTAGATGTGTTACGCCCATCTCAGTCGATCAGTCTGTCACGCTTAAGTTTTTATTCAACGAATGTCATTTTATTTCATCTCTTATTTTGCGGTTGCTTCCAAATAGGGAAAAATTAGATGAATGTGACTAAAACGTCCGTTTGTACATTTCAGCCAACGGTTATTTTATATGAACATTGATAACGCCCCCCCCCTCACTATAATCGTTATATTTAACGCCTCATTTATATCATCTAGTAATCTCCATTATGTTCCTGTCTGTCCGTAACCGTAGCCACGTCACAATTCCATCTAAGTTTTTAATGTCTTATTTAAAAGAGCAGACATCCCCAGTGTTGCTCGACAAAGAATAATTTTCAGGTGTAAATAAAATAAAATAAGTGGTTACATACAAATAAGTTTAAAACTTCTTATATAGTAAGTTCCCTTGATTTCTTGAATTTATCGAATGAAAGAACATATTTTTTGGACCCCCTATTCACTAATTCGGTCACTGGTAACACCCAAATTAATGAATATTACAATGATCCTTCAATATGATGTGTTCGGAGTCATACTGAATCATAATAGGTAATGTTTGTAAGTGCATCTTTGGTAGTTTCTGAGTTTTATCTGGACAGACAGACGGAAAGACAAATAAACATTTTTCCTTTATATAATAGATAGTTTTATGTTGAAATTTCAATCATTAAGAATTAATGGCCCATATATCGACACTGTTGACCGAATATATCTACTTTATTTTAAGGAGAGTAAAAAGTGGACTTCCGGTTTACTTTCGGCAGCCTCGTATCTCTTGCTTTCCTTATTTTGTCCTTTAGTCCTTACATTCCATGAACGATGTTTCTGACAAAGGGGGAAGAATTGCTGTTTTCTGTGTCGGAATCTATCCATCTAACACTTATTGTTGGCTAGTTGTTGTTTTTTTACCTTGAAGTAGTATTTTTTAGCTACTTACATTAAGTGGCTTCAAGCCTTGTCTGGAGCGATTTCCAGTAAAAAAAAAAGTAACCAATTGAATTTATATTGAATACAACGAAATGCTGGTTCACAGAAGTAATGGCGTGGCTAATTAACAGCTTATTTAAAAAAATGATTTTAACAAATAAGTTACGAGCATTAATGATTTCTAATTGTTTGTTTTGAATACATATTATATATAATTTCGTGGATAAATGTTCAATGGAAGCAACAAAACAAAACTATAATTGTATTATCTACTTTCATTAGCATGTGACACGTTGATGCATTTTACTGGTGCGACAACTTCGTAACTGACTTGATCATTGGTGTGAAACGTTGATTAGAGATAATAGTTTTGTTAATTAAATTTGCTTAAATAAAGAAAGAAGAATAGGAAAATATTATTTTCAGTTCCATCATTTGAAACCTTTTTTTTTTTAACGTAGTTCACCCCAAACAAGGCAGGCCGCCACTGTAGACGTAAGGGGCTACTGAGAAGAAAGAAAAGGGGAGAAGGTTGGGGGTCAACCTAATCTGGGATCTGCGCAGCGAGATGTCTGTTTACATTAGTTTTAAATTTCTGCATGTCAGTACTGTCGGGGAAACAGGGGGCAGGGAGGGGGTTCCAGAGACCAGAAGCATGAGGAAAGAAGCTATTTGAGTAGAAAGCTCTCCGGCATCTGGGGATCTCCACAGTGAATGGATGGGATTTAGTTGATTGTCGAGTTGCTCTAGTGAATTTACGTCGAGGGGGCACCAGAGTAGCCAATTCATCGGAGCATAATCCATTGAATTATTTGTAAAACAAGCACAAGGATGCTACATTGCGGCGATAGGACAGGGACTGGAGCTTGGTTGACAGTGAGGGACCTATTAGGTTGGCGACTCTTTTTTGGACCTTGTCAAGGAGGGAGAGAGTAGTAGATGATACATCAGCACAGATGTTTAAATAGAAACGGTTAAATCATTTAGTCAATAAATACATGATTCAACGTTTGATCAAATATTAGATTTAAATTGTAAAGTTCACAAAGACCTTTTCAACTATCAGATTTGAGAAGCCTATATTCGGAACACTAAGAAGTTTAATCGGATGTCCTGCCGCTTCGGAAAGGCTCAAAACGTTCTCTGGAATAATAGCGATGGAGAGGAGCTCGTAGAGCCAAGTCAATTCAGGATGGTCTCCAATGTGGCGCGTTATTAATAGACAAAAGCGGTTGTGGCGGGGCCGGTTGCTCCACTCGTTACCACGGCGATCGGTCGGAACACAAATTTGTTGAGAAGTCCGCGTAGGGTCAGTTTTGTTATAAAATTTTAAAAGCTCATATTACTCATACAGATCGACAAAGGTGCCACCTGTACAATTTTGAATAACTTAGGTTGAATTATCAAAAAAGTCATTTTCATTAATCATTTTAAAGGTAGCTGCGCTAGATAATGTTGAGATTACGAAAACAAGATATGTTTTAAAGTTTAACTTTACTTCTTAACTTGGCAGATGGCTGGTAAGATGTTTAGACCGAGTCACTGAGTGCATTGTCTGACTTCGAATATTCAGGTCACCTGTCGAAATTAAAGACGTGCTAAGTGCTTTTAATAGACCCAGCCCCTATACTGTGGTTCGACTCGATGCTACCTACACATAACTGACTCCAGATCAGAAGGTTGCGTGTTTAAATCACGTCGGGGTCACCAATTGTGGGTTGTCTTGGTTCCCGGTTTTGGATCGAGCATTTTAGACGACGGTCGCATCTTTAGGGATTGCCAAGCACAGCACTAAACAGTTAATATTTGTGTAGATAAATTGGGACTAGACCGGCTCGATAACAACATATATGTTTGACAAGGATCACCAGTTAGCAAGTGCTAACTTTTAACAATAGAATATTGTTAATACAAAGAAAGAAATGAAAAGAAGAGGAAGAAGAGGAGACAGTAAGCCGAACGAACCTAGAAAGAAAAAGAGTAACTAAACAGGCTAGCACTTTCCTTCAATGCCCGTTCGTCTCATCGATCTATTGATCTGCCATATAATTTTATCGGATGACAACTCGTAAAATAGTAGAAAAATACGAAACGATATGTGGTTGGTTTGTCAATCAGAAGTGGTTGCCTTGAGTAAAAATTCAAAATAAAATAGAAACTACCTCTTTCAGATAAAAATGGGCAGCCGATCAAAGACAAGGAGGAAGTAAAAAGACCAAGAATAAAATATTTTTGCGAACCCTAACCCTTCTCTCAGGAACAACCGCAAAAAAAGTTTCTCTCGGCAGATTTGGTTGCTCAATTTGTCTTTTCTCCACAAACAAGAGCTACATAATCTTTTGTTTTGTAATATAATTGTTAAACAACTGTCAACATTCCTTATTGTTTACGGCGAGTTTTTTTTTGGGGGGGGGGGCGAACTGACCAATTACCCAACTCCAACGTTCTGTAAATCTTTTAAACAAATGTCGGATTTTTCGTGGGCGTTAACGAAAACCGCTCTAAACTAATGTCATGTTACCTAGGACAATTATCACCAAAAAATTATAACAAGAGAGAAGGAATGGACGAGTACGAGATGTTCATAAAAGTTAAAATAAAGTTTTATTTACAAAAAAAAGGTAGCTTGGACTGCTTTTTTTCCAGAGCTGGAATAAATAAATTATTCCTAGATAACGTACAAAAAAAATAAAAATCAAAAAAATACAACATCAGGATTTCTTAACATTAAAGTTAGATACAACAAAAATAGACACAATCTTAAAAAGGGAGGCTGATAATAAAACCTTACTTTTCGTTCGCAAAATAAGTAATCCTTTTTTTTCTTCACAAATAAAACACAATCTAAGCAAAGGCAGTATTCTTACAAAATCAATCAAATAGTCTCTTTTTTTCTTTACACCAAAGTTACAATCAAAAGTAATAAAATTGACCAACCGTGCTGAAGGCCGACATAATTTCCATAGTACAAAATAACCTCTTTTTTTATTTTATCAAACGTCTGTCACAAAGTTCCCTTTTTCTTTCTTTTTCTTCAATAATTTTCTTATAATAAATCCAACGCAAGAAATACGTCACTAGAACAGTCCAAATTTCAAATAAACATAATACTTGATTTTTTCACAGTTTGTCCCAAATAGCATCACACGCGATCATGTGAGGATCCAATTTTCAAAGTTATCTCTTTCAAATCGATCTGTGTTGCAAGGACGATCACACTTTACAATTCTTAATCTCTGATTCAGAATCTTCTCAACAGCAAAGTATTCCAGTTCCCGGGAGCTAAGCTCTTCAACATAGGCAATTCCGTGCCCGGAGATATTTTTATCTCGTTCAAATTCTCCATAATTCTTCATTGCAAGTCTCTGACCTGAAACATCTTCGAAGGGAAATATTCGTTGACCGAAGGAAGAATATTTCATACATAAAAGGCAATTCCTGCCAAGAGATACTCTATCTCTTAAATTTCTTCAAGTAGAAATTCTTCTCAAAATTTAACGTCCCACCTATGGACGGAGAAACAGTTTTTACAGGTGTCGCCTGTCAGGCGCCCAATTCTGTTCTGATTAAACTTCGCGCCAATATCAATCGAGACAGAACTAAAAATAGAAACCACGTGACACAAAATGGCGTCAACCTAACCCAACTCCTACGCAAAATAATCCATGTGACCTTCAACCTGGCACGTAAGCAAAAACTGAAAGCCTTCACCCTCAAACGGTTTCAAACAAAGGGAAGTAACCCATGACTTACTAGAAAACATACCGAAATTTCCACACAAAGCGTAGACACACAATTATTGACAGAGTAACCAGCTGGAATTCATGCGGTCACTGTAGCACAAAACCTCGAGTTAAATAGTTAAATTCAGTAAATTAAAAAAAAATTAAATAACAGTGAATTGAAGAACCAGCCTCACTATTTTATTATTTGTATAAGTTTTTAATTATTTTATTTGATTATGTTTTTTTTTTAATTATAAGCATTACTAATAAAAGTAAGCCGTATGGCCTTGAATTTAACGGAAATTACCGATTATTAACGATAAATCGGTAGGTGACGGTGGTTAAATGGATAACGACACAGACTGACTACCCGGGTGTGCCAAGTTCGAATCGAGGCGATTCCATAATATCACTTTCACTTAGGGTTGTTGGAAACCATTACATGGCCCCTCCGGCAAAAATGCACCATTCTGATTCATAGGAATTTACTTTATTTGCCTAACGATAAATCTTCATACTTTGTCCGAAAATATCACCCACTTAACTTAATTGGAAGCCGTAGTTGACAAGGCCAAATTTGAAAAATGACGCCACCATGGTGACAGAAAATTAAGGACTCACAATATATATGGAATATTTTGTAATCAATAATTATTATTTAAAATTTAAATTTTACATAATAAATATTAATTACAAAATACTTTATATATATTATTACAGTTTAAAATTTAATAATATTTTAATTTTAAAAATAAATAATTTTAAATTAATCCAAAAACCTATTTTCTTCATGTATTTTTCGTCTGATCAAAAATACAAAATGTCTGTTTTTGTTTTTGAATCTCTTAATTTTCTGTAATTGTCACATTTAATTTTAATTCACCTGTTTTTTGCTAATAAATATTTCGTTGGGTATATTCATTGATTTTCTAACATAATTTGATTACGAAAAACTAGGAAATCATTGTCAAACTTTCGACCGATTTGTGAACTTTTAAACTTCTCAACAAATGTTGAAATCATTATTTTCAGCAAAATGATTTTTTTAAAAATCAATTAGCATAATTTAATCTATTCTTATCAGTTAGTTTTTCAACTGAAAAGGCATTGACGCATTTTCGTTTTGATATTTTTTTACTTTTTATAGACAGAATTCTTTTTGACAACTGAAAAGTATTCGGTTCAGTTAATCGCGATCTTCAGATCTATAAACTTTTCAGACTTGCTTTTAGATGAAACTTTTATTCCTGGACTTTGAGTTATTTATGGAATTAATATTTTGTTTCCTGTAACAATTATTTTTCTTCTGTCCACTTTATTTCTCTTGAAGTCCCTCAAGGGTCAATTTTTGACCCCTAATTTTTTTTTACGTTTTATTAATGACTAGCCGTATTTATCAATCGTTGCTCTGGTGGGAATGTTACTACTTCTACGCTTGAAAATCGAAAAAAATTTATCAAAATAAAAGAGAAAAGGTTTTCCTTTTTTTTTTTTAACGTTTTTTTTTTTTTTTTGTAAATTCGAATTTACAAAACATTTTAAACAAATATTTTTGCTTTTCAGTGAAAAGTTTTTTTTTCTTTGGTTTTTTTTTTTGTTTGCTGAAAAATGTTCTTTACTTTTCAGTGAAAAGTTGTTTTTTGGAATGGAAAATATTTATTGCTTTTCTGTAAAAAGTTTGTTTTTGCAAAATGTTTGATTTTTTTTACAAAAGCAGATTTTTTTTTGATTTTCTATAAAAAGTTATTTTTAAGGCAAAAAGAATGCTTTCTTTTCGTCAATTAAATTGACTTCTCTTCGGTTCGGCTTCCATTGACGTCGTTCCTGTCATTTCAGCCTGCCCTGCTTCCAGTGACGTCGTTCTAGTATTTCCTGTTTCCAGTGACGGCGTCCCTGTCATTCCAGCCTTTCCTGCTCCTAGTTTTCCCATTCTTGTCTTTCCTGTTGATGACGTCACCTAAGATTTCCTTCACACGTTATCACCTTTATAGTAAATAAACTTCTATTTTCAACTGGTCATCTTCGTTTGTCCCCTCTTTGCCATTGCCGTATTTTTGCCTGCCCACTTTCTTAGTTATAAGACTGATTACGCCAGAGTAACGGCGCTGCCCAAGCTCCGGCCCAAAACTCCTCAGCTGACCGGACCCTGCAACAACATTCTATGTAATTGTTTAAAATTATAACATACTTAAAATGTACTTTAATATGTTATGTTTACACACGAAGACATTTTTTTTTATCGTTTTCGTATTAAATTACTTGAATGAACTTTCTTAAAGCGTATCTGTTTTAAGTAACTTTCTTTAAAAGTATGTTAAAATATCCTAAAAACTACTTGAAAAACTTACGTTTACATGTGAAGACACAAACATTTTAAAGTGATTTTGGTGCTTGTACAGAGAAGTGTCCGTGTTAAATTATCAATACCACAAACAACAGTATTATCTTACTCTCAAAGTGTAGTATCTGTTCCGATGGATACTGCACCCTATAGACTGGTATTGTCTTGGCCTTCGGGGCTTGATTTACGCCGGTCTATGGGTCTGTCCTGTGCAGTTCTAGGAGGTCCACTCTCCCAGGCCTCTTTGGGGAGGAGTAAGTTTATTGCTTACTGCCTGAGGCGCCCCTACCGGGGAATGCAGACGGGGCTGCCCAGGCAATTTTGAATGGCCAGAGTGCTCACCTTCTCGGGCGCTGGCTTTTCAAGCCCCACTTTGCGACCCGACCTTGGGTCACATCTTACCTTGTGGGAGTAAGATAAAACTGGCCTTGTGCCTAACCTCCTGAAGAGGAGGTAAATAATACTTACGCAGCAGATTTAAATAAGTATCTACACCAAAAAGTAGGAAAAATGATCGAGTACAATTTTAATTATAAATAAAAATGAGTTTCATCGTATTTTGGTGAATGCCATTGATTTATTACTTATTAATATGACATATTGAGTTATCTCCCCCGGAACTTCGTGTTTTTTTCGCTCGAATCAATGGCCGAACTCGATTAAACGATATAACGGATTTGTATGTTTTATTACAATACTACTCGAGAGTTTTTGCTAATTTTTGGTGTACAAATCTATTTTTGCTTTATACACAGGTATATCAAAGAGTTTTTTTGGTAAATTTAATTGGAACTGCGATTTTCAGTGGGTTTTTTTAATACAAGCATCGTGATTTTAATTAGTGAAAATATTCTTATATAGAACAATGATTGGAAATGTAAACGTTAAATAGAAACAGAATAAGGAGTATTGATTTACTCCTCTCCAGGAGTTAGGCACAAGGCCAGTTTTTATCTTACTCCCACAAGTAAGATGTGACCCAAGGTGGGGTCGGGAAAGTGGGGTTTAAAAATTGCCTGGCCAGCCCCGTCGGCATTCCCCGGTAGGGGCACCTCAGGCAGTAAGCAATAAACTTACTCCTCCCCAAAGAGGGGAGGCGAAGCCTGGGAGGGTGTACCTCCTAGAACTGCACAGGACAGACCCATAGACATGCGTAAATCAAGCCCCGAAGGCCAAGACAATACTAGTCTATGGGGTGCAGTATCCATCGGAACAGATACTACACTTTGATCTTAGCCAAAAGGCCAAGAAAATGTTTTATTTATCTACCTCCCACAAGGTAAGATGTGACACAATGGCGGGAAAGTGGGATTAGAAAAACCAGCACTCGAGAAGTTGAGCACTCTGGTCATTAAAAATTGCCTGGGCAGCCCCGTCGGCATTCCCCGGTAGGGGCGCCTCAGGCAGTAAGCAATAAACTAAATCCTCCCCAAAGAGGGGAGGCAAAGCCTGGAAGGGTTGACCTCCAAGAACTGCACAGGACAGACCCATAGATCGGCGTAAATCAAGCCCCGAAGGCCAAGACAATACCAGTCTATGGGGCGCAGTATCCATCGGAACAGATACTACACTTTGATCTTAGCCAAAAGGCCAAGAAAATGTTTATTTACTCCTCGCGGAGTTAGGCAAAAGGCCAGTTTTATCTTACTCCCACAAGTAAGATGTGACCCAAGGTCGGGTCGGGAAAGTGGGGTTAAAAGCCAGCGCTCGAGAGGTGAGTACTCTGGCCATTTAAAAATTGCCTGGGCAGCCCCGTCGGCATTCCCCGGTAGGGGCGCCTCAGACAGTAAGCAAAGGCCAAGAAAATGTGATTAAACATATAACTTGCGATCTTGTTGGAGTTTTAAACCCGCGAGTGAAAGTCAGTTTAAAAATAACTAACCATACTTTCCTGACGTTGCCCGAGAGTCTTTTTTTTACTTTCATTTTTAAGTATGCTAGGTTTTTTTTTTACCAAATGATTATTTTTAATAGGATTTTTAATGTTAAATTCAATTATTATGGTGTCGTAGCTTCCATGTGCCTAAGGAATATTTGCACGCATTGTTTTTTTATTTTTCATACATACTAAATATTTGCTGTAACCGTTTCTTTTGCCTTTGGCTAAGATCAAAGTGTAGTATCTGTTCCGATGGATACTGCACGCCTGTCCTGTGCAGTTCTAGGAGTCCACCCTCCCAGGCTTTGCCTCCCCTCTTTGGGGAGGAGTAAGTTTATTGCTTACTGTCTGAGTCGCCCCTACCGGGGAATGCCGACGGGACTGCCCAGGCAATTTTTAAATGGCCAGAGTGCTCACCTCTCGAGCGCTGGCTTTTCAAACCCCACTTTCTCGACCCGATCTTGGGTCACATCTTACTTGTGGGAGTAAGATAAAACTGGCCTTGTGCCTAACTCCTGGGGAGGAGTAAATAAAACCAAGTTTCAAGCGCACTGCTGCTGATCCTTTTTAACGACCAGCGAAAAAATGGCCCTGATACCACAAACGCTCACGCGTGGCACTTTTAATTACCCTTTTGGTTTGGGCCACTAAATCAACACGCCATGTTTTGATAACTAGTTCGCACGATAGATAATACTATCAACTAACACTTTATTAAGTTAAATTTTATTACCACAGACTAGGAATTAATTATCTTGACTTTGACCCTTACTTTGACTTTATTTCATAACCCTCAAAAAGTGTTTGGATTGTGTATCCAAATAAAATTTAGAGGGAACAAAAAATCCTTCCATATTGTTCGGTGGAAAGATTACCTGTAATGACAAACAATTTGGCCAAGATCAAAGTGTAGTATCTGTTCTGATGGATACTACACCCCATAGACTGGTGTCGTCTTGGCCTTCGGGTCTTGATTCCGTCGGTTTGTGAGTTTGTCCTGCGCAGTTCTAGGAAGTCCACCCTCCCAGGCTTTACCTCCCCTCTTTAGAGAGGAGTAAGTTAATTGCTTACTGTCTGAGGCGCCCTACCGGGGAATGCCGACGGGCTGCCCAGGCAATTTTTAATGGCCAGAGTGCTCACCTCGGGCGCTGGCTTTTCAAATCCCACTTTCCGACCTTGTGTCACATACTCCTATTGTGGGTAGGCGTTTAATAAACGTCTGTTTTTATTTATCTTCCTCCCACAAGGTAAGATGTGACATAAGGTCGGAAAGTGGAATTTGAAAAGCCAGCGCCCGAGAAGGTGAGCACTCTGGCCATTAAAAATTGCCTGGCCAGTCCCAGTATTTCCTCATATTGAATGCGTTAACATTTTGGGGGGGGGGGTGTACTTGTAAATATTTCATTAAAATAATTCTATTGGCGAAAAATAATAACGTTTATCCTTTTTATTGTTATTGAAAATTTTATAAATCTCTCATTTCAACTAATTTCTAAATCGATCACTTTTACCAAATTGATCACATAGATTCTCTTGATTTATCCAAACTTTTTAAAGTAAAATAATCTCTTATATTAGTTATCGGTAAACATTTTGTATTCTAACCGTAACCCATTTTTATTAGTACACTTTAAAAAAAAAATTTGAAGTCCTGTTTATTCGAGGTACATATTTCATTATACGTACCTTTTTTTATTCTATGGACTCTTTTAATTCAGATTACTGATTTGATTCTGGGTCCCCCTTCTATTCGAAAGGCTATAAGGGTACTTATAATGAAAAGAGTACTTAGATACCCTTTTCATTATAAGTACCCTTTTCATTGTGTGCATCATATACTAGGTTTTCGCCAATAAAATACCATCAAACCACAAGTAGCATATTATTTAATCAAGCATATTCTACACCCTAACGGACTTCGGGCCTCGGAATGGAATACTGTTGCCACATCTGGGGAGGTGCCACTCAGGCTACTCTTTCCTGCCTTGACAGAATACAACGCCGACTTTTAAATCTAGTGGGGGATATCCTCTTCTCTTCCCTACAGCCTCTTTCTCACAGAAGAGAGGTTGCTAGTCTTTCTCTACTCTATCATTATTTTCATGGTAGATGCTCGACTGAGCTCCAATCTATGGTTACCTCCTTTAAAACATTCACAGTAAAATCTTGTCTAGCTTCAGCCACTGTCAATTTTTTTACTTTCATCCCCTGTGTACCTCAAATTAAATGGAACTTCCATGAACAAAGTTTATTTCCATAAATCATCCATCTGTGAAAACACTACCATGGGGCTGCTTCCCAGCCGACTATAGCATGATCGTTTTCAAAACCAATGTTAAATACTTGTTGAGCCATCCTCTTAAATAATCTAATTCGGATTAGTCTCAACCAATTATCACGTACGTATATAGTATGCGCACCGGGGCGGAGATAGTATGCAGACTTTGGGCCTCGGTTCACGACCGGCGGTTTGACCCCCTGCCGCCACTACCGAGGACGACGCCGACCAAAACCACCACCACCACCACCACCAGTAGCGGTGTTTCCATGACGATGAACACAGCAGCAGGAAGAGATGCTCTCTTGCCCGGTCAACTCAGCTAGTCCACAGCATAATTATCATCACCACAACAGCCGTAGTCGATTCTGGCGCTTCATGAAAGCAGGCGAAAACTTATCATGGACTGCTACAAAACTGTCCCTTTGAGGACAAAAGTTTCATATATTACTACATGCATTAAACTGTCCTTTTCAGGGCAAATATATTTCTCAAGCTACTATCTGTGTTTAAACTGTCCTTTTCATGACAATTTTATAAATTGTCATTTTCAGGACAACTTTACTAAATCGTCGTGCCGGGTAGTCAAACCAAACCAACGTCGTAGCAGGCACTTTAACCAAAACAAAGGATGCAACTACGTGTGCCATTTAATTTTGTATTCTCGAGAATAAATCTTTGCAATCGTACCTTTCGACTCTGTTATTCTTGTTTTAGATATGTTGATGTAAAGTCAGCATCTTTATCGACCCCTCAACACTATCGATTAAACACTAACATTTCAGATTAAAAGAAAATTGAAAATAAATTACCTGTTCAATTGTCAACGTAAATGAAACGTCATATTAATTAACCCTCGTCATGTTTTGTTTTACAAATGACTTTTCCGGATATCGAGCGAGTGGGATCGTTTCCTTTAGGATTTTGTCTTCAATAGATATAATAATATGAAGATTGAATGTCAAAACATTTAGAAGGAATCCATTTTACTTTAAACTTACATAAAAAACTGAATTCCCTGCTAAAAATTGAAAAATGATTTTTTTCACATTTATTTTATAATCTGATAACTTGGTGCTTTATCAACAGTATTACGAAAAATTCGAAATAATCAGTCACGAGGATTGTCTACCTTTACGCTTTAATCAATCGTATCGAAGAATTAAAAAAAATCAATAAAAACAAATTTTGAAGCAAGGGAAAATGTCGTACATGCCTGCCTATGCTTGTTTTCGAAAAAAAATGATACATTTATTTAATGTGTTATGGTATTATCGGTTGGAAAAGCCATCTTGAAATGAACTAATGTTACATAGCTACTCCTGCTTGGACCGCGGCAGTACGCGTTTCGTATACTTGTCGTCTAGAGGGTTGGTCGCGTCGTCTAGTGGATGAATTCTTTCTTCTCTGCCGTCGTCTGTTGTCTGCAATAAGAGCCATGATGCACTCCGAAGACAAACTCCTCTTTTAAATTTAATTCTTTTTATTGCAAGCGTTGTTATTTCAACTGGGAGTCATTCACCTCGTCGAGAGAGAGGAAGAGAGCAAATCCTACTTTATCGTAGTTAGTTAACAATGTTTCTTAACTATTCATAGAGAGGGAGGGGAAATGATTTCTCGCGCCTGCATTCCCCTAAGGGAAATATACCTTATCTTTACATTGTGAATCGCACGTCATCTCAGTTCGCTTTCCGAATCAGACTGACTAAAAACTCGCTTCTCACGAGAACGAGTGACGTCACAGATCCCTTTGTTTCCCACGCAAGGCCCGCGAAGTCACAGAGCCTCTCGCAGGTGTAGACTGACCCTTGATCTGGGGTCTCGTCACACGTAACCCTGTCACGCCCGCCAGCTCGGACCGTGAGAACAAGCCCCGCTCTGCACTCGACTGCCCCGCGTTAATTCGCGCAAGTCAAACCCGATTTTTAACAGATACGTCCATTCCCATAGGGCCATTTTCCAACACTAAGCTAAGATAGATTTTCAGAAGTTTCGCTGACTCCATCTTTATAAGCTGTTGAAGGAAGCTCTTTCTAGAAGGAAATAGAAATCACAGTAAGAATATTTTTGGGTTACATAACAAAGTCTTTATTTTGGTGGAACTAGAACAGAGTTAAATGCAACGAAATAAGAATATAAAGTCTCCTTATAATAAACGGTGCAGTGAGAATTAAAAAGTGGACCTAGAACAAAGAGAGGTACTTATAATAAAAATGAGGTAATTACACTAAAAAATAGGTATTTAGAATGAATAAGTACTTTGAAGATAATGTGGTACCTAAAATAAAAAGAATACGTAGGATGAAAGGGTCACTTGGAATAAAAAAGGATATTTACAATAAAAAACGTACTCAGAATAAAAAGTGTACTAAGAATTTACAAGGAGTACTTAGAATTAAAAAGGGGTACTTGGAATAAAAAAAGGGTCACTTGGATTAAAAAGAAAGGTTCACTTAGAGTAAAAAGAAAGGTCCACTTAGAATAAAAAAAGTTCACTTGGAATAAAAAGAAAAGTCTACTTAGAGTAAAAAGAAAGGTTCCCTTAGAATAAAAAAAAGTTCACTTAGAATAAAAAGAAAGCTTCACTTAGAATAAAAAAGTTCACTTAGAATAAAAAGAAAGGTTCACTTAGAATAAAAAGAAAAGTTCACTTAGAATAAAAACGTTCACTTAGAATAAAAAGAAAGCTTCACTTAGAATAAAAAAGTTCACTTAGAATAAAAAGAAAGCTTCACTTAGAATAAAAAGAAAGGTTCACTTAGAATAAAAAAGTTCACTTAGAATAAAAAGAAAGCTTCACTTAGAATAAAAAAAGTTCACTTAGAATAAAAAGAAAGGTTCACTTAGAGTAAAAAGAAAGGTTCACTTAGAATAAAAAGAAAGGTTCACTTAGAATAAAAAGAAAAGTTCACTTAGAATAAAAAAAGTTCACTTAGAATAAAAAGAAAGCTTCACTTAGAATAAAAAAGTTCACTTAGAATAAAAAGAAAGCTTCACTTAGAATAAAAAGAAAGCTTCACTTAGAATAAAAAGAAAGCTTCACTTAGAATAAAAAAGTTCACTTAGAATAAAAAGAAAGCTTCACTTAGAATAAAAAGAAAGCTTCACTTAGAATAAAAAGAAAGCTTCACTTAGAATAAAAAAAGTTTACTTAGAATAAAAAGAAAGGTTCACTTAGAGTAAAAAGAAAGGTTCACTTAGAATAAAAAAGTTCACTTGGAATAAAAAGAAAGCTTCACTTAGAATAAAAAGAAAGCTTCACTTAGAATAAAAAAAGTTCACTTGGAATAAAAAGAAAGCTTCACTTAGAGTAAAAAGAAAGGTTCACTTAGAATAAAAAAAAGTTCACTTGGAATAAAAAGAAAGCTTCACTTGGAATAAAAAGAAAGCTTCACTTAGAATAAAAAGAAAGGTTCACTTAGAGTAAAAAGAAAGGTTCACTTGGAATAAAAAGGGCCACTTGGAATACATAGGGCCACTTGGAATGAAAAAACGGTCAATTGGAATAAAAAAAGTTCACTTAGAATAAAAAGGGTCATTTTGAATAAAAAGAAAGGTTCACTTAGAATAAAAAAAAATGTTCCACTTGGAATAAAAACGAGGTATTTAGAACAAAAAGGCGTTATTTAAATAAAAAAGTGCTAAATTTTGTTAAGAGGCAAAGATCGACTCGAGAACCTTGCTACAAGTCTTTTGTATGTTCACACACGCAAGACATTTTTGGGAATGCCAGAGAAGAACTGACCGATGGCTATCTCTCCCCCAAATATTTCAGCAAACATCATAGACATTCGCAAGAAATAATTTGATTTTGCCGCCTACATAAAAAAACACCCATCGCAAATTAGACACATTCCCATGAACAACACGAGTATTGTGCACAAATGCACATGCAAAGACAGATTTCAAATTTATAGAATTTGATCCTGTGGTTGTGTGTGTGTGTGTGTGTGTGTGTGTGTGTGTGTGTGATTGGATGAATGTATGTATGGTTGCGTGTATATGCGAAAAATATATGAAGGATTTTGGTGGTTCGTGTTGTTGTTGTTGTTCACTAGAAGATATCACACGGGTCATCGTCAGTGATTGCTCACCGACAACAACCGGTGGTGTTCCCTGGAGTCTGAGTGACAACAAGCCTCTCCAGATTTCCAGTACTTTCCACCTCTTTTCGATAACGACCGCAAAAAAACTTTACGGTATCGCAACACCCGCTTATCATTAATTTCTCGCTGATAAGGACAATTGGTCTTCTCTGAGATTTGTGTGGTAATAAGCCTCCCCAAGATCCCAACACTTTCCGGACTCTTCCAGTGGAAGTCTGCTTTGTGCTGCCCCTCCTCGGTCTTCTCACCCTTCTTACCCTTTACAAATATATATATATATATATATATATATATATATATACGCATACACACACACACACACACACACACACACATATATATATATATATATATATATATATATATATATATATATATATATATATATATATATATATATATATATATATATATATTAGTACTTCATGTATCCACATAAAATATTATAAGGAGATATAATTTTTTTATATGTCAGTTTTCAGTATTTACTTCAACAGTGCTCGATACGTAAGTAGATGCATTTAGCCTGACGATTCCCCCGGGGATGAAACACGGGAGCCTCTGTGTAGCTTGATTGCCATATATATTTTCATTGCTTACTATATATATATATATATATATATATATATATATATATATATATATATATATATATATATATATATATTCAGTATTTACTTCAACAGTGCTCGCCCCACACAGAGTAGAGCTAGGTAGTAAGTTATGAAAATATATTTATGGCAATTAAACTACACAAGGGTTTCCGCGTTTCATCCCCGTAGGCTAAAATGCATGGAGTTAGAGTATAACAAACTACTCACAGAAAACATTACGAAAAACTACAAAAAAAAAACTAGATACAAGCGAACGTAACTACATAGATATAATAAATGCTGAAAGTAAACAAGTCACCGATAAACTAAAAATTAGCGACAAAGTTAGTAAATTAAAACCTAAGGAAGCCTATATCTTATTTAAAAGACCACATAAGTAATTTTAACCATAACCCTAGCACTAGCTTAATTAATCAAACCAAACCAGGAATAGGTAGAATTAGTAAAACAATTTTATCTAGAATAAACACACAAATAAAAAAGACCTAGAATTAAACCAATGGGTGAATACTGTCGAAGCAATCACCTCGTTTAATAATATCGAAAATAAAAATAAATGTACCTTCTTACAATTTGACATGGTGGGTTTCTATTCATCCATATCCGAAGAACTCTTCAACATCGCCTGAGAGTTTGCCGAGATGTACATTGATATACCCAAGAATGAAATCCACACCATTAAAAAATGTAGAAGATCAGTTTTAATCAATAATAATGACCAATAGGTTAAAACAAATATGACTAACTCGTTTGATTTGGCCATGGGTGCCCTTGACTCTGCAGAGACATCAGATCTTGTGGGGTTATTCATTATATATACACTCACAAATATATTTGATAATACAGATATCGGCCTTTATAGAGATGATGGATTAGCGATACTAAGAGACTCCAACAAAGTCAAAGGTGAAACTTCAAGAAAATTATACATATGGAAATGAAAAAATTAGGCTTAAGAGTAGAAGTACTGGCTAACATAAAAATAACTCACTTTTTAGATGTCACCTTAAACTTAAATAGAAATACTTACGAACCATACTTAAAAGATAACTCTAATCCAATATACGTAAACCCAAAGTCCAATGACCCCCCACCAATCATAAACGGGTTCCGAATTCTATCGAACGTAGGCTTATAAATAACTCTAGCAACGAAAATGTATTTAGAAAATCAAGCAACATTTTCAATACAGCTCTAAAAAATAGTGGTTACCATAATATCGAAGTTAAATATAAGAAACAGGACACCAATAATTATAATAAAATAAAAAATCAAAGAAAAAAAATCTGGTATACACCGCTCTATAATCAGATGCTAAAAACTAAACTGGGCAAGACATTCCTAAATCTCATTAGAAAACACTTCCCCGTAACCAATCCCCTGCATAAAATATTCAATAAAAATAACCTAAAACTGTCTTACAGCTGCTGCGAAAACCTAGAAATGATAATTAAGGCACACAATAACAAAATGCTAAAAAAGAACAGCAGAGAAGCAAAAATAACAAATTGCATAAAAATGTGACCAATATAGCAAAATTAACACTAAGAAGACCAAAAATATACACCACTTTATTTGAATAGTAATAACCAAGACCCTAATAGCAATCATCCAAATAGAAATGAAAAAGTTAGTAATAAAGAGAAAAGATTTAACTGCATAACTCGCGCACTTTGTCCACTACAAAATAAATACCTAACCAAAAGTATTGTTTAGTAAGCCACAATATTTGCCAAAAAAAAACGAATAACAAGAAATACAACGTGGGTATGATCTCCCTAGATTTTAAAACCATATATTACGACCACAACGGCACATTTAAAAACAAAGAACGCCGAATTAAAACAGCACTAGCAAACCACTATTGGGAGCTTAAAGAAAACGGAGGCTCACCAATTATTGAATGGAAAATAATACGACAGGCCAGTACATGGAGAAATTTAGACAACCCGTGTAGATTATGTCTGAATGAGAAATTTGAAATCCTAAACTTTAGAGACCCCCAAAACCTATTAAACTGTAGAAGTGAAATAGAAAACAACTGCCTGCACAGGATAAAATTTAGCTTATGTTAACAATACATAATAAATAAATAGATAAATAAATAATCAAATAAATAATAACTAAACTAAACTAAAACCTAAAAACTTAAAAACTAAAACCTAAAATAGAAATACAAGCAAGCACGTGTTAAAATAAGGTCACCCATTATTTCGACACAACAAAGAAACAAGGATAGGCCACCCTATAGAAAACAGAACAATAGAATAGGAAATATGAAGTAAAAATCAACCGAACCTTTGTTTGTGAGAAGCCCAAAGATTAACTAAGAGAACAACAAAGAAACAGGAATGAGCCACCCGATAGAAAACGGAACGGTAGAATAAGAAATAGGAAGTAAAATCAACCGAACATTTGTCTGTGAGAAGCCAAACGATTGGCTAAAAGAGCAACAAAGGATCTGATTGGTTAACTAGCTAGACTAAACACCATGTGTATATATAAAAACACATGGCAACACAAACTCCATGCATTTTAGTCTGACGATTCCCTACGGGGATGAAACGAGGAAGTCTCTGTGTAGCTTAATTGCCATAAATATATTTTCATAACTTACTACCTAGCTCTACTCACATATTGAGCACTGTTGAACTAAATACTAAAAATTAATACATAAAAGATTATATCTCCTTATAACATTTTATGTGAATACATGAAATAATTATATATATATATATATATATATATATATATAAATAATTTATTTAAAAAACTATACGTTACATATTTTAGAGTCGTACCATTGTTTCATCCAGACAGACTGACTTTTTACATTTTTGAAATCGTCTATAGCCTGTAATGAATCTTCAGCGTCTCCAAATAAAAACAACAGGGGGATATGGCGTTTGAATTCATCGTTAAACGGTGCATTGCTGAAGCGTCCCTTTTGAAGAAAAGTACCGGGGTCAGAGTTATGTTTGCTGGGTGGGATTTATTAAGTGTTTTATTTTATTTATTTTTGATTTGCTTATTTATTTATCGTTTTGTATTAAAAAAAAAAAGTTTTATTTTATTAGGTGTTTTATTTTATATATTTTTTATTTGTTTATTTATTCATAGTTTTATATTTCTTTTTAACGTGGTTTAAATTAAATAAAAATATTTCATTCCATAGCTCTAGCTTCACACTATTGAGCTATTACAATTGCTTTACGTTATACAATTTATATTTGAAATATAAAAACTTTAAATATAAATACATATCTATCTATCTATCTATCTATCTATCTATCTATCTATCTATCTATCTATCTATCTATCTATCTATCTATCTCTCCCCCCCTCTCTCTCTCTCTCTCTCTCTCTCTCTCTCTCTCTCTCTCTCTCTCTATATATATATATATATATATATATATATATATATATATATATATATATATATATATATATAAAATAAAATATAGTAACACGAAATTACATAATAATCGATGCAATAATTTATTTCAACCTTGTGGTATTGTCAAGCATCCAAGTTAGATGATTACATTTTTGAAACTGAAAAATAGGAAATTCACACTCGACAATTCAAATATAATGAGAGAGAGAGAGAGAGAGAGAGAGAGAGAGAGGGGGGGGGAGTGACAGCATATCTAATACATATTTAGAGAGAGGGGGAAATTTGAAGCATATTTAATCTATAATTTTATAGGGGGGATTATATGATTTATGACGGAGAGGGAAGAAATAGCCATATATAAAGAGAAATTGGGGAATTGTAAAGTGGCAGTGAGGGTATTCAATGTCTCTCAAGAAATCAGGTCAGCGTGTCAAGAATCACCAGTCCTAAAATATTCTTTTTTATGAAGGGTTTATATTTGAGTTTATTAATTGCCATAAGGCCAAGAATACCAGCCAGAGTAAGAAAATCAAAACATTTTTTACTTTGGTACTGGAGTAGTACATTTTTTACTTTTATATATTGCTATGCAAATATTTAAGTACATCGTTTTCCTGTATAATACTCTATTCTATGACTATTTAAATATGTAGCCAATGTCAGTCGTACTGAATTCTTGATTAGTTTCGATTTTATTTAATGCGAACTTATTAAATATATTTTTCTTGTTTGAAAGTAGGATTAGGGTATTGCTTAGAAATGGATATTCAACAAAAAATGTTAACAGAAATTTTCTTTGGCACAACCTATGAACTGAGATGTCGTATTTGAAAAGGTTGGATAATTTTGTTCAACGACATATTAATGATCGATCTAAAAATATTGTTTGTTTTTTCAAACTTTTATACGATTTCTTTTATACATTTTCAAATCAAGAAAAAAATTCGATGATATTATTATTTTCTATTATAAAAGGCTGGCTTACGGTCGTTTCAGAAACATTAATGGTTTAGCGATAATTGAAACAAGATGATAACGCAAAAAATATATTTTTAACCAAACCTGGACGGACGATTGAATAACAAAAAACTGGCAGCCATTTTGAAACAGAATTACAACCACTTCATAACCGATGCAGCTTGAACTGAACTAAAAAGTGTTTTGTTGCGCCTCTTTCGCTTTCAGATATAATTCATAAACCCACAAAAGCTTACTAGATGATGGCAAATACTTTATTTTAATCTGCTCTTAAGAAAAGAAATTCTTAGCATGAAATACTTTGACGAGGAAATTTATGTAACATTTAACTGTTTATTTTGTTACTTCATCATCTTGTTTCAATTATAGCGATCCCATTAATATCTCTGAAACGATCGTAAGCAGGCTAATATATTAAATATATGATATGATATTTAGGGAATTTGTTCTTTGGTTTAAATTGATTTATGTTCTCAAACAATAAAAATAAATATTAAAGCTCTGTTTATTGCAAAAATACAGTAAAAGGTTGATTGTAAATCCTTAGATTATCACATGGTGAGATATATAGCTGGTGTAACTACTAAATTGTCGAGAACACACACATATACATATAGATATATTTGTACTTATATTTAAAGTTTTTATACTTAAAATATAAATTTTATAAGATAAAGCAATTGTAATAGCTCAATAGTGTGAGGCTAGAGCTAGGGTATAAAATATTTTGATTAATTTAAACACCGTCAAATGTTAGGAAGGACAGATTCACATCATTTCACAAAAAACGATTTTTATTTCCAGCATACGATACCATGATATTTATAAAATGCTCCTATATCCTATGACTTTTATTTCCTCGGGTGGTTATCTTCAGTACTCGTATATAAATAAAGAAAAAACAAAGAAAAATAAAGTAAAAAAACGAAAAAGAAAAAAGGAAATTTTCAGGCAAGCAAAATAAGTCCGTACTCATCATCATTTTCTTACACTAATGAAGCTGCTAACTCCTAAAGGTCAAAGTCAGCATCCACGCCCAATGTGCGTTTAGCGATTAAGTTTTTAAATAGTTCGTCATCGACTTAGATATTCACTCCAAATCACAGAAATATAATTAAATGTTTTAACTATATATATATATATATATATATATATATATATATATATATATATATATATATAGTAAGCAAATGAAAATATATTTATGGCAATTAAGCTACACAGAGGCTCTCGCGTTTAATCCCCGCGAGAATCTTCAGGCATTTTAGCATGAAGATTCCGCCCCGGGGATGAAACGCGGGAGCCTCTGTGTACTTTAATTGACATAAATATATTTTCATAGCTTACTACCTAGCTCTACTTACGTATCGAACACTGTTGAAGTAAATACTGTAAATTGATACATAAAAAATTATATCTCCTTATAAAATTTTATGTGGATACATGAAATACTAAAAGTATATATATATATATATATATATATATATATATATATATATATATATATATATATATATATATACATTAAAGTCTTTTTTTCACCTACAGACGACGTCGTTTAAGGGTCACTTACCCTCATAAATGTAGGAGTGGCGGTTGTAGGCGGTCGCATGGGCTCGAACGCAGTTCGTAGATTCAGGCTAGAATCACGAGACATATATTTATATATATATATATATATATATATATATATATATATATATTTAGATTCAGGCTAGAATCACGAGACATACATATATATACATATATATATATATACATATATATATATACATATATATATATACATATACATATATATATATACATACATACACCCCCCCACACACACATATATACACACACACACACACACACACACATATATATATATATATATATATATATATATATATATATATATATATATATATATATATATCTGTTTGTGTGATGCCACGAATACATAAACATACATTTGCATGTTTTTACATACTTACGTATATTAAAAAATGGCAGAAATACCGATTGTAGTTCGAGAATGCATAAAGAACCATTTGTCCTCTGGTACTAACATTGATATTACCTGTTTTTATAATTGTCTAATTTAAGGGTTGGTCAACATTACTTGTGTACATGTAGACGATGACCCATCCACTTAAATATGTAGGAACCGAAATAACTGAAGGATCCCCTTAAATCTACGTAATTCCATGAATTAAGCACCAACTTTGCCACTTATAACATATCTGTTTAATGTTTGGATTGTAGAATACATTTGTCACAGTTTAGTAAATGTGACCGACTTTGGTCATTACTATTTCGCGTTTTGTTTCATGGAAGAATGACCTTCCTCCTCCGCCTTCCATCAACAAAGCACAGAAGGAAAATGACCAAGGGAATTCTAGTTGCTGGGTACAAACTAGTACGTGTGTTTGTGTGAAGTAAAGTTATATGTACAAGCTTCTCACTTTTTAAAATTTTTCTTTTCATTCATTTGCTGAGGACGGGGCATTCTTCCAAATGCCATACGATCACCCGCTATTTACAGACTCCAACCGAGAGCTCTTTTCAGGATTCTAGCTGTTCCCTTGAGTGCAGTTGTTTGGATTTATTTTGCCCTTGGTTCACCAGGTATACTTGCGAAATACTGATTGGACTGATTGTTGAGGACATATCTTCGACTGGTATGAACAACCCCAACTCAGGTTTCCCCTCCCCCTTTGTTATAGAGATCATCACAGAAATAGCAGTCAGTTTCACTTTTAAAATTTTTTTCTTTTCATTCATTTGCTGGGGACGGGGCATTCTTCCAAATGCCATACGATCACCCGCTATTTACAGACTCCAACCGAGAGCTCTTTTCAGGATTCTAGCTGTTCCCTTGAGTGCAGTTGTTTGGATTTCTCTTGCATGAATGTCCAGATATGTACGATATCAGTCAGTGCCGCAATAAAGAATTCTCATCCCCCAAAATACATACGTCCAGTTTATAACAAGTAACAGGTTTATTTGTAGGAGGTTACAAAAGATATTCGTGTTATCAGGTTGAATGGCAGACTTTGAAAATGAAATATTTTACCCTGGCGAAATAAAGTATAATATATATTACCAAGTGACAGCAAAGCTGAAGATAGCCGAGAGGTTAACATCTTCTGAGCTTGAAACCAATGGTACTGATGTTGTACTGATTTTTGTACCGAATAATAAATAAATATTACGCTCTTAATTTTGATTTTCTGAAATGTTAACGAAGCTGGTTGTGTAATAATGTCCAAGTGGTGTGTGCTCTGGTCGCACGTCATAAGTATTAGTAAAGAGTTCCACTGTATAGAATGCATTTAAATTTTGTAATTGAAGCAGCTTTTTTAACCAGTAAAATAGCACAAAATCTTTATTATGTACTTACCTGTTACGGCAAAATAAGACAGTACACCAAAATTTACGGAAATTCATCCAGTATTTTTGTTTCTAGAAAATAAATTAAAGTTTTATCGGTAAACCTTTTTTTAGCCAGAATTACTACGATGTTTAAGTCAATCAAGTCTGAATTGTATCCCTTGAACTTAATAATGCCGAAAATGGCGGTCAGAAAGCGTCTAACGATGAACTTTTTTTAAAACAAAAATACTGGATGAATTTCCGTAAATTTTGGTCTTCTGTCTCTTTTTACGCTAACAGGTAAGTTCATAATACAGTTTTTATGCCTTTTTTCTATTTTTAAGAGCAATATTCCATATAGCGGTTAACCTGGAGAATTACCAGATAAACATTAACTCACGATGAGAACAGTAGTTCGAATAATAAATCTAAAAAATTAATCTAAAAAATTCAGAAACAAATTTATTTATCTTTAATAAGATACCGTCAAGAAATTAAAAGAAAGAGGAAATCAATTCGCCTGTGCGATTGAATTTAAAAACAAAAGAAATGTTGGACGCTAACGGGTGGGACGTGGCCGTCGTAAAGTAAACTTCTTACTTTACGACATCAACGGTTGTGAGCAGCGTCACCCCTGCCTTTCTCCATGTGACGAGAGAGAGAGAGAGAGAGAGAGAGAGAGAGAGAGAGAGAGAGAGTGAGAGAGAGGCAAATGTTTTCTATTTCTATTTTCAAAAATGATATATCCCGACCACTCTTGATACTCGGCCAACGATATGCCAATAATTAAAAAAAAAAGTCGCCCTAACTTATAGCAAAGAAAAAAAATCTCTTCGAAGCGCGTGTAAAAAGATACCCCCTCCCGTCAAATTCCTTCCTCAAATAGGAGACTCTACCCCTACTAAAGTTATCGTAGGCTAGTCGCACTAAGCATGACCCGATATTTCCCCATGCCACCGACACGAAGATAAGCACTTTTTAAAATTTATTTTTCATTTTTCTCTTCTCTTACAGTTTAGGCCACTCACATATTAACCTCTCTAAATTCTAATGTGTATTAATTGAATGTAATTAATTCTGTGTTTGACTTAAATGTGTTTAATTCTTGATATATATCTATATATACTGTTTTATTGCCTGTCTATTGATTTCATAGTCATAATTCTTGAACTCACACGCTGGCCTGAAGTTATGGCTGTCTTATTTGTACTTACTTGCAAGAGGGAAACCTATCTTCAACTTTCTGTTCCCTCTGCAGTGTTAAGTGAACTTATTCTATCTACATATATATATATATATATATATATATATATATATATATATATATATATATATATATATGGAAGTTCTCCTTTTTTTAACCTGCGGGGGCTCGTAAATACCCGACTAGCACGCGGGCGCAGGCTATTTTCCCCTTTTTGGTATGTTGGACCCGTAAGACCTTGTCAGGCTGTCCATCTAAGAGAAGTACATCTCTGATAATAAAACCTTGCTACCAACTACTTACGTTATGGCAGCAAACCGTTGGGGGAGGGAGGCATCCTTAGTTCTGATCGACAGCTTTCCTAGAGCTGGAATCTCGAACAAAATATCCGGTTTGCAAACCTACAATTGCTTAAGGAGTAGATAGGTTCTGCTTATCGCCAGCCCTTGCACTCCTTCTTTGTTTATTAGCCAGGCGCAGAGGTACCAGCGCTGGGACGCCTACAAAACACCCAGGGCCTTGCCTTGTTTCCTTACTAGGACAATGAACGCCGTTTCTCGTTCTCTCTATTTGGCAACTTGGGGAAGTTTTTTCGTCTCGAAGTGTTACATGACCAGTCTGGGTCGCGCTTGTTCCGACATGTTGAGGGTACAGGTTAGACAGCTTGTCTGGCTGCTGTTTCTGACTGACAAGACAGGAGCCCAAACTCTTAGGTAGCGCTAAGAACGGCTGCTCTATCATCAGTTGCATAATACCGTGGGTAGTTGTATGTGCCATGTCGCACATGGAAACGGACTCTGCAGTTATCTCCGGTGGGTTTTCCCGAGGCCACAACCCCCATGGACCAGATCGCGACTAATGGACTGGTTGTGTGAGCTTATTGGCGCCAAACATGCACCCACCTTGCCCACCCTACGCTATATCAAAGCAAACATGTCATTACAAAAAATCAAATCAAACCTAAACCAGACACCCAACAAAAAACACTTTCGCCTCCGCCCTTGAGGCTCGCATTCACAGATATCCGGGGACTTAGAACCAACATCAACGATGTAGAAACTTTTCTCCTAACAAACTCCCCGGATATCCTAGTACTAAGTAAAACAAACCTTCAATCCTCAATCTCCTCACCACTTTGACTCTGACAAACATATGAACGGGCTAGACGTTTATGTTCGGAACACTCTCCCCCTGACTAGAGAACATAGGTTAGAATCGGATGACCAAGAATACATGTGCTTTAGATTGACTTTACATCACAGCGTTAGTTACTTATATTTCTTATACCGTTCCCCTTCGACCCAGGACTGTAAACTGCTAAACTATGTCTCTGGAAGCATAGATAGAGCACTTTCACTCGACTCGAATGCCCAGATACATGTATTTGGGGATTTTAATGCACACCACTGCAATTGGTTGAGATTCTCCAGACTTACTGACGCAGCCGGCGATTCTACGTATAATTTCTACTTCTCTCACACCCTCGATTTCCCGACCGGCATCCTCACTTCTAGACTTTTTCTTGACCTCAGTGCCCGAGGCTTGTGTAACGAAAGCTCATAGCCCACTCGGGAATGCTGATCACATTGTGCTAATGATTCATATCACCCTAAAACGTCGTCCAAAAGCTGATGAGCCGCTGCTCAAAATAACGAGATACAACAACCAGGTTGATTTTGAGTCAATCAAAGATCACATCAGCGACGCCCCATGGAGGGAAACCTTCTCACTTCCTGCTGACCAGTGTACAAATGAGTTAACTGAATGGGTCAAAGCAGGCAGTGAAGCCTATGTCCCCATGCGAAAATTCTTTAGCAAGCCACACTCTCCCCAATGGTTTAACTCGGAATGTGCAGCTGCCATTGCTAAGAGGCAGCAAGCATTCCGTAAATTTGGCCGCCATAAGTCAGCTACTAATAGACAGAAATTTATAGAGTCAAGAAATATTTGTAAGGCCATGATAGGTGAAGCAAAGAGAAGGTATACTGAGTTAACAAAAAAAAACGTATTCAGTCACAAAAACTAGGTATTCGTGACTTCTGGAAAATCTACAATAGTGTGGGGAACAATGGCTAATCAACGATTCCCCACTATCAAACCACAATGATGTCGTTTGCACGGCAACTGATAAGGCTGAACAACTTGCGCAGCGTTTCCCCATAAACTCCACTTTGGATCCAGAAAACCACCCTCTCCCTGGATTCCCATTGCGGACCAGAGTCACACTTGATAACCTGGTCATCACCCCATCCTAGGTCAGAGACATCATAAAAAATGACACTTCCAAAGCTTGTGGGCCTGATCTTATATTTGTAATAGTAATAAAGAAATGCTATGCTGAACTGGCCCCTGTCCTCTCCAAGCTCTACAACAAATGCCTTACTGAATCTTGCTTCCTCGATAACTGGAAAATTGCCTCTGTCTAAAAGAATTCTGGAGATAGAACTGATCCTCAGAACTACCGCCCAATCAGTCTACTCCTGATCTTTGCTAAAATCTTTGAATCCTTAATCAATCTAGCGATAGTCCGGCACTTAGTTAATGCTAAACTCCTTTCTGACCGCAAGTATGGATTTAGACAGGCACGATCTACTGCAGACATCCTAACGGTCATCTCTGAACGCATGTACCATACACTCGACAAGGCAGGTGAAGCTACGGCAGTAGCGCTTGATATATCCAAGGCCTTTGACAAGGTATAACATAAAAGGGTTCTCCTAAAAATACGCTCATACTGTACTACTGGGCAATTACTTAATATAATTAGATCCTTCCTAACCAAAAGAAAGATCCCGGTTGTCCTCGATGGCCGTTCATCTAAGCAACATGGCATAAATGCTGGTGTACCCCAGGGATATATCCTTGGACCTTTATTGTTCCTGATCTTCATAAACGATCTCCCTGATGACATTGTGTCTGATTGGTATATTTGCTGACGACACCACGCTTTACTCTCGTCATGTGGGCAAAACGAACGCGATCATATCCGAGGCAATGGCTGAATCCTTAGAAAATGACCCCCAGGCTGCAGTGGATTGTGGTCATAAATGCTTGTCAACTTTTAATGCGGCAAAGACAAAGCTACTTTCTTTCAATAACTACAAGAAACCTCTTAAACTACCGATTGTCATGGCAAATAACACCCTACCTGAGAGTTTAACATTCAAACTCTTCGACCTAACATTCACAGGTAACATGAATTGGAACAAATACATAGAAGACATTGCCAAGGCTGCAGCAAAGAAGATGGGCTCCCTCTACCGTGCTAGTAAACTCCTCACACCTGACATTATCCTGTATCTCTACAAAGCCACCATCCGCCCATGCATGGAGTATTGTTGCCACATCTGGGCTGGTGTATCATCCATTAGTCTCTCCCTCCTAGACAAGATCCCAAAAAGAGTCGCCAACCTAATAGGTCCCTCACTGTCAACCAAGCTCCAGCCCCTGTCCCATCGCCGCAATGTGCATCCTCGTGCTTGTTTTACAAATACTTCAATGGACTGTGCTCTGATAGAACTGGCTACTATAAAATTACAAATGACTAACACGAAACAGTAATTAATTATGGGCTGTTTAAAAAAGTAGTTATGCTAATTAGAAAGATCTATGAATATCGATGGGTCGTTCCTCTGTACTTTAGATACAGTATTTCAAAATAATAAGTTGTATTATTGATTTAAATAACATCAACACGTTTTGATGGTCAATATATATATATATATATATATATATATATATATATATATATATATATATATATATATATATATATATATATGCGAAAATGTTTTTCATTTATCACTCTTACTACCATCAAAACGTGTTGATATATATATAAAGAGGTGTACTAAAAGCGAACTTTTAGGAAAGGTAAAACCTATTGTGAAGAGTATACAGCTCAATATCCAGGATAGAGCAGGTAGAAATGAAGAAGAATGGAAAGGAATTAGAGAAAGCAAAAGCCAAATCAAAATTCAATTCAAAAGTTCAAAGCAAGGTATATTCCGCAAAAAGGCAATTTATTCAAGTTGAATTTTCCTTAAGCCTTGCTTTGAACTTTTGAATTGAATTTTGATTTGGCTTTTGCTTTCTCTAATTCCTTTCCATTCTTCTTCATTATATATATATATATATATATATATATATATATATATATATATATATATATATATATATATATATTATTCTAAACAATACTGTTAATTGTGAAAAATTAGGATTAAAATCAGAGGAAAAGTACAAAGAAATTCCATGTATGTATTGGATACCAAAAATGCATAAAACACCAGTTGGCGCCCGTTTTATTGTTGCCTCAAAGATGTGCATTACTAAACCTTTAAGTAAGGCTGTATCTAAAGTCTTTAAATTAATTATAAATCAAATAAATAATTTCCATAGGAAAAGTAAATTCTATAGTAATATAAACCTATTTTGGGTGTAAATAATTCAGATCTAGTAAAAGAAAAATTAGATCGTATAAATTCTCGTAAACAGGCTAAATCAATCTCAACATATGATTTTAGTACATTATATACAAAAATACCACATAAAGAACTTATTAAAGAATTAGGTAATACTATAGATTTAGCTTTTGCAGAAGGTAAAGGTAAATACATAGACTTTGCAAAATCTAAAGCCTTTTGGTGTAAAACTAAAAATGGTAAGACGAGTGTTTCCAAAACTGGTCTGACGACGCTTATAACTCATCTTTATAAAAGAGAGTTACTTTCAAATAGGAAATAAA
>OY744522.1:35328482-35348482 GCA_963556195.1 Sepiola atlantica
ATACCATAAATACTTTCGAGTTTATTTTTTTACCAGTATATTTATAGTTTTAAATAAAATCATGGAAGGTAAATTTAATCATAAGAGTTTAGTTTGGTCACTAAATTAATCCAACTTGCGTCTCAAAACTTTCTATCTTTTAATACATGACGATTTGCTAAGAATTTTAAAGCCAGAAGTGATTTTCTATTTGGCAGTATAAATGCATTCAAATCTCTTTTAAATTTAAGACCAACGCGAATCCTATTTCAAACGAAATAGGCCAACGAAAATGCTATTTAAAATAGGATACACCAGCGCGAATGCTATTTCAAACGAGATAGCCCAATGCGAATGCTATTTCAAACGAAAAAGGCCAACGCGAATGCTATTTAAAATAGGATAAACCAGCGCGAATGCTATTTCAAACGAGATAGACCAACGCAGCTGCTATATATAATCGATCTTTTTTTTTATACATGTTGTTGAGCGAGAAACGATGAGTTCCAAAGTGATTTTCGGTGTTGGACAATAATTTACCCCATGGGGATTTCAGTTCCGATTATTTGATGTTGGTTTGACGTTTGTTAACGAATTGTTAAAAGAAAAGTAGTTGTACTATTTAACCCCACATTGGTAGAATGAGATGATTAACACTTTTCCTCAGTGTTTTTAGTTATGGTCAACATATTTGATACCCAGACAACAATGGGTAAATTTACTAGTATTTAATATTCTCTGCAAGCAATGCTGATTAAAACGTCTAATTGTTCCGAATGCCGACGCAGCTCGCCAGAATCAATAAAAGACCATTACTGATCAAATCCTTCATACTAACTCATGACCCTTTTCTCGACCGACCACAGAGACCCCTATCGGCGTTCAACACCCCGGAGATGCTCAAAATTATATATTAAGCGATGACAAATCCATTTTGAAATAGCATTTGTCCGGTGTTAAGGGCTATATCACTTCCCAGATACTTATACTTACATATGACTGATGGAAATACGTGTTCATTCCGACAAAACAAATGTACAAATGCAAGAAAAAAATAACGCAATATAAATAAATCTCTATTTATATAAAGTTAGGTATCTCTCTCTCTCTCTCTCTCTCTCTCTCTCTCTCTCTCTCTCTATATATATATATATATATATATATATATATATATATATAGTACCTATATATATATAGTACCTATATATATATATATATATATATATATATATATATATATATATATATATATATATATTACCTATGGGTAACCCCCTTAGTCCCGTTTTAGCTTGTCTTTTCCTCGAATTTCTTGAAATGGGTCCTTTTTCATATAGCATCCCATTTATTTTAGATATATCGACGACATTTTAATTTTTCTACCGAATAGCCATAAAATTGACACGTTAGCTCAAACAGTCAACAAAGTCGAACCCTTTATCAATTTCACTTTCAAGACTGAACACAACAACTCTTTACCTTTCCTAGATATTCTCATCCACAGGAATAACAATATTCTATCGTATCAAGTTTACAGAAAACCAACCAACAAAAATGACTACATACTCTATTACTCACAACACAATTGCTACATAAAAATAGCATGATTATAGGTTTTTATCTTAGAGCTTTACGCATATGCAGCCCTGACCAAGGAAAATAACACAATAGAATACTCACTCAAAACATTAAAATACCCCAAACATTTCATCCTCTCTGCTAAAAAGGGCCATCCAAATACATTTCAACAACAAAACTAAATCGCCCCGCACTACATTACCCACACAAAAAACATTTTCTTCCTATCAACTCACAAAACAAACATCTTTTTCTACCCTTGCTCAGCATGGTTTTAGAACTATCCAAACGACCACACTTACTATAAAAAACATTTAAAAAAGACACAATAACAAAAAAACATACATACCCCACACTCGCAGGAATATACACCATACCCTGCAACGGCTGCAAACAAATCTATTTCGGTGAAACACAACGTCCCTTAAAAAAGAGGATATACGAACCCACCAGGGCTATCAAACGTGCTGACACCCTAAATGCATTAGCCAACCACATGATAACCCATAATCACAACGTGGACATAACTAAAGGTAAAACCATAAAACACATCTACGATATCAAACTACGACGCATCATTGAATCCAGTTTGATCATACGATGCAACAATCACAGACCGGGTTTTTAAAATATTTCCACTACTTCCTTCTCGAACACAATTGAAGAGAATTCGACAATGGATAATTGACTTTCCTTTCATTTCTGCCCCTCATACTTTTCCCCCCGGGTTTCTCCCGTTTCCCTATTTTTATTTTTCTCTTATTTTTCTCATTATTTTATTTCATATATATATATTTTTAATTTTATATTTTTTGTATTCTCTACTTTTTTCTTTTTTCTTTTTCTTTTTCTCTCTTTCTCTTTTCTTTTTTCTTTTGCCACTTCCAATTTCAAATGTCATCCCTACACGTGTTTATTTTAATTCTATTCAATCTAATATTTTTCTCGACCTCATATATGTTTTCATCTTTATCTTATCCCCGCCAACATATTATTTTCTTCACCCCACCCACCAAAATTTGGCTGTGTAAGCGTCTGATGAGACCCATTTAGGTCAAAATAATTTATAAAGCGAACAGTCCTAATGTGTGTTTAGTTTATTTTTTTATAAATTTATTCCTGCTCTGTTAACAAGTACATTGAGCTCTCTTACTTGGATTCCAATCAAAACCATTCAACTCTGCACACGCACACACACACACACACACACACACACACACTATATATATATATATATATATATATATATATATATATATATATATATATATATATATATATATATAAAGGTATGGAACTAAAAGTAGAGTGTATACTTTTAAAATTTGAAACTATCGTTAAGTTTTTAAAGTTCAATATACGGGATAGAGCAATTATATAGATAAATGAAAGAAGAGAAATAAAAAATGTAAGAATAACAAATCTATTTCATCTTCAGTTATTCAAGACAAGTTGTATGCAATAAAAGAAATGTTTATTTTTCCTTTCCTTAAGCCAAGCTTTTCAAAGAATGGTTTCTTATCATCAGAGGAATTAAATAGATAGATAAGTTGGCAGAGAATAAACCAAAAGTCATAATTTGAAAAATTTGAAATAGTTATTAAATGTAGATGTAAGTGTGTAAGAAGAGTGTCGAAAATGCAAAAAATGTCCAGTGAAAAAAAGTTGAGAATGGAAAGACAAAAATTCATCGTTGGAGTATTCGTGAAGAAAGCATTAGTTTATTCTATGCCAATTTATCTATATATTTAATTTCTTTTCATCTTCGACCAGACATATCTTTTTTATATTAATACGACCGAGGCTTTTATCTCTGGGTTAGAAAGGTTGTTATCCAGATTTTCAAACATTCCGCGTCGTAATTTTTGGGGGACGAATTGACGTGGTTGCTTCGTTCCAAAACTGTATGGCCACTGAAGATTACAGCATTTTCAAAGACGCGATGGCAAAACTGGTTGGTGATAATAACTGGGAACACAATTGACTTGTAAGCAATAAACAACAAATTTTAGTTTCCCGGGTGTTTGCTTTTCAGTAATAATTGCCCTCAACACATTCAAGGCGATTAGTACGACGCAGAGCACACAAAATTCCCTGGTACACCGGCACACGATGATAGTCACCTCCCTACGCATTCACTAACTGTTCTTCTTTTCATTTTATCTATGCACTTCAAGGTCCACATCATTTTTAGTAAATCGGGTGAATTCAAACACTAGTGCTATATTTTGCTTAAATATTAGTTTCTGTATTCTGAGGCATGCGAGTTCGATCCAGAAAGGCAAGACACAACCGGGTTCTCTTAAACTACTGTATTAGTATGTTACTATTATTGCTACTCCCACTTCATTATCATCACACAAACTGAAGAGCGAACGTGGTCTCTTGTTGCGATCACTCTACCGAAGGTTCGACCCCTCATTCAGAAAAGTTTTTGGAAGAGACATCTTTTGCGGCGTTTATCTTGGCAGTCGGGCTCTCGGGGTCGCACTGGTGTGATAAAATGTCATTTCGCTCTCGGAAGATGCATCACCGTCCACGAGGACAAATAAAAAATGACTGAGTATGTGAGCGATCGATGGAATAGCCAAGGGCAATAACTCCGTTGTTATTGTTAGAATTTAAAAAAGAAAGAAGCATATATGCAATAATAATAAAATATATATTTATTAAATAAAAAAAATGAAAATTAAATGATTATTTTTGATTTCTTCACCGGGGTACTTTCCACGATATAATTTTATAGATTAATAAAATGTAGGTGCTTATTGCCCTTGGCTATTCCATCGATCGCTCACACCCAAAATGTCGGCGAATAGACGTTGTACATCGCCCTTATGGAAATGGAAAAATCGTTCTAATTAAAGTTCTACTTGATATTTTAAAATTCTTTTGCGTACCGTGAGTGAGAAACTATGCCTGAGTAAGTAGAAAATACTGATTTTACATGAAAATTATTTTTCCAGGGACCCTGTTGTAAATAAGCACCAAAACTTCTGTCATTAGAAGTCGTTGCATTTTTCCGTGTTCAGACACAGATGGCTATTCATGAACTCTAACTTTTAATCTATCAAGTTAATTGTGTCGATCAAATGATACATCTGACTACTAATGCTACGCGTGGGGTGTAATACACTAATTGGTCTGAAGAATTTCTGCTTCTTTGAACTTAGATTTCGCAAACCAAAGGCCAAGATCATTTGGTCTCCAAAATGCCTTCGAATATCAATAGCTTGTTATTGAAGCTGTCCGTTTGTCATGTCCAAGACATAATGGGTTGACTGGGAAATGTCCGCAGAAATTAAACCATTTAAATATTTTAACTTTACCCTCTTCTTTTTATATGGGATTATGAGGAGAAACTAAGGGGTTGATTATCAGGCGCAGCTAAGGGTTTAGATCCCTTAACGTCTTGATTACCATTTATTTAAAGGGATATGACTATTTGAATTACTTTTTATCTTGTTGCAATTCAAGGTTAGCTAGAAATTTTCGATCCAAGCCACTGAAATATTACAGTTCACACACACACACACACACACACATACACACACACACACACACACACACACACACACACACACACACACACACACACACACACACACACACCACACACACACACACATATATATATATAAACACACACACACACATATACACACACACATATATATATACACACGGTACATAAACAAATGGTAGTTGCATTGAGTAAGCACAATGTGTATTCAAGATGGCCGCCATCAATTATGCAAATTAGACTAAACTGATTTGCATAATTTAAAAGTATATCGACAATATTCATCACAGTGTCGGTATCATCATCATCGATATATTATCGCTGTTCGACTACAAACAAATTCTAGCGCCTTCACGGCTCAGTTTCAATTAAAGAATATATGAAAGAACTAATTTAAAACCAATTAACTAACTTTCGCAATCATTGAACCGTACACGAATTGTGACAACAAAACACGAAAAGAACAAACGAATTCACTAAATTTTAAGCTAAAAAAGTGTAAAAAAATAAAAAGATTAAACGTGATTAATTAATTATTTTCTTTAATTAAATTATTAAGTTTACATTGAACTTATTTTTTCGCGTAGAATTGTAATATAGTAGCAGTTGTGCTAATGAAAAAGTTACGCACCCCCACGTGATATTCAAGCGGAGCTCTTTCCTCGCTCCGAGCCGGCGATACTTGGACGAGAGAAGATGTGTTTTTGCGTGCTGTTCCGTAAAAAACGGAGACAGCATGCGTCGGGCGACTGATGTAATGAAATCTCTCTCTCTCTCTCTCTCTCTCTCTCTCTCTCTCTCTCTCTCTCTCTCTCTCGCTATCTCTCTCTCGATATCTCTCTCCCCCCTCTCTCTCTCGCTATCTCTCTCCCCTCTCTCTCTCGCTATCTCCCCACCCCTCTCTCTCTCTCGCTATCTCTCTCCCCTCTCTCTCTCGCTATCTCTCCCCCCCTCTCTCTCTCTCTCGCTATCTCTCTCTCTCTCTCGCTATCTCTCTCTCTCGCTATCTCTCTCTCTCGCTATCTCTCTCCCCTCTCTCTCTCGCTATCTCTCCCCCTCTCTCTCTCTCTCTCGCTATCTCTCTCTCGCTATCTCTCTCCCCTTCTCCCTCTCTCTCTATCTCTCTCCCCCCTCTCTCTCTCTCGCTATCTCTCTCTCTCTCTCTCGCTATCTCTCTTTCCTCTCTCTCTCTTTCGCTATCTCTCTCCCCACTCTCTCTTTCTCTTTCGCTATCTCTCTCTCGCGCTATCTCTCTCCCCTCTTTCTCTCTCTCTCTCTCTTACCTCTCTCTCTCGCAATCTCTTTCCCCTCTCTCTCTTTCATGCATACATAGAAAATCTGTTTTCTGTTCTGTCCTTCTGCTTTTAAATATAAACTAACCAACATTTTTCTTTCATAAACTAACAAACATACGTCGAAGTGGTCTTGTATCAACAAACCAAGAAGCAACCAGGGCTCACAGTTGTGCTGATGGCGGCAATAACAGTGACGGCAACGACTTTATACACCCATCGAAACGGGTGTGTATAACCAAATGATAGTTACATGTTATATATCCAACTATTTGCATGAATTTCTTCAGCTTTACACGCTTATCTACAAAGAATCCAATCGTCGCCTCCAACCGCCACTTCACACACACTCACTTTCGAAAGAAGTCCACTGGCGCGGCGGAGCCGACCTGCGACGCAGGTATTTTCATCAGAGAACTCGTACCATTGGGAGCGTGAACTTCCGGGTGATTCCCCATATCTGTGTTCGTACCAAGATGTTATTGTGTTGCATGAATCTCAATCAATAATCAATATTATTGATGTATCGGCTTTTCCCTTTGCAATTTTATAATTTTTGTTTCGTTTTTGTTCTATCTTTTTTTTTTTAATTTTTCATTAAGTTATTTGCTCACTACTTACTGTCAATGGAAATTTTTTTTTGTCGCTCCGGTTTTCAGGGGAATAATCAAGCTCAGCACTCCCCCCCTATCTCTCTCGCTCCCGACCCCGCCCAATATCTCATCGACGCAGTTAGCATTACATTGTTTAGTTCGACACACTGCGTTTGAGGCCCAGAGAAACGTCAATATGCGAAGACAACACGACAACGGGGAGACGAGAGAATAAGGATTACGATAATAATAATTATTATAATATTAATAAGAAGAAAATAAACAAGAACAAGAGCATAAGTCAGTCGTGAGACTGCATACTTTCGTATGACAACGTAAGAAAGGACCAAAGTTTTATCAAGGACCTACTTCTCCATGTTGTATGAAGTATTCCTGAAGCTACCCAATAAAAACGTTGATAACTAAAAAGATATTTATTTGATCAGGTTGAAATTTTGCATTGTGGTTACTGTTAGCACCAGATCCATGCATCAAATTTGAAAAAATCGAAAGTTAAAATTCCATCAAAATTTCTACCTTATCCAAAATTGTCATGGTCCAGGTCAAAGCCAGAAAAAATGTGGACTTCGTTGGCTACAATATGGGCCAAGTAGTGATCTTCTACGATGAACAGAAAATACCTTTGAAAAAATTAAATGGGTTCAAAGTTAGACCATGACCAATATTTTGGGGGTAATTCTATATGATTGAGAAGATATTGTTTGTAAATGGTGGAAGGGGTGTGGTCATATTTATAAATAATTTGGGAGAAGAGCTGGTAGGAAAGGTGATTGGAAATTAAAACTCTTTTGTGTAACAACGTTTCAGAAACTAATTGATCCGTGAAATTGCGTACTTATTTCGTACTCATTAAATTCTGGCTTGAGTGCCCACGGTTTACCAATTGAGATATGGACGAGAGAATTGATTGGACATAGACTGTACTTAATAATCTTGCATTTTCCAGTGAAGACCGAACTTGGAAACTACAACAAACTGTTGAGAAGGCGAGCTACTACATCAGGCTAAAAAAGAGCTGATGATTAGAGACTAAAATGATTGAGATGGCTGTCAAATATCTTAACCTCCTCAGTAGGAAATGTGCATACTTAACCTAATAGAAAGCAGGGGCTTCGCCATTGTTGTTCGTTGTCATGAGAAGAGACAAAACTACAGCTAGAAATGATGACATGCACCTTCATATTCGAACACAGAGAGCTGCTAGCGGCGAACACTATGTTTTTATTCCTCTCAAGTTATAATCAGGTCGTGTTCCGCAGAGTTATCTACAAGAGACGCATTACGATTACGCAGTCGAAGATTAAAACGAGGCTACAACCTTTTCCAGTTTTTGGTTTTGACCGCCTAAGTCGTATTTCTGCTCATCTTCCGTGTGAAAATCATCCATGTGAGAACATGTAAACTTTACATCTTGCAAGTCACATATTTATTTATCTCTAAAATGAACTGTACACGTAAATTCAGAATTCTATGGGTACCAATATGTTTCTTATTTAGAATTCATAATTCTATATTAAAGTCTTTATTGGAATTCATATCTTTTTATGCCGTATTTAACAAACTTTTCATGTCCTATTTGACGTTATTGATATAATGCTGACAGTCTCTTAATGAACATTCAATTAAATCTATTTGTTAGCGACTGTTGTTTTCATTCTTCTTTTACGATAACTTGTGTCATTGTTGTAACGCGTGCAAGAATAACACATTCCCAACACTTGTTTTTCTTTAATAAATAACTATTTAAATAAAATGATATTTTCATTCAGGTAGAAACTTCTGTGGAAAGACATAGGTAATATCTGGAAACTTAAATTTCAATGTCGGAAAAGGTCACATGACATATCATTTGTGAACGATGCACAACTCAAGTAATGTAAGGAGGATGACTCATGTTTTAACTTGAAGAATATAATAATAGTTCTCTACCTGACAACTAAAAATGTATTTCTTATTCTGTATAAGTTAAAAATTTTGCAAAACAAATAAAATTTAAAAACAAAAATGACTTTACTGCATCCCAGACAACGCCGGGTAGAGATAACTAATTAATTAAGGTCTTTAGAAGTTTTCTAAGCAAAATAATTAACTGTTTATTGAACACTACCTAAGCAAAATAATTAACTGTTTATTGAACACAACTTAAGCAAAATAATTAACTGTTTATTGAACACAACTTAAGCAAAATAATTAACTGTTTATTGAACACAACTTAAGCAAAATAATTAACTGTTTATTGAACACAACTTAAGCAAAATAATTAACTGTTTATTGAACACAACTTAAGCAAAATAATTAACTGTTTATTGAACACAACTTAAGCAAAATAATTAACTGTTTATTGAACACAACTTAAGCAAAATAATTAACTGTTTATTGAACACAACTTAAGCAAAATAATTAACTGTTTATTGAACACAACTTAAGCAAAATAATTAACTGTTTATTGAACACAACTTAAGCAAAATAATTAACTGTTTATTGAACACAACTAAAGCAAAGTAGATATGACAACTTTAACTGTTTCCTTTAATTTTGAAGTAGCTTTTTATGTTAAAACTGATAAGCAATGTGGCGTTACTTCAAAGCAATCTTTGTTACATAAATATTTTTCTCATACTTCGAAGTATTTAAAATTCATATTTATAAGATCAAAAAGATGGGTAAGACATATGAAACTCAAATAAAGAAAAATATATGAAAAATGGTATTCCATACATCATTTCCTTTTCACACAAACTTTTACCTTTTTTAATTCCTGAAAGTATTGACAATATATGTTACATATCCGAGTCGGTGCACGGTAAAGGTTGTTGAAAACAGATGCACCTGGCGATTGTCAGTTGATAAGATGATTGCCGGATGACCAAAAAGTTATTTGAAAATAAAACAAAAAACTCACAACCAGACAAACACCTGCACAGAAGAAAACAATATGATCGATTGTCAAAAGATAAGTTTCTTCCGACCAAATAAAAGGATGCACCTGCAAGAATCACTTAAACAGTGATGTCAGAAGAAAACAGAGATGTCGGAAAGGTTAAAGATCATATTGCCAGGTGCGGTTGTGTCATGCCAGGAAAAGATAGATTTGTTGAATTGTCAAATGAGTGCAAGCTGTCACCGGGTGCAACCTCGGAGGTCGTCGAGGTGGCCACGAAATTGTTATATAATTCCAACCGAAAATCGAAAGAAGTTAGTTGACGATCGAACCTCGGAGAGAATCAACCGCCTAATTTCTTGTGCACAAATCCTCTCTGACCACCACCCTCATCGTCACCACCCTCATCGTCACCGACAAATAAATATACATATTATATTTTCCCAAGATACCGTGTTGTCATTTTATTAAGCCACGCACAATACAACATGTAGACATATTTGACAGTTGTATACATGTAGCGTGCTCACCATCCGAGTGTTAGGTAAAGAAGTAAAATCCTGAGTGTCGGGCAGCGCAAATTCAGCATAAAATATGAACAACGCGAAGAATGGTTCTTCGAAGGAAAGGACAGAGATCGAGTTAAAATGAACACAACAATCTCTATATTTATAAAGTTAGGTATGTTTATGCGTTTATATATCTGTATGTACAGGATTAAATTATAAACTAATTAACAGATCATTATTTATTTTGAAACTCAGCTGCTATGCGTTAGGGTCAAAATGTGATCTATATTTAGTTTTAGACAAAGGGAGTAAAAGAGGTGGAAGTCCTTTATGAAAATTCAGACACCTCCGATATTAGACATCAATTAATAAATATTCCCCAAAATTCAGTTTCTTTAGAGCATCTTAAAAGATTTTAGGGGGCATAATATGGTCACAACTTCACATTTGAAATTCAAATATATCAGATTTGCATTGAATTTGATCCAGTGTTTAAAAATTCATGATGATCGGTTAAATAGTTTAGGAGTGCATCCTGTACATACACATATATAAACATATACACATTTGGCCCCCTTACGCTTAGCAGCTGTGCCCCAAAATTCAATAGAATATAACATTTATGACATAATCAATATTTTTTAATCATGCTCCGAAACATATCAACAAATATTATTTATCCTTCTGGACATATTTTTCAGAAATTTATTCTCCATAATCTTAGGCACAACAATTCTTCATCAAAGGCAAAATTAACAATGTAATTGTTAAATGATCACAAACACATCAAAGAAATCCAGAAACCTTATTTTCTTTTTCTTCCTTTTTTGTTCTTTTTTCTTTCTTTCATGGCAGGCTAATAATTAGATTCAAAAGTCAAACGTATATATATATATTACAACGAAGGTATATGGTGCAAATTTATAAAAAACATCTTTTCATATTGCAGGAAATTAATATTTATCCAATAGTTTTCAAAATAACTTTCATTAAACGTAGACGTAACTAGTAAACACCAATGGAACTCCCTCAAATAAGGGGAGATAATTCAAGTTTACAAGGATGCTAAGATTTACTAATCGAATACAATTTGCATATTAACTGAGCCGACTAGTAAACTTCTTAATTCATGTATTAGAAAATAAAATTACCCCCACCAAAATAAAAATATTTACCCAATCTAAAAGCACGTTTAGCCCCTTATTATATAATAAGTTATAAGATACACATTTATTTTATAATATTATAGGCCAAGGGGGTCGACAGAAACTAATCTATTATAATTTATTCTGTTATTATTCGAGATAGTAGGTTTTATTTTATTTTATTTTATTAAGTCCCAATCTTACAGGTTACAGCAAAGTCAATATTATCCCTTAGATCCAAATAATGAGATATACACGTTTATTCAAGTAAAATAACTATAGGCAAAATTATCATCCTTATTTTTAGAAAGACGTTCTGACCCCAGTCTTAAGATTAGCAAATTTTGTTTGAGTAAAAATTTGAATTCAATTACTCCTAAAGAAAGAAGATCCTAAATCATATTCACGTTTTACACAGTCCAATAAAGTCAGCTATTATATTATTAATAAACACGTACACACAAACATAGGCGATACACACTGTAAAAGAGGAGACCCCGTCTAGCATTTAGGAATGCTTCACTGTAGATATCTGAATTTGTTCATTTGTCTTTATCGCCCAAACGATAACACACAAAAATAATGTATACATTTATGTGCGATAAAATGTCACTGTAAGGTTTCGTAGCCTGGCGGTAAAGGTGCCGGCCTTCAGTAAGTGTGGTTGCGATTTCGAATCGTGCTAAATTCAACTATGCTGAGGAGTCGTATGACGGCGAAACGCGCGTCCGTGGATAATTATATTTCATATATATATACTACATACAATTGTATATCGGTTCCAAATTCAATGTCGTTATCCCAATATTTAAATTATTTTTAAACTGCTTAGATGTGGGATATATATATATATATATATATATATATATATATATATATATATATATATATATATAAAACCAAACTATATTTAAAAGTATGATTAAATTTCAGATACTAAATTACTATCCATCCCTTACTGTGTATATTGTTTAATATAGCATAAAGGAAAATGTAAATGTAAATGTAAATGTGGACCTATGGAACCTTATAATAGTTTTATCATTTCTTATGCATACAATAAGAGAGAATTTTGTATTTTTTGTTAAATAGGTTACCAGTATGCTTTATTATTGATAATGTTTCCTTCAAGCACAACCTACAAAATGGGGGATCAGTTTCGCATATAAATTTAACATAAAGTGATCACCAATCTACGGGTCAGTATCTAAGCAAATAGCGTTTTAATAGCATATAACCAGAATTTTGTTTGTAGTTAAGAGAGATGAATATTTTGTATTTTTTTAGGGTGGAGGGGGGAATTAAAAACTCTCCTTTAACCCTGTCACTAACTCTAAATCCGGGTGGCAATACCACCCTTTAAGAAACCATCCCATAACTCTACTACTTACCCTAGGTCTAGGTGGCAACCCCCCAAAAGAATATAAGAGTGGTAACATCTAAGATTTAATACAAAGAAAAAGAATGTTTAATATTTTGGGTTAAATATTTGGTATGTGTGGAGAGGGGGTTATCCCTTATTTAAAACTATAGGGAAAGAAACATAGCGTCCTATAACTTAGACAAATCAATGTTATTTGTTTGAAACCAACGACGTTATTACTTATTAAAAATATTTATTTTCGTATAGGGGTAGATTGGCCTCTATTTACAAATATAGGCAAGGAACCTAGCCCACGGCCTCCTCCCCACAAAATTTTAAAATCGATTTTATTTGTTTGAAAACAACAGATTAAATTTTAAAATATTATTCTAAAATATAGGGGTGGGATTAGCCCCTATTTAAAACTACGGGGGAGAGACCTTAGACTTCCAAACTTAGAGAAATCGATTTTATTTGCTTGAAAACAACAGACTAAATACTTATATCATTTGGATTATTCGGATTACTGTTCTAATATTGAATGTGATTACTACGTAGTTTTATATTATTCGAACTACTGTTCTTATTTTGGATGTAATTCTTACAACGTTTCGGCCGATATAACTTCTGACCGCCCTCAGGTGGTTTATCGAACTCAAGAATCTTTATGTCCAACTTTTTCCCTATTTATTCACTTGTACCATTTATACATGTGTTATTTTGTCGGTGCCATTTTTACCGTGCACCGTTATTATGGTAACACCAAAATACGATGTAAATTTATTTTACAAGAGGGGGACAAAAGGTGTGAAAAAAATTAAACATTTTGAAAGGCTTGGTATGGATTTCAATTAAGTATGAATGAATTAGTGAATTTAAAGATTTTCACGTCTATTTCTAAACGTTGGTGTCATTTCTTCTTTGATTTTGAGTGTACATGTATGGTTAGAAAAATAAATTTTTAAATAATATAGTTTAATTCTTTTATTACACACAAAGAGCTTTTTGGCACAAAAATAAACTTTGAAAATTATTTTTATACTAAAAGGAGACACTCTGGATTGAGACAAACATTTTAATTGCCCCCGTCGAAATAGATTTCTCCTTCACTGACGATGGATAGAAAAGAAAACGTGTAGTATCAGAACAGGTGTCAATGGTTAGTCATAAAAATTCAATTTTATATACGTTCTTAAAAAAATTAGAATCTTGTATTAGGACAAACAAAATAAGTTAGAATTTAGTATTATGACAAACAAAACGTTTTATGTTATGAAGACTTGTTATTGGGTAAAAACGATATTTCAAATTTTAGGGAAAACAAGCAAAATTATTTTATTATTTAAGACTAGCAGATGTTTTGTTTATGCAATGAAGAAATGCCACTATGAATTTTGCTTCTGGTGTGCTGTCTGCGCATGCACAGTGTGCTAAATACGAAAAGTTTGTCACCCGCCTATGACAAATTTTGTGTCAGTTCTACATCAAGGAATTAATGTTTTTGTCTAATTTTTCGATATTATACAGCCGAAAATGGCTGATTAAAAAAATATCAACTTTATGGATATTTGTTGCGTATTTTTCAAGTTTTAGCTGGAAATATGCACATACATACATACATACATACATACATACATACATGCATGCATACATACATACATACATACATACATACATACATACATACATACATACATACATACATAGACAACTGCCATTTATATAATCGATTTTTCGTAAACAGATAAGGGCATCCACCTCAAATTTTAGTCTGAATAAGTTTTATATAGTTTTAACCTCAAAGTACAAGCAGACTTCCGCCTTGAAAACTACATGAAAAAACCCATCAGTATCATTTTTTTAAATACCAAAAAATTACTAGAGCAAAGATTGAATAATTTTAGACAGAAATGACTACCGTTATATGCCCGAATGTAGCATGTAACCGTTCCCTTTGAAGCATCTTGTTTATCTGCTAAACACGAACCACTGTAACGTCAACAAAAAAACGAAACTCAATGAAATGGTCTTCTTTTTACGAATGCCATGGTTCGAGCATCTATGATATATTTTATTGTAAAAGACCAGCGTATTTCTAGAGATTGACTTTGTACATTATTAGTATTTTTAAGTGTTTGTTACTTGTTTATTAATTTATAATATAAAATTAAAATAAAATTAAAATTGTATTTACAGTTTGCATGCTTTAATTGCGATCCTCTAATTCATAGTTACTGAATTCGGAATTATCCTACCCTGTGAAAAGTACCGAATTTTCCGTACACCAGAAATGTTAAGATTATAAAAGAAAGAAAAACTTACCTGTTTAATATTTCGATAAGGAAGAGAGGTCAGTTCGCTATGTAAGTTTGGCGTAAATTGACCCGCATGTGATATGAGGTGACATTCTCTCGTGTATGTAGTCAATTTACATTAAAGTAAGATAGTGATCGCTCTAAAAATTATACAAGTTTTTCAAGTTTTTAAAAGTTGTTTCTGAATCAAGTGTACCGTAAAACATGTAATATGCGCAACTGTGTAATACGCGTAAGTGATTTTCAGCATAAAATTTGTTTTTAAAAAAGCATCTACCCATGTAAAATGCACACCCTAAATATTTCAGAATTTCCAGGCGGAAGTGAGTGGCTTTCATTTTATTTGAATTTAGCATAATTTCACTTAGTTACGAACTTACGATTACATTTCCTTACTCCAGTAAATGTAATTTAATTTTTTGAGGCATACATTTAATCTGATCCTATCTTGGATGTTATTTTCTCAACGTTTCGGCTGATGTAACCTCCGACCTTCTTCTCGTTGAACTCGGAAATCTGTACGGAATTTCGAACGGATCCCTTTAATTAACCTATGGGGTAGATTGCTCTCGTTCCGTCAGCCATAACTGTGTAGAAGTTTTAAGTAATTCGTAATTGTATTCCTAGTATCGCCCGCACTGAGGAATGAACGTTCAACCTCCAGAGTACTGTCCCTTAGAACTGATTATACTTAGCACTTATATCCGTTGAGCTACGGCTTCCTGCAGTTAATTTCAGTGTGAATTTTAAGGGCCTTAAACTTATTCTTTTTTTTAGATGTGTAGTTTGGCTACTTATTACTATATATTATTGACGAGGCTCTGACAGTGGATAGGGATAAGTTAACTTCAGATACTCTACCGGAGGAACGCACCGGCATCCCAATAGATAATCTGATGGTAATGTTGACTTTATGTGTAGAAAGTACATACTTCCTTAGACCACCGTTGATATATATATAAATGCTAAGTTCTGTCTTCTGGAGTTTGAAGGTTAAATCTTCAGCATGGCCAATACTAAGAATGCAATTTTAAAAAACTTAGTTTTCCCCAAACAAAGCAAGTTTCTACTGTAGACGTAAGGGCTACTGTGAATTAAGGTGAATGTTTTGGGAGTGATCCTAGATTAGAGCTGTGCAGCGAGATGCTTGTTCACATTAGTTTTACATTTTGCATGTCGGTACAGTCGGGGAAACAGAGAGCAGTGAATGGATGAAATTTAGCTGATTGTCGGGTTAGTATAGTGTATTTACGTCGAGGGGGCACTAGAGCGGCAAGTCCATCGGAGCACATTCCATTGAAGTACTTGTAAAACAAGCACAAGGACACAACATTACGGTGATTGGTCAAGGGCTGGAGATTAGTGGATAGTGAAGGGCCTATTAGATTAGCGACTTTTTTTTGGGCCTTGTCTAAGAGGGGGGGGTCTAGTGGATGGTGCACCAGCCCAGATGTGACAACAATACCCCATGCATGGGCGGATGGTGGCTTTATAGAGATATAGGATAATGTCAGGTGTTAGAAGTTTTTTAGCTTGGTAGAGGGAGCCCACTTTCTTTGCATCAACTGTGGCAATGTCTTCTATGTATTTGTTCCAATTCATGTTACATGTGAATGTTAGGTAGCAAATAACTGCGTACAGGATAATATTGTATAAAAATGCATTAGTGATGGGACGATTTACATATTTTTCCTGAATTCCGATACAATTACCGATTCTCTTCTAAATTTGTTATTTCGATACAATGACTGATTCCGATTTTTTTTCCTAAATTATAAGTTATAGAGTTGTTGATATTTTCAATTTCCGTATTACGGTAAAAAAAAAGAGTGTAATGTGTGCAAAAGTAAAAATACACTAGTGGGGGTAATGCGCACATTACACAAGTAACTCTTTCCAAATTTTCTCAAATGTTTCCCCGTATTTGATTAAAAATTATGAAACAACTAAAGATTCATTTCTCTTTTAAAACAAAATTTTCAGTAGTTCGTCGTTAGTTGACAAAATGTTATTTGATTTTCTTCATAAACAATTGAAAATAGTACACATTTTTTCGCAGGAAGTTGTATTTCATAGACTACTAAGTAACTTATTTTTTCAATGAATATACCGCAAAGAGAAAAAAAGAAGAAAAGGGGACAGAAAACTGTCCCTTCTTTCTTCTTTTCTCTCCGAAGGTAAGAGAGTATACCGTTTAGATGTTCATCACTAACACACAACTTGTGGAGGTGATGTAGTGTCCCCATTAAGAACAACTCCTACATCCGGTGTCAGAAAGAAAATATTAAAATGTGTTATGTTTCGGAATTTTTTAGATGAGGATTGATAATTTGTATCATTTGGATTATTCGAACTTGGATGTTATTCTCACAACGTTTCGGCCGATGTAACCTCCAGCCTTCTCGCGGTCCATCTTTTCGAACTCGGGAATCTTTATGTCGAACGCAGAAATTTGCACGGAATTTTCAACGAAACAGTTTATTTAATCAAGAAAGGTAGCTTAATCTCATTCCGCAGTCATAACCGGCTGAACAAGTCAGGTGAATCTAAGGTTAGGGTTAGGGTTTAGGGTTAGGGTTAGGATTTAGGGTTTAGGGTTAGGGTTAGGGTTCGGGTAGCGCTTGATATATTCAAAGCCTGTGACAAGGTCTGACATAAAGGTCTTCTCATAAAAATGAATTCATATGGTATTACTGGATAAATATTTAATATAATTAGATCCTTCCTATCACCCCCTCAGAAAACAGGTTGTATTCGATGGCTTTTCATCCAAAAAACATGCCATAAATGCTGGTGTACTCCAGGGATCCATCCACAGACCTCTACTGGGATATATCCTTGGACGTTTATTGTTCCTGATTTTCATAAACAACCTCCCTGATGACATTGTGTCTAAGATAGATACATTTGCTGACGACACCACGCTCTACTCTCGTCATGTGAACAAAACGGACGCGCACATATCCGAGGCAATGGCTGAATCCTTAGAAAATGACCTCCAGTCAGGAGTGGAATGAGGTCATAAATATATGGTAACATTTAATGCCGCAAAGACAAAGCTCCTTTCCTTCAATAACTACAAGAAAACTCTTCAACAACCGATTGTCATGGCAAATAACAGCCTACCCGTTAGTCCAACGTTCAAACTCCTCAGCCTCACATTCACAGGTAACATGAATTGGAACAAATACATTGAAGACATTGCCAAACTGCTGCAAAGAAGGTGGGATCTTTCTACCGAGCTAGAAAACTTCTCACACCTGACATTATCCTATATCTCTACAAAGCCACCATCCGTCCATGCATGGAGTATTGTTGTCACATCTGGGTTGGTGCATCATCCACTAGCCGCTCCATCTTAAACAAGATCCAAAATAGAGTCGCTAACTTAATAGGTCCTTCACTATTCACCAAGCTCCATCCCCTATCCCATCGCCGCAATGTAGCATCCTTGTCTGTTTTACAAGTACTTCAATGGATTGTGTTCCGATGAACTTGCTGCTCTAGTGCCCTCTCGACGTAAATTCACTAGTCCAACCCGACAATCGTTCAAATCCCATCCATTCACTGTGGAAATCCCCAGATGCCGAAGAGCGTTCTACTCCAATAGCTTCTTTCCTCGTGTTGCTGGCCTCTGGAACTCCTTCACTGCTCACTGTTTACCGACTGTACCGACATGCAGAAATTTAAAACTAATGTAGACAGACATCTCGCTACACTGCTCTCAACTTAGGATGTTACCCAAAACTTTCATCCTAATTTCCAGTAGCCCCTTACGTCTACAATGGCGCCCTGCCTTGTTTGGGGTGAACTATGTTAAAAAAAATACGACTAGAGCTCTAAATTTACATAATATAATCCTAGTTTATTAAACAAAAAATTTATTAAAAAAATTTTGTAACTGCACATTTTTGTAAGTATACACATTTATGGTTTACCAAATTTTACCAAACTTTCACAAAGGGTCTTCATCAATGCATAACACACCATATGCCGAATAAAAAAACAAGATGCATCCAATATTCATTTAATTAATAAATACATTTTTAATTTTATATTCCTTCATGAAACATTATGTCAACAACATTTGCTTGTTTACTTTCGTTAGAATTCTCATATTTGACTAAAAAAAAGACAACGTGGCAATATTCACACATAAGAGAACAGTTATTTAATTCGCATCAACCGTTATTGTTCTTACTCGACTATTTCTTTCTTTTTCTTCTTATTCCTTGTCTTCATTTTCACTCCTTATTTTCTTTTTCTTTTCTGTCTTAAGGAGTGTAAGGACGTGACCCCATTTATGTAGTAGCGCGAACCCTAGATTTTCAAGAGGTCGTATCTTAGAGAAAAGGCTAAGATCAACGCTTACATTCAAATTGTTAGAAGGTTACGTTCAAAACAGAAAAACGGATAAAAACATGCATGAATAAAATATGAAAGTTGAATGAAAGTAGAAAGAATAAAGAACACAAAATTTATATAAATACAAAATACAAGACATTAATTGTTGATTTGAAAGTTCCGTTAGGGAAGTAATAAAATGTTTATGCCTGTAATTTAAGAGTGTATACGTAGTGCGTAGATGTATGAATGTGTGTGCGTGTGCACGTGAGTTTAGGTTTTGTCGAGGTGCGTAAGTGCACGACTGTATGTACGTGAGTGAGAATTGATAGGGCATGCAGGCATTTGTGTGTGTGTGTGTGTGTGTGTGTGTGTGTGCGTGCGTGTGCTTTTGTCAACAGTATGTGCGTGTTCAATGCGAGGGGTGAGGAGAGTCTTGAAACGTGTCCTCCCGTTA
>OY744522.1:35350982-35408482 GCA_963556195.1 Sepiola atlantica
TATATATATATATATATATATATATATATATATATATATATATATATATATATATATATTCATTTTATATTATAATATTAATGCTCTATCCAGTATATTGAGCTTCAGTTTTTTTATCCGGATGTTTCACTAATTATAAGATATTAGTTGACGCTTATATCTTTTGTTGGATTGCTTCATATATATATATATATATATATATATATATATATATATATATATATATATATATATATATATATATATATATATATATATATATATATATATATATATATAAACGACCTGGTTCGAAGAAACTTAGCCTTATGAAGCTGTAGCTGAAATTTGTGCATATGTGGCTAAAAAATAAAACTTGTATGCACATTTGTAGCTTAAGATTTTTGCCCAAATAAATAAATAAGTATATAAATTTAAAAAAATATAGATATATTTCTCTTGTTTTATTTTACTTCAGTCGAAGTTCTCAGAAATCAAGGGGACCCTGCCTGGGGCTAACGCTTGATCTCTATATAAGATACATAGATATTCGAATATTCCATTAAAGTTCTCCTTTACCTCTCAAATGTTAAGTTAGTAAAGAAGTTAAGAACATTCATTTTACTCTTCACAATTGACCAGTTAACTATGTTATAGTAAATCTTTCTTTTGGTCTCTTGGTCTTACCGGATTCCAGGACAAGAATTCATCTGGTCTGGTGGAGTATTTGGATAAGTGTTGTAACTTGAGATAAAATTACTTGGAAAAGGTGTAAAATTCCTCATATGAGCAAGGGTATAGCCGTGTTGAGGGGATTTTATCTGGGCTTCGAATACTATGTTATTTTGAATATTTCGTCAGGGTTAACTTGTAAGGTGAAGTATCGTCATATCAGGTTGTCCTGACAAACCCTTGTACAGAGAGACCGAAGACACTTGAGGATGGTGTCTAGTAGGTAACTCAACCTCCTATTTATATGTGTGTGTACTAAATTATTATTATTAATTTTAAATCAATCGGACTATTACGAAAAGTATAAATTTGAATCGTATAAACACTTTTTAATTTTTTTAATTTAAGTATTTATTTTATAAACGAAGGACGAACTTTTACGAAGATTCAAATCATGATATAATTTATAGAGTTCATATTCCAATTTTCATCAAAATCTATTACATTTTAATCCAAGCAAATGTCTAAAATTTAAAACATGTTAACTAAAAATAAATTGTTTGTTAGTAATGCTGAAAACCATTTCAATTTGAATAAACTAGTAAATCACACTGTATTGTTCTTACCATCTAATACGCTTCCATCAACATAAATCTTAACTAAAATTAATATATTCCCCACGTACATGCTCAAAGGATGAAAAAAAAACCACGTGACCAGCTACTTTATACAAGCCATCATTGAAGAAAATGATCAAAACAAATTTTAGCGAAGACCATCTCTCACCTTGATTTGCGACATGCTTGGCTGATTGAAGGCAATTAGATTCATCCGGCCCGCCTTTGAAACGCCATCAATTCAAACGCTTTTTTTCTTTTCATTCTTTTTTATTAAACAAAAACTGATTCCTTTTGAGAATGCGTCCATTTAATATGCGCGTTTAGCGACGAAAATACTATTTCAAATTTAACAATGACAAAAGATAGAAATCCTATTTCAAAATTAATCGTGACAAACCACAAAAAATACTATTTGAAACTTTAACGTGACAAACCACATAAAATGCTATTTCAAACTTAATTCTAACAAACCACAGAAAATGCTGTTTCCAACTTACATGAAAAAACACAGAAAACGCTAATTAAAACTCAAACGTGACAAATCACAGAAAATGCTATTTAAAACTTAATCGTGACAAACAGAAAATGCTATTTAAAACTTAATGGTGACAAACAGCAGAAAATGCTATTTAAATCGAAAACGTGACACACTTCAGAAAATACTATTTCAGACTTAAAGGTGAAAGACCACAGAAAATGCTATTTCAGACTTAAACGTGACAAACCAGAGAAAATGCTATTTGCAAAATCTGCAACTCGATGTTTTCTTAAATACCCTCCAAAAAATGAGGCAAAAATAATCTTAAAATATAAATACAATATTTCATAACAATACAAAAATGCACGAGTTGTGAGAGAGACGAAATAAAAGTCTGTGAATGGGATTTCGCAACTTTTGCTTCTCTGAGAACTGATTTGTCGCACAAGCAGTCTTGAAGATGGTGTCCATTGTCGATGGAGACGTGAGGGGGGTCAACAACCAACCAACAACATTTACAGCAGCATATTTCAAATTGAGGAAAGTGGAACACGTGTCTGGCATTTGGCATTTGGCCACTAAACCTGGTTAAACCTACCAGGTGTTCATCATCTTTTACAAACATTGAAATCAAATAGGCAAATACAACAAAAAAAAAAAGTTGAACATTCTTGCTATGATAAAATCACAAAATATTTAAAAAAATTACTCTAATAAAAAATACTTTTGTTAGTGTGAAATAAAAACAAACAAAACTAGAATGGATCCCAAGAGAGTGCATAACTCCGCCAAGGTTCAACAGTAAAATAACAAGAACGAGTATTTCTTAATATGCATCAGTTCAATCTGTGCGTTGTGTGATCAAACTATTTTAAATCTAGGTTCACACACAAAAGGAAATGATATTTCAAATTTAAGTGTAACAAACCGTAAAAATACTAGACTGATAAAAAGATAGACAGATAGATAGACGGATAGAAGAATAGACAGATAGATATACAGATAGCATTTATCGCTACACTAAGCAATATTGAGCGCATCCGCATCCCCATCTGAACGGTGCAATTTACACCTCTTTTCTGCTTGAAGTGTCGTCAGGAAAGACATAATGATCTTCGTCCAGATTTCATCAACTTTCCTTCTTAAGTCACCTCTAACCCTTAGGTGTCACTCAAATTTCTCCATTTAAACAACGGCTTTGTGATGTAATACTTACACATGACAGACTAAATTCGGATACTTTTTTAGGCCGTGGGTCACTGAACCGAGGAAGTTTTCTGAGTGCGATTCAGCACCTAGTGAAAAACTGCGACTTACCCTCGGTTTACAACAGATTTCAATCAAAGGGTTGATGATGAAGTGGAAAAAGGCGCTTCCAAGCGCAGACTCCTATGCAGATTTGTATGTCAAGTTTCGACTGTGGAAAGTTAGTCTCTTGGCATATCGAGGACTTGCAAAGGCAGACAACACCACGTCGACCTCACATAACCGTTGAATACATACCTGTTTTCGAACCCATGGTTTTCCTCACATCCAAAGAAATGAAAAGAGAAGGCGCTGGAAGACGGCTAAGCGGTTCGTAAGCAGAGGAAGTACAGCTAGTCAGTCAAAAATAAGGGAAAAGGTGTACATGACACACCGCTTTGAAGAAAGATTCCTTCAAAGCCAAATCTGAATCAACGTCAAAGGTCGAAAGCTTTGACTGTACTTCCGACTAATTCCTCTCAAGCTGAACCACACAGTAGGGATTCGAACCAGATCATCCATCCAACGGAAAGGACCCGAAAGCTAAGCGTTACCGCCCTAGATACACAACCGTAAACCGTTCAACTAACTCTTGTTATTTTGGCTCCTAATAATAGTTTCGTAACGTGCACGTGCCTCTATCAATGCCTTTGTGTCTCCAGAATACGATTTTATGTAGAACTGGACTTGCTGCTTCATCTCTTATGTGGACGATTCTGTCGTATCGATTGAGAGACAGCAAACAACTCTGAACGCTTTCCATTCAGCTGCCACACTGCCATCGGCAAGTTATACAGAATTGAGATTCATTTGTAAAATTCCAGTTTAAAACCGGCGGTCTCTAAAACAAATGCCAAGAAGCGCTTGTCGACACTGTCAAAAACTTTGAACTGATCCAAATTAATCAGAGCGGCCTTGATGTCGTCTTCTATTCTCTTTATAATCGCACGTATGAGATGCAAATCGTTCTGAATTTATACAAATATTTTTTTACTTTCCGAATGTATTTATGTATCCAACCTGCGACAGAGCTCTTCTTTATGCTCAGCTTATCTGTAACTACTTGGCCATACTTGAGAGAGAAACTTCTAAGCTGAACCTTTCAAACAAACCCATGTTGATCGAACCGTCGCCATCTTACATTCTTACTTACAAAAGGAAGACAAAGTTCGTCATGCTTGCTCTTTCATCGATATCAACATTTCCACTTTCAAGCTTGTTTTTTTTTTATATACACAGACTATGTTTGTACGCAAACAGATCGAAGACATATAAACGCGATGGGGGGGGGGGAGTGGGTGTAAATTATTTCAATATGATACAAATTTTCATAAATCATACGTAACTAGATTCTATTGATTTACGAAAGTGTTTATGCATGGACACGAGCGACTTTTCAATACTCAGGGAGAGGTGACTGATAGGGAGGAGAGAATATGTAAATCTACAAGGATTCTTTACTCCATACCAATACTAAACAACATATGCCCCTGGACATACATGGGTGGTGGTGTTGGTTGTTGTTGTTGTTGTTGTCGTCGTCATTATTATTATCATTATTATTATTATTATTATTATTATTATTATTATTATTATTATTATTATTATTATTATTATTATTATTATTATGTTGTTGTTGTTGTTGTTGTTGCTGTTGTTGTTGTTGTTGTTGTTGTTGGTGGTGGTGGTGGTGGTGGTGGATTTTTTTTGTACTAACTAGGAGTTATCACACAAGTCCTCATCAGTGATTGTTCACCGGCAACAACCGTTGGTGTTCTACATCATCTTCCATACTTACCAGTCCTCTTCCCCCTTCGCTTCTTTTCGCCTAGTGTCTGTCCGTATCGTCTTTTGGGGGTAGTGCGTTGTGTATAGTCATTAATTTTCTAGTCTTCTGGTCAAGGTGCTTGAGTTCTATGAATGGTCCAGAGTATCTTATTAGTGATACTGCCCAGGTGTTTATTCCTTTTACAAGGTTTCTTCTATATAACTTCGTTTCTAAGAGTTTTCTTGTTCTTCTCATGTATTCTTTTTCAATCCTCTCTTTCATTTCTGTAGATTTGATGGTGTATGCTTCCAGAACTCCCAAATATACCTTACCCTGTTCGTCTAGCGTACTCACCTTCTCTTAGTTGTGCACTTCCATGCCCTCTGTCGTCTGCAGTTTCCCGATTTCATCTCTAGCAGTGCGCACTTTTCCATTCCAAATTCCAGTTGAATGTCCTGGCTGAAGATTCTTGTCACCTGTATCAGCTTTTCCAGTTCCTTTTTGCTTTTTTTGCAAATAGCTTCAGTTCGTCCATGTACATGAGGTGGTTTATTCGTTGTTCTGTGTCTGTAAACTTGTATCCGGCATCACATTTCCTGAGTATGTAGTTGCGTGGCATCGTGGCTATGATAAATAGTAGTGGTGATAGGGAGTCTTCTTGGAAAAAGCCTCTATATTTTTTATCTCAGTCAAGTGTTGTCCTCCAGCTGTCAGTTCTAGTCTCCATGTTTCCATCGCTTTCTTAATAAGATTAATAATCCTGTCAGTTATCTTGTACATTTTTAAGCATTCAATTATCCATGCTTGAGTGATTCTGTCATAGGCTTTCTTGTAGTCAATCTACGCCATGGATATGTATTTTTTTCTGCTTTGTACCTCTTTTAGGATCTTTTGATCTATGTATAGAAGATCATGCGTCCCTCTTTTTCCTTTCCGGCATCCTTTTTGTTCCTCGGAGAGCAGTCCACGATTGATCAGGGAGTGTAGATTTGTTCTCTCACTTGTGCCGTTAGGATTTGCTTACATTCTTAATAAACAGGTTATTGGTCTGTAGTTGCTTAAGATCGTTCCCTTTTTGGCATCTTTTTGTATTAGAGTTGTCCTTCCTTTGCTCATCCACTCTGTTACGTTTGTTTTGTGGATATATCCTCTCAGTTTCTGCGCTAGCTTTTCATGTAGGGTTGTGCATTTTTTAAACCAGTATACATGTATTTTATCGTGGCCTGGTGTTTTCCAGTTTGCAATTTTTCTTAGGGTTGTTTTAATCGTTTCTTCATTAATTTCTGTTTCTGTTCCTTCTTCAATTTCCTGTAATTCGTCTTTCATGTTTTGCAGCCATTTGGTATTATTATTATTATTATTATTATTATTATTATTATTATTATTATTATTATTATTATTATTAACAACAACTCACTAAGAGTTCTCACACAGGTCATCATCAGTGATTGCTCACTGATAATAACCCTGGAGTCTGAGTGAGAACAAGTCTCCCCAAATTTTCAGTACTCTCCATCTTTTTTTTTTGGGGGGGGGGGGGGCTCAGTTTATGAAATTCTTTGCATGTCCAGTTCCCTTGAGTTCACGTGGTAGTGTTCTTTCTATGTTTATATTTCCTTTCTATTGGAACTTCCATGTGACTGGTTAGTGTTCGCAGTTTATATGGGTTGGTTTCTGCATTCGAGGATTTTCCTTAACATTTCAACTGTTCTCATCATTGCCGTCCATTTTATGGTCCCAGTTTTCTCTTTAGTACATATTTCTCCCAGTCTTTTCTCCAGGTTTTTCGGGTCTGTTTTTTGTGCTCTTACGATTATTGGTATTATATCGACATTCTTCATTCTCCATATTCATTTATTTCAGTTCTCTAGCAAATTCCGTGTATTTGTTTCGTTTTTCTGTCTTCTTTATCTTCACCCTGTGAGCTGCTGGGACGGCAAAATCTACGATTTGGCAGGATGTCTCCTTCTTGTGTACTATTATGACATCCCGTCTCCTTGCTTGTATGAGTTTATCTGTTTTCATCATCATCATCATCATCATCATCATCATCATCATCATCATCATCATCATCATCATCATCATCATCAGCAGCAGCAGCAGCAGCAGCAGCAGCAGCAGCAGCATCAGCAACACCTCTACCACCACCACCACCACCACCACCACTACCACCACCACCACCACCAATAACAAGAAGTGCAACAGCAGAAGCAGCAACAACAACAGCAACAACAATATCAACAATATGCAGTCTACATTATTCTTTTATTTTTTATTTATTCTTCCATAAATTTATTTTCAGGGTTTTGGCGTATAATCGAGCGAAGCCCGTGAGCACTAATTATAATTTTACCAGTAGCATTTTACTTTCGATTTTTCATTATCCGTCATTTCTCTTTTGTTTTTCTTTGTCTTTTCTAAATGTTCCATACATTATTATCATAAGGGAATCTTACAACTACAATTACAATTTATAGGAGAAAAAACTTCTAAAATTGTGGCTAATCGAAACATAAATAATATTTTCCGCACGTGCGGATAGGATTTTTGATAAGAATTAAATTTTCTTCGTACGTTTTCAGCGTCGAAAATTACCTGTTTGTATTCGATTTGAAACTTTAATATTAGAAGATAAATATCAATTTACTTAAGAAATTACATTTTTAATTTAAATTTTTTCCGTCAGGAATTTACACAAATATCGCGGGGTCTGCGTCCGCGCTGGACATCCATAAACAGCAAATGAAACATTTTATTTTAGTTATAACTTGAATATTCATACTTATGTATTATTTCGTTTTATGGTCAGTTTTGTCGAAACAAAATTTTACGATTGTTTTTATTGAAATTTATTTTTATGGTAGGTTTAATCGAAAATCATTTTTATGGTCGGTTTTATCGAAAATCATTTTTATGGTCGGTTTTATTGAAAATCATTTTTATGGTCGGTTTTATCGAAAATTCCCTAAAATCAAACACATGGATTGCATAATAATCAACATTATAAGATTCCTCGTAAAATCTTACTTCACAAAAATTGTTTATTTTTATTGTCGGGTTTCTTTATGAATAAAATAAAATAGAACTTTGTCTTTGCTATTTGTGGAAAATGTCGACCCCAATACAAAATCAATACTACCGTTGGATTCTTTGTAAAATTTTACTCCAGAAAAGTTGTGTTTGATTTTTTGTTTCATTTTACTTCAGTCGAAGTTCTCAGTAGGGCTAACACTTGATCTCTAACGTTGAGTTAGTAAAGAAGTTAGGAACATTAATTTTCCTCTCCCCAATTGACCACTTAAATATTTTATTGTATATCTTTCTTGTGGTCTCTAGGTCTTACTCCAAGACAAGAATAATTCTAGGCTGGTGGAGTATCCAGCTAAGTACTGTTACATGAGGTAACATTACTTGGAAAAGGTGCACCATTCCTCGTATGAGCCAGTGTATAGCCGTGTCAAGGAATCTTTTTTTAGGCTCAGAATACTATGTTATTTTGAATATTTAGTCAGGGTTTACTTGTAGGGTGAAGTATCCTCATGCCAGGTTGTCCTGACAAACCCTTGTACAGAGAGACCAAAAACACTCGAGGATTGTGTCTAGTAAGTAATTCAACCCTTCTTTGTATGGCGCTTTGTATTCAATTACATCCACAGATAGAGGGGCAAATGAAGAGAAAGAAAGAAATAAAGAAAAGGAAAGAGAGTGAGAGAGAGAAAGAGAGAGGAATAGAAATATAGAAAAGGTTCTTTTAATTTCAACTTATTCTTTTTTAAATAAACAAAATAATCAAAATTGAAAAAAAGAATCGATCGGTGTCTTCTTTTAATCTAATATATAAAGTAAAGAAGGTCTGTTTCTCGGATCTTTCTTCCTACAAAATCAATATGTGATTCTGATTCGCCATTTTTTTACCGAATATTGCCCCAAGTAATAAAGATAAAAAAATGGACTAATTTTTTTTCAATAATGACCTAGATAGCAGCAGACGTGTTGCTGAAAAATATGGAAACGAAGTTTTGAGGTAATTTTTGTTTATTTTCTCTCCTATCTTCCGTTGCCTTAGCAAGAAAGATTTTGTATTTTTACTTTTAAAATTTATACCAGAGTTTGCTAACTGACCTATTCCTGATTGAAACAATCTTAACCGAGCTCAATCAGTGACCCGACGGGTCACGTCTTTTTGTAATATATATATATATATATATATATATATATATATATATATATATATATATATATATATATATAGAGAGAGAGAGAGAGAGAGAGAGAGAGATTAAAGATGAGAATAAAAAATTGTAAAGATACAATATTTATAAGAACATCAAAAGTTTTTTTGATGTTCTAATAAATATTGTATCTTTACAATTTTTTATTCTCATCTTTCATCTCTAGAATTGATTGCTCTATTCAATATATTGAGCTTTATATTATCACGATAGATTATTATTAAACGATAATTCAATTATCGTTAATTTAATTCAACATTTAAATATATATATATATATATATATATATATATATATATATATATATGAGTTTGTAGATATTTGATCATCAGCAGTAAATACAACAGAATGAAAACAAACAAATAGGTAAACAAACACATAACAAACAAAAAAAAACAGCAAACAAACAAAACAACTCTAAAACCAAAAGACTGCGAATATAAAACTCTTAAAAATAGAGACCCACCACCTAAATAAATTACCAGTCTATACATAACGGAAATAACCACGAGGTCTGAAGAACGTGGGTCAAGCAACGGCTAGTCACCATGCGCTGTTGAGCAAATGTCTACAAACATGGATACACATAAGCTCTATCATAGATATTGAACACTCTCACATATCTGTGATAAATATAGACATTAATACAACTTTATCTATCTATCTATCTATCTATCTATCTATCTATCTATCTATCTATCTATCTATCTATCTATCTATCTATCTATCTACTAATTCTCTCTCTTTCTCTCTCTCTCTCTATATATATAGAGAGAGAGGGAGAGAAACAAAGAGAGAGATCAGTTTGTTATTTCTCCTCTCTTGCTTTCTCTCCCTGTCTCTCTCTTTCTACACACACACACACACACACACACACACACACACACACACACACACACACACACACACACACACACACACATATATATATATATATATATATATATATATATACAGGGTGGTGCAAAAGTCGCGCATTGGTTTGTTTAGATGATAGAAACTACAACATTTCAAGTAATTTACTAGGCTTTTCTGATAAATAATACATTTACTTAGTAGTTTTGTTTCAATAGGTTTTAAAAATAATATCCTTTAAATGGGCACCATTTTCGGCCTCACAAAGACGGGCTCTAGTTAGGGCATTTTCCATTACAGTCCTTAGAATAACTGGCTCTAGTTCTTGGATTTCATGTCTGATATTGTTTTTAAGCTGCTTGAATCGTTGTAGGCTTGTTCACATATACCCTTTCCTTAAGATAACCCCAAAGGAAAAAGTCAGGGGCTGTTAAATCCGGTGAACGTGAAGGCCAGTTAAAATCAGAAAATCTGCTAATTACGCGCTCGTCAAACAATCCCCTTAAGAGCGCCATACTTTGTCGGGCAGTATGGGCAGTAGCCCCAAATTGTTGGAACCACATTTCTGGGTTGTCCTGAACAGCTGCCCTTAAAAAATGTTGAATCATTTGTTGATATCGCTGTGCTGTTATCATCAACGCGACACCTTCTTCGTCGTCAAAGAAATATGGACCGATCACTCTTTCCGAGGTAACACCGCACCATACGGTACATTTTAGTGGATGTAATTCACGCTGATGAACGGTTCTTGGATTTTCAATGGCCCATATTCTGCAGTTTTGCTTATTTACGAACCCGTTCAGATGAAAATGGGCTTCGTCGCTCATTATCAGCTTATTGATGAACTCATTTTGTTCTCTGGCTAATTGCTGAATGAGAACAGCATAAGCTACGCGTGATTGCAAATCTGTGGGTTGTAATGCCTGTACCAATTGAATTTTGTATGGAAACAGATGCAATTCACGCAAAATTCTTTGAAGTGACCTTCTGGACATACCAATCTGAGTGGCTCGGAGTATATATACTTAACCGGAATCTGTGGTTAATCAGGGAATTGTTCAATTATCAACAGGAAAAACATCTCGATTCAGAGATATGGGGGAAAAGTCAGAAGAAAGTTCGCACACACACACACACACACACACACACATATATATATATATATATATATATATATATATATATATATATATATATATATATATATATAAAAAGTTAAGGGCGACTACTAATGCAACTTTCTGCATCTTACTCATTTAGGAAGTGAAACAATCGAAATAGTTGTAAGCAAAAAAACAACAACGTTGCAATCGCCAATAAAAACAATTACATAAACGCGCGCACACACACACACACACACACACACACACACACACACACACACACACAAACACATATATATATATATATATATATATATATATATATATATATTAATATTTTATTTGTAGTACAAAGCTTTATAATGGCATGAAAGAGACAATATTTATTAATCATGGGATATGGGAGTTTAAAAGAATTAAAAAGATGAAAGGGCAGCTGACCGGTTTCGTACCTCGCTCAACAGAGTCAAATATCGAGGTATCGTGTAAAAAATATAATAAAGATGCTATGAGAATTATAGTGAGGGAAAGGGGTAAAAATTTTTTAAATCAAATAGAAACAACATTAAGCCCGAGTAGATTTTCTCTTTGCTTGCAAAGAGAAGGTCTCAAGGACTTAATATAGATTGTTTCTAGAATCTTGAGATGATAGGGAGAGTGCGACTTACTAAGAATGGTGAATAACTGAAATTAGAGGCATAGGTGCGGTTATTTATGAGATGTTCGGCTACCGACGAACCATAAGTATTATGTAAAACGCCCGTATATATATATATATATATATATATATATATATATATATATATATATATATATATATATATATATATATATATATATATATAGGTCCGGCGGGACAGTTATAAAAGTGGGGGGCGGCTCTCCTAAAAAGTAGGGGGGGCCGGCCCACATTGCGCCCAGAATGCCAAATATGGGAATAAATTCAATATCTTTACTAAAAATGACTGTCCGATAGTGGGTGAGAGCTCGTTAGAAGCGGAATGGGATTCTCTTGGTGATAGAAAAAGAAAAATTCAAAATATTTCAATTTTTTCGCGTATAGGCTCAAATTACCTTATTTGGGCAAATTGGGGAAAATCACTGTTTGGGGCATATTTTGGTTTAAAATGATCGTCTAGTAGTGGTTGATGGCTCGTTGGAAGCGGAATGGAATACTCTTAGTGATACATAAAGAAACATTAAAAAAATTCAATTTTTTGCGTCTGGGTCCAAACTACCATATTAGAGCATTTTGGACGAAAAGTACCTTTTTTGACATAATTTACCCATGAAATGATCTTCTGATAGTGATTGAGGTCTTGTTGGAAGCATATTAGCAAGTCGCTTCTGGTGAAAAAAGAACAAACAGAAATTTCAATTTTGGGGGGCCTGGGCGCAAATTACCATATTTGGTCATTTTGGGCCAAATACACCTTTTTTGGACTTAATCTAGACATAAAATGATTTTCTAACACTGCTTGATGGCTCATTTGAAACATATCAGCAAGTCGCTTCTAGTAAAAATGACAAAATTCAAGAATCAATTGGTTTATCAAATATAGAGAATACATAAAGTTAAAAGTATTAACTGACAAGGTGCATATAAAAGTACAAAAGTAAAAAGTGTAAAAGTTTAAATGTATTAAGTATAAAAGTATAAATGTATGTATTGGAATTGGAATTGGAATAGCTCGTTGGAAGCGTATTAACAAGGCAGACTTGTATTGTTTCTCTGTTCTTCACTTCAAATTGCGTTCATTGGACTTTGCTCAAAATATACTGTATCGGTTGTTCTGTGGGCAGAAGGACTGGAGGGAGGATGGAATGAATAACTTTGGATATTATGCGGATCCTTAACAATGCGAAAAAAGAATGTATCGATGCAATCCGAAAAATAACCGGTATGTTAATGGATGCATACTGTGCGAGTGGAGGAAATACAAATAATGGTCCGCTTTGCAACAGATTTTTCAGCCCTAAAAATCGCTTTAAGTATATTCTCTCATCCATAACAGCGTGGATCGCGAAAATTTTGAAACGTTCATGAGTAACACCAACATCATCCTGCTATCACCCAGTCTGTCACAAACAAATGTGTGCATGTGGAAGCATTGAACACCTTGGGCATCGAGATAATGCTTCATCTCAGAATTGCCTTCGTCGATGAGAAGGCTAAACCATGGATTATGAGAATCCCGAGCTACCATCAAATGTGTGCCCATAGTTCAAGTGGAATAACGGTAACTCGATAGCAAAATGGAGTGAGAGTCCAGTAGAGCATTGGAACAAGTACGTTCGGTCTTTCCTAAGTGGTCCAGCTGCATTGTCTCCGCAACTGTCCATCAAGGACAATATTCATGATATACTTCGACGAATGTTAATAATGTCTCGCCCTGAAATCGCTTCACGACGCCCCCGACCTTACTGTAATATTTGTGATCAAATTGGACACACAGCAAGGTCAATCAGACATACCAAGTCGACTGCTTCAACTATGAAACAAGCTCAAATAGATTAATTGTATTATTGACAAGTTATCTTTTGTTTGTTCGTTCATTGAACATTTTCTGCAAAATTTTACTTAAATACCAGAAAATTTTAATTTTCCTTGAATAATAAAGAATTTTCGAGAAACTACCGTGTTTGACTCCTTAATACCTTTTGATTGGTCTCTTTTTAATGATAATGTGTATAAAATCTATTTTGTAGTACACCAGGTCCCCACAGTGAGAAATTATGAGAACGTTTTCAAAAATTATGATTTTTCTGAAAAATTTTGGGAAAATTGACGGGAATTATGTGTTCACCCCTACCCGACTTCAAGTTATCTTTTTAATTGAATGCAATCAAAGGCTCTTTCTTTCTACATATTCAGAAAAGGGATTAAAAAAATGCTTTCAGATAGATGGAAACAGAATTTTTCCATCTTGTTTCTGTTGATGACTGTAAAGTGGTGGGGGCAAGTAAAAAAGTGAGGGGGCTTCAGCCCCCCCTGCCCCCGGTGCCGCCGTCTATATATATATATATATATATATATATATATATATATATATATATATATATATATATATATATATATATATATATATATATACTCAAGTACTGGTGTTTAGACGAGAATAATTCTCTTCTAACGGGGTTTAAAACATCTTCATTGATGTCCAATGAGCGCGCAGGCCTAGGCTTATATTTCAAGCTCAAATCGCCGGAACGAAACTTCTTACCTGCCAATTTCTTACCTGTTGACATGTTATGGCATCTTGGCCATATATGCTGCATATTATCCTCCCTGTCTTTGCAGCACCATTTTCTTGTTTAAACTCCCATATCGCATGTCGAATATACAGCTTCAGTCCTTCCATATCAAGGGTTATACATTTATACTTTTACTGCAATACAAGTGAGAAAACAGATTTGAAAAATAGAAAGAGGTCTTTTATAAAAGTTAGAATGTGTAAACCAAAATTTGAAGTGTTTTAAAATGACCCCAAAACGCTTCTAAATTGTATCAATACAATCGGAAATTATTTATGAATCGACCTAATATCGCATCGATTCAAAGCCGAGGAGGTCAGCTAATGGCATATTTAATGCCTGAATCTTTTCTATTGCTTTTTATAAATAGTTGCTGGAGTTGAGTGATATTCTCGGAGAAGGTCATCGATCGTTTTTTGCAATTTGCATCGCCTTGTTTCTGGGTTTCATTTTCTTGTGGCTGGTACGGATACGATTGTTTCATCCTAATGCCTCTCTTTGTAGACCAGTTCAGAATTTCTTACACGTTAAATAGGGTCAGTCATCGTATTTATGATATTCCGGATAGCCGAGGTTTGTGTATGTTTCCTTTAGAGCGGAAATGACGCGTTGATTCCCGGCAGATGACTTACATTGCATCGTGCTACCAGCGTTGGTCTGGAAGTGGACCAAATAGCTCGATCGATACATTCTCTCAGAGATTCCCGGAAATTGATGTAGATACTGTTCGTGTGAGGAATTCTTGACAGGTTTCGATCGGTCGTTTTACGGCATTGGCCATGTCGGCAAACCAAAAACCAACTCTTAAACGACGCTTAACATCATCTTGATCTGAATGCCACATGTAATAACTTCGTCACGTAAACTGTCATGGAAAAGCATTTAGTTGCTCTTGTAAATATACTATAAGTGTCTATTGATTATTTTGTGAATATTATGTTGTACTCCGGTAGAGAAATAGCGTTGGTTTATGCCTGACAATAAACAAATTATATATATATATATATATATATATATATATATATATAATATTTGGTATTGTTTATTATCTATGTACGTGTACTTTCGATGTAATAAAATTTGCATCAATTTTATATAATTTTATGTAATTTTATGCAATTTTTTATCTTCATCTTTCCTATTTTAAATTGATTGTTCTACTCAACGTATTGAGCTTTACTTTATCACGATAGATCACTTTAATGATATTGCACTTATCGTTAATTCTATTATATATATACATATATATATATATATATATATATATATATATATATATATATATATATATATATATATATATATATATATATATATATACGGGATTAAAATAAATTTAATTCTATATTCGTTTAAAATATATATAGGTTAATTTATCCTGATTGTACCTTTCATATAAGTCATTAAATAAAAACTCACTTAATTTTATTTAATTAAATAGGAAACATATGTTTTTTGTTTACTTATGCCTAAAGATATTTATGTATATACTTGTTGGAAATAATTTTAAATAGTTTATAGGTATTTTAAATGCATTCTTATTAGTTGTTAGGGGAGATAACTCCATTGGTTTTATAATGCAATTGTCACCCTTAAATTTGATGATATATCTCATTGATGTTTTACGTAGGATGGTTGAAGCAACACATCTCCGATAAAGCTTTGATATTCTTTGCGATTAATTTTAAATAGTTATTTCCTTCATTCGCCCTTTTTATGAATTAAATTAACGGTAGTTATTTATTTATTATTTTTATTATTTTGAACTCATTTTTAAATTTTAATTCATCATATTAATCAATAGTGATTATCTATTTATTTATCTATTTATTTATTAAGTAACACTTAATCCTAAATATATTTAGATATCATATTAATAGTATGTGCCTCCTGATTATGTTAATATATTTTCCCTTATACTATGATAAAGATGCTTTTATACGTAGTGATGGCTATTAACAAACTTTCTTAATTTTAAAATTCTTAACATTTATATTCAGCACTTTAAAAGTCCTTGCGTTTTCGTATCTTTATACTTTAAAATAACTTATTTTTAACTTAACCATAATTGTATATCTAATCTATATTTTATTTTTATACTAGCGGAACCCGTCGCCCGGCGTTGCACGGGAGACAGTACTACCTATTGCATGACGTCGAATAAAAAAAGCAACGGCCTATTGTTTTTACTTCTCCGTCTACCGTGTTGGCGAATGTTTTAAATTTAAAGAAAAAGAAAAAATTGGTAGAGTAGAATGGGATCGAACGCTAAAACTGACGATCATAAAACCTACCTTCTTAACGATTGCGCCACTGTTTCGGGTTACAAATACATGTGTAAATAGGCCAATTAACCTAAGCTTGATTATTGGCATGCGTGTTAAATTAATACCAGGCAAATAATAAATAAGAACCGGTGTTTTGTGAAAATTAAACTGTGTGTATTAGTTCCCGGTGTCGATGAGTAGAGTGACAGTACATAATTGTTTGGGAGAAAAGTTTTTGCTACCACCTATATGGAGTTGATTTTTTGGAGAGACGTGGATGGTGGGCCAAATGTAATATTTAGTGTTAGGTAGAAGAAAATAATAACAAATTTACTAAAACACGCTCGAGCGAATAAGTGTAATGTAGTGGTGAGTTTAGTAGCCTGTGATGCATGTGGTTATTTTCCTATACTCCGAGAAGGTACAGGGGAAAAATCGTCTCTAGTTTATATATTAGATGATATATCTCATTGATGTTTTACGTAGGATGGTTGAGGCAACACATCTCCGATAAAGCTTTGATATTCTTTGAGATAAATGTTATAGTTATTTCCTTCATTCGCCCTTTTTATGAATTAAATACATCTTATAACGGTAGTTATTTATTTATTATTTTTATTATTTTGAACTCATTTTTAAATTTTAATTCATCATATTAATCAATAGTGATTATCTATTTATTTATCTATTTATTTATAAAGTAACATTTAATCTTAAATATATTTAGATATCATATTAATAGTGTCTGCCTCCTAATTATGTTAATATATTTTCCCTTATACTACGATAAAGATGCTTTTATACGTAGTAATGGATATTATTAAACTTTCTTAATTTTTTAAATTCTTAACATTTATATTCAGCACTTTAAAAGTCATTGCGTTTTCGTATTTTTATACTTTAAAATAATTTATTTTTAACTTAACCATAATTGTATATCTAATCTATATTTTATTCATATATTTATAATACATTTTTCGTAAATGGAGGACACAAACGTTAGTTTCAATTAGCTAATAATAAATTAACGTGGATCAAAATAATATTATAATTTTTTGATAAATGCTAATGTATCATTTTTTTAACGAAAAAAATAATTTAAACTGAAAGCAATCGTCATAGAACTATCTCAAAATATATTCGGAATGGGCTGGGTGGAGTCATTTGATTTATGGAACCTGCCAATAAATACGTTTTGCAATAGTGTACAACCAGGCCTCATCAGTGCAGAAGATTTTAAAAGGAAACTTAAATTAAAATTTCCCGATATTCTTTCTGAAGGCTTAAGAATATGCTCAAAGACAAAAGGAACATCCGAATTCAAAAATAATGCACAGCCGATTTTAAAAACTAAAAAGCTGTTGAAGCTCTAGAAATAATTGGAAAAGAACAAAAGACAACTTAGAAAAAAATTATAGTTTCAAGTAAAACAGATTATAGTGTTTGAACTAGTCCCACAGTTTAGGTAAAAAAATAACAACATTTTGGTTTGTGTCGATTACTAAACTGGACTAAACGATTGTTTAAAAACATACAACTACCCATTATCTAGTCTGAAGAGGAATAGTTCAGTAAATAATGGACGCCATTTTGAGTGACATGGATTTTGCAGTAACATGTCTTGATGGTATTTTGATAATAGGCGTACATCGAGAACAATACACGGAAAATGTGAAAATAGTCCCTTTAAAACATCAAGAATATGACTATAAGCTAATCATTGAGAAATGCGAATTTTGTTAATAATTAAATACTTGTAACATAATTGATGAAAGGGGCCGAACGCTAGACCCAGCTGGATCTACAGCAATAAAATATGTTTCAACCAACAAGTGTGCCATAATTGCAAGTTTTTTGTGGACCTGCAAATTATTATTTCTAAAATGCACGCAATTAAAAGCTTCACTAAATACATTACATGGGTAAGATTCAAAATGGATCCAGCAGAACTTTTAAAAGATTTAACATCTGACTTATCTCTCATGAATTATCATCCTAATAAAGAGATATATATTGCAACTGATGCTAGCAACTTGGGATTAGGGTCCATTTTACTACATAAAGAAGATAACGGGTAGCTGAAAGCAGTAGGCTACGGACCAAGAATGTTATATAGTCTTCCACAGACAGCTGTTTCGCAGTATCAAAGCTCTTCAGTTTGGCTAGACATAGCAAGTGTTTCCACACTGTGATTCGAAACGTAAACGCCAGGTAACTTCCAACATTTCATTAGTTTCTTTATGTGTGTGCGTGTACATAGGTTCATTAGTTCTTTACTTCTTTTTTTACTTTAACGTGATAACCTCAAATGTTTATTATAGATATGCGTGTATGTGAAATACTTTTTCTCTTCGCTTTTTTCTTTCTTCTTCATTGCTGACTGACGCTGTCCCACTCTCTTGTTTCTTCATCGCCCCTTCTTCATTTGCTGTCGCTGCAGTCGTCGCCTTGACTCTTACTGTCTTTCTTCTTCTGCATAGCCGTGATGCGTCTAGTGGTTTCTTCTTCAGTGTGGCTAGCTGAAATAAACTTTTCCTCGCACAGAAAGAAGTCTCGTAAATTTCGCTGAGAGATTTGACAGGTTTTATTTTTGGAGAGAAATACTTTACATGAGAGAGAGACTCAATTTCTCTGAACTAATTGGTTAACTATCTTACTAAATGGAGGGACGTACCGACAGACTTTTTTGGAGTGGAGGACTTTCGTCTCAGGGCGATTTTGACGTTTTAAATGTATTACAGTATATTATGGCACGTCTGCCGGGCTTCGCTTCCACACAGAACTGATCCCAATACCGTTGTTTCCTCCCAGTGTTAAAACTTGACGTAACTCGTCATGTTGACTCGTCTTCTTTTTTTGTCTAACATATTTTACCTCATATTTTGTGTTTTATACTTACATGTCATCCTATCTGATTATTCTTTCGTGGGAACGATTCTGTTTTTCCCGATTTTGTGTCACCGCGACCCATATTTAATTCGACCCTTGTGAAAATTAAAACTAGCTGATTTACTCGCTATCTAACATCGGACTCTCCATAATGTAGCATTAATTAGGATAATCTGTATCTATAAAAGTCTGATTTCCAAATTTAATTGTAGCAATTTTTATAAGATGGGGACAATGTCAGGACAGATGTAGAGTATTCCTGTTAATTAGGATCATCCTTAATTACAAAAGTCTGATTTTCATAATAATTGTAGAGATTATTTTCAGACTGGGCCAATTTCCTGAGAGATGTAGAGTGCTTCTGTTAATTAAGATCATGCGTATCTATAAAAGTCTGATTAAAAAAAAAATAATGTCTAGCAAAGATTTTCATTAGACTAGGCTAGCATTCCGGTGAAATGAAAGAAGTCTCGGTTATTTGGTTCATCCGTTATTATTAAAGACTGATTTCGTTAAGTAAATGCTTGTAGGGAATGAATGTTAGAAGCGTCGGAGGAATCAAATCTTGTTTTCTTTGCATATTTCTGTGGTACACCCAAACACCCACCCACCAACCTACTGCAATTTACCTCACCTCTTCTTTCCATCTGAACCGTTAACTTTGGTTGTAAGGTGACTCACTTACCTGGGGCAATTGGGCCTGGCATCTGGCTACAACCCCAACAGGGAATTCCATTAAACTGACCATTATTATCTTGAATCGTTTTAGCTTGAATCGTTTTAGCTTTAAGATGCGTCCATTAAATTTGCACGTTTAGCGATGAAAATGCTATTTAAAACTTAAGCTTGACAGACCGACTAAAATGCTATTTAAAACTTAAACATGACAGACAAACTATAATGCTATTTAAAACTTAAGCGTGACAAACCAACTAAATGCCATTTAAAACTTCAACGTAACAGCCCAACTAAAATTCTATTTCAAATTTAAGCGTGACAGACCAAGGAACATTTTATTTCGATTCTAAACGTGACCGATCGACAAACTTCACCGATTAAAACTTAAAGATCGATGATAATGCAATTTAAAACTTAAGCTTGATAGACCAACGCAAATGCTGTTGACCTCTGCCACAACGATAGAAGGCTTTGAAGTCCTCTCAGTGCCCAACCCCCACGCTATTTATCTAAACTGTTGCTCACTGACCTCGCTCAGTGCATCTCTCTCTCTCTCTCCCTCTCTCTCTCTCTCTCTCTCTCTCTCTCGGTAAGTATAGTCTAACACGTGACCCCTTTCCACCAACAGTTATTCTTAGAAAATGGATATCAAAGAAACATAAAACTCCCGCAGATTTTACCTTCTCTGAATGTAGTATAATTTTAAACAAATTTAAAATAACTCAAACTCTTGCCGATTCTGAAATTTGGCAACAAATTTCGATCCTTTTGAGATCTTTTCTAAGCCCATAACTTCAGAGTGTTTTGTATTTCAACACAGTTTTTACGGGTTTGCAACATTTGGGGCTTCACCCTCTTACAACATTTCAACATTTTCTGAGGGTTCCTGACTTATTTCTTCCCTTACTGAAGTTATTTAACCTCCGATTTTAATAAGATTAAAACCATTTTTAACGAGAAAATTATGCTGCTTCTCCGAACAATTCTCATCTCAGAAGGCCGGGTAATACAGCGGCCGAAACGTTGTTGTATACAAAAATCCGAATTATTAGAATGCGTGAATAATGGGCATCAGTAGAATCCCTCACCTCAAGAATATCGCCCAAACATTTTGAAATGTTTAAAACTATTTTAGCTTTAAAATCTTAAGAGCACTGTTGATGCAGCATAGATTGTTTTCCATATTCAGAATATTGGACAAATGGACAAGGAAGCGGGGGTTAGGGTTATGGTTAGGGTTAGATTGGACACGTGGACAAGGAAGCGGGGTTAGGGTAATGGTTAGGGTTAGATTGGACACGTGGACAGGGAAGCTGGAGGTCATCGGTTGGGGATCAGGGTCTATCTTCTACTTTACGAGCAGACCATCCTAAAGGTAAGTGTGGTCTGAGATTTATTCGACCTCATCATAAAAGGATTAGGATAGTTATCCCCCCCCCACCAATTTATTCGAACAGTGGGTAAGCAGCTTTTTATTCGTAATTGCCGATGATAATACCTTAATCCAAATCCGAGATAAAGATTATTGTTAGCGTTATTACCAGGGTGAGTCAAAAGTTTTGCAATATTTGCATACGTACCAGTTTGCGGCGCGTATATCACGTGACCGATGTAGTTCATGTCGTGGAATGTACCCGCTGTACTTAATAGTATTATATGTTGAAAGTATCATTCTAGTCTGCACTTGTGACAGAGTTATCTACCTTTAATTTCTTCTTTTTTGTATAGGGGTCAGTTATCTGCCCCTAGTTTCTTTTGTTATTGTTTTGTTTAATATACAAATATACGTGTGCTGTTACATATTTGTCTCATTCAGTTCAATTATCTTACCTGAAATTCGAAGATTAATGTATGGCGTCTTGGTTCCCGGTTTTGAATCAGGTATCTTAGACGACGTTTGCGTCTTTAGGGATTGCCAAGCACCACGCTAACAATTAATATATGTGTAGCTAAATTATTTTGAATGGATCACCATTTAGCAAGTGATAAATTTTAACAATGGAATTCTGTTAATAAAAAATAAAAAATGTAAGTTAAAGAATAAAACATTTATATATAAAACAATTCTACAAAGATGTAAAATATAAAAGATCAAAGTTTGTTGAAGGTTAAAAAGTTCTCGAATAGGAAAAAGAAAGACACGAGCGTTGTGCGTGCGTTTTCTTACCTACTTGGGTTAAGCTGCTATTGGCGAGACAGCAGCCGTGCTTAAAGTGGATTTTCGTCTTCACACTTCAAGTCGTGTTTCTTCGATAGACGGTAATCGTTGATGAGAGTCGAGGCGCGTCGTCTGTGTCGCTAAAAAGAAACTTGTTGAGCAGTTCAGCTGTTTATATATGTGTTTCATTTCGCACCTACTTGTTACATTCAGATTAAAAACACGCGTGAACCCTATTCACCGAGTTCGCACTCTGCGCCAAAATCTGTATTTACTTATTTTATTAGCAAATGACCTCGGTGATTCCCTCTTCAAGAAGAAAGAAAGCCGAACGAACCTAGAAAGAAAATGGGTAACTAATACAAGCTAGCACTTTCCGTCAATGCCCGTTCGTCTTATCGATTTCTGATCTGCCATAAATATACGCATTTACCCGATATCACATGTCGTTAGTTAATGTGGAATTAGTTTTTATGAATTTCCAACAAAGGTTATGGGCCCAGACAACGTTCGATGATAATAAGAATTTTGGGTTCACAGAAAAAGTTTTGTATCGTTTTTATACCGTGTAAGATTGAAATATATAGCACACGACGATGAAAACAAAACGTGTTAATCTTGTACCGCTGAATGCAATAAGACTAAAGTCGTTCCTGACTCCAGGACAAATGCCTTACTATTGATAGTGACGCAACATAATCGTGACGGAAAGAAGATTTGGCTGTGAAGATTCTAACAAACCTGAGGTGATGTGGAAGAATGCATAGTAATGTCAAAAGAAAATATGGGCACAAAATAAGGATTGAGGTTGAGATTTAGATTTAGATTGAGATTGAGATTTAGATTTAGATTTAGATTGAGGTTGAGATTGTATTCTATTAAATTGAAAAGTCGGTGACTCTCATCCCAAACATATCAAGATGATTACGAAAATATATATATATATATTTTAAAAAACAGAAACCACCACTTTATCAAGGCCGAGGCCACCCGTGGTCAAGTGTTAATGTGATTTCTATTTATCCCCCCTCCAGGAGATTAGACACTAGTGTCATGTCGGTTTGATGGAAGCGTTTTCAGTGGAATGACTTGGATTTGAACCTGGCATACCCAGGTTCTCAGTCCGCGTCGAGACCAACTAAGCAACTGTGCTATCCCCAACAAACCTGAGGTGATGTGGAAGAATGCATAGTAATGTCAAAAGAAAATGTGGGCACAAAATAAGGATTGAGGTTGAGATTGAGATTTAGATTGAGGTTGAGATTGAGATTGAGATTGAGATTGAGATTTAGATTGAGATTGAGATTTAGATTGAGGTTGAGATTGTATTCTATTAAATTGAAAAGTCGGTGACTCTCTTCCCAAACATATCAAGAGGATTACGAAAATATTTAGAGGATTTATCAGTCAGCGATGATTCGATTGATGAGGAGGATATAGTTGTACATCTTCTGGCTAGCCTCTTACATTCGTATTAAATATTAGTGACAGCAATCGAAGCAAGTCAGGGTGTTCCTAATTGAGTAAGTGTGACTGACGACAGTTGTACGAAGAAAGCAACGTTAGAGCAAAGGAGACTAGTGGTGCTGAATCGAAGATCATAACGGCAAAACATCACATGAACAAAATGCAACCCAAGTGTCACCAACATGGAAAAATGGATACATTAAAGGTATTTTGGTAAAAGTATGAAAGAGAGTTTTAAAAGAAAAGACTGAGAAATAAATGTTACTTCACAAAAAAATCAGTGGTTCTGAAAACGACAACGTTGTTGGACTGTTTGCACATCAGACGTTATTGACTAATAATGATACGCGCAAAAAGATTGTAGAGTCGAGAGCAAATACTGAAAAGCGTACAAAGACTAAATATGGAAATTGGAATGTAATATTGAAACTGAAAGGCGTACAAAGAAGGGTGACAAAACTAATAAGTAAAGTAAAGGAGTGCAGTTACAGGAAGAGATTGGACCAATTGGGATTGACCACTTTGCTGCAGAGAAGAATGAGAGGTAATATGATTGAGACTTTCAAGATAATTAATGGCATTTCTAACTATGGTGGGCATTTTTTTTAGTACTTCTCCTAGATCTGAAAGGTTATTGTCAAAACTAGATCTGTTAACCAGTTATGTTATTTTGCTCACAGAGTGATATGTTTTTGGAATAAGTTGCCAGATCGGATTAAGAACAGCAATAGCTTGGATCAGTTTAAGATGAGGTTAGATGAATTCAGAGAAAGTGGTAGGGGGGAGAAATTGAGGGGGCCACTTTTGGGAGTTATCAAATGAAATATTTAACAGAATTTGATCTGGATATCGATATTGTACTAAGAGTTTAATTTTCTTTTAACAGTTGAACTGAGAAGATAGTTAAAGAAGAGATGCCCAAAGAGGCATAACAAACAAACAAAAATAATGAAATAATGTGCAAAAATCTATTTCAGAAAATTGGATGTAGCAGAAGAAATAACTCTTGGTGATGCATACTGAGTGGCAGCACTATTAGATCCGAAACAGTCAATTGTTGTATGAGACACTCTATCTTCTGAAACTACCCTGAGTGTGTTTAGAACTACAAAATCTGGAAAGTCTTGCATATTCACTGAGTCATGTTGTTGACTTCTGTATGAAAAGCAGAAACTAGTAGCTTTATGTTTTAAAGATTGGAAACATATATTATTTGAACTTTATTGAAAACCAAGAAGCTATCCACGCAACTATATATTCAGGCAGTCATACAAAAGCGGAGAGTTAGCATCAATGTTTCTGGTCATCTTGGAGCAAGGAATTTGCAGAAACTAGCAAGATATCAGCTAGTAATTGGGCTTGACTATGATGCAAAACAGGACATCACATTTTATGATTCATGCGTGGATGCGAAACATCACCGTTTCTCGTTTTCAAAATCCGTCGGAAAGTGAACCACGCGACTACTTAGAATTGTGTATAGCGATGTTTTTGGAAAATTGGTGATGCAGTTCTTGGCTTGATCGAAGCTTGCGAGTAACTCTGGATGGTGTCTCCTCATCGTCTTTTCCTGATGATACCACTTTTTATTCTTGTGTTGATTCTCGTCTATCTACCTGGGATCAGTTGAAATATGCAGCTGATCTAGAAGTTGATCTGGGTTCGGTTGTGGATTAGAGGTACGAAATGGTTCAATCCTGCTCAGACTAAGATCGTGTGTTTTAATCGTAGGCGTGTCCCTTTTCTTCCTGAGATTATCATGGATGCCTCTGTTCTTGAGGAGAAATCGACTCTGAAACGTCTTGGGTTTTTTTTTCTCATCAAATCTTTCTTGGAGTTCATACTCTTTCTGCTTCTCGTAAAATCGGTTTCCTCTTTCATTCTAAACATTTTCTCAAACCTGAAGTTATTCTCTATCTCTACAAATCTACAATCAGACCACGTATGAAGTACTGTTGTCCCATTTGGGCTAGTAAAGCTCTGTCTCATTTGAGGGTTCTTGATAAGGTGCAGAAACATATCTGTAATTCGATTGGCCCTACCCTTTCTTCTCCTCTGCACCCTCATCTCTCTCACAAATGTGATGTGTTTAGTCTCAGTCTTTTTAATAAACACTATTATGTCATGTGTTCTTTAGAATTGTCTGATCTATTTCCTGCTTCCTTTGGTTCAGCTCATTTGACTTGTTGATCTAGTGGTCTCCATCGATTCGCTGTTTTGATACGTCATTGTAATACAGCTTCCTATTCCAGTAGTTTCTTTTCAAGAACTGCGGGGGGGGTGTAACTCACTTCCTGCTGACTGTTTTCCTCCTAGCTATAGCCTTTATATTTTTAAGACTACGGTTAATAGGTATCTCCTGTATTTGCGATAATCATCTTTGGTTCGTGTTATTTTTTACATCAAGTGGCTTCATGTCTTGTCTGGAGCGATTTCCATAAAAAACATGGTGGATAGGTCGAGTGGACAAAATGTAAAACACTACTTACTGACAATGACGGAGGGTTTCACTTCAAGAGAGTTTGAAGACTACTTCTTTTCACATTTTCCAATATAATGCTTATTCCCACGTACAAAAGGATGCAAGATGCGAATTGTATCCTAAGGCAGAGAAAAGCATCTTTCCCGGATATGTAATTGGAGACAAAGAGTTTTAATTTTGACCTAGCAAAGGACATATAAAGTTAAGTTGGACCATAACACATAAATCCCTTATGATTTGTTCAAAATCAAAATTGGACAAACAAATAAAACCAATTGCTAACATTTTGTACAATAATAGCTGCCCTATAAATTTGATAGGACAGTCATTCATAAGAAAATATCCATTTTTTCTAATTTTCCAATTTTTTCTGAAACAAAACAAAATACGGTGGCTAACTGCCTGACCTACTTTCGTTGATTCAGCACAGTAAGTAAGAAATTCGCCAAGTATCATTACCTCAAATTGTTATTTCGCTTTTAATGTGCATGTAGTGTTCTCTACAAAATCTCTTTTGGTGTACTCCTGAAAAAAATTCCACTTTCCTATCACCATAATAATAATGGTATTTATCATTTCAAATGTTGTTGCAATGCTGACTACATAGGTACGACGACCCAGCGATTGGATGTCAGAATTTAACAACATGTAAATTAGGAATGGAACTTTCTAATTAACGGACGTTTTAAAAAGCATATACAAGTTTTCATCGGGGAGCCTTTTATTAAAATATATGTGCAGTGAATTTCAGTATTTTCTTTGCTCCAAGATGACCAAAAAGATTGATGCTAACTCTCCGCTTTTGTATGACTGCCTGAATATATAGTTGTTTTTCAATAAAGTTCAAATAATAATATATGTTCCCAATCTTTAAAACAGAAAGTTACTATTTTCTGCTTTTCAACAACATGACTCACTGCTAATTCATTATTACAGACTATCTACGTTCGTTCTAGCAGACACAGAGAGACGTTGCTAGAACCGCTCTATTTTGTCGTTATTTGTAGGGAAGGAGCTCGACTGATCCCTAGTCTTTGGTTCCATCCTTGTACAACCACAACGAAAATAGTCTTTCCTTTCTACCGTAAAGAGGAATGAACAATACACCTGAATAAGGCGGGAAGGGTTAGGGTTAGGGTTGAAACGTTAATGAGGATAATCTTTTGAAGATAATTTTGTGAAAGTCATACCGAAATTTTAAATTCGAAAACAAAAGCAAAACTAAAATGAAAATTTATAATGGTAAAATTTTATCAAAAAAAACTTTTTTTTTACAAGAAAATGAAAATGTTAGCTTTTAAAAACTTTGTTTCAATTTTTTTCTGAAACTGATCACATTCATGTCTTTTTTGAATTGCAATAAAGATTATTTTATATTTTGATATGATTTACGCTTTACAAGAAAGTTTGAAATTTTATTATACCCAGGATTTGATTTAAAGGTTACAAATTTAATGGAAAATTGGGAATTTTTTGTTTGGATCGAGAGTGATTACTATATAATACCACATACATAGTTATTTTTTTCTCAAATCCATCGATTCAGCTCTGTAGATTATGGCGAAACCAGTCGGCTGTTTTTCTCTAGCTTTCCCTGTTAAATTAATCATAGAAAATATGTCTGTCCCTTCATAATTTCAATATATATATATATATATATATATATATATATATATATATATATATATATCCTTTGTCTTTTTCCATTTTAGTTTGTTAATATATTCTATCAGATTTTATCCGCATAGTCTATCTCAAACACACATATATACACACATACAAACACACACACATATATATATTGAGGATGAAATATTTGTCTATAAAATGTTTATTAAAAGAAATTCCTTCCCATTTCATATCGTTCGTATGCCGCATAAAAATAGTACCTGCCCTACGTATATTTTTTACGGGATCGTTATGTCCGAATTTCTGAGAATAGTTCGCGTTACTCTAAGATTAATAGATTTAATACCCCTATAAGAACTTATATATATATATATATATATATATATATATATATATATATATATATATATATATATATATATATATATATATATATAGAGAGAGAGAGAGAGAGAGATTAACAATACCCGTACTTGCTTCCTAATAAACTTTTTCTTGTTTTTTACCCCCTTTTTTAAAACCATTAGTAGTTAAATGTTGGGCCCCTGCATGTCTTGAATAAACAAAAACAAATTAGCGACAATTTACACAATCAACAAATCAAAATGCAGATTCACTCTCAGCGAGAAAACCTTTTTAGAACAATTCAGTTCGAATTCTGTAGAAATACCAAACAAAGCAAACACACACACTTATTTTTGAATTTACAGTGGGGAATTAGTTTCGCATATTCTTTTAACGTAACATGTTGCTGTTTTTTAATTAACTTACGAAGTATTCCAGACTAAATAAATATATTCATATTTCCAATACCCGTACTTCGTTTCACTTCTGTAGTTTAATGGTGGGGCCTGACAATCTTTAATTAAACGCCGGGAAACGGATCCCGCTAGTTATAAAATAAATCACATAAATGTACATGTATCCAATAATATCGAAGATATATATTCCATACAGTAAGGATGGAATGTATAAGCTCTTAAAAAATTAGGCATAATAATGGATCAATGATTGCCAATTCTGGAAATCTCGACTTCGAGATCTCGAGACTGAATATTGAATCTAGAGATTAAAAAAATAATCTCGAGACTGAATATTGAATCTAGAGATTAAAAAAATAATCTCGAGACTGAATATTGAATCTAGAGATTAAAAAATAATCTCGAGACTGAATATTGAATCTAGAGATTAAAAAAACAATCTCGAGATTGCAATCTCTACTCTTGATTTGTGGAATTATTTGGATTGTGTTAAAAAAAATGACCTGGGTCATTTTTTAACATGTTTATTAATTAGATTATTTTTTAACAAGATTCAATTATTCTAGGTATTTATTTCTAACGTGCAACATTTTCCTTTGTGTCACATTTGCAGTTCTTGGAAAAAATACTGCGAGAAATAAATCAAGTTCAAGGACCGGGCATTGGCTTGGATATCTGCGTTACTCACATGGGAGCAGTCAATATTTTCTTTAATCGAAGCAGAGACACGTTGGTGTCTGAATCGATTAATCTAAGTAAAACCTAGGAGAGTAGAAAGCGGACTTTAGGTTTATTTTCAGCAGCCTCGAAACTCTTGGTTCCCTTATTTTGTCATTTAGTCCTCACATTCCATGAGCGATGTTTCTAACATCTTATCTCCTTTCATCAAATTGACTTCATGCTGTGACTGAAGCGACTTCCCATAAAATAAACAAGTGCAAAGAAATGGGAATTCCAGTTGAAAAGCAGATTAAAAGAAAGAGAAAGCTACCTGGGGACACGTTTGATCAAACGTTTGATAAAGAAGTTTAAAGAGATCTATACGAATGTTATGATCGGATTGTTACTGAACTGGAAGCAAGATTTGACTCCATGTTTAATCTGCGAACTGTCTTTGCTGGATTATCGTCGCCAGCAATCCTAGAAAATATTGAGGAGGAAGTGCAACAAAAAATTGATAATCTCGACAAAGAATACGCTGAGGACTTTGATGTTTCTATGTTGCCTTCGGAAGTTTTTCTTCTTCGGGACTTTTCAGCAGCAATTTCCGAGGAGGAAAGTTGTATAAGCCTAAGAGTGATTACCAAATCATCGGATATTGAATGACTGAGATGACTCCATCGGTGGCAAGTGCAAGAAAAAATACCAAATATTGTTATTGCTCTGCGGCTGTTTTATTACTCTTACAGTTTATGTGGTCACCGCAGAGATAAGCTTCAGAAAGCTTATTAAAAGTTATTTAAGATCGAGCATATCGCAAGATCGTCTTTCGTATTTGTCGCTCTTATCAATTGAGCATGAAACTATGGAAACTGATGAACTATGACAAAATAATAAAAGACGTTTCTTCTACAAAAATCAATAAATCTGTTTATCAGTCTATTAAAAAATGTCTTTGCAATCAACATCATTACACATTTTATTTTATTTTTGTCCTTCATAAAACAGGGGCAGGTTCTTATTAATAGGGCCTAGAGTGGCATTTTGCCTCGATACGCCATTGAGTGTATTGATTTACTCCTCTCCAGGAGTTAGGCACAAGGCCAGTTTTTATCTTACTCCCACAAGTAAGATGTGACCCACGGTCGGGTCGGGAAAGTGGGGTTTAAAAAATTGCCTGGGCAGCCCCGTCGGCATTCCCCGGTATGGGCGCCTCAGACAGTAAGAAATAAACTTACTCCTCCCCAAACAGGGGAGGCGAAGACTGGGAGGGTGGACCTCCTAGAACTGCACAGGACAGCCCATAGACCGGCGTAAATCAAGCCCCGAAGGCCAAGACTATACCAGCCTATGGGGTGCAGTATCCATCGGAACAGATACTACACTTTGATCTTAGCCAAAAGGCCAAGAATATATATAAAAGATTAAAATTACATATATATATATATATATATATATATATATATATATATATATATATATATTTAATTCTAGAATATTTTTTAATGAAACTAAAATAAATATATGAAAATAAAATAAAATAAATAATAATATAAATACATAAAAATAACCAAAAGAGGGCGATAAGTAGTATAAAGGATTCGTGCGAACTCTGTAAACTGCATTAGTTTTGTGAATAACTAATACATTTTTCTTTAGCAAAGACGAACAACATAGGTAAGAAGAATATTTTTAATAACAAAATAGGTTAGTAAAAACATTAATCTGGAGCAAAAATTTAGATCTGATAGTCAGAAAGTTATTTCTACAGAGGTGGTGTCTGATCAACACTGTTGGGGAGCCTTGAGAAAAATACTGTTTTGTTTTGAAATCCCCGAAACAGTTTTTCATTGTAAACAACTGATGATCCGCACAAAATCATTAAGACTAGCGTAAGTTCCTAAAAGCTAACTAATACAGTGATTACAAATAAAGGAATTTTCTAACGAAGGACTTGGAATTAAAGTTTTTTTTCTTTCCATATAGTTTTAAAGGCTGAAAAACTTCCAATACAATATATATATATATATATATATATATATATATATATATATATATATATATATATATATATATATATATATATATATATATATATAATTAACTTGTTACAAATATCCAGTGCTCAATGAAAATTCAGAGCAAAATATATTTTTTGTTGGTGGTTTTATTCCATAAATTGCGACAATATATATGTTGTTTCGTTAGCATTCATAATGAAAGCCAACTCTTCAAGCTTTAAACGGAATCACTGCCTAGAATCTTACCACAAAATAAAAACAAAAAAAGAAACTCCCATAATAAAGTGGAAAATCCTTAAAAAAATCTAGCACCTGCAAATCAATGAACTCACCATGTAGATTATGTTTGAATGAAAAACTAGAAATTATCCGTTTTAAAGAGAGAAATAAACTCCTAAATAGAAAACAAGAGACGTCTATCAACTGTAAACATAGTAGACTCTACCTCCTTAGCAACCCACATACCCCACCTTAACCCCACACCAACCCCCCACATATTTAAAAACGAAAAAATTTAGAAATGAATAATTACATTAACCCCCCCATTATACACTACTTCAAAACACATTACAACCCCCTACCCACCCACCTGTATTTACCACCCAACCTCATCCCCAACAAGTCTCGATGAATCTATAGATATATAACCCCCACTAAACCATCAAATCTCTAAGTATTACCTAAAATTCTCAGCCTCAAAAGCCTCTCAGTCATACTACCAATTATACCAAAATCACCTCCCACCTAAACCCATAACTATGATAGCTATTAACTCTAATACCACTTAGATTGATCTAATCTCAATTACTTAATCCTTCGATTACTATCTTGAACACTTAATTATTGACTAGTGCCTAGTCTTGATTATTGGGAGTAGAACTATAAAAGCTTACCATCACTTGCTGACTTATTTCGCCTAATAACTTCACAAATAACAAGATTATAATAATTACCATTATTATTACTATTATTATTATTATTATTATTATTATTATTATTATTATTATTATTATTATTGATACTATTGTCACTGCGACTATCGTAGATACTATTGGCTTTATTATTATTGTTATTATAATTGTTTTTATTAATACTAAAGATAGTAACACCATCAAACTTCTTTTATATAGTAATTCCACTAGTATTAATTTTAGTATAATATAATTACAATTAACAAATATTATCTACCGGTACTAAGCTCATTGTAAAATCCATAAATAATTACATTGAAATAGAATGCAAAAGTAGCAATTAATACCCTAAATTAAAATTATCAAAAATATTTTTATCTACACGATAATCAACTATTACAACAGAAATGATAGTTATAATTTTATAATTTTGTTCTCATTGTTGAAATTGAGGTCACGATGGCCCAGACACTAGATATCAACTCACTCAACTTTCTAAAATATCACCTGTTGGGGTCTCCCCCCTTTCCTGTCCTCGCTATAGGCTGAGCCCCATCTTCGTCCTCTTTCCCTTTTATGTATCTTCAATTTCCGGTTGAAGTTGAATTTAAGATTCTAGGCAGTGATTCCGTTTAAAGCTTGAAGAGTTGGCTTTCATTATGAATGCTAACGAAACAACATATATATTGTCGCAATTAATGGAATAAAATCACCAACAAACATATATATATATATATATATATATATATATATATATATATATATATATATATATATATATATATATATATATATGTCAACTTATCAATCATAATTTTTCCTCTGATGATACGATTTTAATCTTTGAAAAGCCTGATTTAAGGAATGAAAGAGAAGAAAAATAAATGTTTTTTATTAACTAAACTGCTCCTTGTCTGAAGATATCGATTTGCTTCCATGTGCAGGTCTAATAAATTTTCATTGACTTACCATATTTTTGCTCTATCCAGTATATTGAGCTTTCCTTATTTCACAATAGGTCCAACTCTCTAAAAGTTTACCTTTTAGTTATAATTTACACACACACACACACACACACACACACACACACACACACACACACACATATATATATATATATATATATATATATATATATATATATATATATATATATATATATATATTGAATCGGTGGTTTGTTTTATTTATTTATTTTTTTAAAATTGATTACGTTACACAGACTTAACAAGCGATGCAAAAAATTAGAAGACAATGAAGATTGATTGTGTGTTACTTGTGTAATATATTTACTTACATGTCAATCCTAATATTTCGAGATAAAAATCTCTTCATCAAATATTAGGATCATTTGTTTATGCGTTGTTATTCAAATAAGCCCTATGTTAAGGTTGTCGTGATTATTTAAACTGTTAAGTAGCAGCAACTATATGTTGGGTTCAATAATAAGAGAATGTTATAAACTGTCTTCAATAATGTAATGTAGTTATTGTGAAAAATAATACTGTGTGCTAAACGCATTTTTTTTAAATTTAAATTATAACTGTAATTTCTGTTGTAATAGGTGATTATCGTGTAGATAAAAATATTTTTGATAATTTTAATTTAGGGTATTAATTGCTACTTTTGCATTCTATTTCAATGTAATTATTTATGGATTTTACAATGAGCTCAGTACCGGTAGTGAATTTTGTTGTGATAATATTTGTTAATTGTAATTATATTATACTAAAATTAATACTAGTGGAATTACTATATAAAAGAAGTTTGATGGTGTTACTATCTTTAGTATTAATAAAAACAATTAAAATAACAATAATAATAATAAAGCCAATAGTATCTACGATAGTCGCAGTGACAATAGTATCAATAATAATAATAATAATAATAATAATAATAATAATAATAATAATATTAATAATAATAATAATAATAATAATAATAATAATAATAATAATAATAATAATAATAATAATAATGTACAGTACACCAAAACGGCCCATTCACTGTGGAGCCGGGAGACCGGGAGACCGGGTTCAAATCAAGCCTTCTGTCGAATCATATCAAAGACTCAAAAAATGGTATTTGATGTCCCCTTGCTTAAACATTCAGCATTATAAGATGAGGATCAAGGGTAAGTGGAGTAAGCGCGGTGTAGTAGTCAATGAAGAGAGAGTCTTCGGGTCGCCCTCGACTACGGTGGACTACTTAACTTTTGTTTACACTATACTACATTTTATTACATGCAAAACATGAATTAAATAAATTTAACCAAGATTATATGTTTGTATAATGTATAATCATTTATAGGCGTGTATTAGTTCATTTACTGTTAATATTACCATTTCATTTTTAAAAAAATATTTTGAGTTAACCAAATAGATTTCCTGTTTTCATAGTCATACAGTGAAACGCGCGTTTCCTAACCGTTTGAATCACATAATTAATTAGATTTTTTGTATTATGTATGAATTATGTGTACTTTATAGATATTTTTTTTAATGTTTTACTAATAAATTCTCACGCCGTCTACATTTGCCATATTAATTTGAAAATCAAATAACGTCAAATTTAACGGTGAAATTAATCTAAATATTTATACATATATCTAATAGTGTTTAAATATATCATTATTATTATTATTATTATTAGTAGTAGTAGTAGTAGCAGTAGTAGTAGTAGTAGTAGTAGTAGTAGTAGTAGTAGCAGTAGTAGTAGCAGTAGTATGGTTAGTTTTATTTTTTTCCTCATTTATCTCCCCTTCCTTTATTTTAAAAAATGTTCATGTCTCTCCTTTTCCTACTTCTTTTCCCCCTCGCTTTATACTTTATTATCTCCCCTATCTTTTCTCCCTGCGTTCGCCTTCTTCCCTCTCTCACATTCTTAGCTTACGTTTGCCCCCCTAGCCCTCGCAACGCTGCCCTCCATCTTTCCTTATAACCTTCTACCCCCTCCAATAAAAACTGTTAGTTATTACACCATCTACCTCCCTTCTTCTTCCACTTCACCCTCCCCATTTCCCCACTCCTGTGCACCTTTTTTTGCTCCATGACTTTTCTCTACCCACTGAAGAGCGGAACATTTTCTTTGCGATTTTAGTAGTCTGAGCATTACTACTACCACTGCTGCTACTACTACTACTGCTACTACTACATTTTTGTTCTCATATTATTATTGTCTTTTTCTTCCTCTTCTATTTTATTAGTTTATTTTTTTTCCTTCTTCGATCCATTACTTTCTTTTTCTTTAACCCCTTTCTTCTTCTTCTTCTTCTTCTTCTTCTTCTTCTTCTTCTTCTTCTTCTTATCATCATCATCATCATCATCATCATCATCATCATCATCATCATCATCATCATCATCATCATCATGTGTCCTTTTACCTATCTTTCTCCATATATTATTATTCTACCTCAACCATAACCACTGTATCGCACCTTTTTATGGACCACAACTTTTCTTCCCTTTTCACTCACTCTTGCCAACGTGTGCAACTACTCTCCCCTCTTCTCCTCTTCCCTTCTTCCCCTCTCTGTCTCTCTCCCTCAACTCCTGATTCTTCTCAACCACCGCCCCAACCCTCACCTACGTTACCGCCGCCGCCGTCATCAACCATCTGTGAAAAAAGAAAAAAAAGAAAAGAAAAGAACCCCTCCCCCCCCCCCTAGTCTATACCTACCGTCTCTTCTCTTATCTGAGCGCCGAAAAGAGTACACGTGAACCTCGCATGACACGCACACGCACAGGCAGACGCACACACGCGCACGCAATGGTTACACGCACATGCACACACAGACACGTACAGGCACACGAGAAGTGTGCTTGAACTGCAGTTCCACAGCACGACCACCCCCATACCCACAGTTATTACTGGCTTCCGTTTCTCGGGCCTTGGTGGCTCACAAGCGCAGACGCCCCCGTCCCTGATCCCCTCAACCTGCGCATCCCCTCTCTCTGATATACCCGGCCTGTTTTATGGGGTGTCACAGAAAAAAAAAGTCGAACAATGCCCCAGAAAATGAGGATAAGAATGCACACAAAAAGTACACATGCATCATCTTAGTCGAAACATCTTCAAACTTTCCTGCATTTTCGTAGATCATTCAATCATTAGAAATGCATTTACTAAATGCTCAAATTCATTGAATACAAATTCAAACCGTATTCTAAACGTATGGAAACTTTCAGGATTTTATTAATACAATTCTTGTGTTTGGATCAACCATGAAACTGTTATAATAAGTCACATTCAGTATTTATTATTGTTATAAAGCTCTATATAAAATCATTACGATCCCTTGTGTGAGCAAGGTCTGCTGTCTTGAGTTCCGATAGTGAAAAGTTGATTTTCATGTTTATATATATGGCTAAGACTTTCCGTGCTTGAAACCGACGGTACTAATGTTGTACTAATTTTTCTGTACCAAAATAAATAAATATTATGCTCTTGATTTTTAACTAATTAATCGAGCACTCTGTTGGGATTTTTCCTACTATATTACAAAGAAGGTATATATATATATATATATATATATATATATATATATATATATATATATATATTGGTACAGAAAAATTAGTGCAACATTCGTACCGTCGGTTTCAAGCACAGAAGGATTTAGCCATCTGGTTCTCTTCAGCTTCTGTTATCAGTTTCGGAAATGTGAAGTCACGTATCACTCTCGTTTGGACGCGTTATTTGCTTAGAGTGTTATATTTGTTTCTTTAAATTTAGTGTAAGGAAGGTTTAATAAAGTTTGAAAAAAAGGGTGAAGGGTGAACAGTAACAGTTGAGATTAAAACCGGAGAAGATTTAAAGAGATATAAAAAATAAAAATAAAAAATAAAAAGATATTTCTACATAAATCCCGTGAGCCAATATTTATGAGTATCGTATATTTGGCCGTTACTGTTTTTGGGTTTAATGATGTGTCTTCTAAAGAAATTAGGGAGCGAACATGGGTTTAAGGATTATACTTATGAAGAGATAAAAAGGTTAAAAAAAACAACATTAATTTCAAATCCTGGATTAAAGGGCTTTCAATCAATCCCAAAGGAATTTAAATATCACAAAGAAGTTATATATATATATATATATATATATATATATATATATATATATATATATATATATATACACGTCTACAGTTGCGGCCTGCCTTGTTTGGGGTGAACCATGTTAAATATATATATATATATATATATATATATATATATATATATATATATATATATAAATAGATGAAAGAAGAGGGATAAACATGTACGAATGGCGAATTTATTTCAACTTCGATTGTTAAATGCAAGGTATACTCGGTAAAAATATGTTTATTATTCTTTCCGTAAGCCAAGGCTTTTCAAAGATTAAAATCTTATCATCATAGATAGATAAGTTGGCAACAGAAAAGCCTTGGCTTAAGGAAAGAATAATAAACATATTTTTTACCGAGTATACATTGCATTGAACTATCGAAGTTGAAATAAATTTGTCATTCGTACATGTTTATCCCTCTTCTTTCACTATCTTTATAATTGCTCTATCTCGTATATTGAGCTTAAACCATTTCACTATAGGTTCTATCTACTAAAAGTATACTTTTAGTTTCATATTTTATATATATATATATATATATATATATATATGTGTGTGTGTGTGTGTGTGTGTGTGTGTGTGTGTGTGATAGATTATAAAGATGAAATAGATTATAAGGATAAAATCAGACAGAATATATTAAAATAGAAAAAAGAACAAGCCACAAAATATAAAAGGCAAAATCACTTTTTAAAAACATGCCATAAACTAATATTTTTCGTATGATGACAAAACCACTCTTGCTTCTCACATGATTGATTTCGACCATGAATTTAAATTTTCGAGGGCTTTGATAATCTAAACTATGAACAACTTACATCTCATACGTTTTCTTGGGGCTGCTCTAATCGTTGCTCAAACAAAGAATGGGATTTTTTTTCAGATTATGCATATTCTCTCAAAACAGATGATCAGAAAAAAAATGTATTCATTTTTATACAGGTTGAAATCAATCTTTTCTCCATCACAACCTCCTGACTTCGCCATCCTCGCTTGATCTTTTCATTTCTCTTCGCCCCCCTCGGATGTTTACATCTTTCCGCTACTCTAAAGGTTAATAAAAAAAAAACCCAAATATACGAAAAAAAACAAAAAAAAACATTGTATCTTTATGAAGTATATCAAACGGCATTTATTTTCTGTTTCAGGTAATATTCTATCACGGCCTGGTGTCGAGAGTATTGTGCATTCGTTATGGAAGAATTTCTTAAGAACGACGAATCCCTCGTAACGACGCAACATTCTTGTCTAAGGCACTTTGCCCCCCCCCCCTCTCTCGTACCGGATGGTAAAAAAATTCGTCAGTAGGTTTCTCACTTTTAAAAACATCCTGGTTACACAGCTTTATCTACAAGCGTCTCTAAAATATGATGGTTGTACGGGAAGTAACCCTAACCCTAACCCTGGAACCACCACAACTTTGTACCAGGAAATTCCCCAGAACATTCTCTCAACAGCTGTTATTATCTGCAGTGATGAAGCGTACTTCCATTTATTTGAGATAGATAGTAAATGAAACCATTCGATACCGATCAGGCAATAATAACCCTCGTGAACTTCACGAATGACCACTCCAAAGTGCGACGGTTTTTATCTGAGTTAAAATAAGTGTATAGAGTCCTTATTTTTTTGAAGATGAAAATGTTACAATAACTGTTACATGAAAATGTTACAATAACTGTTACCTGAAAATGTTACAATAACTGTTACCTGAAAATGTTACAATAACTGTTACATGAAAATGTTACAATAACTGTTACCTGAAAATGTTACAATAACTGTTACATGAAAATGTTACAATAACTGTTACATGAAAATGTTACAATAACTGTTACCTGAAAATGTTACAATAACTGTTACCTGAAAATGTTACAATAACTGTTACATGAAAATGTTACAATAACTGTTACCTGAAAATGTTACAATAACTGTTACCTGAAAATGTTACAATAACTGTTACATGAAAATGTTACAATAACTGTTACCTGAAAATGTTACAATAACTGTTACATGAAAATGTTACAATAACTGTTACCTGAAAATGTTACAATAACTGTTACCTGAAAATGTTACAATAACTGTTACATGAAAATGTTACAATAACTATTACATTGTACCGTTATTGAGAACTCCTCGAAAGGTTTATTGAGTTTAAGGCCGCCCAGTTATTCGCCGCTCATAATCCGGATGATCTATGGTTAAAAAAGAACAGTCCCACATAGCATACGTCTCGATGTTCACCCGGAACTCTTCGTGACATGTTTCCGGATATTTTTTGTATTATTTATTTGCGAGTAAATATTGGGTGGCCCCCACGTTCTCTATTTTTGTATGAGGCGCCTCAATACACGACTGTATCAAAACACGATCAGCAATTGTAGAATATCGAAAGGCAGCAGTAACTAGGGAAATCAATCTAATTCCACGAGACATGCACCAAAGAAAAAATGTGGTGACCTTTCGTAAGAGGCTTAAAAACTACACCGACAGACTCATGGGGCATCATTGGAATCAATCTTCATTTCTGATTAAGGAGAAAATATGCCCAAATACAATAAACTTATTATTTACACATGATATGAGTATAACATGGTTTTGCTTCAATGCGAACGTAGGTTTTCTTCAAAATTGTTCTGATTTGGATGATTACTGTTATGGGGGACACAGAATATGCCCAAATACAATATACCTTTTTATTTATATATTGACAAACTCAAAGTAGACTTACAACACGACATAAAAGAACATACAATAAGAGGGCTTGTTACTCACCACTCATAGCGGTTTCTACCATACATGATAGGTTTCGAATCTAAGAGTTCCTTCATATTCAACCACATGGAATCCTGTCCAACATTGGGGAAACCTTTTTCTCTCGCCCAGTAGTTTGGGTCTTTCTGTTCAAAGGGAATAACCTACCGGTGTCCTTAGCAACCGGTGCCATTTTCCCCTGTTCCACTACAACTTTTTTTCAGTGGCGATCATATTTTAAGAAATACGATTTTCAGAATCACTTGAACTACAAAAGCGTCTAATGTAGTTTTTATAAATGCAATTCTTCTGTTCCACCATTTATATATAATAGATCTATCAATAAATTAATATTATACAACTAGCTGTACCTACTACTTTTAGGCTTTAATCTCTTTTTTGTTTGCATATTTTTAAAAACTTATACAGAAAAAAGAAACAAAATTTTAGTTCTAAAAAACTTATACATAAAAAGAAATACAATTTTAGTTGTAAAAATACTTATACAGAAAAAGAAATAAAATTTTAGTTGTAAAAAAAACTTATACAGAAAAAGAAATAAAATTTTAGTTGTATAAAAACTTATACAGAAAATGAAACAAAATTTTAGTTGCAAAAAACTTATACATAAAAAGAAATAAAATATGAGTTATTGCCCTAGATTATTTTGATTTATTGCTAATTAGTTGAAAACGTTGATAATATAGATTCTCTGGACCAGACTAAGTAATAAAAAAATGTTTGGCGAAATATGTTATTATAAAGCCAATAACACGGTTCAACAATAACAATTAAACATTCGCTAAGCAAACAAAGCTCGATTTGTCAGCTTAAATGCTATCTGGGCCTGACTTTGAAAATACGACAAAATAACTTTATAGATATAGATAACAAGTGTGTATATATTGTTATATAAAACAGTAATGCTCAATACAATTTTTGTAGAGCTATATAGTAATAATAAAATAGTTTTTATAAACTTTTTTTTTTCATTTTTTGTAAAATTCATATTTATGAATTTAATTTATAACGGCTAGACGAGATATTCATTTACACACGTTCATAGAATTCATCACAAACTACAGTTTCGTGTACGATCGTTTCTGAGACGATATGGATTTTTATTAATATGAAGTCAGTTCATCAACAAAAGGTGTAGACACCAAGTTCGAAGTTAAACATAGCATCAGAACTAGAGTGCAGTTTATTTTTAGTTATACAGCAATTCGAGAGGTTTGGGGGAGATTGGGGTATGATAATTACAATCCACTTCAAATAGCATACAAAACAATTAAATCGAACATACAAAAAGGCACAATGGAGGAAATATTTTTTTTACTACAGGTCACGTATAGAAAAAGCATACAATAGAAAAAGTTTTTATTTTACAATTTAAAAATACAAATATATGAGAAAAATGAAAAAAATAATTAATGGAAAAATTCGCCATTAATTAAATTGAAGAGATATTCTTTTAATAGAACAATTTCTACAAACATTATCTTAAAAATATTTTAATAAATAATTGAAAATCACAGTAATATAATTTGCAGTTTAACAATTGCATTAAGTAGAGGTAAAAGTAAGTTTAACGGTAATTATTAAAATAATAAACTTAAAAAAAATAATAATAAAAAAAAACAAAAAAAAAAAAACAACAACAACAACAACAACAACAACAACAACAACAACAACAACAACAACAACAACAAAAAAAAAAAAAAAAAAAAAAAAAAAAATTAATTAAACGGTGCCGGCCTAGGCTGAAACAAGACAAAATACTTGTAGAGGGTCGAGGAGGATGAGAAGACCGAGGAGGGACAGCACAAACCAGACCTCCACTGGAAAAGTGCAGAGAATTCTTGGAGCTTGGGGAGGCTTATTGCCACTCAAATCTCAGAGAAGACCAATGTTCCTTACCAGCGAGAAATCAATGGTAAGAAGCTGTTGCGATACCGCATCGTTATCGAAAAGAGGTGAAGAATATTGGAAATCTGGGGAGGATTGATGTCACTCAGACTCCAGGAATTACAACTGTTTGTTGTCGGTGATATGTGAGAGAACTCCTAGTGAGTACTAACAATAATAATATCAATAATGATGAAAATAAAAAAATAATAAATTAAAAAATAAATATAAAATGAAATAACATACAAGAATAAAAAAATAAAAGAGAAAATATTTAATAAAAATAATTCATAAATTCATAAATTCAAAGTTAAATGAATTAAAAAAATTTAAAAAGAAGAATTCATAAATTCATAACTTCAAAGTTAAATGAATAAAAAAATTCAAATAGAAGAATTCATAAATTCATAAATTCAAAGTTAAATAAATTAAAAAAATTTAATAAAAATAATTCCTTAATTCACAAATTCAAAGTAAAATGAATTTAAAAAAATTAATAAAAATAATTCATAAATTCATAAATTCAAAGTTAAATGAATTAAAAAAATTAATAAAAATAATTCATAAATTCATAAATTCAAAGTTAAATGAATTTAAAAAAATTAATAAAAATAATTCATAAATTCATAAATTCAAAGTTAAATGAATTAAAAAAAAATTAATAAAAATAATTCATAAATTAATAAATTCAAAGTTAAATGAATTTTTAAAAATTAAAAAGAAGAATTCATAAATTCATAAATTCATAAATTCAAAGTTAAATGAATTTAAAAAAATTAAATAGAAGAATTCATAAATTCATAAATTCAAAGTTAAATAAATTAAAAAAATTTAATAAAAACAATTCATAAATTCATAAATTCAAAGTTAAATGAATTAAAAATATTTAAAAAAAATAATTCATAAATTCATAAATTAAAAATTAAATGAATTAAAAATATTTAATAAAATAATTCATAAATTCAAAGTTAAATGAATTAAAAAATTTAATAAAAATATTTCATAAATTCATAAATTCAAAGTTAAATGAATTAAAATTATTTAATAAAAATAATTCATAAATTCATTAATTCAAAGTTAAATGAATTAAAAATATTTAAAAAAAATAATTCATAAATTCATAGTTTCAAAGTTAAATGAATTATAAATATTTTTTTTAAAATTCATACATTCATAAATTCAAAGTTAAATGAATTTAAAATATTTTTTTTAAATTCATAAATTAATAAATTCAAAGTTAAATGAATTAAAAATATTTTAAAATATAATTCATAAATTCATAAATTAAAAGTTAAATGAATTAAAAATATTTAAAAAAAATAATTCATAAATTCATAAATTCAAAGTTAAATGAATTAAAAATATTGTTTTAAAAATTCATAAATTCAAAGTTAAATGAATTAAAAATATTTTAAAAAAATAATTCATAAATTCATGAATTAAAAGTTAAATGAATTAAAAATATTTTTTTAAAATAATTCATAAATTCATAAATTCAAAGTTAAATGAATTATAATACCATTTTTTAGAAATTAGTATCCATAGCATTTGTTCATGAACAGGTTAAAACCTAATGTGTGTTAATTAAAAAATATAATAAAATATATATATATTGTACAAAAATATTATACAAAAGATAAAAAATAATAAGAAAGTCTTTTAAAGTATAGGCAAACCATAAATAAAATAAATAGACAAATCTATGTGTAATACAAACAAAAGATGAGATTCAAATTTTACAATACAGTGTTATACAGACATTTATATATATATATATATATATATATATATATATATATATATATACATATACATATATATATATATGTTGCCAATATGCATATATGTATATACACGCATGTATGTATATATATATATATATATATATATATATATATATATATGTTGCCAATATGCATATATGTGTATATACACGCATGTATATATATATATATATATATATATATATATATATATATATATATATATATATATATATATATATATATATATATGAGTGTGCATAAGCGTGGTGGAGCATTGGTATATATATGCTGATGACGGCTTATGGCCAGAAACGTACGTCCATGTCTAACTTTTGTGCACGCAAAAAATTGATTTGTAAATTAATTAAAAACAGTTGTATACCATAAATTGGTTTATAAATAAATAAATTAATATATATATATATATATATATATATATATAAAGATAGAGTATAGAAGAGGAATAAACATGTACGAATAACAATTACCGAGTATACCTTGCATTGTTAGATAATATTTCTGCTTGTGATATTCCCTTTTGTTTACAATAATCTATTCTAATCTTTTTGATTCTTTCTTTTATTTATTACCTTAGGCTTATAATAAACAGAGAGAGAGAAAGAGAAGGAGAGAGATCGTATAGAATAAGAGCGGGGGTGAAACAGAGTGAGTGAGGGTGAAAGTGATAGAGTAAGATACGAGTTATTTCATAATTGAACATGAAGGCTAATTAAAACAATTAAAATGGAAGTGTTTTCAAACATAAATCAATCCCAAAACTGAACAATATTTTGTATGATTAAAATATATAAGAAAAATACATCATTGAAACAAATATTGATTAACTCATCTCGACAATGCCAGCGTTAAAGCTTATTGGTTTCCTCAGAGCCAAGTACCCTAACTAACATTACATAAAAAAAAATCAATTTCACTACTGTATAATCAATTTCTTAAAAATGTGAGAAAGACGAACGATTTTTAAGTCTAATAGTTTGCATACCTAGTTGACAAGTGAGTGGGTGCTTGCACATAAATTTTTACTATGTGTTTATTCTATATTATTTATATTACCTTTGTAAACTATGCTATTTGTTAAGTGTATATATATATATATATATATATATATATATATATATATATATATATATATATATATATATACAGGGTGGGCAAAAATAAGGGTCCTATTTTTAAAAATTCATAACTTTTTTATTTATTGATTTTTTTTTTTTTAAGAATAAGTAAAGGACCCCTTCCGAAGCAAGCATGAGCCGTATTAGCCCTAAGGAACGTACCCTCATTTAGAAAACATTATTTTTGCTTAAAAAACTCAAAACAGTGTAAAAAACAATACTTTAGTTTTTGTAAGTTTTAAGAAGTGTTTTTCGGCTAGAATTTGTTTTGTTTATTTCAAAAAATCTCGGAAGGGTCAGTCTACACACACATAAAGTTTGGTGAGTTTAACTTTTATTTTGTGGAAGTTATTCAAATTCAAGTTATTCAAATTTAAAGATAGGACCCTTATTGACCCTGTATATATAAAGTAAAGTGAATGTGTCCCATATTTCATTGACTATTATAGCCTTCGAACCAAAAGCTTCGTATGCTAATCTGTTTCGCCAGCCACCAGTCGGACAACTATAAACAGCAATTGATTCAAGTGTTAAAAATTGTAGCCTGTAATTTCTTGAGTCAATCTACTTGCTCTAGCAACACCAGGACACGGATCAGCTAGTATATAATAAAATAAAGTATTTTTCTTCTATTTCATTAACGCTTATAGCTTTCTAACTCAAACCTGCGTCAGTAGCTATTTAGGCCAATTATTGATGCGTGTTTTTGGAAAATGTGCGCCCTTTTCGTGCAGTTTGAATACATTTTACATTTTACCGGCTAGACAGCTTCTCCTAACATAGTCATCTATACAAGATGTATTTTGACTCTCACAAGCACTGCCACCTACGTACACAGGAAAATCAACTTCAAAGGATACTATCAGTTTTTAGCACTGTAATTATATAATTTATTTCGCTCTTGCCATTTTCTGTTAGTTACTCTACATTTTCAACCTAAACACGCAACGCTCCCTTCAGTACACGTTCTTTTTGTGGGGAGTTTTGATTAGTTATTGCAAAGATTTTCTTTCACATTCCCGATTGGCGGAATAAACGAATAGCAGATTGACATTCAAGAACACAGAGCTGTCTTCGTAGTCAATAAGTAGTTGTGGCGTAACGGATATAAGTGCTAAGTTATAATCAGTTCTAAGTGACAGTCTTCTAAAGGTTGAAGGTTAAATCCTCAGTGCGGGCGATACTAAGAATATAATTACGAATCACTTAAGACTTCTACCCGGTCATAGCTGACGAAACAAGAGCAAGCTACCCCTGTGTATCAAATAAGGGTTCCGTTCTAAAATTCCGTACAGATTCCCGAATTCGATATAAAGATTCCCAAGTTCGACAAAATGCACTTGAAGAAGGTCGGAGGTTACATTGGCCGAAACGTTGTGAGAACAGCATCCAAGAACAGTAGTCCGAATAAACCAAATAATACAAAGTTTCAATCCTCATCTAAAAAATGCTAAACAAAATAGTACGGGTTCAGACAACTTTTTAAATTAATACAACCAAAAAATGATTTCAAAAAGTATGAAGTTTTAGAGGTACATTCTATTATTGCGATATATGCGTTATTATATATATTTTTGTCTCTCAGTAAATAAATGATTAAATGTTTTTAATCATTTATTTCAATAAAAATAAACAAATAATCTCATTTCGATTTACAAAAAAAGTCACGTTTCACACAACATTACAAAAACAAGCAAAGACATCCTGGTTGGAATTAAAAAAACCCATAATTCTAGAGATGAGTTTTCTTTTGCCGATATATACGATATTAGATTTTTAACCTTTTGCCTAAAAATAAAATAAATGCATTAAATATATCTGAATCGACCTTCACTCGATATCAGCCTTTGGTAAATTTATAAAAGTGCACCTTTCGTATTTCGACCCCTAAAAAAAAAGTTTCTACTTTTTGGGGCAAATTACATGTAAACAGCCATTTTAGATGTTAGGAGGGGTCGAAATACGAGAGGTGAGATTCAGTGGCCAAGAAATGCGTGCTCACTTTACGTATAACTTATATAGGAAAGTGATCCCCCACCCCTCCTAACATCTAAAATAATAAAAAAAATTCATTTTTTTTTCATAGCGGATATTTGTTATGGCTGTTTACATGTAATTTGGCAAAAAAAGTAGAAACCTTTTTTTTAGGGGTCGAAATACGAGAGGTGAGATTCGGTGGCCAAGAAATGGGGGCTCAGTTTACGTATAACTTATATAGGAAAGTGACCCCCCCTTCTAAAATCTAAAATAATAAAAATTTTCATAATTTTTTTTCATAGCTGATATTTGTTGAGGCTGTTTACATGTAATTTGCCCAAAAAAGTAGATACTTTTTTTTAGGGGTCGAAATACGAAAGGTGCACTTCTATAAATTTACCCAGCCTTTTAACAAATAAACAACCGTTTACTTAAACCAGGGGTTCTCAACCTTTTTCCCGTTAAGTACCCTTTGAGTTATAAAACCATCTTCCCAAACACGCAATAATGTGACAATAAACATAATGGTCATTTACTGACTAACTCATTATACTACAATAACTCTGCAACGGATATATATATATATATATATATATATATATATATATATATATATATATATATATATATATATATATATATATATATATATATATTTATTTATATATATATATATATATATATATATATATATATATATATATATATATATATATATATATATAGACGAAGAGTGATAAACAGGCACGAATGTCCAAATTTATTTCAAACTTCGATTGTACAATGCAAGGTATATTCTGTAATAAAATTATGTTTATTATTCTTTCCTTAAGCTAAGGCTTTTCAAAGATCGAGATCTTTATAATTGCTCTATCTCGTATATTGAGCTTTTACCATTTCACTATAGGTTCTTTCTAATAAAAGTTGACTTTTAGTTTCATATTCTCTCTCTCTCTCTCTCTCTCTCTCTCTCTATATATATATATATATATATATATATATATATATATATATATATATATATATATATAATATATCTTCGAACACATTTCAGTGCTCCGTTACATATATGTTTCAGTGCTCGGTAACACACACTGAAAAGTGCTTGTTCAAATCACTAACGTTTCTTTGGTCATTTAATTGTTTATTATTAATATAATATATTTAATTTTTTGTAATTATTACTTATACATTGATATATGCTTTTTCTAAACCAATAATGAAAGCAACTTTATGAAGGCACAGGCACTGAATTTCATAATCCGCAACTATTACTATCTAAAATACCTATTTCATCAGCCATCTAAGTACCCCTATAAATCTTATTGTGAACCCCTGGGGGTTTTGCGAACCCCAGGTTGAGAACCTCTGACTCAAACAATGCTTTAGTAACAAGCAAAAGATAGAGCATCATTTCTTCTGCTTTGGTTACGTCACGACAACTTCAGTCAAACGAAACGGGCTTTCTCATGTACTCTAACCACACATCATCCTTTAAGAACCCAGAAAAGAGGGATGCCACTTTACTAACTCAATAGATATGGTCTCTAAAGACGAATAATATGGGGTACCCATCCTTGAACAAAGCATTTTAAAGAGTCTTCGACATGTACGGTATGCAACTCTACGTGCTATCTTTAAAAAATTAGCGATCATTAGATTCTCAAAGAGGGATAAATTATTACACCAAAGAGAGGAAATAGGAATTAGTTGTAGTCACTTTACACAAATTACTTCAAATGAATATAAAAGTAACTAAAAGATAATATTATAACATCCTATAATAAAATTTTTAAAAAGCTATTAGATACTGTAAACAGGTTACAGAAATAAACAAAACAATAATAATTCCACTAGATAAACGATAGATATTAATCTAAATTTCTAACTTCATTATTATTTGAGGTCAGTATATTAGCATTATTTAAGGTCACTATATTTAAGAACTAAGAAAAAAAACTCACAATTAATAGTTATAATTAAATACGATATAATAGGAATAAAAATTCAGTTCACTGTACCTCCATTATAATAGATACAAGGATAGAAAAAAGTAAAAAAAGCTAAAAGTAAAAACAAAGCGAAGTAAAAAAAAAATTCCGCAAAAGAAAATAAAAGTGTCAGTTTCTTTCTTACAACTCGACCGAACTTAAAAGCGATCTTATTTATTAAAACATTGCCGATATGCATATATATATATATATATATATATATATATATATATATATATATATATATATATATATATATAGTCTAAAGAAGCTTTGAGTTATTTTAAACAAAAAGACAAAATAAAAGGAAAATGCAGTTTAAATTCCCAGAGAAACTAACAAAATCCAAAATATTGCAGAGTTAACATTCGTTGGAAAATTCATAAATAAATAAAAAAATATAATAGTAAGTAAATAAAATAAAAAGAGGGGATTAAGTATCTAACAGTAAAACAAAAACAGGAGACCTTAACGTAAGCATCTAATATTAACGGGGATCATCAGCTGTTTACCATGTAACTGTTTCGGAGATTTAAAAACAGGACAGTTATATGCATGGCTCTCCAATGGTACAGATAAAACTACCATTCCCCCAATAATCAAGTGTCGAAATAATTCAGCTTAAAATTTCACTTATATATACATAAATAAATAAATAATAAACTACCTTTAAGACTACCATGTGATATGGTAATTTGCATATCAAGTAAAATTCATTATAACAATAGTAATAATAGTAATAATAATAATAATAATAATAACAATAATAATAATACTATCTAAACACTACATCCAAGAATATATATATATGTGTGTGTGTGTGTGTGTGTGTGTGTGTGTGTGTGTGTATAAATATATGCCTATTGGCAATGTTTGAATTAATAGGTAATCGGTCGAGTTGTTAGAAAGAAACTGACACTTTCATTTTCCTTTGCGGAAAATTATTAAATAAATAATACGTGAAGAAGAAGCATTGTGGTAGAAAGTAGCATTAACGTTCCTTTCCCTCAAGATTTACCGGCTGAGCTGTCTGACTGATTTCGTCGGAGAAGGCGTGTTTATATAATAAATATGTATAAAGCTCTACCTAGTATTTAACACTTATATATACATATATATATATATATATATATATATATATATATATATATATATATATATATATATATATATATATATATATGTTACACCGCCCGTTCTTACACAGGAGAAACTACACCGGTTGTCACTATAAATAGTGCGAGTCACCAGAGACACTGAAGACAAAGCACAGTCTTGTAACTGTCTAGCCAAGAGCTAGTCAGTTTCTTACTTTGTTAATACACTTGTTAAACCAACCCTCGACTTGACTTCCTTTATTTATTATTTACTGTGGGACAACTTCACAACAATATATATATATATATATATATATATATATATATATATATATATATATATATATATATATATATATATATATATATATATAGGCATAATTCTTTCCTTTATACACCTTTGATGTAACAGGAGTGCTAGCTTCTGTTTATTCATTTTCTTATCCATTTTCCAGTTTGGATATCATTTTACCATCATTCAGACACACATCCAATTACGCAAAAAATTAAAACTTTCAAAACCATATACATCAAATAATGGTCACAACACTGGTGATAAGAACTCGGACTTATTTGGACACAAAATAAACCGGATATATGTTGCATACAACACTGGCAATGAGAACTTGGACTTATGTCGGATACAATATAACAATTACTACAACTGGCAATGTTGGATTTTCGAATAAAAATTTAGGTTGTGTGCTCGGAATCTTTTAAAATTACAACAGTAAAAGCGAGAAGTTAAAAGCCGCATTGGATTTTCAAGAGGTGTCAAACTTGCGAAAGGAAACATTCCAACGTCAATAAAATAAAATAAAAAACAATTTAAAAGTTTTCGTTCTTGAGTATGACGAAAAAGATGTCAACTCATTCTTCTAACACGAGGTTTTGAAATCTAAATTATTCGACCACTTTCAATTTTTCTTCGTTATTTTATTGCTTAATCAGGAGCATGTAAACAAGTATAAACAAGCCTACTTATTTTTTTCTCGCTAAGAAGTGAAGAATCATCTCCCAGTGAGAAAAAATGAAGAAATATATACACGTAAAATTCGGTAGCCTATTTTTAGTGACGAAAAATAGAGGAATTTAAAAGTGCTATGTTAGAAATTATTATGCACCAACAAGAATAAAAGCTTCGACTACAAGAAAAATCAGAAACAAAGAAGAGAAATTCAAAGAGAAAAATTGGAGCAAATGAAAAGATTTGAGGAAATATTTTTTCATACTCAACAAGAACAAAAAAATATACGAATTATCGAATAGGGGTCAAAATGTTGAAGATGAAAGTGCATTTTCACAAAACGCTATTTGGAGTGCTATCGATAATTCTGATTACGACCCTGAAAACAACACAACGTTTGCTTTGTATTTCAGACGATACGTAGATTTTTTATAATACAGGCTTTGCGAATTGGACCGATTTTTAAAAAAGGTTCGTTTGTTATTAAGAAGTTTTGGTACAGTTGAACATACCAAATTAGTCAATTATATATTGTCACAAAAAAACAGCAACCTTACTTTTGTTAAAGCAGTACAATTATTAACTAAACTGTTTAGCCCTCAAACGTCTTTTTTCACAAAAGGTAGAAACGTATACATTTCACAAGGAAATAAGACGAAGATTACACTACTTTCGTTAACGTAGTTAACAATCACTGTGATGATTTCAAATTGTCAGAGTTGAGCGCTAACAATTTTAAATGTCTAATCCTCGCACTAGGTTTAGTATCGAATATAGATGCTGAAATCAGAAGAACGGTTCTTAATAAACTATAAAATGAACCTGGTTTAAGGCTTCAACATATCGCAGAGGATTTTCAGCGTTTTATTATTGTTCGCCAATATTCAAGAGTGTCACATCGGAGAAACATCCGAAATAAAAAAGTAAATTAATTCACCAAGTCAAATTTGATCAATGAAAGAAAAATAATTTCCCCCCGAAAAAGTGTTTTAGTTGCGAGCAAATGCATTGTTACAAGGGGTTTCCATATAAAATAGCAACGTGTTTTAATTGCGGTCGCATGGGTTACAAAAGTCTACACCGCAGAGTTAAAAATAAAATAAAAAAGCTAGATTAAAATTGCTAAAAGTGACGAAGTTGAAAATATCAGGAATGTTGTGCAAGTAAAAATATTGAATAACAATATTAAGTTACAACTTGACCCTGGCTCAGATCTGTCAATAATAAACGTAGACAAATATTTGCAAACCATCTTTGATGAAAACGAAAGAAATAGACAAAAAAACGTCGCTGGTTAACGAATAAAATTTGATGACGAGCTAATCGCTAACGTTACATTTAAAAAAAACTTTGAAATTAAATATGTGTGTAATGAAAAACTCAAATAATCTCTTATGCACGGACTAGATGGAGAAATTCCAATTATGGAATATGACCATAGACTACTTCTGTCAAAATATTGAAATTTAAATGCCTAATTAGTGAGACTTAAGACATATTTAAAAGAAGATATTTCGGAAGTTTATTTTTGGAGATGTAATAAAATGACTGTCAGGTTTGAATTCAAAGAAAATATTTAACCGATTTTTAAAAAGAAAATAAATGTTCCATTTGCTTCATTAAATCAGATTGATTAGGAATTAAATAGATTCGAAAAAAAAAACGGGAATATTATCGAAAATAGAGTACAGCGAGTGAGATTCGCCTACAGTCTACGTAAAAACAAAAATAAAGACATTCGTGTTTTTGCAAATTTCTTCACGGGGGAATTGAACCATGAACTAAAAATTGCCACTACCCTCTGCCTAGTCCAGATAAGATATTCGCTAAACTCAACGGAGGAAAACTTGTTTCAAATGCTGATTTAAGTAATGCTTATCTACAAATACCTATGGACGATGAATGCTTAAAGCTATTTTGTATAAATACATATAAGGGTTTGTACAAATTATAACGATAACTATTTGAAATTAAGGTTTCACCAGACATTTTTCAACAAGTAATTGACATATTGCTTAATGGACTGGAATTTGTGACAGCCTACCTAGATGACATTCTAGTGATCAGTAAAAGCACCGAGCAACACAACTAGCATGTACAGATATTATTTAAAAGAATCCAGGACTATAGATTTAAATTGAAGTGGTGAAAAAGCGATTTTTCCATGAAAAAAATAATATATCTTGGTCAAATTATAGACAAAGATGGAAGAAGACCAGACCCAGAGCGAGCAATAGAAAATATCTTGTCACCAGAAAACGTATGGTCACTACAAAGTTTTATTGGTTTAACAAATTATTACAATGTTTTAATTTCAAACATGCACAATTTGCGAGCTCCTCGAAATGAGCTATTCAAAAAGAAAAGGTTTGGGTCTGGTCAACAAAATTCTAGGAGGCATTCAAAAAATATAAAAATATCATTAATTCAAAATTATTTTTGAAACACTACAATCCAGATATACAAAATAATTGTAGCTACTGATGATAGCTCATACAGCATTGGAGCTTGCATATTACATAAATTGGAAGACAGATCGCTAAAGCGTATCGCACACGCGTCTCGTACATTACTACTAGCAGAAAAAGTTACTCACAAACTGAGAAGGAAACATTGAGTATTATTTTAGTAGTCGCTAAATTTCATCGATTTGTTCACGGAAGACATTTTATATGAAAAACCGACCATAATCCACTGCTAACGATTTATGAGTAAAAAGTGATTACCAACGCATTCTACAAACAGACTATAGAGACAGGAGGACCATTCGTCTCAATTAAAATTATAAAATGGAATATCTTCCATCGTCAAAATTTAGTCATGCTGACGGATTATGTAGACTTATCCTAAAATATTCTAAACCCCTAGAAGACACAGTAATTGCCCCCTACAAGCTGAGGTAGAAGTAAAAAAAATACATTGTGTAACGACGTTAGGGAGTGTATTGAATCTGTAATGAAGTAGTCATGTAAGACTCGAAGAAATAAAAGAAAAGTTGATAGACGATTATTTAGAAAATAATAAAATAAAAGTTAAGAAAAATAACATAAAAATAAAATATAATTTAAATGAAATAAAAAATATAAGAAAAAATAATATAAAAAATAAACTATAGGAAATATAACATAAAAAATAAAATATAAGAAAAATAATATAAAAAAATAAAATATAAGAAAAATAATATAAAAAAATAAAATATAAGAAAAACACTGATAAATCTCGGTAGTGTATTCAGTCTGTAATGAAGTAGTTATGTATGGCGATCGAGTGGTTATTCCTGCAGCATTATAGAAAAGAATACTAAAAGAATTTCATGTCGGTCATCAGGGCATTTCGGGAATAAAAAGTGTCATGCCAAGTTATGTGTATTGGAGAAGCATAGACAAAGACATTGAAAAAACGGTTGTTCCTTGACAACGAAGACACCTCCTATAAATTAGAGTCTAGTCGAAAACTGACCGACCGTGGTCTAGGATCAACATAGATTTTGCTGGTCCACTGGATTGTTTCTATTACTAATAGTGGTAGATAGTTTCTCAAAATAGTCGGAAATATTAAAATGTAAAACACCAACTACGGAAATAACCATTAGATTTTTGCATGAATTTTTAGCCAGGTTCGTGATCGTTTAGATGTTTTATTTTTCATTTCCGATTTTTTGGACGATTATCGAAGCCTCGACTGACCAGCAGCTGCCATTTTTGTATTTTTCCATTCTAACGCGACTTCTTCGACACTACCTTTTAGCCGAAGTAAAAGACGCTTTAAAATGAGTAAAAACACAAAAAAACTTACCCAGGTAGGTAGAACAGTATCTTATCTTGCCTTTCGTAACATTTATTTGTTGCCTATTTGTTTTTTTTTCAATTCTGTTTTGGACAAAATAGGAAAATATTCTGTCAAACTTTTTTAGGTGAACATATCACGATCGCGCCGTACTATGTGAGAAGCAATGGTCAGGCAGATGTGCTCGTGGATACGTCCAAAAGAGCGTTCAAGAAAGCGAAGGATAAACCTACCGAAAAGGCTATTCAATAATTTTTGCAGGTATATATGATGACCTCAAATAACAATGTTCGATCTTCCATGACACCAGCTGAAACAATATTTGCAAGCAAGATTAAAACAGCGTTTCATAGAGTATTGTCGACACATATGAAACATGTCACGAATGGACGTTTCAAAGTTGGAGAAATGTTTTCTTTCGGGTGTTGAAAATCTCCTATTAGGAAAGAGAAATACTAGATAAACGGATTGGAAACATGATTTACATGGTAAAAGAACCCAAGTTTACCCAGAAGACAAAGGAACCAGATGGGAAAACGATATTCTGTCGAGAATAATAATCCAAAGGACGAACTAATGGATGTCTTGTTCGGTATATTTGAGATACCAATCTCGCAAACAAGTTCTGAACAAGGAACATCAAAAAGAAAACATAAGATTGCAGATTTAATTGTAGTAAACCCTAAAATGAAAAAGTATTGACTCTATACGGAGCAAGGCTAAAAAAGGGGGGGGGTGTTATAGTGCGATGGTGATCTACCCTATTTCGTGACTATATGGACTCTTCTAGACACTATGTATACAGGAGCTTATAACAAAGTTTCCAAGCAGTATTTCTGTGACATACTATCCTGTACTTCTGTAAATACACACTCTCGTAAATATACCACCGTGTTGTCTTATTTATTATCGACTCTTCGAGGACATAACAATTACTGAGCAAGCTATACCGTATTAATTAAATTTAACTTTCTAAAAGTAGGTATTCATATATACTTTATTGTAAATACAAATAAATAAATAATAATTTAAATGCTGAAAAAAAAACTCAAGTAAGAATATTCCGGGTAGTTACAATATCTACACTTAAATACGTAATGCTTTAAAAGACGCCAGGTACATTTTAAATTGATAACATTTTATTTCATATTTCCTCTAAACAAAGATAACTATTTATTTTTTAAACGCATTATTTTGGCTACAACTTGGGCGTACAATTTCAATTTTATAAAAACTGTAAAATATTCGTTGGAAGAAAGTAATAAACGGGATGCTATAGACATGGTTAAGACCGGAAGTGACAACAAGTTAGCGGAAGTGATGTCAGATGATTGATTTGTGAATGTGAAGTTGTGAGTGCGACAAAGCGAATGTTAAAATGCGCTACCCATATTTGGAAATATTTAAATAAGTATACGTATAAATACATTTTATAAGTACCTCATGGGCTCAAATAATATAAGTATTTATGTATCTGTTCTCTACCGGCCGCCATTCTCATTTGACTTTGCAGCACTGACCAACAAGTTGCGAACAATCGAATAAATGAATTCCTAACTCTCCTTCTCTCATATATATATATATATATATATATATATATATATATATATATATATATATATATATATATATATATATAAACACTATAAAATTAGATTCCAGTAACTATCTCTTTATTCATTCTTGGGAAGATTCAGTGCGTGACGGACACGTACGCAACCAAAATACAGAGTTATGTATCTTGGATTTTTTTCATAAGTGTGACTTGTCAGAACCGCAAGGACTGCATCTTTTTGAATAAATACATGGTTACTGTAATCTAATTTTCTAGTGTGTATTTCTATATACTCTGGAGTTTAAAAAATGAACATCTATTGAGCTTAAATCTCGAAAATTATATATATATAAATATATATATATATATATATATATATATATATAAATATTTTTTCAAAATATTCTCCTTATTATTGCCATTTCATCAACGCTTCCATGTGTGACTTTTCATACTACCTTATTCACGTAACCGCGTGCTACACACAGCGGCATATCAACATTAATCGTCGATAACATCAAGACAAATTTCAACTTGACTGCGATAAATATGTCTCAATCAAGGAGGATTAAACGAAGAAAGAAAAGGGGAAAATAGCTTATACTTTTGACAAGGGTGTATTTCACCGAAAGTACTCAAGTTTTAAAGTAAATAAATAATTTATTTAAAAAAACATAAGTAAATGCGTTGTCCAGTTTTCAAAATACTTTTCAAAATATTCTCCTTATTATTGCCATTTCATCAACGCTTCCATGTGTGACTTTTCATACTATATATATATATATATATATATATATAGCTTTCTTTTAGAAAGAGATAGTAATATATAAACTGCACTCACTATCTTTCTCTCTGTTTTATCTTGTTACTCTTTCCTCTACTCTGGTGCCTATTTCAATCTACTACTACTACTACTTAGAACAAGAGTGAGACGGGGAGAGAGAGGGAGAGAGAGAGAGGGAGAGAGAGAGAGAGAGAGAGAGAGAGAGACCGTGTATATACTTTTAGTTCTTTCCCTTCTTTATTGTTAACAATTGTTTAAAAACGTTAGATACGCTTAAAATTAATAAGATCTTTTCCATATTTCTTTTTAACTAAGAAAAATATTAATTTAATTTTTCAAGTCATGTATTTAAAAATGTTTTCTGGCTCCGACTTTGGCGTAAAAGTTCAATTTTATCGACTTTAAAAAGTAACATGGTTGCCTGGTGTTCTATTTGCATTCATACTGTTTCGCTTTTTTAATTAGCTATGACCTTTCTACTTTTCTTTCGTATATTTTCATTTAAAATGGGTTTCGCCATTAATCACAGACATATATTTTTACTCAAAGAAATATTAACAT
>OY744522.1:35413482-35418482 GCA_963556195.1 Sepiola atlantica
TCGGGGTGACTACTTTTATTTTATTATTTACCCGGTTTTAGCCAAACGCGACTAACACACTATTTATTGAAAGCAAGCGAACTTTTAAAACATCCTATTTAGAAAAAAATATGTGTTTTTTCTTTGACAATATAAGAAATTAAATCTTTCATAATGCATGTTGGTTTCTTAGAAAAAGCTTTGTGGATAAATAATTTATCTACTAAATATAATTTAATTGCTAAATTAAATCCACTAGAATGCTTTTCGGTTTCTTAAAAAAGAATCCGCTATTTTAATGAATTGGTGATATTCATTTTTTCTGGCATTACATTTTTTGCTAATAATACACCAATAATCAAAAAAATACTCCAACACGGTATTCAGAAAAGCGAAAAGAAAATGAGAGAAAAAAGTTTACTCAGGGTATTTATACACTATCTAAACAAACGCAGGCATCTTCGACTTCGTAAGCAACAAATGATCAAATAACAAATTATCAAATGAATGAAGCTATTCATCTACTTATTATCTCTTCACCCCAGTTATATATAATATTTGTTATTGTTTATTATCTATGTACATATACGTTTCGTCCTTAATAATCGGGACTCATCAGCATAGAGATATGACTATTCACTACCGGTCATGCGATTCGAAACCCCGGATTACAAGATTTTGTAACTCAAATCCCGACGCCTGAACCACTAGGCTAAGTTGAACAGCGAATAAACGGTGATAATTTTAACACTTTTTGACGTCATAGAGCGTTCGACTTAATAAAAGGAACGATGCATTTAAAGCTAGCAACGTCATGCTGTGTTAATACTACACTTACAGTGCTCTACTAGACGGGTGTTTCTAGGAGCTACAAATAATAAATATTTGTTATTGTTTATTATCTATGTACGTATGCGTTTCGTCCATAATAATCGGGACTCATCTATATATATATATATATATATATATATATATATATATATATATATATATATATATATATATATATATATATATATATATAATTAATGCATGGAGTATGCATGGAGTATGCATGGAGTATTGTTGCCACATCTGGGCTTGTGCATCATCCACTAGTCTCTCCCTCTTAGACAAGGTCCAAAAAAGAGTCGCCAATTTAATAGGTCCTTCACTATCCACCAAGCTCCAGCACCCGCCCCATCGCCGCAATGTTGCATCCTTGTGCCTGTTTTACAAATACTTCAATGGATTGTGCTCAGATGAACTTGCTGCCCTGGTACCCCCTCGACGTAAATACACTAGACCCGACCAATCAGCTAAATCCCATCAATTCACTGTGGAGATCCCCAGATGTCAGAGAACTTTCTACTCAAATAGCGTCTTTCCTAGCGCTGCTGGCTCCTGGAACTCCTTACTTGCTCCCTGTTTCCCCGACTCTACTGACATGCAAAAATGTAAAGCTAATGTAAACAATCATCCCGCTACACAGTTCACAACTTAGGATGACCCCCAAAACTTACACCCTAATTCTCAGTAGCCCCTTACGTCTACAGTGGCGTCCTGCCTTGTTTGGGGTGAACTATGTTTTAAAGAAATCGCCTAGAATACGACCAACACATTCCCGCCTATGTATAAGCAAGTATATATTCTTAATCTGAACGATAACTTCCCTTTGATTAAAATTGTAGCACACAAAACATCAGAGTATCTAGTTCTAACTTTATTTAATTGTTTAGAAATTATATAGGCTTCACCCCCTTGGTGTATCATTCTTCTCAAAAGAGCAGACAAATTAGGTAATAAAAAAAACGAAAAAACAAAAAACAAATCTAAGTCCCTCAGACAATATGGTGCCATAGAAAATTTCACTACTCACTCTTGTGTTGCATTCGTACAATATCAAATGGGAAAGCGTCTCCCTTATCAAATTATTAATAAGCAAAAATCCCTTCCTCAACTGCAATTTTCGTAATTTTGTGGTCGTTAGCAAAATCCGAATTTGGGTGGTAACAAAAGGGGTTAAAAACACAGCTTAAAAGAAAACATTGCAAGGGAAAAAGATAAAATAAGAGGTTCGGTAGTGTTAAAATAGAGTTTTATTAACATTAAAATGGGGCTGGCTGCTTTTAATTCCCAAAGCTAGGTTAACCACGTTAACCTTGGTAACCAAGATTAAAAAAAACTTATGACCTGAAAGATCACATAGGGGTAAAGTTCGTTGGCACAACGAACTGAAAACAAATTAATTCCTTTTTTTTCATATAAACCATATAATAAAGACTAAAGAAATCTTCTTATAAATTTCACAAAGGGGTCACAAAGGGGCATAAAACAATAAAATAAAACTCAAAATATACAGGACCGTAGCAGTTGGTTGGCGAATCGTCTCTGGTATAGTTTGGACTAGTTTTTTCTTTTCTATTGAAATGTCCGTTTCAAAAGTCCCTCTTTATTTTCTTTCGACACTTTTCATTCCAAGGATCTCCAAGTTCTTGAAATTACTTCTCAAATGAAATTCTCCTGAAACGTCCTTCCTCCAAAGGGCAGTATTTGGGAATTTTCTTTAAATTTAAAGACGCTTGTCTTTACACAGCAAAAAAAAACCTTTTGTCATAAGGTTGATCCCTTCAAGGGAAAATATATTTCTTTAAAAATAGGGTTTCTCAGATACCCTGAATTTCCAAATAAAACGTTCTTACTCTAAGAACGAGTAGAAAACATCCAAATATTTTACGTCCATTTTGATTACAGACGGAGTCCGTTGGAACTGAACTGTTCTCTTCTGCTCCCAGGTCGGCACTGAATAAAACCGAGGCTACACCGGTATGACGTCACCTCTAGACTTCATTACAACGATGATGCTGCTGGAAAAAAAAGACCGGGAAAACAACTCGCAACCAGACGGCTAACCTTGACACACATTTGTACAGTGGCAACATGTTGACCTCCCCACCCCTCATGTCCAAAATAGAAATAAATTTCCGGTAAATAAAATTGTCTGAATTTTTAAACTCGCCACCATCATTTAAACAACATATATTGTTTAAATATCGCTTTCACCCATGAAACGTATGCATCCGTCTAGTATTACTACGAATCAATGAGGACATATAGACATAATCGTATCTATTCTAGTACAAATTAGCCCCGAAAGAGGCGGAGTTCATTCCCATTGGAATTACAATTAACTGCAACAGTAATTTATTTCCTACTTTAAAATAACTTTCGCAAAGTAGATATTCAACTCCAGCCTTAAGACTAAATCGTGTAAACAAGATTGTCTCCCCTTTTTACCACTTTTTTGTATCACACCAAAAAAGAAATCTCTTTTCTCCGTACACCTAATAATTTTATTTTAAAAATCTAAATCTATTATTTTATTTGATCCCTTAATTGGTTCTACATGCGGAATTATTGAAGTTATTATTCAAAATCGATCTGGCTCTCTTTTGTGTATTTATAATTTCGAGATTTTCTGTCACACGCAGGAAATTATTCATTACACACAAAAGGTGAAAATTGCTATAAAAGTGACTCTTTAGGTGAAATTTATTCACCTGAATCATTTGAAAACTTGTACTAATTGGTTTAGTACTAGAAACCTTAGATTCAACTGGGAAACGAGCACACATCGGTGTCATCTGTATTTTAGGAATGCAATAGATAGTTGTCATTTTCTCATCTTATTCAATACGTTTAATCCTTATTTCCTGCATAACTCAATTTTATCTATATAATAATACGCTAAGGTATTTCATGTTTGTACGTAGTTTATCACCTTTCACACACTGTGATGAAAAGAGAACTCTTCTATCCCCTTCTATGCATCGGAAGTGAATTACTTCCCTTTATCACTCTTTCTGTTTTAGTCAGCCATTGTTTCTCGTAGAGACTAGATCCCTGCGTAGATCTTTGTCGAATAAAGCTTCTTCAAGCAAACTCAGTCTTCTTAAACTCATTCTATTCTATCCTTTTGACTAACTCATTACACACACATTAAAAAAAAATGATATCATCCGATCAGCAAAGATGGAGATTGTTGATGTTAATCTGATGTCGCTAAGGTAGACAATTCCGACTTTACCAATTTTTAAATGAATTGTTCCAAAATCAAATTACGTCACATAATCGACTAAAACACTACAATTTTAAATAAATGCGTTTCAAAAAATGACATTTGTTTTATTGATTTGAAGAATATTGTTGTGGACTGATCCAGATTCACCCATAGTGACAGGATGGATTTGTCAGGTCACTATGAAGTCGACACCTTTTCCCTTACCAAGGAGAACCGCTTAGCGAACCGCTTAGCACAATTCCTATTCCTTTCAATTCCTGTTTTGGGGTTCTTATTTACTTATTGTTATTCTTACGATATAACAAATATTAAGCTTACAATTTTTTAAGAAGACGGAGAAGATTTATTGGCTTAAAAATAATTAAATTGCTACATTTTTTAAGAAAGAAAAAAAAAGACGTATTCATTTTATTTATTTATTTAAAAAATATTAAGCTGACAATGAAAATTATTTTTACGGAAGAACAAAGAGTTATGTTTTATAGTATTGATCCTGACAGACATTTATTATTTCAAAAGAAATATCATGATTAACAGTAAAGTATGTATAAGGATGTAGAAAGCATTGTGGACTTTCCACGGGGTCCCGCTAGTTTAATTTTTTTTATTAGGATCCCGAGTAGTTGTATTATAGGTGGTAGATAACACCAGAATCAGACAATATCCTCTCTATGAGGAGCTTTTACAAATAAAAGCTACATATAGCAGCTTCGTTAGCAATCACAAATTTGTTGAGACTCTCCAACATTAAAGCCTCAGTCACACGACGCGACTTCGCTCGCTGCTACTTGTAACAGTGAGTACCTGTCGCAGCGACTGAGCTTGTCACGCGATACGATTTCACTCGCCGCTACTTGTAGCATCGAGTCGACTACCCGTCTAGCAGGTTTTGTGCCTTTATTTACAGCGCAGACATGTCGCGGGTCAGGCGCCAAATCTTTTTTTCAAACCAAACAAGCTT
>OY744522.1:35423482-35448482 GCA_963556195.1 Sepiola atlantica
TTAATGTATGTATTTTAATATGTTTGCAGTTGATTGTGGTTTCATTTTTTATACAGTAATTTATATATTTTTTTAAATCTAATAATGTCAAGTTTTTCATTAATACATAAAAACAAGGTGAGTTAAGTGATTTATAGGTCTTGGCCTTTCTAATTATTTCCTATTTTGTTAACTTTAATTAATTTCCAGAAGTGATGGAATCGTGAAGTCTGTCCCTGATATATTTTATTATTAAACGAGAATCTATGGCCGTAAAATCTATCTTTAAAAGTTCCTGCCGTTCTACCTATGTATACATCTTTGCCAGGTAAACTATTGAGGTAGTAAGACAAGTATTTTGTATGGGGCACTCATTAACTCTTTGGCAATTGTATAGTGTCTTTGTTATTGTTTATTAGTATTTTGTTGTGTTTTTTTTTAATTCGTCACAGCTATAGCTCAGTTTTAATGTGTTTTATTAAGTATTTTGTCTGGCGTGTTATTTGGTGGGAAGTGTTTGTTAATGTGGTTTAGGAATCTATTTAAAATTTTCTTTTTTAACACTAGGTTGAAAGGAAGTGTAAATCAGATAATTTTTCGGTTGCGATTTCTGTGCAACAAATCCTCCCTCTCCCCCACTCAACTATTTTCTCCCATACCCCTTCTTAAATTCCCTCATTTTATCAAAACGCTCTCTAAGACCATAACTTTCGCCCATCCACCAAAATCACAGCCCCCCTTCCTCTCTACCCATCATCCTTTCCCTGCATACACCCCCCATACACAACCATTCCAACTTACTTTTTCCCCTTCAATCTTGAACCGCAGCCATCTGGTCAAACACCCCCCCCCCCCTCTTCCTCACCTCCCTCTCTGCCATCCACTTTACCCCTGCTCATCCCCCACCTCTTTCTCTTACCACCAGCCACAGTAGTCCTGGCTCACCCCATCCTTCCATTTTTTCCCCACTCATTCTTTTCTACATTCATTTCTATTTCTCCAACAAATACGGACGTCCACCTAGCAGTTGGCCACTATTTCATTCTATTTTTCCCAATATGTCTACCCTACATGTATCTGTACTTGCATGACATTTTTTCTCTATTTTATCATCCTGATGAAGTCTTATAAATAAAGACGAAACGTTGATGTACACATAAAAAACATCCATTTTTTTGGTTTTCCTTTTTCATTTTCCCATCTCGTCGGATTACTTTCATCCTTCTCTTCCCATATATATATATATATATATATATATATATGCACACATACATACATATATATATACCTTTAGTTCCTCCTTCTCTCCCTCGTCCTCCTTTGTTGTCCATCTCCCCGTTGTCGTCAACCTCAAATAAATATTAATCTTCCTTGTTCACTTACAGTTTTTCTAATCTGCGTTCACAACTGTCGAGTTTTTTCTATTCTCAGTGTTTCAAATCGGCGTCTATAAGTTAACCGTTAATTTGTTCTCTTTTTCTTTCTTTTTCTTCTTCTTCTTTGCCAACTCCCGGTGTTTAAAATCGGCGTTCATAACTGTCGATTTTCTTCTTCTTCTTCCTCTTCTTTTTTAACATTTCTTTCTTTCTTTCTACTGTATTTTTATTGTTTTTTCTTATTATAATTAGTAGATGTGTTATATATACGTTTATATATATTCTACATTATTTCTATTTATATATCCTATGATTTGTTCTATCAGTTTATTTTGATTAATTTGATAAGATTTAAAAGCATCAGGATGGCGAGTAATTGCTTTATTTAATTGTCCAAATATTTTATTTTGATCGCCACCTTGGTTAATCATTCTTATTATTAGATCAGAAATTAGGGGGCATGAAATCTACTAATTTTAAGGTAACACGAGCGATCCTCAGAAATTCAGACATAATACTCCCGTAAAATATATACACAGGGCTAGTACTATTTTTATATGGCATTCGCACGATACGAAAAGGGAATGAATTTCTTTTATCAAACAGTTTATAGATAAATATTTTATCTTCAATTTTTATATCCAAATCAAGAAAAGTAGCTTGTGTTCCCTTATGTTCACAGTTTAATTTTAACTCTTTAGGATATATTAAATGTTTAGTATTTGCAAACTCTTCGCTATCATTAATGCAAACAAGGTCGTCAATATATCGCCTACATCCATGATAACTATACGCTCTAGATATATCATTTTTTTTATTAATGATGACATATATATATATTCCAGTCTATGTAAATATAGATTTGCCCAAAATGGAGACGGATCCAAACCCATTGGAATACCTATTGTTTGAAGCAATAATTTATTCCCTATTTGAAAGTAACTCTCTTTTATAAGGTGACTTATAAGCATTATCAGACCAGTTTTGGATACACTCGTCTTACCATTTTTATTTTTACACCAAAAATGCTTTAGATTTTGCAAAGTCTATGTATTTACCTTTTCCTCCTGCAAAAGCTAAATCTACAGTATTACCTAATTCTTTAATAAGTTTTTTATGTGGTATTTTTGTATATAATGTACTAAAATCATATGTCGAGATTGATTTAGCCTGTTTACGAGAATTAATACGATCTAATTTTTCTTTTACTAGATCGGAATTATTTACCACCCAAAATAGGTTTATATTACTATAGAATTTACTTTTTGTATGGAAATTATTTATTTGGTTTATAATTAATTTAAAGATTTTAGACACAGCCTTACTTAAAGGTTTAGTGATGCACATTTTTGAGGCAACAATGAAACGGGCGCCAACTGGTGTTTTATGCATTTTAGGTATCCAATACATAGATGGAAGTTTTTTGTATTTTTCTTCTAATTTTAATCCTAATTTTTCACAAATAACAGTATTGTTTATAATAATGTTATCGCTTTTATTATTACTTCTAGCAATAAGCGTTGTATATAATACTTTTTACAGATAAAAGCTATATTATTTGTCGCCTTATCAATAGGAACTATTACAAACCTATTTTGAAGCATTTCAAGCTCCGTAGTTATTTGTGGATTTCTAAGGAGGGGATTCGTTCTTTTAGGGTGCTTAAATTCTTTTAAACGTTCTACTTTTTTATTTACGAATCTAAGTATATTATTTTTCCATGCGTCAAATGTAGAGTGTAATAGTTTATGTTTTTTGCCATGGATGCAGTGAAATTATCTAACGCTTTATTTATTTCCTTAACACATTTCGCATAATTTAAACATTTAGGTTCTCTATAGTGTGGGCCTTTACTTAAGAGTTTTCTTAATTTAGAATTTTTAACTATCGCTAGATTACCGGTAATTATATGCCCTATGTCAGTATTACATAAAGGGGAGGATTCACATTCACATGATGGTATATACATTTCATCATTATCATTAATATTTAAATTCTCTACAGTTTTTTTATAGTTAAAAACCTTATTCGGGATAGTTTGCCCTAGTTTATATGTTACTATTGGTTTCTGTTCCTCTTTTTTAAGTTCATTGGGCAATGACTGAATGATTTCTGGATTATTAAATATTTTAGGCAGATTTATATAATCAAATCCTTTATTTTCATAAAGAATAGCGGGTACGTAAAAAATATAAAAATATAACAACAAATGCTAACAACCCTAGAAATCGAGGCTGGAAAATAATCTGGTTTACACCCCACTTTAATATAATGTATAAAACAAAAATTGGTAAAAAGTTCCTACAACTTATAAACAAACACTTCCCACCAGGTAATGTACTCCATAAGCTATTTAATAAGAATACATTAAAGGAAGCGGATAAATACTGAACAAAGCACACCAGTGTTTTTTTCAGTATTTATCTAAATATAAGCAAATTGAACTGAGATAGACAGGAGCAATAATGAATGATATAAGCACTTGAGTTTTAATTATAGAAATATCGATGTTTTTGTACATATGTATGTTTGTGTGCATGCATGCACTGTCTGTATACACATGTGTGTGTATGTTGTCTGCGTGCACATATAATGATTTTATGTATATTTTTGTCATATGTCTATGTATATGTGCATGTATCTGTAATGGTGTATATGTATATATATGTATGTATGGGTTATGTATGTTATATATGTATATATAACGGTATCTATATATATTTACATATGTAGTGGTGTATATGTATGCATATGTGTGTATGTGTTCATGTATTGCTATGTGTGTGTGTGTTTATATGTATGTGTATATATGTATGTGTGTGTATATGCGTATGTGTATATATGTATACATACATGTATGTGTATAATTGGATCCAGAAATATGCGTACGTATGTATATGGATACATGAACTAATATCTTATATGTATGGGTAAAAGTCGTAAAAGTTTTATATTTTTATTTGCGTACATATATAATGATTTTATGTATATTTATGTTATATGTGTATGTATATATGCATTTATCTGTAATGGTGCATATGTATATACATGTATGTATGGGTTATGTATGTTATATATGTATATATAACGGTATCTATATATACATATGTAGTGGTGTATATGTATGTATATGTGTGTATGTGTATATGCATTGGTATGTGTGTGTGTTTATATGTATGTATATATATGTGTGTGTATATGCGTATGTGTATATATGTATACATGCGTGTATGTGTATAATTGGATCGAGATATATGCGTACGTATGTATATGGACACTTGAAATAATATCTTATATGTAGGAATATGTTATCACAGGTGTAAAAGTTGTATATTTTTATTTTATTTTTATATTTATTTCGTGTGTACGTATGCGTATAGTAATAGACATATTTATATGCCTATGTGTCTATTTATATATGTACTGTACGAACATGTCCATGCATATGTGTGGGTAAGTATTTTATATAAATATATGTATATGGTATATATGTGTATATATGTGTATATCCGTGTATAGATATATGCGTATATATTTGTGTTTGTTATTTTTTATATATGTATATATATGTATTTTTATATATTTTATGTGTGTACTTGTGTATCTATTACTTTGTGTGCAGGTGTGTATATTATATTAAGACCAGACATTTATGCTTGAAAATGTATATATGTGTATATATGTATCTTTGTGCATGGATATATGCGTGTATATATATATATATATATATATATATATATATATATATATATATATATATGTGTGTGTGTGTTGTTATTTTTTGTATATATATCTATATATATATATATATATATATATATATATGTTAATATATGGACTTGTGTATCTATTAATTTGTGCGCACGTGTGTATTTTATATATTGACCAGATATGTATGCTTGAAAATGAATATATGTGTATATATGTGTATATCCGTGTATGGATATTTGCTTATATATTTGTGTTTGTTATTTTTTTTTTTTCATATATGTATATATATATATATATATATATATATATATATATATATATATATGTGTGTGTGTGTGTGTGTGTGTGTGTTTGTTTATATGTGCACTTGCGTATCTATTAATTTGTGCACACGTTTGTACTTTTTATAAAGATCAGATATTTATGCTTGAATATGTTTGTAAATAGATTAACACTTTGATGTGTTTAATAGAGAATATAGGAATCCAGGCTAAGTGGGTAATAAAAAATAGAAAAAGGAAAGAAATAGAAAGCAGGTAATAAAATGATAAAAAAGATAGAAACTAATTGAAAGAGTTAACAAGTAAAGAATGTAACCCGATAATAAATTATAAAAAATATCTTATCCACTAAAAAAATTTATTTAAAGGGGAAGGTTTCCAAATTCATCTCACTTCTCTGTCTTTTTTGGTCTGAAGAGGTTGACTCTCTGGGAAGATTACAACCGAAACATGTATGCGTATATGTAGCCAATAATGTTTGTATAAATAAAAAAATGTATACTTAAGAACAGCTCTACTTGTTATTGAACACTTTTTATAAACACTGGAGTTTCAACGGATTTACATCTACAGAAACTAATACAATACGTGTACTATATATATATATATATATATATATATATATATATATATATATATATATATATATATATATATATATATTCCAACTAGTTCAAATCACCCAATATTTTCTGGCCAATAGTTCGTGTGGTTAAAAATCCATGTCTATACTTCTCAACAAAAACAATTTAAGTTCAAGAAATCCTAATGTGATAGTTCAAGTTTGCCAACCCCGAATCCACACATATCCTTCAAAACATCTATATCGGATCTTTAGATGGGGGTATTTTGATATAAATGGTGTTAATGGTTAGAGATAGTATTGGGTTATACTGATAAGCGGGGTTTGACTAGGATAAAAATGACTTGCGACAAAAATATGTTGTAAATATGAATGTTTTTGCACAACTTATTTTCTAAGAAACTGAAATGCATTCTAGTGGATTAAAATTTATTCCATGAAGTAATTCATTAAAAAGGTTTTACGCGCTCCACTACTTTTGGAGCTGCTCCCGCTCCTGCTCCAACGCCCAAAATTGGAGGTGGCTCCTCTCACGCTCCCCATTTTCAAAAACGAGCCGCCCCTGCTCCAACTCCTATCAAAAAGGAGCGGCTCTTTTTCAGCGCTCCATAATAAAAATGTACCTTCTTTCATAAACGTTCTATTCTGTCAATGAATGGTCGAAGAATATGGAGTGAGCGTCCTGTGAAATGCCTGAGGTATTTTAAAACAATTTTAATATTCATTACATATTTTTTCAGGAAAAGAAAATTTGACCCGATATATTTAGATTTGTTTTAAGTAAATAAAGTTTTACTTTTAAACATTATTAGTGATTATTTTCTGTTTAAAGAAAACATTTCTCTGGGAGAGGAGAGACATCCAGGGCAACATTAATCGTCGTACTGTTGTTTAATATTTGTTTGTTTTACGAACGTAACTATATTGTATGATGTATATTATTATTTACAACAGAGAAACGCGCAAGTACTTTCAAACAAATCGATTTATCCATTTTCTTTTCAATAGTACAATTTAAAGCGAAAAAAAACAATGAAGTTTATTTTTTAATGATTGAATAAAAAAATATATTTCTCAGAAGTTGGCCAAAAAATATCAATAAATTGTCAATAAACAATTCAGAGATCTATTTAATGTCTTAAAATTTCATACAAAATATCTGGCCTAGACATTGGGAGTTGAAAAAATATCGGATCAAATTTTCCTCCACCGAAAAATTAACTGGAGTAAGTTTTCCTAGGTCGGGCAAAAATATTTATTAAAATTAAAAATTTGAATAAAAAAAGTGAAATCTCTAACAAAAACAAACTGTTTACAATTTTAATATTCGATAATAGATTTTTTAAGATAAAGAAAGATATCTATGCTACTTTCGGTTCTAAAAAGACAACAAATTAGTCAGAAAGTCTAATTATTTGCTTTTTTAAATTAAAATGTAAGATTTTTCTTTAATTTAATTAATTTTAAATATCGGTTTAATTGTAGAATAGGGACCGCTCTTTTCTTTTGCTCATTTCGCTTGGTATTCGCCCAAATTTAGGATTAAACTGATTGTTGTCTTAATTATATTTTTGACCCTGAAATAAAATTCTCATTTACATTTTAAAGTGTTGAGAATCTCACTTTAATTCCAGGTTTTAATCGCTGGCGGCCACGTTGGTTTTTATTGTTTTTTCCTTGGATTAAAGATATTTTTTCCTTGGACTAAGTATATTTTTTTCCTTGGACTAAAGATATTTTTACTGCTTTAACATTTTATTACACACAAAAAACAAACTTTGAATATTCTATTTACAGAAGCAAGTTTTAACGAGATTTAACGAATTTAAAAGCAAACATGAATTTAAGAATAACAAAATGTCACCGAAAAGACGACGGGTATAAATGTGGATAAAAGTTCAATTTGATATATGCTAAAAAAATAAATTAGAATTTTTTGTCAGGACAAAATGTACCATTTCACCCCAAAAATCGATTTTGGTGAATACCGAGCGAAATGGGTGACAAAATCCAACGCCCTCTATAGTATAATTGAACCTAAAATTCTTTATTTAAAAACACGAATTAAAAGAAAAATTAGCTTATTTATTCAATCAGCAATAAACATAAATACCAAAAAGTTCAAATCTATAAGAAAATAACTTCAAAGGCATCTATAGACTCTCAGTGGCGCATTTAAAGACATTTGACGTCAAATTGTCTTCTGCCTTAAGAACACTGTCCTATCAAAAATGTAACACATAGATGTAAAAAAACCCGGAAAAGTTCAGTGTCTGTTTCTCCCTCTCTCTCTCTTCCTCTCCCTATTTATCTCTCGCTCCCCCCCTCTCTCTCTCTCTCTCTCATATACATTTACCAGAGATATAATTTTTTTTAAATAATTCAGAGTAAACTCTGTGACTTTCTTTACTTTTCCTTTATATTGCTGAATAAAAAACTAATGTTTTAAAAAAAATAATAATTTTGGAGTGAGGAGCGCGGAGCGATAAAACCACCGCTCTTTAGTCCCCAATGGAGTTGCTCCCGCCCAACTCCCGCTGAATATAAAATGAGCCCTCCTCCTCGTCGCTCCAGCAAATGTATATATATATATATATATGTGTGTGTGATTTTTTGAAAGCTTACCAAAGGAGCTTACGTTCAGGAGCCCAAACAACACCACTGAATGTATTTTCATTCACAAATCATTTATTTATCATTTTTCAAATTAAAATGTTTATTACCTACACGTGTTTCACTACGAAGCAGGTACTTGCTTGGCAGATCACCAGGGAAAAATTTAGCACCTTGAATAAGATTAACAGCACCCGGCAATACACTATGTGGTGCTAATTTTCTTGGGGTCACTTAAGAAGGGAAGAAAAAAATAAAGTAAGATAGAGAATAAAAAAATATACAATATAAAGTAAGAAAGAGAATAAAAAACTATATATAAAAAATACATATACAAAAATATATATATAAAATATATATATAAAATATATATATAAAGAATAATACTAAAAACAAAAATATATAATTTGCCTTAAATGCACTCCAGTGATGACAAATATCACCCCCCCCCCTACAAAGAAATATAAAGACCAAACAACAGTCAAAACTCCGTTCCTAAATTAATATTTCAAGCCACTGATCTTATTGGCATTTCAGATCTATTCCATGGAAGGAAACTGTAGGGTCTCAAGCATTGTCTACAGATGCGAAGTGATGACAGAAAGTAGTAGGAGATCATATATCGGATCCACGGGTGGGGGGTGAGTTCAAAGATAGGTTCAGAAATCATATGAGTTCATTCAGAGGTAGCCTCGGGGAAAACATAGGTAGTCCCAACACTTCCCTTTGCTGTTTTGTGAGAAATCTCATTGCTAGACAAGACCCTTTCGAACTGAAACGGTCTATCTTAGGGAGGGCCAGCAAATATAGACCGAACAATAGGAGGAGATGCAACCTATGTGCATTAGAGTCGTACCACATCATGACCTCTAGAGATAATTTATTGAACGCTAGGCAGGAAATATTACAATGCTGTCTGCATAGAAACCGTTACCTGTTATCAAGCTTAAAGCCTGGATAGGAAAAGGGGGGGGGCGATATAAACTTACAGCCGGGATAGTCAGTAAGGGTACTTCCTGTGCCAATCTAGGGCAAAATTTACCGTATAATATAGAGGATATGAGCTAGCAGCTTGTACTTAGGCGTAGATGTGAATCGATTCAATTATCAGTAGAAATCGGGACATATGGTGGGGGATCTCTAGGTGGAAATAATCTATCGGAGGATGTACCATTGAAGGTTAACAATAGTAAATACTTCCTCAGCAAAGTAAAGTGGGGGAATTTGGTAATATACAAATAGATAATTGAATAATAAATAATAAATCATAATTATTCATGGAAATAGATATAGCATACAGAAGGCATTAGGAATTTCATGTAGTTTATGTATGGCAGTAATGTGGGGTTAATTAATTCTAGAGAATCAGAGGGATGGACAGTGAAGTCATATATCTATTTCTACGTAGCCCTTAAACATGATAATCCACCCATTTCGAAAATCCCTCAATAGATAAAATACCCAAATACAGCTCCACGGAAGGGTAAGGGAGATATAGGCTAGGGTAGGGCGACAAATACCAGTAAATGTATCTAAAAACTTCAGAGGTGGCGAGGCTGGAGAAAGTTGAGTCAGCATAGATCGCACTAGGGGGGAAGTGGTATTAATAGGTAATTTCACCCACCCCCGTGTGTGGAGGGAATGATGTTATTCTCCATCTTCGTCGTTCTGCAGTATGCTGGAATAATTCATAGTTCAATGAATTAATATTTCCCTAGTATGTTGTAAACCGCCCCAACAACTAAGGACAACATCTTTAAAGTATTAACTAGTATTGTGATAACAATATTTATATTAATATTTATGTTTTTAGTATATATAGAAATTTCGAATTTTACTTCAATACAGTTAAGATAATTTACACATTTCTATGACTATCCCGGATGTAAAGATACCAGCATAAACACAATGGCCTGATCTTTCCATCATTGGGGGAGGGGATGTAATGGGGTCTTCCCTGGAGGTTAAGATCAATCCCATAAATTGGAAGGTTCTTTCAAAATGGTAATGGAATTTGAAGGCAATAGGCATTAATATATTTTAGTTAAGGGATATATAGGATCATCCAAGGTGTTTTCCGCTTGATATAGATATAGTATATGAATGATTCTTTTTCTAAACGATTGCTACGGCATTAAGATTGTCCTCTTCGATTGATACCAACAAGGTGGCCCTCGACACTGAAGTAAATAAAAGATATTTTCCCGGAACGAAATATGACGTCCCAGACGGTAGATAATTAGTTTTTATTAAGAATAGTTTTTAAAATAGAAACTAGATTGTTGTAAAAAACAATTTGTAGTAAAATTGTATTTTTAATATATAGGAATGAGGTTTGCAGAATAATAACTGCGAGTCTATCCTCTTCGATAAATAGCAAAGTAGCTACCGGCAGAAAATTAAATTAAATAAAAGATATTCCCAGACGTTGGATAATTAGATTTTATAAAGAATAAATTTTAAAATAGATAATAGATTTTTGAAAGAAACATTTAGTAGTATTAATTTTAATTATAGTATATAAATGTGTTTTTTTCAAAATAATTACTGCGGGATGAAGATCGTCCTCTACGATAAATATAAACAAGGTAATGATCGGCAGTAAATTAAATAAAGGATATTTTCCCGGAATGATAAAAGATGTAACTGACGTTGGATAATTAGTTTTTATAGAGAATAATTTTTTAAATAGAAACTAGAATTTTAGGATATGTATTATGGATAAATATTTTATGTCTACTATTTTCTTAGGAGGGGAGTCTCTGCGAAATCGTTATTAATTCGCCACGTTGCGAGTCCATCTTGAAAAAGAAATGAATTGGACCTGGAAATAGGGACAACACGACTGCATGCATTGAGAAGGACAGCTGTATCGTTTTTTCCTTCGGATGGAATAGATCTGGAATGCCAATAAGATCAGTGGCTTGAAATATTAATTTAGGAACGGAGTTTTGACTGTTGTTTGGTCTTTATATTTCTTTGTGGAGGGGGGGGGGTGATATTTGTCATCACTGGAGTGCATTTAAGGCAAATTATATATTTTGGTTATTATTATTATTTTTTATATATGTTTTATATATGTTTTCATATATATCTTTATATATATTTTTAATATATATTTTGTATATATATTTTTTATATATAGTTTTTTATTCTCTTTCTTACTTTATATTTTTTATTTTTTATTCTCTATCTTACTTTATTTTTTTCTTCACTTCTTAAGTGACCCCAAGAAAATCAACACCACATTGTGTATTGTCGGGTGTTGTTTATCTTATTCAAGGTGCTAAATTTTTCCCTGATAATCTGCCAAGCAAGTAGCTGCTTGGTAGTGAAACACGTGTAAGTAATAAACACTTTAATTTGAAAAATGATAAATAAATGATTTCTGAATGAAAATATCTTCTGTGGTGTTGTTTGGGCTCCTGAACGGAATGCTTTGGTAAAAAAAAAGGTAAAGGTCGCATAGCATGGACGCGTACGAGTGTCGTTGCCGATATCGCACACTGCCCATGGCCGTAGCGGCAGTGATTTGTTAAGAATCACCGTGTCTAGAGCGCTGCCTTGAACCTTCCCTGAGTTTTAGTCAGGTACCCATTTACTGCTTTGGTAAGCTTTCAAAAATCGCATATAAATGCTCTGTACCCTGTAATCGAATATCATCGAACATTTTATTGGAATAATCCCGGTCTTCACTGAACAATCGTTTTGTCTAAGTGAAAAATCCAAATCTCTCTCTCTCTCTCTCTCTCTCTCTCTCTATATATATATATATATATATATATATATATATATATATATATATATATATATATATATATATTATATATATATATATATATATATATATATATATATATATATATATATATATATGTGTGTGTGTGTGTGTGTGTTTGTATATATATATATATATATAATTACACATCCTATTAAAAAGGGCGACTACATGTAATATTCTTTACCGCTTAGGAAGTGGAAAAATACTAAGAAAAAATCTATGCTTCTATAGCCAGTAAAAACAATAACAAAAAACTACGTGACATGGCGATAAAAAATCATACATATTTCGACAAGGTGTTCGTGGTCTAGTGGCAAAACGCCAGTCTGCAAGCAGTAATATCGTAGTTTTGATCCTTGCCTAGGGTAGCCATGCTTTTGATGGCTGATAGCCAGAAACACGCGTCCATGGATTCCTTTATAATTACGTAAAAGAGATTATATTAATACAGATTAATATAGATAAAATTATTCCGTGAGGAATCGGGTTTTAATTACAAAAACCAAGTTCAATACTTAGCATTAGATAGAGCTTATATATATATATATATATATATATATATATATATATATATATATATATATATATTCATTTCAAGAATTATTATCATATCATTTTATAATAATTTATACCCAAACCAAGTCTTCAAGTTGACAGTTTTTTAAAAGAAATCTGCATAGTATTGATTTACTCCTCTCCAGGTGTTAGGCACAAGGCCAGTTTTATCCTACTCCCACAAGTAAGATGTGACCCAAGGTCGGGTCGGGAACGTGGGGTTTGAAAAACCAGCGCCCGAGAAAGTGAACACTCTGGCCATTTAAAAATTGCCTGGGCAGCCCCCGTCGTCATTCCCTGGTAGGGGCGCCTCGGGCAGTAAGCAATAAACTTACTCCTCCCCAAAGAGGGGAGGCAAAGCCTGGGAGGGTGGACTTCCTAGAACTGCATAGGACAGACCCATTGACCGGCGTAAATCAAGCCCCGAAGGACAAGACAACACAAGTATAGGGTGCAGTATCCATCGGAACAGATACTACACTTTGATCTTAGCCAAAAGGCCAAGAAATCTGCATAGTAAACAAGAAGTCCACATAGTTTTACTATAAAAACAGACTATTCAAAAGCGAAATGCAAATACAAAAATTATTCCACAGATTGGAAAAATAAGTTGAATCAAAAGTTCATTCTTCTATCATTCCAAAAAGAGGGTTTAACAATGAGTATAAAAAAATCCAACTAGTCAAAAAAAGTAGGGTGCAAAAATATATCAGTTTGGTGTAACACGTCAAGGGTGTAATCCTCGGTTCAATATGGCTACCATAACCGATGTTGGATAAAGAAAAACATAGCGTTGGATAATGGCCGTGTGGGGCCGGACGCATGTTGAGTGGACGTATGTGTGGTGGATCGTTTGGTTTGACTTGCGCGATTTAGTGCGGGTGGACCCGTACAGCAAAATAAAACTGGTTTTCACAGTTAGAATTCACAAACGTTGACAGGCCACCATTTTGATGGGACCTTTTAGGTCGGGGGTTCAAGGGAGTCAGACTGTGACGAATGCACCTGCGCATAAGGGTTCTGTGACGTCACGGGTTCTTGTATGGGAAACTGAGTTTCGTCAGTCTGGTTTTTGGAAGCAAGCTTAACAGACGTATTTCTTCATGTAGTCTGCAAATGAACAGGGGAATTAATTTCCCTAAAAGAATCAGGCGTAATGAAATTCCTTCTTCTCCCCTCCTCGAATGGCTAAGGACTTAAGCTAGGAATGAACTACGGTAAAGCAGTAAATTGATCTCTCACTCAACGTTAGTAAAAACATCTCCAAACTGACGCCTGAATAAAACTAATCAAAATTTAAAAGATTGTTCGCCTCCTGAATCGTGTTAGGAAGGTTTTTGTTATAGACACAGCGGACGGCGATGTTCACGGCAGTACAGAAGCGAAGAATGAACTCAGCCACTAGACGACATCGAGACGACACCCTTCAACGACGAAGAAGAAAAGGTACGAGTAATTAAAGTGGATATAACAATAGGATAGTTCTGAAAAAGAAAAAAATACTAGATAATTGCTTATCAATGATACAAGGGAAATAACTATTTCAGGTTTATTTATAGATATATTTGAATTTATAAGTGTGTCAAAAAGTTAAGGGTAATTTTAATAAGAATATATAGTTACTAGCAGGACCCGTCGCCCGGCGTTGCCCGGGAGAAATATAAAAAAATGAATTAAAATTTCTAAATAGCCGACAGAACGCAAATAGGTCACATCAGATAGTTTTAGAAAAGGTACGAGTAATTAAAGTGGATATAACAATAGGATAGTTCTGAAAAAGAAAAAAATACTAGATAATTGCTTATCAATGATACAAGGGAAATAACTATTTCAGGTTTATTTATAGATATATTTGAATTTATAAGTGTGTCAAAAAGTTAAGGGTAATTTTAATAAGAATATATAGTTACTAGCAGGACCCGTCGCCCGGCGTTGCCCGGGAGAAATATAAAAAAATGAATTAAAATTTCTAAATAGCCGACAGAACGCAAATAGGTCACATCAGATAGTTTTAGAAAAGGTACGAGTAATTAAAGTGGATATAACAATAGGATAGTTCTGAAAAAGAAAAAAATACTAGATAATTGCTTATCAATGATACAAGGGAAATAACTATTTCAGGTTTATTTATAGATATATTTGAATTTATAAGTGTGTCAAAAAGTTAAGGGTAATTTTAATAAGAATATATAGTTACTAGCAGGACCCGTCGCCCGGCGTTGCCCGGGAGAAATATAAAAAAATGAATTAAAATTTCTAAATAGCCGACAGAACGCAAATAGGTCACATCAGATAGTTTTAATGTTTAGAAATAAATATCGGTTTTTAATGGTGGAAAATCTATGTACTTACGAAAAGGATTACCGCGGAGTGGAATAAAAATAGAAATTACCACAGTGTAGAAGGATATCTCCTTCACTGACCGATTATGGAAAAGAGCTGGGATATTTGTTCCATCTGTTATCTATTCTCTCCTACGTCATTAGAAGGAAATCCTTCTAGACTGCGTCAATGTTTTATTTATGTTGTTACTTTAGCAAATATAATAAACGTTGGTGGATTTTCGCCACATTAAGAACTTACGTTGTGTCTAACTCTGACCTCGTGGGGAGTCAAGTAAATTGGATACTTCTGAATTGATAAATGGTATACAGAAAGATTTAAGAAGCTTTATCGTATTTAACGAAAATAAATTCTATTTTAGGCACGTAGGATTGAAAAGAAAGAAGTACAAAGTTTAGTAAGAAAATGTATTTAATGTATCCAATGAAGGTGGTCAATAATTACTATTTTAGTCACGTAAATTATATTTTGTCAAAGTAAGTATGTAGCGTGTAAACTAAATCAATTCTGATTTAAATTGAGTAAATGAAGGTGGTGAGTAATTACTATTTTAGTCACGTAAATTCCAATTTCGTATGGAACTAGGAAAGCAAAACAAATCTGATGTGTTGATCACTAAATATTGTTTGAAGCAAGTATGATTGTAAAAAGACGAAACTATGATTATTTAGTATGGGCCACGTGTATAATATCTATTAAGAAAAATGTTTAATGAGAAGTAGTATTTTCGCTAAATCGTTCTAATACGAACGATAAGTCACAACTAAGAATATACTGTGTGTTAATGGAAAAATGTCCTAGGAATATGCAATTATCAATCATTGTAAAACACCCAAAAGTACTTACCGTATAAAGAATGGTGGTCTGTGTAATGTGGCAACGTGTTCATATATAATTCTAGCGATCTTAAAATCACAATGAAAACGAAGACGTAACGGGTATAATATTTAATTCAAAAGAAATCTATTTTTAATGTTGGCAAATGAAACATGTATTACTTGATTTGAATAAAAAATATTCTCATCATGTTATGTTTATTTTTAATGTTATATAATTAAGAAGTGCACTTACTAAGGTTAGAAGTAGTTTTGTTATGCTGCGCGTGATGTGTTTGTTTTAATGTAATCCGTTATTCCGTAACGTAATAATGTTATGTGTTCGGAATAGCGGAATGATATTTCCGTAACCTGTACTCGGCGGTGTATCTGTTTAACAGTTCCGAAGGAAATAAAAGTCTGGCGGTGTTATGAGTAGCGGGTACAGTAGATAATTTTCAGTGAGTAAGTATAGTGACCACTTTCTCTGTGGATGTTGTAGGTAAGAGAATGAATTATCTATGACTAAATATAATAATTAATATATGTTGATCAAATTATACAAAAGTTTCTGCAAACACGCATTTGTGAATGCAAGTATTACAGTGGATATTTTTGTAGTGTATGATGCATGTGGTTATTTTCTTACTCTCGCCGAATGTACTGGGAAAAAAGAGTCCACTTTATATAGTAGATAACATAAAAATGCCGACATATACATAAACATAGATATATGCACACACAGTCACACACATATATTTATAATTATCTATAAATAATATTTCCAAATTAACCCATATAATAATCTATATACAATCATCAGTATGGGAGGAAACCCTAATGCGAAAATCATATTTAACTTAGTAGTTGGAGCGCGTACCGATGCGCCCATCACGCATTGTCTGGAAATGGAAGAGTGAATTAACATCTAAATGGCAACTTCGGCGGCTATCTAGCAAGTCGTCAGTAGAACTCAATAGGTGAGGTCTAGAGTATCACATTAAGCTATAAATAACGGATTGTGTTTAACTTACTTAAAGTGCTCAATCTGGCGAGAGCTTTGAATAATTATTTATAAATAATATTTTCAAATTAACCCATATACACATTGGTTTTTATGACAAACCTGCAATCATCAGTATGGGAGGAGACAATCCCTGCCGGTCACACGGTTCGGACGAAAGTCATATTTGACTTAGTAGTCGGAGCGTTTGCCGATGTGCTCATCACGCATTGTCTGAAAATGATAGATTAAATTAACGTCTAAATGCAAATTCGGCGGCCATTTAGCAAGTCGCCAACAGAACTCAATAGGCGGAGCCTAGATTATCACATTATGCTATAAATAACGTAACGGCTTGTTATTAACTTACATATAGTGCTCAATCTAGCGAGAGCTTTCAATAATATATATATATATATATATATATATATATATATATAACGTGCCACTATATATATATAGTGGCACGTTTTTCGTCATTATACGATACATTAACGTGGCTAAACCTAGCGAGATTCGAAACTTGGACCTTGGAGTTTATAGCCTGAAGCTCTACCACTGAGCCCATCCCGTTAGTACTAAATGCATCGATATTTTATAGATGTCATTTATTTGTTGATTTTGTTTGTGATAGTTTTGAACTAAAAGTACTATCTAAATACTATTTTGGAATAGTTGTTCCCTCACCAACGTATTGGTATGTCTAATTTGCATAATTGCTTTTAAACAGTTTATAATAAATTACTGTTTGCTATTCATTTCTAAATTTAATTACCTATTTCCTTTCTATATATACAACAGTTTTGTCAATATTAACAGTAATTAATTGAAGTGATTTAATTGAAGTGATTTAAGAATAAAAAGGATAAATTACCAAAACGTTTCATTAATTTTAAATAACTATTTTTAGCAATCATCTTTGTTAAAAGTAAAACAAAAAACTCTGATGAAGTCTAGAAATGAAAAAATGTCAATTAAGTTCGCATTGTAAATTTAAATTTGCAAATTAAAATTCATTCGCTTTTGTTAATTAATTTATTTTTAAAAAGTTGTGTACGTTTTCAGCGTCTTAAATTCTCTTCGAAAGACATTCATTCTATACGGTTATTCGATTTGCAGTTTTAAAATTACATTACAATTTAAGATCTAGTAACAAAGTAAAATATATTCATAAAAATTTCATTTAATATCGATTCTTTTTTCTTTCATATATATTTTTGATCAACCTTCCCTTATCTGATTTAAGAGTATTTTTTTTCTAATATTAAAGTTAGAAAAACAGAATACTAAGTTATCTCCAAAAGAGAATAGATATTTAACTAAATCTTTATTAATATTTTTTACTACATCTTAAATTGCAATGTAATTTTTAAACTACAAATTGAACAATCGTATAGAATGACTGTCGGCTGCTTTTCGAATAGAGAATTAGAGACGCTGAAAACGTACACAACTAAAAAAAAAAAACTCCATTGAACAGATGTGGTGAAATTCAATTTTGTTCACCTAAGATGGCGGACGAATTTGACGTCAATTTTTCGTTAACATTTTACCGCCGGTGTTAAGCTAAAATAGGCCCTCTGTTTTATCGGTTAATTTCGCATCGTTCGATTTTGGCGGATTTTTTTTTTTCGAAACAATTTTGATTTTTTTCATTTTTGTTTTGAAAATAAAATCAGTGGGTTTTATAAATGGATTTAAAATATAACAAACAGATTTTTTTTTTCAGATCACAAATTTACAATTTAACGAACAAACTTTTTTCACATTTTGAAAATAATTAAAATGTTTTTTTTTCAGTAATTTTTATATGAAAGAAAATACTGAAAATTCATCTTTTTCTTACTATATACAGGGTGGGCCAAAATAAGGGTCCTATCTTTAAATTTGAATAACTTGAATTTGAATAACTTCCACAAAATAAAAGTTAAACTCACCAAACTGTATGTGTGCGTAGATTGACCCTTCCGAGATTTTTTTGAAATAAACAAAACAAATTTTAGCCGAAAAACACTTCTTAAAACTTACAAAAACTAAAGTATTGTTTTTTACACTGTTTTGAGTTTTTTAAGCAAAAATAATGTTTTCTAAATGAGGGTACGTTCCTTAGGGCTAATACGGCTCATGCTTGCTTCGGAAGGGGTCCTTTACTTATTCTAAAAAAAAAAATCAATAAATAAAAAAGTTATGAATTTTTTAAAATAGGACCCTTATTTTTGCCCACCCTGTATAAGTGTTATAATACTTTATCTCAAGCTATATAAAGTTAGGTATGTGTATATGTTTATATATTTGTATGTACAGGATTCACCCCTAAACTAATTAACCGATCACTATGAATACAGCTGCTAGACTTAAGGGTGTGCCATGTGATCTATATTTAGTTTAATTTAGATTTATGCAAAATTCAGATCCCATCGAATTTTTGTGAAATTTTAACAATTAGAATTAGACATCAATGAATACATATTCTCCAAATTTCAGTTTCCTTGGAGTATTTAAAGGAATTTTAGGGGACATATTGTGGACACAACCTTTTATTTGAAAATTCAATTGGCGAATTAATTTTACCCGCTCTGGGACGGGTATTCTTCCAGGTATTCTTTTAGAGAAGTAAAGAGACTTATTATTTGCCATCTATTTTTTGGCGGTGTTTAGAGACAGGCGTATGTAAATTAGATTACTACATCACTCTTTCTCTAAATGATAACATTAAGATATATTAGAGAGTGGTTGAAACATCATAGAGTGAGAGAAGCGAAAGAAATATATAGATAGCTATGAGAGAGATGGGTGACTTGTTCAGTTAATTTAAAATTACGGCTAATTAGAACAATTAAAACAGATTTTTCAAACATAAATGAATGTCAGAATTAAAATATATTTTATCATGTACTTTGTGTTATTAAAGTATATAGAAAAAACGTTGATGGACTCACATTTAACTTCTGTTTTTATTTATCTATATATTAATACGATAGCGTGTGTGGTGTGTGTTCGTGTGTCACGCTTCCGGCAAAAGCTCTGCGCATGCGTGCCGCACCTACATTTTGAAAAACATTCAACTCGCCTAATTTTCGAAATATTTTCAAGTATTTCTCTTTGGCGCAACGGTTAACGACGTAGTATTTTTGACTTCGGCCCGACTGGTTTATAGTTCGATCCCAACCAACCGCTAAGAGTTTTTTCTACATTTCGAGGGGAAGGGGAAGAGAGGTAGGGAAAGGACGACCGGGAAGACACATATTAATACAATAGCGTGTGTGATTTTGTGTGTCATGCTTACATCAAAAGCAACGACCTTCCGAATCTTTGTATGCTACCCATAAATTGGCTTGGCCTTTTGGCTAAGATCAAAGTGTAGTAACTGTTCCGATGGATACTGCACTCCATGGACTAGTATTGTCTTGGCCTTCGAGACTTGATTTACGCCGGTCTATGGGTCTGTCCTGTGCAGTTCTAGGAGGTCCACCCTCCCAGGCTTCGCCTCCCCTCTTTGGGGAGGAGTAAGTTTATTGCTTACTGCCTGGGTCGCCCCTACCGGGGAATGCCAACGGGGCTGCCCAGGCAATTTTTAATGGCCAGAGTGCTCACCTTCTCGAGCGCTGGCTTTTCAAACCCCACTTTCCCGACCCGACCTTGGGTCACATCTTACTTGTGAGAGTAAGATAAAACTGGCCTTGTGCCTAACTCCTGGAGAGGAGTAAATAAATATTCATGAATTGGAGCCAAACTTAATTTAATCGAAAACATTTACAAAGTAAAAAAATATATACAATATTTCTAGTGAAGGTAATATTTCGACGACTAAACCAGTCGTCGAAATATTACCTTCACTAGAAATATTTTTTTTTTTTTTATTTTTTTTTTATTATTATACTTATTATTATTATTATTATTATTATTATACTTATTATTATTATTATTATTATTATTATTATTATTATTATTATTGTTATTGTTATTGTTATTGTTATTATTATTATTATTATTATTATTGTTATTGTTATTGTTATTGTTATTGTTATTATTATTATTATTATTATTATTATTATTATTATTGTTATTGTTATTATTATTATTATTATTATTGTTATTATTATTATTATTGTTATTATTATTATTATTATTATTATTGTTATTATTATTATTATTATTATTATTATTATTATTATTATTGTTATTGTTATTATTATTATTATTATTATTATTATTATTATTATTATTATTTTTTTTTTTTTTTTTTTTTTTTTTTCATAGTAGTCTCAACTTTTGGATGGTTTTAGTTTTCTTTTTTGAACATCAAGTCCATTCCCTTGACCTTAGATATTCAAGCTGTACCTTAACATTTTCGCCGTTCCTAACAGGCAAGCCGTTTACAGAATAGGAAAATAAATTGTCTCGTCAATCTGTTTAAGCCATTTATGGTGGCTTTTCGTTATGGCTCCAAGCGTTCCAATTACAACGGGAATCACCTTGACTTCTTTACATTTCCTAGTCTAACTAATTCTCATTTTAGATCTTGATATTTTTTCCGTGTTCTTTCTCCGTCACTCTGATATCGAAGGAGCAGGCTATATCAATGATTAACCAAGTTCTCTTGTTTTTATTTAGAAAGATTAAGTCGGGTTTGGAATGTTCAAAAACGTTATCAGTCTGTATGCGCATGCCCCAAAGAAGTTTGACATTGTCGTTCTCCTGTACCACTTCTGGCTTATGCTGATACCACATCTCATTGTTGTCCAATTCATAACATTTGCATATATTCCAGTGTAGTACCTGAGCGACTTTGTTGTGTCTCCATTTTTTATACTGATGTTGTACTAGCATTGGGCATTCAGATAACATACGCGCTAAGGTTTCTTCCCTTTCATTACACAATCGGCATATTCGGTGATTCTGCAGTTTTGTCAATGTAATGTTTGATGGACCTAGTGCGGATGGCTTGTTATTATTATTTACTCACTAGGAGTTATCACACTGGTCATCGTCAGTGATCGCCCACTGCCAACAACCTGTGGTATTCCCTGGAGTCTAAGTGACAACAAGTCTCCTCACACTTCCAGTATGCTCCACCTCTTTTCGTTCATCACCGCTGATGACCTTGCGGTATCGCAACAGCCACCTACCACCGATTTCCCGCTGATAAGGGCCATTGGTCCCCTCTGGGGCCCGAGTGGCAACAAGCCTCCTCAAGGTCCCAGAGCTGTCCGCGCTCTTTCAGTGGAGGTCTGGTTTACGCTTTCCCTCCTCGACCCTCTGTCCATAATTTTCGTGGCGTCAGCCTATGCTTGCGCCTCTCTCGTGCGGTTGTATTTTCCCCGGTTCTGTTGTCTTGTGCTTCCATGTGTTTGTTCCCATTCGTTGCTTATGTGGGTTGGTTTCCGCATTCGAGGACATTTCTCAGGATTGTAGCTGTTTTGATCATTACTGTCCTTCGTATGGTCTCAGTTATCCCTTTGATTCATATTTCTCCTAGTCTTTTCTCCATGTTTTTGAGGACTGTTCCTAGTGCTCCTATGATTATTGGTGTTATACTGACTTTCTTCATGTTCCATATTCCTTTCAATTCTCTGGCAAGTTCAGTATATTTGCTTCTTTTTTCCGTCTCTTTGATCTTCATTCTGTGGTCTGCTGGAACGGCAAAGTCTACGATTTTGCAGGATTTTTCTTTCTTGTTGATTATTATCATATCCGGTCTCCTTGCTGTTATCACACTGGTCATCGTCATGTTTGTACATTCATATCCCATATGAATTTGTGTTTTTCGTTTTCTAGTACAGTTTCTGGTTTGTGTTTGTACCGTTTTTTTGCATATTCGAAATTCAGTTGTTTGCACATTTCCCGGTGTACTTCTTTCACCACGCTGTCATGTCTGTTCTTGTATTCCCTTTGTGCTAGCTTGCTGTATTCACTTATTATATGATTTATCGTTTCGTCTCTTTGTCCACACAATCGGCATTTGCTGTTTTCCTGGGTTTTATCTATCTTTGCTTTAATAAAGTTTGTCCTAATCGCATTGTTCTGTGCGGCCGTCAGCAGAGATTCCGTTTCTCTGTTCAAGTGTCCTTTTCTTAACCATGCCCAGCTGTTTTCATTGGCTTAATCGCTTGTGAGTCTTATAAAGCGTCTATGTAGTTGTTTTTCTTCCCACTTTTCCTTTCTTGTCTTTTTGTTTCTGGGTTCAGTGCTTTCGGAGTTGTTTGTTGGGCTGGTGTCTCTTGCTGTGGTGATCAGTCTTTCCGTGTTCTGGGTTACATATTTCTCCAGCTCTTTTTTGGTGTCTTCCACACAGTCTTCTATACTTACCAGTCCTCTACCTCCTTCATTTCTTTTCATGTAGAGTCTGTCCGTATCGTCTTTTGGGTGCAATGCATTGTGCATAGTCATTAGTTTTCTAGTCCTTTGGTCAAGGTGCCTGAGTTCTTCTTTGGTCCAGCCTATGAATGGTCCAGAGTATCTTATTAGTGATACAGCCCACGTGTTTATCCCTTTTACTAGGTTTCTGCTATATAGTTTAGTTTCTAAGAGTTTCCTTGTTCTTCGTAGATATTCTTTTCCAATCTTCTCTTTCATTTCTGTATATTTGATTGTGTCTGCTTCCAGAACTCCCAGGTATTTATAACTTACTTGTTCTCCTAGCGCCCTCATCTCCTCTTGGTTGGGGAGTTCTATACCTTCTGTCATCTCCAGTTTTCCTCTTTTGATCTCTAGCAGTGCATATTTTTCTATTCCAAACTCCATTTGGATATCCTGGCTGAATATCCTGGTTGTATTTATCAGCTTTTCCAGTTCTTTTTTGTTTTTTGCAAACAGTTTCAGGTCATCCATGTACATCAGGTGGTTTATTCTTTGTTCTGTATCCGTAAACCTGTATCCGGCATCACACTTTCTGAGTATGTAGTTGAGTGGCATCATGGCTACTATAAACAATAGTGATGATCTCCTTGAAAAATGCCTCTCTGTATTTTTATCTCAGACAGGTATTGTCCTCCGGCTGTCAGTTTTAGTCTCCATGTTTCCATTGCTTTCTGGATGAGATTAATAATCCTGTTTGGTATCTTGTATATTTTTAAGCATTCAATTATCCATGTTTGGGGGATCCTGTCGTAGGCTTTCTTGTAGTCAATCCATGCCATGGATATGTTCTTTTGTCTGCTCTTAACCTCCTTCAGGGTCTTTTGATCAATGTATAGTAAATCATGTGCCCCTCTTTGTCCTTTCCGGCATCCTTTTTGTTCCTCGGGGAGCAGTCCACGTTTGTCTAGGGATTGGTAGATTTGTTCTCTCAGTTGTGCTGTGAGAATTTTCCACATTATTGGTAGACATGTTATCGGTCTATAGTTGCTGGGGGTCGTTCCTTTTTTGGGGACTTTTTGTATTAATGTTGTTCTTCCTTCCGTCATCCATTCTGGTACGTCTGTTTTGCGGATACATCCACTCAGTTTCTGCGCTAGTCTTTCATGTAGGGTCGTGAATTTTTAAAACCAGTATGCATGTATTCCATCGTGGCCTGGTGCTCTCCAGTTTGCCATTTTTCTTATGGTTTTCTTGATGGTTTCTTTGTTGATTTCTGTTTCAGTTCCTTCTTCGATTTCCTGCAGTTCATCTTTCATGTTTTTCAATCATTGGGCATTCTTGTTGTGCTTTTTTGGTTCTTCCCATATCTTGCTCCAGAATTGTTTTGTTTCTGTTGGGTTCGGTTGCTCTGTCGTTGTTTTTTCTCCATTTACGTTTTTGTAAAACTGGCTTTCATTGTTTTCAAAGGTCCTGTTGTGTTTGCTCTGTTCTGATTTGTACCTGTATCGTCTCAGTCTTCCTTCTATTGCTGCTATCCTTTGTTTTATTTCTTCATGTTTCTCATTTAGTTTTTCCTTGCGTTTCTGATGTTTGCTTCTTAATCGTTTCATGTCCTCCTTCCTTCTGTTCACGGTTTTAGCTTCTTTCCGAAGTTTGGTGA
>OY744522.1:35450982-35480982 GCA_963556195.1 Sepiola atlantica
AGTGAACGAACTACATACACTGACCTCCATAGAAGGAGGTGATGACTGGGAGGATTATATCATGGCAAACAGACTCTACCCTCTCCCCCCAAAAAGAGGGGTTAATACCTGTGAATGTGATATCATAATAACAGAATAGATAGTACACTACGCTCTCCCCAATAAAAGGAGAATTTAATCATGGGAGGAAGGGATCGTATATGCTATACTGCTCACCCCAAGATAAAGTAATGTCTGGGAGAAATGTATCATGACAAAGGAAATTATACTACACTACCCTCAAAGGAGGAAATAAAGCCTGGGAGGATTCTTCCTCACCACCAAAGGTAATGCCTAGAAAGATGGTATTATGATGAAAGAACATATTACTATCCCCAAAGAAAAATGTAATGCCTAGTAGAATGGTATAATGACAACAGAACAGATACTGCAATACCCCTTCCAAAATAGGGGAGCTGGTACATTGGAGGATCCCCTACATACGCGTTTATAGAGTTGAATGAGCTCTACTGCCTAATACCTGTGTATGGACGTGATATTTGCAACGTGAATTCGCCACCGACGAAACAGTTAACACAAGAGATAGAAAGCAATTTTGCTAATGGAATATGCATGTACTTTGCATATATATATATATATATATATATATATATATATATATATATATATATATATATACATACATACATATATACATATATATATATATATATATATATATATATATATATATATATATATATATATATATATATCAATAAATAAATATATATATATATATATATAAGTAAAATATTTTGAAAATCAACAATCGTGCAATTTAAATGAAAAGTTCATTTATTTATTATTTTTTTGCAAGCTTTCGTTGTAGAACAACTTTGTCAGGCTAGACTGTCTTATAGTTTTTTTTTCTTTTCTTCCTTCTCATTTTGATGGTATTAACCCCAAGGGGTCGAATCACGTTATGAGCAGAAAGAAACGCCAAGTTCTTAAGACGTTAGGATAAGTGTAGTCCTGGCGATGTTATGCGCAGATTGGCGTTTTTTTTAAGTAAGGAAATTGACAACATCTTTGAAGCACGGATTAGAATGTATTAAAGTGAAATATATATATATATATATATATATATATATATATATATATATATATATATATAGTCTCGGAAGTTTCTCAACCATTAAAACTATGTAAGGAAAAAAACAAAAACATTTTTGTCCCAAGTCGTTCAGTAGAAAATCACTCATATAAGTCAATTTATTTTTTGTAGTTTCTATATTAGTTTGCTTCCAAGAACCTACACTAGTCTTAACATTATTTAAGGGATCATCAGTTGTTTACCATAAAAAACTGTTTCGGGAATTTAAAAACAAAACAGTATTTTATTTCATGGCTTTCCAGCAGAGTTGATCAGATCCCACTTCCCTCAAAAAACAAAAACATAAACGGTCCGTACATTAGATCTAAGTTTTGTTCCAGATAAATGTTTAGCTAACTTATATTAGTTATTAAAAATGTCCTCCTTACCTGTGTTGTTCGTCTGTGTCTAATAGAATGTATCCGTTAATTACACAAATGTTGCTGTATTTTAAAGTGTTCGGACGAATCCATTACACAACTTTTTAGGTGAATTTATAGTTAAATGTATTTTTGGTTTTAGTTTTATATTAAAAATATTTAAAAATTAGATATATATATATATATATATATATATACATGTATTAAAAAAAAAATTTTTTTAATATATATAATTAGTATATGTGTTATATATATACGTTTATACATATTCTACATTAATTTTATTTAGATAGTTTTGGATTTGCTCTATCAATTTATTTTGATTCATTTATATGTATATAAGTGTGTGTGTGTGGGGGTGTGAATACACACACTTTGACAAGGCCTCTTTACAAAACGTTTCTTCTTACCAACGAGATAAACAACACAAATAAATATATATATAAAAAAATTCAAAAGATCTATTTAAAAAAATAAAAAGATTAAAAACTAAAAACCAAACATTTGAATATTCCCCTACCCCCTCTTCATGCATATATATATATATATATATATATATGCACACGCTCACACATATCCACCTGTACAAACACACATACACAGACACATATATTTTCCAGGCATACATACACATGTAACTATACACAGACACCTTTTTGAGTAGATCGGTGGATTCTATGGTTAACACAATTAATACGTTCGATTTAACAGGCTTAGGCCGATGCCAGTACCGGCTCTGGAAATTGTGCTAATTGTGGAAGAATCTAAGTACACACAGAATATAAATTCAGAGTGAACCTAAAAGCTAACCAGGTACATGTAGAAATAAATCGGTTAGGTGCATTAAAAAATATACCGATATGTATACTGTGAATCTCTGTACATACGCACACATACATATACACACCTACACATCCACACGCATACACGTACCGGGTTTTTAAAAAAAAAAAATGGATAGATTTAAACGCAGTGACAACATACATTGCTGTATACTACTAAACTATATTTTTATAATTAACGAATTATACGAATTTACATGAAAACAATTAAAGGTACAAATTTTAATTTAAAATATTGAAGTATCTCTATAATTAAATTTTCAAAGTTTGGCAAATTTAATGCGCCTGCATTCAAAGCGACAAATTTTCGAATTATTAGAAAATTTAATAAATAAAAAAATTAATAAACAATTTAAACAATAAGAAATTTTTTAAATAAAAATTTAAAAAAATGTATAAAAAATATAAAATTAAAAATTAAAATTAAAAAGTGTATAAAATCAAAGAAGTATAGTGGGAGGTGAGTTAGGAGTAAATTTGTCATTGCACGTGGTGGACAACCAATACTAGTTGCTCAAAATCTGCGCAGTTTATGGTCCTTGAAGTGCCTGCAATTAAGTGCGATTTCCTGTCTAACATTAAGTAATTTGTCCTCAAATCTTATAATTTCAAGTTTCTCATTCAGACACAAAAACAAGGTTAGTTAAGGGATATACAGGTCAATCTTTCCTAATTATTTACCATTTGATTATTTGTATATTTTGTCCTTAAGTGTTCCAACAAGTGAAGAAAATATTCAAAAGAGATTTAACGTCTTAAAAGCTCACTGAGATGAAGAAATACTTGAAGAGTGACGATGACGATACATTTTTGTTAATAATATAAAAATAATATACCAAGATACCAACGTTAAAAGATTAAAAGTTCTTGAAACCTATTACATAAAAGCAAATAAAATAAATAATAAATAAATAATAAATAAATTAGATAATAATGATGATGATAATAATAATACATATACATATATATATATATATATATATATATATATATTATTATTATTATTATTATTATTATTATTCATAAATTTCTTTATATACGTAAAAAAATTATTAATAAATGTATGTGAAAAATAAAAATTGATGTACGTCCGATCAAGGGCGACTTAATGTAGTACTATGCATAGTCTTAACAGCTTAGGAAGCAGATACATACTGAAAATAAAGCACACCGGTGTTCTATCGGCAGTAGAAACAATAGCAAAAACTGCGCATAGACACACACACACACACACACACACACACATATATATATATATATATATATATATATATATATATATATATATATATATATATATATATATATATATATATATATATTCGAAGTTGGTCCTCTTTGAAGGCGTTGCGTAATTTGAATAAGAAATGTTTATTTTGAAGCCCAGACAACGCATAAATATTATTATTATTATTATTATTATTATTATTATTATTATTATTATTATTATTATTATTATTATTATTATTATTATTATTATTATTTGTGTATAACCTAAAGGTATTTGTTATATTATGAGGAGCCCTGTATTCTGAAAACGTGTAAAGTTAGCTAGTATGGATTATGAACTGGGTGAAAGAATTAGGATGGAGTGCAAAATATGTGCATATATAATTTGGGACAAACAAAAATGTTCCCACGGTGATTCATTCTGAGAATCATAACACACTGGATGTGAGTTGGCCGTGATGAAATCATCGGATCAAAAAAGGTTAGACACAAAGCGATATTGAGTTCTGTTATGACATTGGTTGAAGGGTAAAAGGGCTCTGACGTCACAGATCCTTGGTGAGAAATTAGCTTTCTAAACAGTTCACCATGGAGGCGCGAGATGGACACACGTCCATTGACTGAGCCCTGCAATGCGTAGAGTCCGGGTGACATCGCCAGATATGGGCTAAGACGCAGAGCAAGATCTCAAGGGCTGGAAAAAATATAGCCGATTGCATCCGTCACATTCCACAAACAGTATGAAAGTAAAAGAAAGTGTGAATGAAGGAACCGACGAGTGGAAATCTCTCCGATTGAAGTGTGAAATAAAAGGATAGAAGCTCTCTCAAAAGTCTTGCCTTCAAGCGTTTTTGTCTCCCGTGCATGAGGACAGAGTTTGCCCACAAGACAGGTACTCAACCACGATCACAAGCCAGCAACGGAGATGAGTGTGCAAGCAAACCCACGACCAACAGTGAGGCAGAAATCTGTAAGGTAACTTTTAATATTGATTTAAAACGTAAGAACGATTTGAAACATGTTAAGGACATTATAAGTTTAAAGCTAGTTTAAAGGCTTAGGAACTATTGTTAAAATATGGAGATACAACTCTGTTAATTATTCTGCATTTAAATGAACGCTAAATTTTCTGAGAGGCTCGGCAGACGTTTCTAACTTTCGCAGTGAGTTTCGTGTTGTTTCGATTTTTGGTGGTGTCTCGAGAAACGTTGACCCCCTTCGCCATTACCAACTATAAAAATATATAGAACAAGATGTGTAAACCATCGTTACAATATTATTTTTAAAAAACAGCTATAATGTTACATATTCAGTGAAGAAAAAAGCGAGCTGTAACATTATATATATAATTCATATGATTTTAATACAGTACTAACCTTTAAATGGCACATGTTAATTGGATTATTAGTTTACAAAATACAGTTATGTAAGTGAATCTACTATTGCATATTTTTTAAACAATGGAAAATTGTAATTTATTCTGTTCATAAAGCATTGCTTACTGGGGGGAATGGCTTGTGAAGTGTTATTCGCACTATTCTACGTCGGAAACACCGTTTAAGATGTGTTATTCGCACTATTCTACGTCGGAAACACCGTTTAAGAGGTGTTATTCGCACTATTCTACGTCGGAAACACCGTTTAAGAGGTGTTATTCGCACTATTCTACGTCGGAAACGCCGTTTAAGAGATGTCATGCTTATCTTAAACACGGTCGTACGGACACAAATTATGATGGGCGTCCATGTCGCTTCAATTCGGCAGTTATCCCGAAAAACATAAAAAAGTACACAAACTTTCTTTGGTCAATCGTAAATTTAAGTTCCGTAAGATCGCAGAGCAGTTTAAGATATCAGAAGGCGGTGTATTCACCATATTGTATAAACACTTGTCAATGAGAAAACTGTGTTCAAAATGGATGCCAGGTTTTCTCATAGTTGATCAAAATCAACGAAAACGCGTCGATGACTCAGAGCATTGTTTGCAACTCAGCATGCTGATGACGGCTCCGAGCCAGGTACACGTGTCCATGGATTTCTTTTATGTATATAAAAATTTAAATTAATAAATGTATGTGAAAAATAAAAATTGATGACACGTCCGATTAAGGGCGACTGGATGTAGTAGTCTGAATATTCTAAACCGCTTAGGAAGCGGATAAATACTGAACAAAACACACCGGTGTTTTTTTTTTCAGTATTTATCCGGTGTTCTATCGCCAGTAGACACAATAACAAAAGCTGCGTATATATATATATATATATATATATATATATATATATATATATATATATATATATATATATATATATATATATATATATATATACTAGAGCAGGTCTAAATGTAAGCAAATTGAACTGAGATAGACAGGAGCAATAATGAATGATATAAGCACTTGAGTTTTAATTATAGAAATATCGATGTTTTTGTACATATGTATGTGTTTGTGTGCATGCATGCACTGTCTGTATACACATGTGTATGTGTGTGTATTTTGTCTGTGTGTATATATAATGATTTTATGTATATTTATGTCATATGTGTGCATGTATCTGTAATGGTGTATATGTATATACATGTATGTATGGGTTATGTATGTTATATATGTATATATAACGGTATCTATATATATTTACATATGTAGTGGTGTATATGTATGCATATGTGTGTATGTGTGTTCATGTATTGCTATGTGTGTGTTTATATGCATGTGTATATATATGTGTGTGTATATGCGTATGTGTATATATGTATACATGCATGTATGTGTATAATTGGATCCAGAAATATTCGTACGTATGTATATGGATACTTGAACTAATATCTTATATGTATGGGTATGTTTATACAGGTGTAAAAGTTTTATATTTTTATTTTATTTTTATATTTAGTTCGTGTGTACGCATGCGTAGGTTAATGGGCATATTTATATGGCTCTGTGTCTATTTATATATGTACTGTACGAACATGTCCATTTATATGTGTGGGTTGGTATTCTATATAAACATAGGTATATGGTATATATGTGTGCATATGTGTATATTCGTGTATATATATGCGTATATATTTGTATTTGTTATTTTATATATGTATATAGATGTATGTTTATATATGTTATGTGTGTACTCGTGTATCTATTAATTTGTGTGCACACGTGTATTTTATATTAAGACCAGATATTTATGCTTGAAAATGTATATGTGTATATATGTGTATATCAGTGTATGGATATATGCGTATACATATGTGTTTGTTATATATATATATATATATATATATATATATATATATATATATATATATATATATATATATATATATATATATATATATATATATATATAATTAACTTGTTACAAATATCCAGGGAGTATAAATCCGAAGGAAGTTGAAACCGGGTTTATGAGAGTGCCCAATGAAAATTCAGAGCAAAATATATTTTTTTGTTGGTGATTTTATTATTCCATTAATTGCGACAAAATATATGCTGTTTCATTAGCATCCATAATGAATGCCAACTTTTCAAGCGTCAATGGAATCCAAATGTTTAAGATTTTAAATTCAACCCCAACCAGAAATTGAAGATACATAAGAGGGAGGGGGCGAAGATAGGGCTCAGCCTAGAGCGAGGACAGGAAAGGGGGAGGGGGGAGACCCCAACAAGTGATATTTCAGAAAGTTGAGTGGGGTGATCACTAGTGTCTGGAATAATAAAATCACTACCAATATATATATATATATATATATATATATGTTTATGTTATTTTTTGTATATATATATGTTAATATATACACTTGTGTATCTATTAATTTGTGCGCGCGTGTGTATTATATATTGACCAGATATGTATGCTTAGAAATAGATATATGTGTATATACGTGTATATCTGTGTATGGATATTTGCATGTATATTTGTGTTTGTTATTTTTAATTTTTTAATTTTTCTTATATATGTATATATATGTTTGTTTATATATGTACTTGGGTATCTATTAATTTGTGCACACGTGTGTATTTTATATAAAGATCAGATATTTATGCTTGAATATGTTTGTAAATAGATTAAAACTTTGAAGTGTTAAATAGAGAAAAAAGGATTCCAGGCTAAGTGGGTAATAATAACATAGAAAAAGGAAAGAATTAGGAGGCAGGTAATAAAAATGATGAAAAAATAATTTAAAAAAAAGAAAAACTTATTGAAAGAGTTAACAAGTAAAGGATGTAACCCGATACTAAATTATAAAAATATCTCATCCCCAAAGAAGATTTATTTAAAAGGAAATTTTTCCAAATTCATCTCACTTCTCTGTCTTCTTTGGTCTGAAGAGGTTGACTCTCTGTAAATTTACAACCGAAACATGTATGCACATATGTAACCAATAATGTGTGTATTAATAAAAAATATATACTTAAGAACATCTCTACTTGTTACTGAGCACTTTTTATAAACACTGGAGTCTCAACGGATTTACATCTACAGAAACTAATACAATACGTGTGTGTATATATATATATATATATATATATATATATATATATATATATATATATAAATATATATATATATATATATATATATATATATATATATATCTTCTTCCCTAATATATAAAGACATTTTTTCCTGTACCTTCTCGCTGTATAGGAAAACAACCACATACTAAACAGCCTACTAAACTATTCACTATACTACACTTATTCAAATAAAGTAAATTTGTTATTATTTTCTTCGACATAACACTAAATATTACATTTGGCCCGCCATCCACGTCTCTCCGAAAAACCAACTCCATATAGGTGGTAGCAAAAACTTTTCTCCCTTACAATTATGTACTGTCACTCTACTCATCGACACCGGGAACTAATAAGCACAGTTTAATTTTCACAAAACACCCAGTTCTTATTTATTATTTGCCTGGTATTAATTTACTACATAATCTAAAGCAATACGCAAAGACTTAATGACCGCTCCCGTCCACTTCGATGATTTTCCGCGAATATCAGATTACGTTATTACAATTTCTACCTATGACTTCTACATTTATATTCATTCCGGAATTAAGCGAATGAAATTAACGAACACAGTTCCTGTAACATTTATTGATTCAACATGGCGTCTACAATTTAAATTAAAAAAAAAAACACCGAGTGATGTCGCAATTTGCACCTACGGGAGTAAACTGACCCATTTGTAAAAAAAATGAGTACGGATTATAATCCAGGTTTTTACATGCCTAGACTATTAACTTTTTCCGACCACTGACGATATACACATCAAGAAATAAATGCTTTAGATACTTGAACATTATTTTTATATATATATATATATATATATATATATATATATATATATATATATATATATCTTGGTGGTAGGCCAGAAACAATTGTATGCTGGTAATAAAAATATATATTTTTAGTGAAATGGTGTGAATCTGTTCTTCCCTACATTTGGTGTGGTTTAAATGACATTGAAATATTACACACACACACACATATATATATATATATATATATATATATATATATATATATATATATATATATATATATATATATATATATATATGCACTTATATTATAAGATAACATATTACACGTATATTTTGTTTCACTGTTTGCTTCAACAGTGCTCAATACATGAGTAGAACTTACTCGTAGTATTAAATATACTTATAACAAATGAACGTTCCCATGTATATTTTTGGAACATGTATATTTTTATACTGATAATATATATATACACCCTCTGGTAAGTAACATGCCCATTAACAATGCTGCATAGCACTTCGTAAAAAAAGAATAGAACACTCTTGGCTGTTGAAAATGCTTAATAAAAACATCTAGATTTTATTTACTGTATTTACTGTATAAGCTCTTGCTGAGACCGTAAGACGTACGATGTTCGTCTGTTATGAAAACAGTCGGTTTCAGCTTGAGGTACATGCTTTTCTAGGAATACATAAGAGATCTGATACAGTGGAATAGTCAATCCAAAATCTAAAAGAATCAAACCAAATCCATGAGAGAAATTGCAATTGAACTTAAGTTAAATAACTATACGATTAGAAATGCAGTACAATATGATTTGATGTTAAAATCATACACAAAAAAAACACCATAACACTTGTTGCCATCAGCTATGAAAGAAAAGAGACTGAAAAGGTGCGATAAAATTATTACATGGTTCGATAAAAAAAAAATCCTCCATTGTAGCGACTTTTTCAGATGAAAAGATCTTCACGGTCGATTCTGTTCTGAACAGCATAAATGACAGATTTATCGCAAAATCGACAGCTGACGTTATGGGACATTCAGAACAAAACATCCTGCTAAAGTTATGGCTTTTGGGGTTTGCTAATCGGCAAAAGTGTAGGAAAAGTGAACGCTAAAGCGTGTGTCAATCCAATATGGCGATTGTAATGCGTTCCGAATATTTGTTCTTGTCCGACTTTGAACATCTTTATGCAATATGCGAATCCATAACGTTATTTTTCTTGTTAATCCATCATGATCAATGTTTATTTATTTATTTTGGGGCGGCACATCGGACTTTTTAATGGAAAATATGACAATTGTTTAGGATAAGATATTATTGTAATTATTTATTTATTGAATTTGGTAAAAAAAAATGTGCTGAATTCTTAACACAAAGATCGATTCTAGTTCATGACTAACTGTTTAAACATTTTAGATTGATGGATTTCGTTAAATAATTTAATGTTTAAGTCTAACAATACCAGAGTTAATCTTGGCAGGTAGTTAAAAGGGAAGGGAAAAAGGAAAACAACACATTACCCGAACGAAAATCAATGGAGAATAAAGAGTCGAAACAAAGTAGAGGGAGGGATGGAATTATATGAGAGCTGGGGGGAGTTGGAACAGTTCTAATTGGTTGATGTCTGCTGACGTGTCTTTAAAATAAGGGTCGAAATCTGTCAGAAATAAAATTTTGCGATGTCTACGTATGTGGCTGAAAGCTTTCAAAGAGGCGATCTGGCGCGTCCGGGGTCATGTGGAGGTTGCTGTCCGAGCTGATATGACGCAGAATCCGAGATCAGCAATAAAGGCGATGCATCACTGAAGATCACCCTTGATGCATCTAAAAATGTATGTTACGATATCCCATGTCTGCAGTTGGCTGCTAATTCGCACTTAAAGTTTAGTAAATTCTTATGATCTTCAAAATTTTAGATTTTAAGCTTCTTTTTCAAACATAATCTACACTGGTCGTTTTATATCTACATTGGCGAGCGTCAGTATTCTTTGAGTTACCAGTAATGGTTCGCGAATGATGTTTTTAAACGGTGGATCTTGTTATTGAATGAGCTTTCATGGTTGTTAAACCTGGTTTGAAAATCTAGGGAGGTTATTTCATACGTAATACTTTTTGTTATTCTGGTTTTCGTTTGCAAATATTGTGGTTTGGTAAGCAATGCTTTTGATTAAGCAGTTATTTTTAGCGGGCAAATGTCTCGAATTCTACAGTTACAGTTTTTCTTTTAATTGTTAACTACTTTATTTCTATTTGAGTTATTACCATTTCTAGTGGTTATATTATTGTTCTTCTTAGTGTTATTTTTATTGTTGCTATAAATATCACATTTTAAGTAGTTTTGTACAAATTTTTTCTCAGCTTAGTATTTTATTATTGTGTGCTTTAATTATCATTTCTAAGTTATCACATAAACTGTAGGAAAGTCTTAAGTAACTTTTATTGAATATTTTGTACAAGGGAATAGTTACGGGGAAGTGTTTTCCGATGGGATTTTGGAATTTTTTTGTCAAGTTTAGTTTGTGCCACTCGGTTATAGAGTGGCGTAAACCAAATGATATTCCTCTTTCTTTTATTTTTATTATAATTATCGGTATCGTGTTGTTTATGTTTAATCTTATTATTATATCCACTATTTTTAGAGCTGTGTTGTAAATTTTGGAAATATTTATTAATTAATATCTAATACCTATTGTTGAAATTTCAAAAAACCGGAGGGATCCGAGTTTTCACGAAGGGGCTCCACTCCGTTTTTACCACCTTTGAATAGAAACTACATTAAACAAAATATAGCTTACATTATGACTCCTTACGCCCAGAAGGTGTTCTAAAATTCATAAAGTTCGTTTAATTACTTTATAAGTGAACTGTGTACATACAAAAAATAAATATATACACATACCTAACTTCATATAAATATATATATATATATATATATATATATATATATATATATATATATGTATTTATTCATCCACATATAATTCGACGTGTCTATGTAAATGCAGTAGAACATTTATTAAAGGTGTATATCTGCACACAGTACATATATATATATATATATATATATATATATATATGTGTGTGTGTGTGTGTGTGTGTGTGTGTGTGTGTGTGTGTGAGAGAGAGTTTTTACAAAAAATGTATTTATGTATACACTACTTATAATCTCCGAAATTGTTTCAAATTGCAAGCTCAATGAGGTTACAAGCTTAAGAGCATATGTACGTTTCAGTTACATTCCAATGACTAAAAAATCAATCTATAAGCATAATAAAAAAATTTCTTTATTTTCTGATTCTGACGAATGCCTGTATTGTTTCCTTAGTCTTACAATTAAAATTTATATCGAATATCGTTTCCTCAACTGGTTCACGTGTCTTTTGTGGGTAAACTGTGCTCCCTTTACGACGTAAATCATGTTTCCGATCCGTTTATCCACTATTATTGTTTCCCAGTAGGATTTATTGCTTTTGAACTTCCGAAAGAAGACTTTTTCTTCAACTTTTAAGCCTCTCTGAGTGACATTTTTTCACGTTCTTTTTTCGTATGGGTTGACAATAATCTATCAAACACTGTTTTAATCTCCCTTGCAGACATTACTTCTGCTGACGTCATGGAAGATGGAACATTATTATTTGTGATCATTATATATACCTGCAAAAATCCTTCAATGGCTTTTTCGGTAATTCTATCCCTTCGCTTTCTTACGCGCTCTTTTTAACTTATCCACGAGTCGTTCTGCCTGACTATTGCTTCTCGCATAGTACGGCTCGATCGTGATATACCCCACTACAAACGTTTGACATAATATTTTAAATTCACTGGACGTGAATTGTTCCGTTGTCTAATACAACAGTCAACGAAACCGAACCAGGCAAATAAGGAATGTAAAAGTTTAATGGTTACTTCCGGTGTTGGTTTCTTCCATTTTAATATTTCAGGCTATTTTGAAAGACTGTCCACCAATATTAGATAATAGAAACCATCCAGCGGGCCAGCAAATTTTATGTAGATCTTAGACCACGGTCGGTCAGTTTTCGGCTAGTGTCTGAACTTTATAGGTGTCTTCGCTGCTAAAACGCAACTTTGACATAGTTTCACTGCATTGTCAATGTCTTTGTTTATTGTTGTCCAATACACATAACTTCTCATATGACTTTTAATTCTCAAAACCGACATGAAATTCTTTTAGTATTCTTTTCTGCAATTCTGCAGGAATAACCATTCGATCACAGATTTGTCGGTGTTTTTCTTTTCTTTTTAATATTTAACAAAATCGTCGTCTAGCCCATTTTCTTTTATTTCTTCGAGTGTGACTTCTACATCAGTTTCTATGTCTTGCGTTAACAAAATTTATGAAATATAGTAACTTCAGAAATAATATCCAATGTTTTCTTCTCGACTTATTAGTTACTTTTTCTGCGGGTAGTAATACACGAGACGCGTGGGCGATAGGGTTTAGCGATTCGTCTTCCATTTTGTGTAATATGCAATGCTGTACGAGCTAACATCAGTAGCTACAATGACTTTGAGATCTGGACTGTAGTGTTTTAAAAAATAATTCTGATGTGAGGATATTTTTTTTATTTTTTGAATGCTTCCTAACATTCTATCGTCCAGCCCCAATCTTTTTTTCTTTTTTAATAGCTCATTTAGAGGAGCTCGCAAAGTGTGCATGTTTAAAATTAAAACATTGTAATAATTTTCTTAACCAAGAAAACTTTGTAGTAACAGTATGTTTTCCGGAGTCGATATATATATTTTTTATCCCACTCGCTTGCTCTGGGTCTGGTCTTTTATCACCGTTGTCTATAATTTGATCAAGAAAGTTTTTTATGGAAATCACTCCAGACATGGCATGAAGCCACTTGATGTAAGGAGCTAACAAGAACAAAATATGATTATCGCAAAGACAGGAGATGCCTATTGAGATTAGTTTTAAAACGACCAAGATTATAGGTAGGAAATAAACAGTCAGCAGGAAGAAAGTTCCACAAGCCTGCAGTTCTTAGAAAGAAGCTACTGGAATAGGAAGCTGTATTACAATGAGGTATCAAAACAGCGAAGTGATGGAGACTACTAGACCAACGAGTCAAACGAGCTAGAACAGAAGAAGTGAAGAATAGGTAACATAATTCTGAAGAATACATGCTATAATAGTATTTATAGAAAAGACTGAGACTAGCAACATGACGTCTCCGAGAAAGAGGGTGTAGAGAAGAAGAAAAGGTAGGGTCAATCAAATTACAGATACGTTATGAAAAACCCTCAAATCGGACAAAGAAAATTTTTTTTTTTTTTTTATTAAAAATGATTAATTTTTTTTATTAATTTGGAATTTTTAGTGGGAGTTTCTTTTTCAAAAATTCTCATTCCTTTAACTTGTGAGTTTATTATGATGATATTTATAACCATCATCTTTAATATTTTTTATTAATTTTTAATATTCTTTATAAATTCATTCTTCAATTATGTTTTATTTATTTGATTCATAAATCAATACGTTTTGAGTCTTATTTTATTCTCTTCCATAATAAATCAATTTAATATTTTAATTATTATTATAATATATATATATATATATATATATATATATATATATATATATATATATATATATATATATATATATATATATATATATATTAAAATACACATAGTTTGAGTATCCGAGAATTTTTTCAGCACCTCTTCGGCTCCTGCTCAGGGATATACTGAAGAACAAAGATTAGATCCGCCAATACACAATCATAAAAAACAAAACAAAATACAAAAAAAAACAGACAAATCACATTTTAAAATTTTCAGACGAGAAACCCCTTTACGTAAGATGACATCCTGACACCTACCTATCGACGCTTAAGAAAGTTGGTCAGCTCAAACTATAGGCAGGACTGGCTAAAATCGGCCCGTCTCCCCTTCCTTAACTATATGCACACACACACCCAGACATACCCACCCTCACACATACACCCACCCACGCTTATACACACACACTCATACACTCACATACACACATACACACCTATATACATATATAAATAAAAAAAAATTTTTTGCGTAATGTTGTATATGAATACTTTAAAAATCTTAATAAATATCAATCATATTTGCCAACGAACTAAGTAGATCCAACATTATTCCCCTAATTAATTGAGAATTAGAAACCAAGTTTTAATATCGACTAGTTATTATTTTTATCTAGTTCTTTATGATAATCTACTTACTACTTTATTGTTTGTAATGATTTTGCGTTTTTTATAAAGGAATTGCATTTTTATTTTAGATTAATTATATTCTCTCTTATAAGTGATCTTACATTCTGTGTCCATCTATATTGACTTAGTCTAACGAACGTTTAATTGGTATTAATTTAAGTTCACTAATTTTATCATTATGTTCATCCTTCGATAAATCCCTTCTTTCAATATAAAGTCTAAACCTTGTAACTTATTAATTAATAGATCTCCTGGTTACTAATAGTTATCCCATCATTCGGAGTTATGTCAATACGATTAGTTACATAACCTATTATGTATAATAATAACCTACTAAAATAATCTGAAAACTATATCTATAATACTAACATTAATATCTATACATGTCCAAAATTTAAATTTATAGTGATTTTGATTAACCTATCTTTATTTTCATTAAAAAAAACAAATAAAGAATTTTAAAAATAAAAAGAATTATACAGGGTGTTTCAAAAGTCTTGGGAACATTACAAATGCGTATATCTCATGAACTATTCCAGGTAGAAAAATGAAACTGGTGCCATTTTAAAGCTTGCTTAATCACGTTTTTGGTCATACTAATGATTTTCGTGTTATCTTTCCAGGTGCAGTAATGGCGTTCTCTAAACAAGACAAGGCATTTTGCGTCCTCCAATTTGCAAAGACTGAATCGTGGACATGTGTTCAGCGTGCATTTCGCAGGAAATGTATTATTGTTATTAAGTACATATTTAAGATCTCTACATCAAGTTATCCTATTAACTAGTTAGTTAACAGAATCCTACCTATTATTGTTAATTATGATACATAAATTATGCGATCCTTTATCGTGTTTAAAGAGATAGTGATTTTAATTTTTAATCTTTATTTTTAAATTTTTAAAAAGTTATGTTTACATCTGTCTCACAATACTTATCTAAGGTGAACCTTTTGAAGTGCCTGCAATTGTAACCTACCTCGTCCCTCTGGTTTAGTAAAGCATTCTTATTAGGAAACAAAATTAGTTTTTCATTTTAACACAGAAAACAGGTAGAGTTGTTTAGTGTAGGTATTGGTGTCTTTTTTTAAATATTCCATTTCACTACAGGAACTATGCCGTTTCTTTTTAGGGATAAAATATATCTGTATAATGACGTGCCCTTTCTATCCGTATCTGCGTTGTTAAATGAGCATTTATGGTTTCTGTACCTATCCTTAAAATCAGTATTAGTACCCCCTACGTATAATATTTTCAAATTAGGATCATTCTCTGGGAAAACTGTGCTTAGATATACTACATTTTTCATTAAACATTTTTCTTTCTACAATTACATTTATTATTTTGCATGCTACTAACGTTGTTTGTATGATTTTCCTTTAGTATTTGTCTATTATGATCGTTGATTATTTTTTCTAGATTATTAGTGCAACTATAACTAAGTTTAATTGTGTTTTTGTTAAAGATTTTATGCAATGGGTTATTACTAGGGAAATGCTTATTTAACAAGTTAAGAAACATATGCCCAATCTTTGATTTAACTAGTTGATTAAACGGAGGTGTATACCAAATACTTTTTCGTTTTCTATTTGCCCTACTTTTATTTCTATTCCTATCATCTTGATATTCGATAGTTGTGTTAATATAACCACTATTACTTAGAGCATTATTGTAAGCACTACTATTGTTATTGAACATTTATTCACTAGAAGAATTATTGCTAATTCTATGTTCTATGGATAACGGGATGTGTTTAATAACGCTTGGTGAATGGTTTGATTTTGGATTTACGTATAGTGGATCATAGTTATCTTTCATATATGGTTTGTATACTCCTTGGTTAAGATTAAGGGTAATATCTAAAAAGTTTGTAATTTTGATACATGCATTTATTTCAACTTTGAGTCCTAACTCTTTCATAGTTCTGGAGATAAATTTCTTAGTCATTTCAACTTTAGGGCCATTACTATTTTCAATAACTGCCAAACCATCGTCCCTATATAATCTTATATTCCTAACACTAAACATACCTGTCTTAATAAGCTTGTATAATATATATATATATATATATATATATATATATATATATATATATATATATATATATTAATATTTATTATAATGATTTATTATATTTTTCCTAATTTCTTAGTTTAGTTAATATAAATAAAAGTATGAGTTGTCCCCCTTAGACTACAATCAAATCTGACTGAATTTATGTTTTACGTAACACGAGGTTTATTTGAATATATTTTTCGTTAACCTTTTAGATCCATACAGATTCATATTTCTATGTTCCCCTTCTTTCCCGTTCAGGCGACAGTTCTTCATGTTTTTATAATCGTATTCTTTAAATCTTGTCTTAAATTTTAAATTTAGGTTTTAAAACTTTAATTTTTTAATTTATTTCTTCGAGATCGGAGGTCAAATTGACATATTTTTAAAAGAATAAGAAAAAACTGTTTTTGCTCGCAGATGACTAAAATTTGCAGGTAGAAATACCCAATTTGTAAAAAATATGAAAATCAAAAGAAAATCGAAACATCGTGAGACTATTAACATAACGCATGAACAGTCAACTTCCGGGAAGACAGACATAAACAGAGGCTGAAGAGAGTTTCGATAAAGAGGCCTTTATAGGTCCACTTTGTTAGCATTTGAAACCAACGGTACCCATGTTGTTCTGACCTTCTGTAAAACATATATATATATATATATATATATATATATATATATATATATATATATATATATTACACGGTCGTAACTTTTATAACTGGAAGATAATTATTTCACTTCTTAGCTATAAAAAATACGTAATCTTGTTCTATCTGATTTACGCGTCTCTGATTAAACAATAAAACAAACGAAGAAAAATCGACAGACCGTTTTTGTTGGGTTTTTTTTTCGCGGTAGAACAGTAAATTTCAAAACTTTGTGTTAGAGAAAAACTCGTTGGGGTGTTTCCTTTCATAGATTTGGTACACCCTGTATGTTAAAAATCCAGTACGGCATTTAACTTCTCGCTGTTACTGTTGTAATTCGCAATATTTTCGAGCACACAACCTAAGTCTTTTTTCAAAAATCCAACATTGTTACTTTTAGTAATGGTGATGTATCTGACATAAGTCCAGTGTTGTGTGCAACACAAGTCTTGGTTAAGTTGTGTTCGAATCGGTCCGAGTTCTCGTCGCCAGTATTGTGTCCTTGAAGGGCTAATAATAAATAAGACAACACGGTGGTATAGTTACAAGAGTGTGTATTTACAGAAGTATAAAATAGTATGTTACAGAAAGACTGATCAGAGACTGCGCTGAGACTTAGTCGTAAGCTCCTCTATACATAGTGTCTAGAAGAGTCTAGATAGTCACGAAAAAAAGATAGATCACTATGCCCCCATAACACCTATCTCGAAAAACTACCACATTTTTCTTTAAACAAGGGTTCAAAAAGAAAAAAAAAGGACGAAATTATAAAAATAACAAGTCACGTGACATCTACAATTACGTCCGCAGACTGAAATCCTTTTACTCGTCAAAAACAAATTCGTTCCGCGGAGCCGGTAGTCAGAGATAAAAAGAATTCAACCCAGTCAGTCAGAAGTAGTCACAGAGAAGACGCTCAAAGGGGAGGACGCAACACGCCATTCGACTCAGGCCTCACCCAGGTATGTAGCTTAGGCGAGGGAAAGAAAATGGAAACTGCTATCACTTCTGTAGATAGATGTCACACATGATCGACACATACTCACACACTGACAAAATAAAGTAAGCACGCACACACATACGTCTTAACATGGACTAATTCCTTTATCTTTTCTACAAAGTAAATCAATTTAACTGTCAGAACTTACGCACAGAAACGAGCAATTCACTCATACAAACAACTTTAATTCCGCCTAACTTTGTAAATGTACAGTGCCGTCCAAAATTAAGGAACAAAAATAAAATCTTCCTAATCTCAAATAAATTATATTTTAATATTTGTATAAATTTCACTACATATGTAAATTATGTAGTTGGACTTTTACCGAGATTTTCAGATGAATTCAAATAATATTATTAAAGTTATCCACCATTTTACATATTTCAAGTGTCCAAAATTAAGGAACATTAAGGAAAAATAATTGTTTAAAGTTTAAAACAGTTGGATTTTTTTGTATAATAAATATTCTAAACTTTAATAATCATCACTGCTGCAAATCACGCAATATCAATCATATCAAAAAGAAATAAAACTGATTTAAGCGACAAAGCAAAAATCGTCAAATTAAGAAAGCAAAAGTGTACAATAGAAGAAATCGGAAAACGTGTGAAAAAGTGTTGTAAGCTGAGTTCTTAAACTCTATAAAGAAACTGGAAGGTTAAGTAATACAAGGGAACCTGGTAGACCAAGAAAGACAACGGCAAAAGAGAACAGAGTTATACCACGCCTAGTGTTAAAAGAGCGTTTCCTTACAGCTGGCAACATTTCTAAACAAATGGAAGGTGTCACGAATGTCCACCTAAGCCGCTAATAAGTAAAAAAAAAAAAAAAAACAAAGCAGCTAGATTGGCGTTCGAAAAAAAAAACGTGTTATATGGTCAGAAGAAAATTGGAAAAAAGTTTATTTCAGTGACGAATCGAAATTTAATGTATTTGGCAGTGATAGAAAATAATTTGTTAGAAGAAGAAAAGGCGAAAGTTTGGATCCTAGCTGCATCAAAACATTGTTAAATTTGGTGGAGGTAGCGTGATGGTTTTCGGCATGATATCATGGCAGGATATATCACCACTTGTATGTTTAAATACTAGAGTAAATGCCACTGTATACAAAAATGTTTTAGAACAGTATTTTTGCCAGTGTTGCATATTCTGGTATCGAAAAGCCTGTTTTATGCAGGATAATGCTCCTTGCCATAAGGCAAAGCTGGTCATGAATTATCTGGTTGATCAAGAAGTATGGGTAATGGACAGGCCTGCTCAGAGTCCTGACATGAACCCTATAGAAAACTTATGGAAGACTCTAGGACAGAATGTTATGGCAAAGAATCCGGAAAACATCGAATACTTGTGGCTGAAACTCAGAGATGAATGGGCCAAGATAACTGCGGCCCAATGTCAAGATTTAGTGAAATCATGCAGTCGTAGATGCGCAGCAGTTATTGAAAACAAAGGTGGAAGTACCAAATATTAAATCTCTTTTGCCTGTTTAATGTGATTTAGTTAAAAAGTTATATTTTGTTTCTTAATTTTGGACACTTGAAACCCGTAAAATGGTGGATAACTTTAAAAATATTATTTTAATTCATGTGAAAATCTCGATAAAACTCCAACTACATAATGTGTATATTCAGTGAAATTTTCGCAAAAATAAATATATAATTCTGTTTAGATTCAGATTTAAATTTTGTTTCTTTACTTTTGGACGGTACTGTATATATATCAATTTTTATTTATACAAACATTATTGGTTACATATGTGCATACATGTTTCGGTTACTTTTGGACGGTACTGTATATTAATATGTTGTGTTTTATTAATCCTGTGTTTACTTTCTCTTCAACTGTAAACTCTATTTATTATTACTTGTTATCGTGAAATATAGCATCGTCTATTTTATCCATACCACGACTCGCGCTACAGGTTCAAGAAGAGAGGTAACTCCTATCAACAGAGTTGGTAGACTGAAGAGGGGTGATGTCTATAAACTGTGTGGGCTGAATGAAGGGAGGTAATGTCTCTAAAACCCGTTGGTAAGACAAAGAGATGCACTGTGTATAAACTGGGTTGGTAGAATAAAGAGAGGTAACTCTATCAACAGGGTTGATCGGATAAAGATAGGCAATGTTTATAAACAGAGTGGGTAGAATGAAGAAGGGCAGTAACTATAAAACGAGTGGGTAAAATGGCGAAGAGAGATGGTGACCGAAAGGCATACAGTTTTATTGATTGAGAGAGAGGGATGGAAATAACTGAAATGAAATCGGAAGACAGCGATGCGCATGCGTTGACACAAAAACGAACACACACACACATATATATATATATATATTTACAGCGATACATATTATTAGCTTTACGCATAGACACACGTCTACCCATACTGTGTAGAGAAACGCCAGCTTTAAAGAAGAGGAAAACAGAAAGGGGGAAGAGAATGGAATAAGAGAGATGAATGGCGCACAGTAAGAGTGGGTGAAAAAGAAAGATGGAACTAAATTAAAACAGCATAAGAAGAATGGCCGCCCGAAGAAGGAGGGGTTGGTTGAATTAGCAGAGCCCCCCTCCCCGCCACGGAGGGGGTAACGGTTCACCGGGTAGAGTAACGTAGAAAAAGTGAGAGATAGAAAAGTGAGGGGTGAAGGGAAGTGGAAAGAGAGAGAGAGAGAGAGAGAGAGAAAGAGAGAGAGAGAGAAAGAGAGAGAGAGAGAGAAAGAGAGAGAGAGAGAGACTAAGGGAACCCAGTATTATGCATTTTTTATGAAAATATTACAATAGTAAAGAATGTGGAATAAGGGTTCTTTTCTAGAATGGTGACCCTCTCGAGCAATATTAAATTTTTGGTTTAGGAGCACAACTGGTCTATAATACTTAAATTTTGGCAATACTATTTTGAACTTTGCCAATGTAAAGACTTCAAAATAACTTTCGTATGTCAAAGTCTACGACATGAACATCGTCCCTGTTGTTCATCTTCCATTATTATGCGACCCAATAACATTTTTTTAAATCGGAACAGATGAAATCAATTCTGTTAAATAAAAGTTGGACAATCTGTTGTACCGGATTTCAAAACAGCCATTTTAATTCCAATCGTATAGAAAGTTTTAACCCACCTAATAAACTGGTATTGTCCTGGCCTTTGGGTCTGGATTTACGCCGGTCTATTGGGGGTTGTCTGGTCCTGTGCAGTTCTAGGAGATGCACCCCCAGGATTTGCCTCCCCTCTTTGGGGAGGAGTAAGTTTATTGCCTGAGGCGTCCTACCGGGAATGCCGACGGGGCTGCCCAGGCAATTTTTGAATGGCCAGAATACTCACCTCGAGCTCTGGCTTATCTAATCCCACTTTCCCGACCTTGTGTCACATTTTACCTTGTGGGAGGTAGATAAATAGTAATTATCTTCGATAAGGTGATAATAATACTGCTGTCCCTCTCTTAGTTAATACGATCGCAACTCTGCCAATGCGCTACATCAATTGTTTACTTAAACAAGAAGCAGACAACTACTGATAGCAACATTTTTACTAAGAAAGTTATTGACTAAAAGGGAATGTGTAAAAGTGAAGCAAAACTGAATAGTTTAGTTGTATTAAAATGAGAGCATAAACAAAACCATTTCGTGGTATTTAGAACAATTCAAAAATGTTTATTTTAGTGAAGATAGCAACCGTGGAATTTCCACAGAGTTCTGCAATTTGTTTTAATTTTTTGTAAGTCTTAATTCTTTGTAAGTCTTAATTCTCGGCTTTTAGTTGGGGCACAGACATACATGCAAATATATATCAAAAGTTCGCCGAATTAAGCAAGAAATGACTTTGAAATTGAAATTTCATAAATCACTTTCGAATTTCTCGACGATTTTTTATGTATAGACAAATCCTAACAAAAAAAAAAGACCCAGGTTTTCCTCGATGGCCGTTCATCCAAGCAACATGACATAAATGCTGGTGTACCTCAGGTACACATCTTTGGACCTCTACTGTTCCTGATTTTCATAAATGACTTCCCTGATGACATTGAGTCTGAGATGGGTATATTTGCTGACGGCACTATGTTCTACTCTCGTCATGTGAGCAAAACGGACGCTCACATATCTGAGGCAATGGCTGAATCCTTAGAAAATGACCTCCAGGCTGTAGTGGAATAGGGTAATAAATGGACGGTAACATTTAATGCCGCAAAGACAAAGCTCCTTTCCTTCAACAACTACAAGAAATTTGTTATGGCAAATAACACCCTACCTGAGAGTCCAACGTTCAAACTCCTCAGCCTAACATTCACATGTAACATGAATTGGAACTATACGTTGAACACATTGCCAAGGCTGCTGCAAAAAAGGTTGGCTCCCTCTACCCTGCTAGAAAACTTCTCACACCTGACAGTATCCTATATATCCAGAAAGCCACCATCCGCCCATGCATGGAGTATTGTTGCACTGTTTGCTAGTTTCTCCCTCTTAGACAAGGTAAAAAAAAGAGTCGCCAACTTAATAGGTCCCTCACTCCAGCCCCTGTCCCATCGCCGCAATGTTGCATCCTTGTACTTGTTTAATAAGTACTTCACTGGATGGTGTTCCGATGAACTTGCACCCTGATGCTCCATCAACATAAATACACTAGACAAACCCGACAATCAGCTAAGTCCTATCCATTCATTGTGGAGGTCCCCAGATGCCGGAGAGCCTTCTACTCCAATAGCTTCTTTTCTCGTGCTGCTGGCCTCTCAAACTCCATCCCTGCTCCTTGTTTTCTCCGACTGTACCGACATGCAGAAATTTAAAACTAATGTAAACAGACATCTCGCTGCACAGCTCCCAATTCAGGATGACCCCTAACACTTACACCTTAATTCGCAGTAGCCCCTTACGTCTACAGTGGCGACCTGCATTGTTTGGAGTGAACTATGAAAAAAAAAATTAAAATTAAGTTAAAAAATGTCCGACCCTATGTTTACGTCATTGTCTTCGACATTCGATTGTGATTTTGTAGCCTTCTAATTAATGGATAGGAAGTAATTACTGTCTAAAATTGAACGTTATAGAAAAAAAAGTCGAGTATTATGGTTCATGTGTGCTGCTCACCTAAATAAAAACAGTATTTCTCAAAAAGGGACACTATAAAAAAAAAGAAGCGAAGTAAGAAATAAATCGACTATGACGGTAAAAAGAGAGCGATAAGGTCGAGATGGAATTAGATACTTCTTTACAATAACCCCGCTATGAAAACATCTTATTATTTTTTAAATGGTCCAATCAACATTTAGAATCTTGGTGCATTTCCATAACAAATATATATTTTTTAATCTTAATTTTAAATAAAATAAAATAAGTACGAGCATCGCGATGTTGTTTGTGTCTGTATGAAACTATGGAAGCACAAAATGTTCGGTATAGATGACGATTAGGTTCAAGAAGCAGCCAAACGTAACAATAGTGAGCGTTTTAGGCTGCCGTACTTTAAACAACATAACGCACTCGTAATACGTAAAAATCAAAACTAAATCAAATAAAAACTCCTTATTACTGAAATGCACTGGGATTCTAAGAGTTTATTAGTATTAGAGTAAAAAAACAACAGAATAATCAGGCGGAGTGATTGCAAATAAGTACCTGAAATTATATGTAATGAATAAATGCGAATGTTTTTATTTTATTTCCCCACCTATAAAAATCAAAACGGGTTATGGCTATTTAATTATGTGATACAACTTATTATTTACCTCCTTGTCATAAGGTTAGTTCAGGTGTGGTTTTGAGAAGCCAATTCACTAGGATAAGCTCACTCCGGCCTAAAAAAACATGCCAGTGAGGGCGTCTCAGGCGATTACCAATAAACTAGCCCCTTCACAGTGATAAAACAAAGCCTGGGAGGGTAGACCTCTTAGTACTTTCGGACTGATTTGAATCATGATTCGATGATATCGCTAATATTTTGAAATACCGTATATATAGCAATCTGTAAACACTCACAAATACTAATAAGTATTTCTTAATTTGTATATTTATATTAGAAACAGTTTCTAATAAGTTAATATTCTTTAATATACATTTGTAATTTGCATTGTCATATTTTCTTATGTATACGCAATAGTTTCGTCGATAGTCAAACTTCTGATTTTGCCGTACTTGGTCGAAAGTTATAAAAATGTCTATCCCACTCTTAACTAGAATCATCATAGTCACCACAATGCCAGATTTACTCTAGGAGCCGTCCTACTTAACATATCCCCCAATTTGTTGGAAATTCCATTTTTTCATGAATATATTTATATACAAAGATTTAATTGGAATAAAACAGGGAGTGGGGAAAGAACAAAAACAAAGAATTCGGTTAGTAAAACCCTTCCAACCCATTTTAAATGATAGACCGCCCAATGTTTTCCGGTTTGTTCAAAACCGAAAACAAGCATGTCGATCTCTAAATTGGCACGAGATCTAAGTGGAAGAACAAAAAACAAGGGGATGGAGTTTTGAGAATGGGTGGTATCCTTCCAAGATAAATACAATTTGGGGAAAGCCGAGTCAAAAAAAATGAAAGTGAGAGTAGGGCATATTACTACTACACTTTGATCTTAACCAAAAAAACAAGGAACAGATACTGCACTTTGATCTTAACCAAAAGGCCAAGGAACCATAAAAATAATGTTTTTATGACGATACATTTGTTAATGAATAAAAAAAAAACTGATTTTATCTATTATTGTATTATCTTTTAATGGGGTGGATAGTGTATTATCAGTTCTGTTGTCATATGATCGTTCTCCCAGGAATTACCTCTTCCTTTTTAAATGAGTGGAGGTAATCCTACCAAGTATTAGATAGTCATTTGAGGGAGCGGTAATGTAGTATTTGTTCTGTTATCATGTGACATCTTCTTTTGGAGTGGAGGGGTAGTTTAGTATTATTGCTGCCATGATACCATACTCGCAGGCATTACCTTCTCCTTTTCATAGTATTATCAGGTAATTTGGAGGAGTAGTGTAGTATCTGATGTGTTGTTATGATATTATCCTACCAGGTATTATCTCCTTCCTTGGGCGGTAGTGTTATGTGTTTGGTCATCATGATACTATCCTCCCAGGCATTACTACCTCTTTTTAGGGGGGGGGGGTAAATTCTCCTAAACTTTACCTCCTCATTTAGGGGATAGTGTAGTATATTTTCATTTGTCATGATACATTCCTCCCATGCATTACCTCCTCTTTTTAAAGAACAGTATAGTATATGTTCGTTCCTCATGATACCATCCTCCCAGGATTGCCTTCTCCTTTAAGGGGTAGTTTTTTTATCTGTTCTTTTGTCATTTACTCTTACTTTTTGGTAGTAGGGGCGGTAGTGTTTGTGTGTCCTGATACCATGTTCTCAATCATAACCACCTTTTTTCGAGTTCACCATGATATCATACCCCCAGTCTCGCAAAATATGCGACTGAAAGGAACATATTTTGGCTAGTATATATGCGAAATTCAAACTCCATTTATGTGCATCCATAATCAAACCCCTACCATCAATAATTAAGCACATACCTAAGTTCATAGAAAATAGAATTAGTAACAACTGCTCGGACGCAATAACGTTTAATAAGCATTAAAAAACATTTATAAAACGGCTCTAAAAATAGTAAATATACACACACATATAAAGTATAAAAAATACAAATAGATCCAGAAATCGCTGTCGGAGGATTATTTGGTTTACACCTCTTTAGTCTAATGTTAAAAACAAAAATAGGTAATATATTATTGCACCTCATGAAAACATTTTCCACCAAGTAGCATACTGCACAAAATATTTAACAAAACACATTAAGATTGAGCTATAGCTGCACCGAGAACTTAAAAAGAATTATAAAGAAATACAGTATAGAACCAGGAGTGGTAAAGTTCTATACAGGGACCACGTTACTGACGTTTAAAGATAAGCTTTACGGATATAGATCTACGTTCAGACATGAAAGATATAAGGAGACAAACTTCACTATCTTAACACTTCTGGAAATTAATTAGGGATAAAAATACATCAGTAATTAAATGAGAAATAATTAAAAAGTGAGGACATGTGAATCTCTGAACTCACCTTTTTTATGTCTTAATGAAAAACTTGAAATTATAAGATTGAAGAAAAGATACAAATTACTTAATGTCAGACAGGAAACCACGCTTAACTGCAAGCACTTTAAAGAACATAAACTGAGCAGATTTTGAGCAACACATATTAGTTGACCACAAAGTATAAAAAACTCTACTCCCAACACATCCCCTACCCCTCGTATACTTAATAATCCTTATATATATATATTGTAAATTTATTTTCTCAATATTTTATAGTTTCCTTATATGTTTAATAATTTTAAAAATTTTGATTGCAAACGTTTTAAATTTGAATTTGAATTTGTTAATCTGTAAAGTTAACATTTGTCTACTGTTTGCATGCACATTTATTATTTATACTAAATTTGGTGATCCTAAATTCTGATACCTTTAATTTAAAAACTATATTGCAGTAGGGTGCCCGTTAAACATCTATGAACAAGGTATATGTCACTGTGTGTATGGTATGTGTGTGTAGATGGATGGATGTTTATGAATATGTACTATGTTGAGAATATATATATATATATATATATATATATATATATATATATATATATATATATATATATATGTGTGTGTGTGTGTTGTGTGTGTGTGCGAGGGATATATGTAAAAGTGTGTATAAGTTCAAAAACCAAGAGGTATATAAATGGTTTACTATACTGGTATTTCATTCTATCACTTTGGAAGGATTTTGTTTTATGGATTTTTTTTTCCAATCTTATCATATAGATTACATGACCTTTTTACAAAATAGTCGGTATGTGTATATGAGTGGGCATGTATGTGTGTATACATATATGTGTGCGTATATACATGGAATTTTTCTACAAACATGTGCATGTGCACATTGTTCACATGTATATATGTTCTAGCGTGGGTTATAAGGACACCGGACCAATTAGCTGGGTAACGGACTCAACACCATTTACAATTATTTTTAATCAAATTTAGACCCCCCAACATCATTTTAAATCAATTTCAAAGTCGACTGCCGATATCAGCCGAAGCCCAATGCACTAACTAGATTTCTGGCATTGACCATAAACACGTATGTATTGGCTGCATATATACATGTATGGATAGGTGTGTATGTGTTTGTGCGTATGTATGGTGGTGGGTGTATATTTATAAGTATGTATTTATGTGTATTAATATATATATATATATATATATATATATATATATATGTGTGTGTGTGTGTGTGTGTGTGTATGTATAAAACGTGTGTATATGAAGAATTAAAGAAAATGAATGTATAAAAGTTTTTTTAATATTTTATATATATATTTATATATATTTTATATATATATATATATATATATATATATATATTAACATATGTTTTGTATATTTGGTCCCTTATGTGTTGGCGTATATATGTTTCACAATGTATATATATGTGTGTGTATCTATATGTATGTATATATATATATGTATATATGTAGATTTAGATTTTTCACTTATAAAATAAAACACGTGTAGGAAAAAACATTTAATTTGAATAAATAGTATTTGTAAGAAAAAATATCTTTAATGGTGATCATTGGTGTCTTGAAAGGAATGCTTGGGTAAGCCTTCATAAAATCACATATGTATATATGTATATATATATATGTTGTGGCGTGTGTATTTGCCTTTAAATGTATACGTTGTCACACTGTCATTCTTAGGTAAATGAATGTGTGCTATCTTAGGTGGGCAGAGCTGGACAGAATATCTGAAAGATTCACCAAGCGATGGATACTTGAAGATCAGTTAGAAAAATAAGATTCTATCACGGATAGATATACGTGTGTTGATATATATATATATATATATATATATATATATATATATATATATATATATATATATATATATATATATATATAGTCTCGGAAGTGTTTAAACCATTAAAACTATATGGAAGAAAAGAATAAATAAATAAAATAAAATAAAACTTTAGTTCCATTCCTTCGGTGAAAAATTACTTTTCTTGTAAGTCAATTTACTTTTTACAGTCACTATATTAGTTTGCTTCCAAGAATTTACGCCAGTCCTAACATTATTTAAGGGATCATCAGTTGTTTACCATGAAAAACTGTTTCAGGAATTTAAAAACAAAACAGTATTTTATCTCAGGGCTTCTCAGCAGAGTTTATCAGACCCCACTTCCCTTAAAAGACAAGAACAAAAACGTTCCGTATATTATATCTAAGTTTTGTTCCAGATTAATGTATTGCTGACTTATTTTGTTATTAAAAAATGTCCTCCTTACCTGTGTTGTTCGTCTGTGTCTAAGAAAATGTATCTGTTATTTACAAAAAAAATAATATTTTATAGTGTTCGGACGAATCTATTACACTTATTATTAGGTGATGTTTTATGTATTTGTATTATTTTATTAAAAATATTTAAAAATTTAAACAAATTATATATATATATATATATATATATATATATATATATATATATATATATATATACGTTTATACATATTCTACATCATGTTTTAGATAGATTTGGATTTTCTCTATCAATTTACTTTGATTACTTCGATATGCGTCAGGATGGCGAGTAATTGCCTCATTTAATTGTCTAAATATTTTATTTTGATCGCATCCTTGTTTAACCATTCTTATTATCAAGGCAGAAATTGGGAGTATAAAATCTACTAATTTTAAGGTAACACAACCAATTCTCAGAAATTCAGACATAATTCTCCCGTAAAAATATATATACAGGGCAGGTACTATTTTTATGTGACATAAGAACGATATCAAAAGGGAAAGAATTTCTTTTATCAAACATTTAATAGATAAATATTTTAGCTTCAATATTTATATCAAAATCAAGAAATGTGGCTTGTGTTCCTATATGTTCACAGTTTTATTTTAACTCCTTATATCAAATGTTTAGTATTTTCTAACTCTTCGTTATCATTAATGCATACAATATATATATATATATATATATATATATATATATATATATATATATATATATATATATATATATATATATATATATATATATATATATATATGAGAAAGGAAGGATGAGAGTAATCAGACGTAATGGGAAATGAAAATGGAAAAACCAAGAGATATTTTTATGTATTTATCAACGTATTTATCAAC
>OY744522.1:35488482-35543482 GCA_963556195.1 Sepiola atlantica
AAAAAAAAAAAACAACGTATTTTTTTAAAATATTACATTTGATACCGCTGTTGTGTCGGGTGTAAAACTAAAATAAACTTTCTTTGACTTCGGGTTTGGATAAAGATGTAGTATTTGTTCTGTTCAAGGATGGTACAATAATATCGTGGGGTCTTCGTTAACGCCGGACGTAAATAGAATGGAAATATGTCACAAACTACTACAAGGTTTTTGAAGAAAGACCCTTATAAACAGATATAGTCTAACACTACATTAACCAGAGTACTTAGATAAGTATATTTGAGTTCGAACAAAGGTGGCCCAACAATACCGTAGGCTTGTAATAGAAGGGGGGCGTTGGTCCCTTCCTTACATTTATCGCACGAAATGAATTGAACGAACAACAACCGAGTAACAGGCAACAAAAAAGGGTTTATTTAACAGAGGGTTGGAACTGTGTCCCAGTGAAGAAAAGAGGCTGCCAGGTCGTCAGCAAATATATTCCAAGTGGAGATGGCTGCTGCTGGAACGATGCAGGGGAAAGGCAGGAGAGAGATGTTTCTTCGTTGCTGGCCGATTTCTCTCTCTGCTGAATTCTTCAACTGACCAGGTGGTAGAAAATAGTCCATGAGGGGACAATTGATATCAATACGCCCTGCAAGCCGATTGGTCAGCATATGACCAATTTGCTCACAGGGGACGAGAAGAAATAGATCCTATTTCAGTCTGCTACAGGCTCTGTGTTCAGACTGGACGCCCGTAGAATGCACGGTAGCAATATGTAATAGATGAAGGATACAGCTGTGAAATTTCCACAGGTCCCGGTGGTATATCTTAATATGTAAAAGCGATAAATATGTGTACATAATAGTGAGTTGTCATTTTTTTAAAGAACGGCAGTAATATACAATAGATAAAAGATACAACTGTGGAATATACCCTCTTAGCTCTCGGGGTGTGATCAAAGTGTAATATCAGTTTTCTTACAAAGATAGTACAATGATATTGTGGATAATAATATAGAATGGAATTATGAGAAAACACTTACAAGGGTTTGGAGTTAGACCATCGTAACGAGATGTATTCTGAAACTACATAAATACCGTTATATTTTTGCACATAACCCTAAGCATACGTGGGTGGAAAGATATGCGACAATCTATATAATACTAAAAGTCTATTGTTCTTGTATGTTTGCAATCAGCTTTCAGCTTTCCGGTTTTCAACATCCGGTTGCGCATGCGTAAATAGCATCGTCTTCAATCTGTTATTCCAATTCCGTTATTCTCTATTATGATTAACGAACGCATGAAATTTTTCATTCTGGAAATTTTTAAACAATTTCATTTAATTTCATCAAATAGTTTATTTGTTTTCTTCACGGCTAAAAACATTCAACGGGAGGACTTCGTAAAGTCTGTCGCAGTTTCAAAAAAACTCCTCCCTTTTAAAAAACAAAAACAAACAAACAAAAAAACAACACTCATTATTAATATCAGCCATACTAGCGGTCGGTGAACGAAACCACCTCCCACTTTCCCTCTCATAGATTTCACCACTCCTACTCCCTCTGTTTTCGTTACGTACGCGAGAAAGCCTGCTGTACCCCTTCCTTTCTCAAATCGCCCTAACCAACCACTTATAATTCAGTAACTGTAATTTAAAAAAAAAACAATTATAATAAACAGAACGACTCATAGAAATCTATCTATATTCTTTTTTCATTTTAATATACTTTCATAGAAATGCTTCTGTTATGTAAAAAAAAACCTATTTTCTTTATGCCACAAGTGTCACGCTCATACATGAATTCCATAGCTAATATAACAAACTGACCCAACGGGTCACGGGTGGTCTAGTATTGTATAAAGTTTGCACGAACATATTTTTTCTGTGAAAAAGGCTTTATTCATTCTTTATGACGTTTCGATATACTAAATACCTTCTTCAGATTGTCAAAAGCCAATAGAAAAAGATATGTTAGACGCCCCATCCCTTTTTCTAAATTTTGGTTGTGATTTTCATATATACACCGGCCTAATCGCCACTCGATACTTTCACAGAAACATTCTCATCAACCAAACTAAAATTTAAGACAGTTATGCAAAAATACAATCGATCTCATCTAGTAGAAATACATTTCACTTTGCTTAATTTCGATTTTTAGCTGTTCTTAGTAAGGGTTTACATACGTAATAATTATTTTATAACATTAATGTGGTAATAATCAACTTATCACGTGCGTGGAGAGTTCGTTTTTTACCCTTATTGTGAACAACTGGCCGGCGTTGTGCTGTGAACAGAAATCAGCTTTTCGTCTAACGTGAGTAGTTGCTCAATAGAAAGTGACGTCTCTTAGAGTGGTGACAGTAGAAACAGAGTTTTTCACTTTCTTATTCTCTGGTTGTGATGATAACAGTTGGCTTTCTCTCTTTCCTGGTAGTTGTAATAATGGTTAATAATAAACAATATCATTACAAAATGGCGACATGCGTTGTTCTTTTAAAGCACTGTCGAATTACATATTCTCATCACCCACTTCCTGGAGCAGGCGCGAATGAAGACAGAGCTCCGAAAAAGGCGACCGAATTCTCTTAGTTCGCCGGCCAAAGAGGCTTTTCTCCCTTCTTCATTACGTCTCACTTTTGACTTCTTGTCCGTGACGTCTGATCCTGATACGTAGTCCTAACTTCTAACTTGACTTATAATGGAACATTCTATTTTCCTGCTTAACGAATCTTACGTGTAATTTTCATTATTTAATATTATTTTTACACACCCAGACCAATATCGCAACACGCTTCCTTGGTTACAGATTAACTTTAGGTTAAACTCTTTCAAAATGACTAAAAATAACTTTCAAATAAATCTGTTAAAATATATTAATCCGCAAAAAGAAAAGAAAATGCTTCCCATAAATTCAACAATTAATCCGATTCTTTCTACACAGCAGAAGTTTTGTTAACTTTTTTTCAAAACGAAAAATAGTAATTGTATTAGCGATAAATAGCATGGACCATCAAAATACCATTTTACATTTATGTGGGTTGGTGATCATAATAATCCAGAAAACATCAGGATTAGTTCGATGATAATGATAAGGTTATCACTCGTCTCATTGACGAGAAAAGAGACAGCTTTCACACTTATATGAGCGATACAAGAAATGGCGGTACCGACAGTGTAAAGCTGCCGTCCAAGAAGCCAAACTGATTCTCAAAAATAACTAGTGGTGGGATAAAGCAAAGAAAATTCCACAGTTTCTTCAACGCCACAAAGATGATCTAAGGACTTTCAACGCAGGGGCAAGCCCCTCTCAGAAGTAAAGACGGAGCGATGTTGCTAAAGAACACGACTGCCATAAATTCCAGATGGCGAGAGAACTTTGAAGGCTTGCTGAACCAAATCAATCCATTTGATGACGAAGCCTTAAGTAACATCCCTCAAGTACCTGTTGACGAATCCCTCGACAGAATTTCGAGCCGTTTTGAAGTTAGGGAAGCGGTAAAATGCTTACAGAACAACGAAGCCCTTTGTCTTGATCGTATCCCTACTGAGATCGGAGAGGACCTTTTGATGACTTATCTGCACCAGCTCTTCATTTAAATCTGGGAGGACCGCCGAGTTTCATCTGATTTTAGAAATGCTGCCATCATGGAAATGCGATCATTCGGAATGCGGAAACTGCAAGTGTATCTCTCATCTGGCTACGGCTAGAAAGGTCCTTACCTGAATACTGAACAACAGCGTCTCCAAAACGTTGCAACTGTCCTACCAGAAACGCAATCTGGTTTTTGAACATCTCGTGAGACTATAGATATGATCTTCTCTGTACGTCAGGTTCAGCAGCAATCCAGAGAGCAATGCCAACCTCTGTACATGGTTTTTATCGATCTGATCAAGGCCTTTGATTCGTTTTATAGAGAGCTGCTGTGGAAAATCCTCACCACTTTTGGATGTCCCGATAATTGTCCCATTGGCCAGTTTAGCTAACAGGTCGACCAAAGTCCGGTGGAAGCGCTTCAATTTTACGTTACTTTGGGGATAATAAATGGAAGTGGTCACGTGTCGTGGACCCTTCCAGTCTCTCTCATCACCTGGTTCATATTCTTCAGTCCATTGTTAGTGACCAGCTGCTCGGGTGTTTCATACCTGGGGAAGATCTCTCTTCGAATCGGGTCTGACTGTCTGAGCCTTCTTATCTGGGATCGCGAATGCTTCCGACCAGCTCGTTAGTCAGTCCACGAAACTTAGGATGTACGGGTTCCTTCTGAATGGTCGTTCCATATGCTTACTTTCTGGAATGGATACTCGGCGTTTATCAGCGGAGCGGTTCTCTGCCTTCAGCTCAGCGCCTGGCATAATAATACTGCCACGTGACTGGCCACCTCACTATACAGCCCGGACCAAAAATTTCTTCCAATGAGCTCGTGTGTCTTATCGATGACCATGTGGCCGATTTTCTCATTACACTGTTCCAGGATCTATGGCTTTAACTCTCGGAGAACAAACAATCTGAGGCTCCCTTTCATCTTCTTATTTGTCCACGCCGCATCTAAAAGATGTTTTAGAGGTTTAGAGGTCTAATTTTTGCATCGCATACAGAATCGCGTATGTTCTTTCTCGATTATCGGCCATCTTTGTTGTACAGGAAACACACGGGAATATCCTCTGGTATTCCTAGTACTTATCCATCTTTTCCGCTCAACACTACTCCTATACACTAGTCACTAGTTTCCGTGTAAAGGATCATTGTTTACATATCCCAATCTAATCAAAACTTCAGTAGAGTAATGTACTCCTCTCCAGGAGTTAGGCACAAGGCCAGTTTTTATCCTACTCCCACAAGTAAGATGTGACCCAAGCTCGGGTCGGAAAGTGGGGGTTGAAAAGCCAGCGCCCGAGAGGTGAGCACTCTGACCATCAAAAATTGCCTGGGCAGCCCCGTCGGCATTCCCCGGTAGGGGCGCCTCAAGCAGTAAGCAATTAACTTACTCCTCCTCAAAGAGGGGAGGCAAAGCCTGGGAGGGTGGACCTCCTAGAACTGCACAGGACAATCCCATAGACCGCCGTAAATCAAGCCCCGAAGGCCAAGACAATACCAGTCTATAGGGTGCAGTATCCATCGGAACAGATACTACACTTTGATCTCGACCAAAAGAAAACTTCTGTAGATATTTGGTTAGATCGGGATATGTCAATAAGAGCACTACTATCAGCTACTCTTTGAGGGCCTCGAATGCCCTTTGACATTCCTCTGTCCATAAAAGTCTGGCAGGCATCTTTGTCAGAGCTATTGGTGGTCCAGCTAGCCGATTGCCAATATGAATCTACGGATCGTTGATTTTGGCATCGACCAGATTAGCTCCACTCTCTCCAGATCAGGGCGGCCCATCCTTATCTATTACGAAGCCCAAATACCTAGTTTCTTTTTTCAGGTCCTGGCATTTCGGTAGCTTCAAGTTCAGTCCGTGCTCTCTCAACCTCCCAAACACTCTCTCCAGATGCTCAGAATGCTGTTCGAGACTTTTAGAAAACACCATGTCGTCGTCCATGTAATCCATGGAAAAGCCTTCTATGCCTGCCAAAACTATCGACATCAGCTGGGTAAACACTCTAGGGGTGTTGGAAAGACCGAAAGGCATTACCTGAAACTGGTATGACCCTTCGTGACACGCGCAGGTTGCCTTCTCTCGGTCTTATTTTTTCCAGGCGACCTGCTAATACTAGGATCTCAAATCTAGGGTGGAAAAACGTGTAGATTTGCCTAACAAAGCCAATATATTGTCGATCAGCAACAGGGGCACCACTAACAGTTTCGTGACCGCGTTTTACCTTCTAAAGTCCTCGCAAAAACGATGTCCACCATTCTTTTTCTTTACAATCATGATCGGAAACCGCCTGCTCCCAGAATTTCATCCACCACCTATTCCAGAAATTTACGTCCGATAAGGTCAAATATAATGTTTCTTGGTCTGTCACGAATCAATTATAAAAAGAATCCTTCTTGGTTTGTCACGATTAAATTTAAAATAGAATGTTTCTTTGTCGTCTGTCATGATTACATTTCAAATACAATGCTCCTGGTCTGTCAGAATTATATTCAAATAGAATGTTTTTTTAGTCTGTCACGATTAAATTAAAAAAAGAATGTTTGTTGGTCTGTTACAATTAAATTACAAATGGAATGCTTATTGGTTTGTCACTATTAAATTTTGAATAGAATGTGTCTTTGTCTGTCATGATTACATTTCAAATACAATGCTCCTTGGTCTGTCAAAATTAAATCCAAATAAAATGTTTTTTAGTCTGTCACGATTAAATGTAAAAAAGAATGCTTCTAGGTTTGTCACTATTGAATTTCAAATACAATATTCGTTGGTCTATCACACTTTAATTTGAAATAGCATTTTGATCGCTAAACATAGTAATGGATTTCCTATTTTCGTTATATTTACATTTTTTATTTTTGTAATTTGAATTAATTTTGCATTCAAATCTTAAAGTACTTAAAAGAACAAATAACAAAGATATTAATTGTTTGTGTGTGATAAGCATTTTGCCATCTAAATTTAACGGTAATTTATCTTTCAATAATAATTATTGTTAATGTTAGTTTTACTCCCCTCTCCCTTAGGACTATCGAGTTTTACTCCCACTCTCCGTTAGGCCTATCGAGTTTTATTCCCACTCTTCCTTAGGCCCATTGAGTTTTACTCCCACTCTCTCTTAGGCCCATCGAGTTTTACTCCCACTCTCCCTTAGGCCTATCGAGTTCAACTCCCACTCTTCCTTAGGCCCATCGAGTTTTACTCCCACTCTTCTTAGGCCCATCGAGTTTTACTCCTACTTTCTCTTAGGCCTATCGAGTTTTACTCCCACTCTTCCTTAGGCCTATCGAGTTTTACTCCCACTCTTCCTTAGGCCCATCGAGTTTTACTCCTACTTTCTCTTAGGCCTATCGAGTTTTACTCCTACTCTCTCTTAGGCCTATTGAGTTTTACTCCCACTCTTCCTTGGGCCTATCGAGTTTAACTCCCACTCTCCCTTAGGCCCATCGAGTTTTACTCCCACTCTCTCTTAGGCCTATCGAGTTTTACACCTACTTTCTCTTAGGCCTATCAAGTTTTACTCCTACTCTCTCTTAGGCCTATTGAGTTTTACTCCCACTCTTCCTTAGGCCTATCGAGTTTTACTCCCACTCTCCCTTAGGCCCATCGAGTTTTACTCCCACTCTCTCTTAGGCCTATTGAGTTTTACTCCCACTCTTCCTTAGGCCTATCGAGTTTAACTCCCACTCTCCTTTAGGCCCATCGAGTTTTACTCCCACTGTCCCTTAGGCCTATCGAGTTCAACTCCCACTTTTCCTTAGGCCCATCGAGTTTTACTCCCACTCTCCCTTAGGCCTATCGAGTTCAACTCCCACTCTTCCTTAGGCCCATCGAGTTCAACTCCCACTCTTCCTTAGGCCCATCGAGTTCAACTCCCACTCTTCCTTAGGCCCATCGAGTTTTACTCCCACTCTCCCTTGGACCTATCGTGTCATTTACTTACCTACATTCTTTATAGTATATAAAACCGCATGAATTATCGGCCATTTTTAAATCAAACAATATTTTCATAATTATTACAAGAAAGGCAAATAGTAGTCGAACCAATATTTCGGTTCGGAAGTGGAGGATACATTTACATTAAATCATATGATTCACATGTTTTCCCAATCCTATATATTTACACACAAGCCACGACCAAATACACTCTAAAAAAGCAATTACATTTTTCGTTCAAAAACCAACTCCAGGCAGGATATTGACAAACAAAAAAAACACGAAAATAACGGTCATGTGATGTGTTTACAGACAGTCGATGTACAACATTTTTATTGTCAGTGTGAGTTTTGCTACATTTCCAAGGACGCGTCGTCTATATATTATTCAAGCCAAGATCCACGCTACAAAAACGGTAACTTACGACTTACAAACCACGCAACTTTTTGACAGAAACACTGGGAATTTAAACCTACGACAAAAAAGTTTACCGCAAACTTCAAACACCAAAATGGAAACGCGAACAAATAATAAAAACAACGAAAAACAACGAAAAACAACAAAGCTCTTACTTCAAAACGACTATACAAAATAAATTTATTGTCTCCTATTTCAAATCCAGTATGTTGTAACAAACTGGATCCATACTTTTAGACGTTGATTAAAAAAACCCACTAAACTCCGACTCCGACAAAAGGAGACAACATTTATTCTTCAATGCATACATAATTTGAATCCTTTTTATCAACTGAAAAAGGAGCATTTATTACGCGGAACTACAGAATCTCAACTCTAATATTTTTCATCGGCTAAAAAAGAGTATACAGCAACGCAAAATGAATGTTCATCTCTGGCAAACAAATATGAATGTTTAACCATCAAACGAGATTCCAATCATAGTGCTTAAGAAGCTGTAACCTGAAAGAGCTCCTATTCTTACAAAGCTGTTCAATAATCGCTTAAAAGAATAAATGCTTCCCATCACCTAAGAAAGCTTCGTCAGTCTGTCCAGTATTCAAAAATACTGGAGACTGGTCTTCTGCGTCTCAGTACAGACCAATCTCCAGTGCGTTATGAGTAAGTGGTTTGAATCTGTGATAAGTCAAGAAGTCGTCAACCACAATCTACTCAGTAACAAGCAATACAGATTTCGTCCTGCAACATCAACTGCTGATGTGCTGACTGTAATATCATACAGGATCAGTGAATCTATGAACGGAGGCTTCACCTCTAGAGCAATAGCTCTTGACATATCAAAGGCCTTTGATAGGGTTTGGTATAAAGGTGTTCTTCACAAGCTAGCTAGTTAGCTATGGAATATCTGGAAATGTCTTTTCAACCATCAGATCATTTCTCTCTGATATGTTTATAAAAGTAGTCGTTGATGGGCAAAACTCTGAAGCACATAATATCAATACCGGCGTACCCCATGGATCTATTCTGGGGCCAACCCTCTACCTGATCTCTATCAATGATCCCTGAAATCACATTTTAAGTTGATTCGTTGATATTTATGCAGATGACACAACCATCTATAGCAACACTTAAAAGAGCATTAAGATCAAGGTTTTTCTGATTTTCTCTCTTCCGTCTTTGGAACACAATACCGCGGGGCTTTTTCGCAGCTGACTATAACATGGTTCTTTTCAAGTCCAATGCTAACAAATTCTTGTTGAGCCGTACTCTTAAATAATCTAATTTCTGGCCAGTCTAAACCGTTGTTGTTTCACTGTTCTTCCTGACAAACTCATTAACCTTTATCCTCGAGTGGCATTGGGGCCTTTATAAGCGGTGACTCGTTAGTACATAAAAAGTATCAAAAAAATGTACACGACGACTTCACACTGGAATTCCTAAATAATTATAAGCACCAGCAAAACCTGGACAATAAACCATGGACGGCGGCACCGGGGGGCAGGGGGGGGGGCTCAAGCCCCCCACCCACACCCACACTTTTTGACTTGGGCCTCCCCCCCACTTTACGGTCATCAATAATGAAGTTATATATGCATGTGTTTAACCCCCCCCCACACACACACACACAATTTTTAGGAGAGCCCCTCCCCTCACTTTTATAACTGTCCCGCCGGTCCTGTAAACTCTGTACCAAACCCATGCGCTGGAATGTCTTTGATAATTATTTTGCCAGCAAAACGGAGGCACAACGCAACAACGACTTGCACTGGAACCATCATATTTAAAGACAAAAAAGAATTCGAATTTGCAAAAATATCATCGTCCAACGGAAACGACAGAAAATAAATGTACGCACGGCTTTTCCCTCAGTTGCAACAACAACAGAAGAAAAAAAACACAAAAAGAATAAAAGTTTCTCATTAAATTTTACAGATTGAAAAATATTGAAAATAATTTTCAACCTGAGCAGGTCTGTAGGAGCGCAGACTTTAACTTGGTAAGATAGTGTGTCTTAGAGAATATGCTAAGACCCATACTTACATTAGAATTGTGTAAAGTGATGTTTAAAAGAGTATTGATTTACTCCTCTCCAGGAGTTAGGCACAAGGCCAGTTTTTATCTTACTCCCACAAGTAAGATTTGACCCAAGGTCGGGAAAGTGGGGTTTAAAAATTGCCTGGGCAGCCCCGTCGGCATTCCCCGGTAGGGGCGCCTAAGGCAGTAAGCAATAAACTTACTCCTCCCCAAAGAGGGGAGGCAAAGCCTGGGAAGGTGGACCTCCCAGAACTGCACAGGACAGACCCATTGACCGGCGTAAATCAAGACCCGAAGGCCAAAACAACACCAGTATGGGGTGCAGTATCCATCGGAACAGATATTACACTTTGATCTTAGCCAAAAGGCCAAGAAAGAGTAAAAACAGATAAAACATGGAAAAACATGTATGAAAGTTAAATGAAAGATAAGACATGCATAAGTTGAAGGAAAAATAAAACGTAGTTTAAAAATAACATAAAATATTTATATATTTACACATTACAGAGCATTGAGTGTTCATTTCAAGTGTCCACGTCTTCTTCTTCAGATATCAGGTCTGTTTGCAGACATCAATGATAATGGCTCTCTATTCATTTGAATATTTTGTTTCACCATGATGTTAATTGCAAAGAGGTTACCTACAGTGGGTTGCAATTACCTTATATAGGGGTAGTGCTCTTAAAGAGCAGGAAGTCTTAGCCATTGTACAAAAATCAGTATCATCTACCAAACACAAAACGAAGGGTTGACCAGTTTCTAAAATCCATTAGGCTGTTCAACCATCACCTGCCTGCCATGACTTCATGTACCCTGATCGGGGGCTAAGTGGGTACTCGACCTTGCCCAAGGGTCTCCCACAGGCTAGCGGAGGGAAGGATGCGCCTTACTGTTCCTGTTAGTGGAAATGTTTCCATCTCACTACCCATGTAGTCCAGTTAGAGAAACAATAAATGTTCATGTCTGTGATTTATGAATGTGTATGTATGTGCGAAGTGTAACCATGTGTCAGGCTTGGCGTTAGTACATCGAAGTGTGTGAATGTGCGTGTCGCCTTTTGTTTGTGGTTGTACGAATGTGTATGCGTGTGAGAGTTGATAATTCGTTTAGGCATTTGTACGTGCGTGTGCCTTTGTCAGCAGTGTGTGATTGTATGCGTTGAAGAATGATATGTGTGTGTGTGTTAGTTGAAAGTAGCCGTTGTGCTAGCGTGAGTTGAAATGTCCAGCAGCCTCCCCCACACCCGAAGGCCGGGGGGGGGGAGTTAAAACGAAAACCCTGTTGCCAGCTCGCTGGAATGAGGAGAAAGAGGAAAGAGAAAGGACAGAAGAGGGAGATTTTGTCGCAAAGTCTGCTTTTATATTGTTTCACAGTGGTTTGGCGGACGTAGTAGAGAGCACCCCACGTGATCAACATTTTTGTCTGTTTTGCGCCTTTTTGTTAGACTGTCTCTGGGAGCTGATTTTTATGGCCACAGTTTTAGCTTTTGTTGTTGAAATAGATTCGGGTTGGTTTCTGTGTTTGTGCCCACGACGTTTGTAGATAAAATAAAGGATGTCAATCCGATAGATCTTATAAGATTGACATATTTTCCTAATCCTATATAATTATTAACCAACTGCGTGAGCGAAAACACACACACCTTTAAAAAATGTTTTATTCAAAAAAGAGGCTCTACGCGAAATATTGACAAAAAAGCGAAAATAATGGTCACGTTTACAGATACGTCCGCACGCCCAAATCATTCTTCTGGCTTGAAATAATTTTTGGCGCCCTCCAAAAAACAAATTCACTTTTTTATCCGGTTGCCTGGTATAAAAGCAGGAAATAGCGAACAAATCTCAGAGCGCCAGAAACAAGACAGTCAGCTAACGCGACATTCTGCTCAGCTTCCCTGCCTTCAAAGCTAAAGGAAGCGAATAACTGCTCAACTCACTCACACAAAAGCTACACATATTCACACACGTACAAAACAAAGTCAAGCAAATATACACATGATGTCACGCATATATTCACACTGACAGAAAAGAAATATATAGACATACACACTTCGAACACTCTACAAACATAAGAAGATTTAACTTTTCTAACGAACAATTTAAATTATATTTCATATGTCTGTACATTAGTAGATATGTTGTTTTTTTTTCTTTTTTCATACATAACATACATTTATGTCCATTTCTTGGTTTCTTCATTTAAAACATGTTAATTGACCGCTGTCTCCTTGTATATTTCAAAAACGATACCATCGTTTATATCCTATCCAAACCATGATCCACGCTACAAAAAAAAAGAAGTTTATTGCCTAGTTTGGGGCGTAAGAACAATGCAGTCTCTATTCCGAACCTTCGCTGAAATTTTATTTAAAAAATAATTAAAATTACATGCAGTAGATTATCGGTCATAACTAACTCTCTCTCCCCCCCCATCTCTTTCTCTCTCTTTCTCTCTCGCCCTCTTTCTCTCTCTCGCTCTCTCGCTCTCTCTCTCTCGCTCTCTCGCTCTCTCGCTCTCTCGCTCGCTCTCTCCCTCTCTCTCTCTCTATCCCTTTCTCTCTCTCTTTCTCTCTCTCTCCCTCTCTCTCTCTCTATCCCTCTCTCTCTTTCTCTCATAATAGTATAGCATTAAGCCAAGAAAAACATGGTGTACAAACATATTTTAGCGAAATCGGTGCATTAAGCAACATAACGACAGTTCCACTCTCCAAACATTTTTTAGGGTTAAACTCTTCCGATTAATATCGATTAAGCCTCAAATTTTCAGATTATGAATGTTTTCTGCTAATTAATCTACTTAATGTAAATTGTATCAAATTTGTATGCCGCTAAATTCGGAAATCATAAGGATTTAGAGATTAAACTGAACACCTCTACCTCAGATATAAAACTAAAATGTCTGTTTTTTAGAGGATGGGTGGGGAATTTCCGACGGGTTTTAAGATTAAAACAATGGAGGACGCATACCCCGCCCCTCGCCCCCTCGCCCCCTCGCCCCCCCCCTCCTCTAAAATATTTTTGTTGGAATTTTGGGGAAAACGATTTTGACATTTTCACAGTATAACCAAGAAATGAAATAAAAGAAATGTTTTAACGGCTGGGGGGGGGGGTCCTATAAAGGTTAGGGTTAGGGTTAGGGTCAGGGTTAGAATTTCCTATGAAGGTTAGGGTTAAGGTTAGGGTTAGAGTTTCCTATAAAGGTTAAGGTTAGGGTTAGAGTTTCCTATAAAGGTTAGGGTTAGGGTAAGGGTTAGGGTTAGAGTTTCCTATAAAAGTTTAGGGTTAGGGTTAGAGTTAGGGTTAGAGTTTCCTATAAAAGTTAGGGTTAGGGTCAGGGTTAGGGTTAGAGTTACCTATAAAGGTTAGGGTTAGAGTTAGGTTTAGAGTTTCCTATAAAAGTTAGGGTTAGAGTTTCCTATAAAGGTTAGGGTTATGGTTAGAGTTTCCTATAAAGGTTAGGGTTAGAGTTAGGGTTAGAGTTTCCTATAAAGGTTAGGGTTAGAGGTAGAGTTTCCTATAAAGGTTAGGGTTAGGGTTTGAGTTTCCTATAAAGGTTAGGGTTAGGGTTAGAGTTTCCTATAAAGGTTAGGGTTAGGGTTAGAGTTTCCTATAAAGGTTAGGGTTAGGGTTAGATTTTCCTATAAAGGTTAGGGTTAAGGTTAGGGTTAGAGTTTCCTATAAAGGTTAGGGTTAAGGTTAAGGTTAGGGTTAGAGTTTCCTATAAAGGTTTCATGTAAAATACCCCACCACCACTATCACTACTTGATTTTTTTCGACCGGACAGTAAAAAAGCCCTCTCCTAAAAAGAAACCATTTACAAACCTTAAGGTAAAAAAAAAATATTTAATAATCTGAGAATTGGCGTTCAACCGATAAATTTGGAAACAATTTAATAGGAAATTAAAGAACAAACATCTTAGAGGGTGAGGAAGAAATCCTCAAGAAATATTAACTCCGCGGAGATCGTTTTACGTTAAACTTAACATAGCCAAATGAACACTCATCTATAAATTGGACAAGTCATTTTTTGAAACTTAACATAGCCAAATGAACACTCATCTATAAATTGGACAAGTCATTTTTTGAAACTTAACATAGCCAAATGAACACTCATCTATAAATTGGACAAGTCATTTTTTGAAACTTAACATAGCCAAATGAACACTCATCTATAAATTGGACAAGTCATTTTTTGAAACTTAACATAGCCAAATGAACACTCATCTATAAATTGGACAAGTCATTTTTTGAAACTTAACATAGCCAAATGAACACTCATCTATAAATTGGACAAGTCATTTTTTGAAACTTAACATAGCCAAATGAACACTCATCTATAAATTGGACAAGTCATTTTTTGAAACTTAACATAGCCAAATGAACACTCATCTATAAATTGGACAAGTCATTTTTTGAAACTTAACATAGCCAAATGAACACTCATCTATAAATTGGACAAGTCATTTTTTGAAACTTAACATAGCCAAATGAACACTCATCTATAAATTGGACAAGTCATTTTTTGAAACTTAACATAGCCAAATGAACACTCATCTATAAATTGGACAAGTCATTTTTTGAAACTTAACATAGCCAAATGAACACTCATCTATAAATTGGACAAGTCATTTTTTGAAACTTAACATAGCCAAATGAACACCCATCTATAAATTGGACAAGTCATTTTTTGAAACTTAACATAGCCAAATGAACACTCATCTATAAATTGGACAAGTCATTTTTTGAAACTTAACATAGCCAAATGAACACTCATCTATAAATTGGACAAGTCATTTTTTGAAACTTAACATAGCCAAATGAACACTCATCTATAAATTGGACAAGTCATTTTTTGAAACTTAACATAGCCAAATGAACACTCATCTATAAATTGGACAAGTCATTTTTTGAAACTTAACATAGCCAAATGAACACTCATCTATAAATTGGACAAGTCATTTTTTGAAACTTAACATAGCCAAATGAACACTCATCTATAAATTGGACAAGTCATTTTTTGAAACTTAACATAGCCAAATGAACACTCATCTATAAATTGGACAAGTCATTTTTTGAAACTTAACATAGCCAAATGAACACTCATCTATAAATTGGACAAGTCATTTTTTGAAACTTAACATAGCCAAATGAACACTCATCTATAAATTGGACAAGTCATTTTTTGAAACTTAACATAGCCAAATGAACACTCATCTATAAATTGGACAAGTCATTTTTTGAAACTTAACATAGCCAAATGAACACTCATCTATAAATTGGACAAGTCATTTTTTGAAACTTAACATAGCCAAATGAACACTCATCTATAAATTGGACAAGTCATTTTTTGAAACTTAACATAGCCAAATGAACACTCATCTATAAATTGGACAAGTCATTTTTTGAAACTTAACATAGCCAAATGAACACTCATCTATAAATTGGACAAGTCATTTTTTGAAACTTAACATAGCCAAATGAACACTCATCTATAAATTGGACAAGTCATTTTTTGAAACTTAACATAGCCAAATGAACACTCATCTATAAATTGGACAAGTCATTTTTTGAAACTTAACATAGCCAAATGAACACTCATCTATAAATTGGACAAGTCATTTTTTGAAACTTAACATAGCCAAATGAACACTCATCTATAAATTGGACAAGTCATTTTTTGAAACTTAACATAGCCAAATGAACACTCATCTATAAATTGGACAAGTCATTTTTTGAAACTTAACATAGCCAAATGAACACTCATCTATAAATTGGACAAGTCATTTTTTGAAACTTAACATAGCCAAATGAACACTCATCTATAAATTGGACAAGTCATTTTTTGAAACTTAACATAGCCAAATGAACACTCATCTATAAATTGGACAAGTCATTTTTTGAAACTTAACATAGCCAAATGAACACTCATCTATAAATTGGACAAGTCATTTTTTGAAACTTAACATAGCCAAATGAACACTCATCTATAAATTGGACAAGTCATTTTTTGAAACTTAACATAGCCAAATGAACACTCATCTATAAATTGGACAAGTCATTTTTTGAAACTTAACATAGCCAAATGAACACTCATCTATAAATTGGACAAGTCATTTTTTGAAACTTAACATAGCCAAATGAACACTCATCTATAAATTGGACAAGTCATTTTTTGAAACTTAACATAGCCAAATGAACACTCATCTATAAATTGGACAAGTCATTTTTTGAAACTTAACATAGCCAAATGAACACTCATCTATAAATTGGACAAGTCATTTTTTGAAACTTAACATAGCCAAATGAACACTCATCTATAAATTGGACAAGTCATTTTTTGAAACTTAACATAGCCAAATGAACACTCATCTATAAATTGGACAAGTCATTTTTTGAAACTTAACATAGCCAAATGAACACTCATCTATAAATTGGACAAGTCATTTTTTGAAACTTAACATAGCCAAATGAACACTCATCTATAAATTGGACAAGTCATTTTTTGAAACTTAACATAGCCAAATGAACACTCATCTATAAATTGGACAAGTCATTTTTTGAAACTTAACATAGCCAAATGAACACTCATCTATAAATTGGACAAGTCATTTTTTGAAACTTAACATAGCCAAATGAACACTCATCTATAAATTGGACAAGTCATTTTTTGAAACTTAACATAGCCAAATGAACACTCATCTATAAATTGGACAAGTCATTTTTTGAAACTTAACATAGCCAAATGAACACTCATCTATAAATTGGACAAGTCATTTTTTGAAACTTAACATAGCCAAATGAACACTCATCTATAAATTGGACAAGTCATTTTTTGAAACTTAACATAGCCAAATGAACACTCATCTATAAATTGGACAAGTCATTTTTTGAAACTTAACATAGCCAAATGAACACTCATCTATAAATTGGACAAGTCATTTTTTGAAACTTAACATAGCCAAATGAACACTCATCTATAAATTGGACAAGTCATTTTTTGAAACTTAACATAGCCAAATGAACACTCATCTATAAATTGGACAAGTCATTTTTTGAAACTTAACATAGCCAAATGAACACTCATCTATAAATTGGACAAGTCATTTTTTGAAACTTAACATAGCCAAATGAACACTCATCTATAAATTGGACAAGTCATTTTTTGAAACTTAACATAGCCAAATGAACACTCATCTATAAATTGGACAAGTCATTTTTTGAAACTTAACATAGCCAAATGAACACTCATCTATAAATTGGACAAGTCATTTTTTGAAACTTAACATAGCCAAATGAACACTCATCTATAAATTGGACAAGTCATTTTTTGAAACTTAACATAGCCAAATGAACACTCATCTATAAATTGGACAAGTCATTTTTTGAAACTTAACATAGCCAAATGAACACTCATCTATAAATTGGACAAGTCATTTTTTGAAACTTAACATAGCCAAATGAACACTCATCTATAAATTGGACAAGTCATTTTTTGAAACTTAACATAGCCAAATGAACACTCATCTATAAATTGGACAAGTCATTTTTTGAAACTTAACATAGCCAAATGAACACTCATCTATAAATTGGACAAGTCATTTTTTGAAACTTAACATAGCCAAATGAACACTCATCTATAAATTGGACAAGTCATTTTTTGAAACTTAACATAGCCAAATGAACACTCATCTATAAATTGGACAAGTCATTTTTTGAAACTTAACATAGCCAAATGAACACTCATCTATAAATTGGACAAGTCATTTTTTGAAACTTAACATAGCCAAATGAACACTCATCTATAAATTGGACAAGTCATTTTTTGAAACTTAACATAGCCAAATGAACACTCATCTATAAATTGGACAAGTCATTTTTTGAAACTTAACATAGCCAAATGAACACTCATCTATAAATTGGACAAGTCATTTTTTGAAACTTAACATAGCCAAATGAACACTCATCTATAAATTGGACAAGTCATTTTTTGAAACTTAACATAGCCAAATGAACACTCATCTATAAATTGGACAAGTCATTTTTTGAAACTTAACATAGCCAAATGAACACTCATCTATAAATTGGACAAGTCATTTTTTGAAACTTAACATAGCCAAATGAACACTCATCTATAAATTGGACAAGTCATTTTTTGAAACTTAACATAGCCAAATGAACACTCATCTATAAATTGGACAAGTCATTTTTTGAAACTTAACATAGCCAAATGAACACTCATCTATAAATTGGACAAGTCATTTTTTGAAACTTAACATAGCCAAATGAACACTCATCTATAAATTGGACAAGTCATTTTTTGAAACTTAACATAGCCAAATGAACACTCATCTATAAATTGGACAAGTCATTTTTTGAAACTTAACATAGCCAAATGAACACTCATCTATAAATTGGACAAGTCATTTTTTGAAACTTAACATAGCCAAATGAACACTCATCTATAAATTGGACAAGTCATTTTTTGAAACTTAACATAGCCAAATGAACACTCATCTATAAATTGGACAAGTCATTTTTTGAAACTTAACATAGCCAAATGAACACTCATCTATAAATTGGACAAGTCATTTTTTGAAACTTAACATAGCCAAATGAACACTCATCTATAAATTGGACAAGTCATTTTTTGAAACTTAACATAGCCAAATGAACACTCATCTATAAATTGGACAAGTCATTTTTTGAAACTTAACATAGCCAAATGAACACTCATCTATAAATTGGACAAGTCATTTTTTGAAACTTAACATAGCCAAATGAACACTCATCTATAAATTGGACAAGTCATTTTTTGAAACTTAACATAGCCAAATGAACACTCATCTATAAATTGGACAAGTCATTTTTTGAAACTTAACATAGCCAAATGAACACTCATCTATAAATTGGACAAGTCATTTTTTGAAACTTAACATAGCCAAATGAACACTCATCTATAAATTGGACAAGTCATTTTTTGAAACTTAACATAGCCAAATGAACACTCATCTATAAATTGGACAAGTCATTTTTTGAAACTTAACATAGCCAAATGAACACTCATCTATAAATTGGACAAGTCATTTTTTGAAACTTAACATAGCCAAATGAACACTCATCTATAAATTGGACAAGTCATTTTTTGAAACTTAACATAGCCAAATGAACACTCATCTATAAATTGGACAAGTCATTTTTTGAAACTTAACATAGCCAAATGAACACTCATCTATAAATTGGACAAGTCATTTTTTGAAACTTAACATAGCCAAATGAACACTCATCTATAAATTGGACAAGTCATTTTTTGAAACTTAACATAGCCAAATGAACACTCATCTATAAATTGGACAAGTCATTTTTTGAAACTTAACATAGCCAAATGAACACTCATCTATAAATTGGACAAGTCATTTTTTGAAACTTAACATAGCCAAATGAACACTCATCTATAAATTGGACAAGTCATTTTTTGAAACTTAACATAGCCAAATGAACACTCATCTATAAATTGGACAAGTCATTTTTTGAAACTTAACATAGCCAAATGAACACTCATCTATAAATTGGACAAGTCATTTTTTGAAACTTAACATAGCCAAATGAACACTCATCTATAAATTGGACAAGTCATTTTTTGAAACTTAACATAGCCAAATGAACACTCATCTATAAATTGGACAAGTCATTTTTTGAAACTTAACATAGCCAAATGAACACTCATCTATAAATTGGACAAGTCATTTTTTGAAACTTAACATAGCCAAATGAACACTCATCTATAAATTGGACAAGTCATTTTTTGAAACTTAACATAGCCAAATGAACACTCATCTATAAATTGGACAAGTCATTTTTTGAAACTTAACATAGCCAAATGAACACTCATCTATAAATTGGACAAGTCATTTTTTGAAACTTAACATAGCCAAATGAACACTCATCTATAAATTGGACAAGTCATTTTTTGAAACTTAACATAGCCAAATGAACACTCATCTATAAATTGGACAAGTCATTTTTTGAAACTTAACATAGCCAAATGAACACTCATCTATAAATTGGACAAGTCATTTTTTGAAACTTAACATAGCCAAATGAACACTCATCTATAAATTGGACAAGTCATTTTTTGAAACTTAACATAGCCAAATGAACACTCATCTATAAATTGGACAAGTCATTTTTTGAAACTTAACATAGCCAAATGAACACTCATCTATAAATTGGACAAGTCATTTTTTGAAACTTAACATAGCCAAATGAACACTCATCTATAAATTGGACAAGTCATTTTTTGAAACTTAACATAGCCAAATGAACACTCATCTATAAATTGGACAAGTCATTTTTTGAAACTTAACATAGCCAAATGAACACTCATCTATAAATTGGACAAGTCATTTTTTGAAACTTAACATAGCCAAATGAACACTCATCTATAAATTGGACAAGTCATTTTTTGAAACTTAACATAGCCAAATGAACACTCATCTATAAATTGGACAAGTCATTTTTTGAAACTTAACATAGCCAAATGAACACTCATCTATAAATTGGACAAGTCATTTTTTGAAACTTAACATAGCCAAATGAACACTCATCTATAAATTGGACAAGTCATTTTTTGAAACTTAACATAGCCAAATGAACACTCATCTATAAATTGGACAAGTCATTTTTTGAAACTTAACATAGCCAAATGAACACTCATCTATAAATTGGACAAGTCATTTTTTGAAACTTAACATAGCCAAATGAACACTCATCTATAAATTGGACAAGTCATTTTTTGAAACTTAACATAGCCAAATGAACACTCATCTATAAATTGGACAAGTCATTTTTTGAAACTTAACATAGCCAAATGAACACTCATCTATAAATTGGACAAGTCATTTTTTGAAACTTAACATAGCCAAATGAACACTCATCTATAAATTGGACAAGTCATTTTTTGAAACTTAACATAGCCAAATGAACACTCATCTATAAATTGGACAAGTCATTTTTTGAAACTTAACATAGCCAAATGAACACTCATCTATAAATTGGACAAGTCATTTTTTGAAACTTAACATAGCCAAATGAACACTCATCTATAAATTGGACAAGTCATTTTTTTAAACTTAACATAGCCAAATGAACACTCATCTATAAATCGGACAAGTCATTTTTTGAAAGCATCTTCTTTGTATAATCTAAAAATTCCATGTTTACTTGCTAGTATTCTGATTTTTTTTTATAAGTCAAAATGAGTTTTACGTCGGTCGTATTGGTTCTTACTCGCCACAGACTTGATTGATTCTCTCCTCATCTAGCAAATACGAGAAGAGATTAAGAGGAAAAAAAGAGAATTAAAAGGAATGGTAGGAGTAGAATCACGAGAGAGAGAGAGAGAGAGAGAGAGAGAGAGAGAGAGAGATGATTCAAAGGAAGAAGTGAAATATGACATCATCGTTTGAATCAAATAGGAAATGGGTGGAAGAAAAATAAAAGAAATAACTAACGCATCTTGGAAAGAAGAAGGTTCGAGAGATGAAGGGACGAAGGAAATAATGTTTCGGTAGGAAGGGGGACATCGTCATCGAAGGGGATTCAAACGGGGTGAGTTAAGTGTGAGCAAATAAGGACAACGCGGAATTATAAGAGAGGAACGGGAAGACGTAGCTTGAACTTTGGCCCCTGTTCGTAGGGGATAAGAAAAAAAAGAAAAACAATATTGTTTTTAACTAATGAGTCACCACTTATCAAAGCTAAAAGCTACTCGAGGACAAGGGTTAATGAGACGAATAGATTGGCAGTTGAATGATGAAGAATATTATGAGAGAATTGAAACTAATTAATGAAATGAACAGAATGTGATTACTTATTAGGACGCTTTATAGCAAGTCTTTGTTAGGACTAATTAAAGGGAAAAAAAGAAGAAATAAAGACAGATAGAAAGAGAAAGAAAGGCAAAATGATAACGAAAGAAAGAAAACACTTCTGTTAATTGAATAGAAAAAAAGACATCGGATTTAGGGTTAGGGTTAGGGTTAGGGTTAGAGTTAGGTTAAGGTTAAGAAAGAAGGAAATCGGATTGATATAAAGACGGAAATAAAAAAAGAAGATGGCGAAAAAGATGAAACGGAAAATAAGAGATAGAAAATTGAACAGAAATTGACGTATATTACAAATGAAAAAAATATATATAAAAGGAGAAAATGTCCAACGTCAATAAAATGTCAGGAATGTAACACCAAATATTTAATAATAGAAAAATAGGAGGCAAATAATAATTAATTTTAAAAAGCCTCATTTCGAAACCAATATGCAAGTATCAGGAAGTTTCATCGGATGTCCTGTTGGCTTGGCAGGCCAAGAGCAGGCTCGAGGCGTTTTCACGAATATTGTCGATGGAGAGGCGCTCGTAAAGCCAAGTCCATTCACGATGGTCCTCGGTGTGGCGCGCAATTAACAGACCAAGGCAGTTGAGCAAGTTGCACGTGGCGAGGCCTATCGCTCCACTCGTCTCCACGGCGATCGGTTGGAACACAAATCTGTCTAGCAGACCGGCATGTTTTGATTGCTTGTTGTTATCAGCTGACACTGCTGTATCTCCAAGGTGTGTTGCTGATTCTGTCACTGATGAGAACGCAAAAGTCGCATCCCATATAAGTTACTTTTTTCTTATTTTTAACATAGTTCACCCCAGACAAGGCAGGCCGCCATTGTAGACGTAAGGGGCTACTGAGAAAAAAGAAAAGGGAGAGGGTTGGGGGGGTTTGGGGTCAACCTAAATTGGAATCTGCGCAGCGAGATGTCTGTTCACATTAGTTTTAAATTTCTGCATGTCAGTACCGTCGGGGAAACAGAGGCCAGGGAGGGAGTTCCAGAGACCAGCAGCACGAGGAAAGAAGCTATTTGAGTAGAAAGCTCTCCGGTATCTGGGGACCTCCACAGTGAATGGATGGGATTTAGTCGATTGTCGAGTTGGTCTAGTGAACTTACGTCGAGGGGGGCTTGCGGTAGAGTGGGAAGTAGTCAGTCATGTCAAAGTGGTGAGAGGAGATTGATGATTGAAGGTTAGTTTCACTTAGAGCTAGGATATCCGGGGAGTTTTGCCGTTTGCAAAGGGAAGTACCGTCAGGCCATCAGGCTGTTTGCCATCCTCTCTATCGAGGCCAACTGGTTCGAGGATCGACTGAAAGCCATCGATGTTTAGGGTCGGTCGGACGATATCTTTGGGAGCGCTGTTGCTGTGCCTGGGAAATCTGACGGCGTTCCTTCTACACGAAAAGGTGTGGAGTTTATATACGTCGACCTGTTGTCCACAGCGGCACTTGTAGCTGCTGCAAACTCTAGAACCTGTGCACACGGCTATGGCGAATCTCAGGCAATCGCCATCAATTAGGTTCCCGACAGTCGATGATGGAACAAAGCTGTTAGCCTCGTACCGCTATGTGGCAAACTTGTAGCTTGAAGGCAAGCCAGACGGTGTTGGTCGCAAGATGTTCTTAGGGATTCGACTCTTGTCTTCATCTTGATCATGTCCCAGCTCTTTTGTCTCCCCATCATCCCCAGAATGATGAAACCAGCCTCCCCCCATCTAGTCAGTGGAAAGGTCATGGATTAGTTGGTCGAGAGGAGATTCGGATGCTACATGTAGCATAATCTCAACCAGATCCTGAGTTGCGCAGATTGAGAAAATGTAAGCCAGCAATGCAACGTCGGTTGTTAGTCTAAGACCAAGTCCACCAAACGAGATGGGAAGGGTTGCCTGACGCCAGTCGACATCATCAAAATTGGTGTTTCACATCGCCGTGGCTGAGTCCCGAATTACACAATCCAGCCTGCTCAGGTCGTCAGGAAACTGGTAACACGGCGCACTACGTAAGGAAAATAAAAATTTGAGGATACAGAAGCAGTGCCGGATGCTTATCAATCAGCAGGAGCCTAGCTGACATGTTGGACAAGTTAGTAAGTTTTTTGTCGATTTCGGCTTGGATCGCTGGTTTGAAGATTGGGGAGCTTAAGATTATAAGTTCGTCCCAATTGGTGATGTATACCCTATCACGAACTCTGCTGATTCACGAGACTGCCACCGTGAAAGATTATGCCGAACCGTCAGTATTGACGACTTCAGCTTAGCAGGATTTACCTCAAGCCCGATTGCAGTAAGGGCTGGGATAATAAGTTCAACAACTTCTGTCCAACTGCCTCCAAATATTGCATCGTCGAGATACCAGATGTTCAAAGATGTAGTTACTGAACGGGAGATATCGTTGACTCCCAGGACAAAAAGAAGGGGTCCGATCGAGTCACCCTTCTGTATACTGCACTGTGATGCGAGGGTGTGGTCGGCTATAATCAGGGTGCTGGAACTGGCGTAGGCAATGTGGGTCAAAGGATGAAGCGAAGAGGCCTGACGGTGAAAGGTTTTGAGAAGATGGTCCCGTCGGATGGGGTTGAAAGCGTTCCTCATACCATAACCAACAAACTGTCCTAATGCCATTGTTGTTGGTCAAGGATGAACGCCTTTACAGCATGCGCTGTAGTTTTGCCTCCACGAAGGACTCCGGCACCGAGTTGGATGGCGACAGTGTACGAATCACAAGACGTGTTGCAACTTTGGAGACGAGTGTTTCCGACGGCGATAGCGTCGTCAGATTTGTTGAAAGTAGAAGCTCCCTCACACTTGGAGGAATATCACCGGAGATAATTTTTTTGCAAAGTCTAAACAGGGCAAACATGAGACGACGACCCGTTTCAGGTGTCGCGAAGGACGTAAATTCTAGCAAATGTCCAGGTCTGAGGCCGTCGATTTCTCCGTTACTGCTTGGGGCGAAGGACTTCAGGGCTGATCGGACGTCATCACAAGATAATCTGACTAGTACAAATGGTTGGTTGGGGGAGATAAAATCTTGGTATCCCATGGTGATGGAGGATGTTTTACTTTCAGCGCATCTTGCGACTGTATCATCCGATACAATAAGTCGAACGGCTGACGAAACGTCAACCTGGGCCAATTTTGCATTCCCAGTTATCCTCAAATCTGTTGCAGGCTTGCGTTGGCGAAGGTTTGGATCAGTATCGGTTCTGTGCCAATCTAGAGATTCCGAGAAGAAGTGGGTGTTGGCTTTCACATCACCGGACCATGATGTCTTTACTTTTGTGGGATGGAAACCCAGCGCTACTGAAGCAAAGACTAAGAGACGTTCCCAGGAATTGATAGAATTTTCGGTTATAACAGACTCTATGGTGGAGGCCAGGGTTTCTGACGCGCATATCCTTCGACTTTTGGTACGCAGACATGGGTATTGCGACTCTTCTTGAGATAAGTGAACTTGCAGATGGTCAAACGTTCAGTGAGATCACTCATGGAAGCCACAGGTGGAGGAGTAGGGGTTTCTGCGAACAGTTGGAGACAATTCGGGTTTCAGTCGAAACTTTTCGCTTGATTCCAACACAGGTAACATGGAAGAAGCGATGACATGTATGACATCTTCTCCCCATCTCATGCTTACCGATTTGCATGGAAGTATAAGAGAAAGGGGGTTGCGGGAGAATAAATTGAATGGGGAGATTAAATTAATATATTCGAAAGGGTTGTGTGACAGAAAGAAGAAAAACTTGAAGGAAAGAATAAAATGATTAAGAAAAAGCAAAACAGAAGAAAAGTAAGATGAAAGGATATGAAGTGATGAAAACGATTAAAAAGATTATGATAAGTTTAAAAGTGAATAGAAAAAGTAAGGAAACTATAGAAAAAAGAAAGGAAAAGAAGAAAGGAAGAAAGGAAGGAAAACAATAAGGAAGAAAGAGTAGATTGCTGTAAAAAATGGAAGGGTAAGTTAAAAGAAAAAGAGGAAAGTGGCTGATATAAAGACTCAAAGAAATAAATAAAGAAAAGGGGATTATAGAAAGACGAAAGAAGGATATGAAGAAAGAAAGAAAGAAAGAAAAAAAGGTGGATAGAAGACAGACCAAAAACGGAAAGGAAGACAGAAAGAAGGGTGGATTAAACAAAGACAAAAGACGCGAAGAAAGAAAGAAAAAGAAGGAAAGGAGGAAAGAGAGAAAAGAAAGAAGGTGGATAAAAGAAAAGCAAAAACATAAAAATTATAATTTTTTATCTCTGAAATTTCTTCTTTAAATAACAATAAAAAACTAACTGACGCCTCTTTTTTTTCATGGTAACATTAATGGAAAAAAAGACAGACAAAACTTGCTTGTATATCAAAGAATCGAAAATTTATTAACAATAAAATAGGAAGAAAAAAGGTTAAAATAAGAAAATAGGTAGACATGCTTATTTGTCCATATGTCATTATAAAAGAAAATAGTAACAAACAAAAGTACTCACAGTTCACAATTTACAATAAATATTTTTTTTACAGACGTGGAAATTCTGTTTTTACAGACGTTGACATTCTCTGGTATATTTTTCTTATTTCGCTCATCAGTGGCGATAAAACTTGTCTTGAAAATGTTCTTTCATTTTTCTCGGCAAAAGGCGCCAAGCAGACGACATCTTGTTCTTCGGTTTTTTTTATTCAAGTAATAATTTTACAAATATTACTAGTGCATCTGAAAATCAAACAATTATTATTTTCTAACTTAATAACTTAATTAATTCTTATATCAATTTTTATAAATAATTATAACTCCCATTTTTATATATAAAATGCGAATTTCTGGACTACAAACTGAATTCCAATCAAAACAAACCTACGATGACTTTTTTCGTTTACCTCTCTGATAAACGAATATTGAATTCAATAAACCATTTTAAATTCTTAGTCCTTCGGACTAAATAATAAATATTATCGATCCTATGTCGATATTTTTCAATCAATTCTTTAAAACAATTAGTCTTTCACTTTTAGACTAAGTAAGATCTACGAATCTTTGTCGTGATCAAATTTTTCAATAACAACTTATCGTCATAAGTTTTCATCATAAACAATGGTTTATATTTGAGTTTTTCAAATATAACCTTATAATTCTAGGATATCTTCCTCGAATCATGATTAAAATAGTCATCAAATTAAAAACATATTGTCTGTAGTCCAAATTAAATTCACATCGTAACTAAGAGATAAATATCTCAAATCCACTACGTTATTTTTAATAAATCTTTTAAATTATTAGTAAAATTAATTTTCGACATAATAATGTCGATTTCACATAAACGGGAGTTATCTAATTAATTAACGAAGGCACAATTTTCCCAAGGAAAGAAAATCCTGTCCACGGAGACAAATTAGATGTTAACAAGTCAACATCTCGAATTTATCTGGAGATAATTTCTTCAAAATATTTTAGCAAGAAAAATGACGTCAGCATTGTTTACCATTAGAAACTGACACGTCACTCAAATTGACCAATCAGATGATGACCCTGAGTCAATCACTGAAATGGATGAAAAATATGTCGTCTGCTCTGAACAATTCAGGCGCGGTAGAACCAAAACTTGAATTCGTTAAAAAACTAATCCTACAAACATTTATTATCACTGAGCATTTTCAATAAAAATGAAACATGGCCACTTTCTAAAAATAAATTCTCAAAGAAGGAAAAGCTGAATGAAGGAAACAAGAAAGAAAAAAGAAAGAAAGGGAAAGTGTAAAGGGGGTTAAAGAAAGACAAATGAAGGAAAAGAAGATTCTTTCTTCTTTTCCTTCAGAAAAGGGAATATGGATTATAAAAAGACAAAAACGGACCGGAGGAAAGAATCGAAAAAAAGATGGACTAAAAAAGACAAAAGAAAAAAAAACCTTGAACAACGGGAAAAAAAGTAGATAAAGAAAATACAACATTAGGAAAAGAAAGAAGGAAAAAAGAAAGAAGAAAAAAGGAAAGGTGGATTATAAAAAGACGAAAAATGGAAAAGCTTAAAGAAAAAAAAGAAAGAAAGGAAAGGTGGATTAAAAAGACTAAAATAAACGGGGTTAGACAAATGAAGGAAATGGAGGAAAGAAGGAAAGAAAGGAATATGGATTATAGAAAGACAAAAACGGGTCATATTTCAAGTCCTCATATCTGCTGGACTATGAATAGTAGTAAGATGAAACGGATACCATTTTAAAGCTAAATTCATTAAGTTCTTTTGTAATGCTAACGATTTTTTCATATCTTTTCAGGCCCAATAATGGCGTTCACGCAATCAGAAAAGGCGTTTTGCGTCCTTGAATTTTCAAAAACTAAATCATAGACACGTGTTCAACGTGCATTTCGCACAAAATTCCGAAAAGAGGCCATGTCCAAGAAAGCCGTCTAAGACTTTGGGAACACCCTGTAGTATTCTGAGCCCAAATATGATCTCTCGACACGGCTATACACTAGCACATACGAGGAATGGTGCAACTTTTTAAAGTAATGTTATCTCAAGTAACAGCACTTAACTGGATACTCCACCAGACTAGATAAATTCGTGTCCTGGAATTCGGTGAGACCACAAGAAAGATATACTATAAAAAAGTTAACTTATCAATTGAAGAGAGGAAAATTAATGCTCTTAACTTCTTTACTAACTCAACGTTTGACAGGTAAAGGAGAACTTTAATGGAATATTCGAATATCTATTTATCTCATATAGAGATCAAGTGTTACCCCCAGGAAGGGGCCCCTTAATTTCTGAGTACTTCGACTGAGGTAAAATGAAACAAAAAAGCAGAAACATTGCATACATACATACATACATACATACATACATACATACATACATACATACATACATACGTATGAAAACTCTCTCACCTGGAGAGATATTAAAATGAAGACCTCCTCCATTCGACATATGGGAAACACTCATTCTCCTCTCACCGACGCCCTACAATCAGGCGCATACACGAGATCCGAACGAGATTTCAGAAAATAGGTCACGACGTGTGAATTCGTTCATCATCATCATCATCATCATCATCATCATCATTATTATTATTATTATTATTATTATTATTATTATTAGCAATTTCTTTCCTTATTTTTATAATCCAATTTTCTCTTCCTTGCTATTTTCATCTACTCTTTCTTCCAGCCCTTTATTCCTTCGTTTCTTACACTCACTTCTTCTTTCTTTCTTTCTTTTTTCTTCCTATCTTTGTTTTATTCACGGCTTTCCTTTTTTTTTAGCCAATTCTTTAATCATTTTTTCTTTTTTTCAGCCACTTCTTTCTTTCATCCTTTTGAAAAATGACAGAAAAAGATGACTAAAATAAAGTCATATCTTTCTTTCAATCAGCTGGGTTTTTTTTCTTTTATTCTGCCGCGTATTTCTTTCTTAATTTTAAAACTTTTCAAACCTCTTTTTGTTTCTTTCGTTGGGCAATTTTTTTCTTGCGCCTTTCCTTCTTTTGTATTTCTTTCATCTACTTTTCTATCCTCCTTTCTCCCTTTTTCTTTTTTCTTTTTCAGCGTTTACTTCTTTAGTTTAAAGAAACAAAAGAAGAACGAACGGAAAAGATGTTACTTCTTTTGTCTTTCTTATCTTCTTTCTTCCTTTCTTTCTTTTTGCTTTCTTAAATCCACCTTTCTTTCATTCTTTCTTTCATTTTTCTTTCATTCTTTCTTTCATTTCCTTCTTTTGTCTTCATTGAATCTTCCTTTGTTTCTTTCCCTCTTCCTTCTTTTCTATCGTTGTAGTCTTTCTTTAATCCACCTTTCTTATTTACTGTTTTCTTTCTTATTTTTGTTATTTTTTAATTCTCCTTTCTTTCTTTGCTTTTTTACTTTTTCCTTCTTTTTCTTTCTTTTAATCCACCGTTCTTTCATTCTTTTGTCTTTATTTCATCCACCTATTTTCTTCCCTCTTTCTTTAATTTTTCTTTATTTGTGTTTCTTTAATAAACCTTTTTTCTTTCCTTCTACCAGCCTTTCTTTCGCTTGTCTTCTTTTAATCCACCGTTCTTTTTTTCTTCTTCTTCCGTCTTTTCATTCTCTTGGTCTTTCTTTATTCCACCTTTCTTTGTTTCCTCCGTCCTTCTTTTGTTTTGTCTTTCTTTAATCCAGAATGTTTTCTTTCTTCCTTCCTTCTTTCTCTCGTCGTACTTTAATCTACTTTTATTTCTTCCAGCTTTTACTTTTTTGTCTTTCCTTGATCCACCTTTCTTTATTTCCTTCTTCCTTTCCTTCTTTTGTCTTTTTTAATGCACTTTTCTTTCTTTTCTACTGTCTTCATTTTCTTATTCTGTCGTTCTTTAACCTACACTTCTTTTTTTCTTTCTTTCGTTTGTTGTACTTCAATCAACATTTCTTTCATTCCTTCTCTCAGCTTTTCGTTTTTTTGTCTTTCTTTAATACACCTTTCTTTCATCATTTTTCTTTGCCTTTTTTTATGTTTCTTAAATCCATTTTCCTTCTTTCCTCCTTTTTTTCCTTACTGTCTTTTGTCTTACTTTAATCCATCTTTCTTTCTTTGCTTTTCATTCCTTTCTTCTTTTGTCTTTCTTTTATCCACCTTTCTTTCATTTTTTCTACCAGCTTTTCTTTCTATTAGTCTATTAAGTGTGATGATTCAAGTGTGATATTAATGATTGACAATGCGTAACAACATGTGTGTATATATATGTATAGATATGTTCAGATCGAGGGTCGTGTTCCCCCGATTATAAACGTGTTCAGTAAATCAAGCAATGTTGCATGCAAAGACAGAGTAATAATTGATAAACAAAATGAAGTAGTTCAAATAACGTTTATTGAACGTGTGTGTACGTGGAATGATGAAGTGTGTGGTGTATGCATGTGTGTCGATGGAAAAACAGTTCTTGAAAAAAGGTATAAGAAGAAATGAATCCGGCGTGAGAAAAGTCTTTGAAAGCCGTACACAAAGAAAATGAGTTGAGAACTCTTACCGTTGTTTGACCACGTGGGTTAGTAGTTGTTATGCCGATGCCATTTGAAAAGAAAAGCGTTAGACGAAGCGCTAGTGTATTAGCGTCGTTCTGTCGACCAGAGAAGAGTGAAACGGAACGCTAGTGTCAGCGTCTGTCTGCCGAGGCTGGTCGGTGGAGAAGAGAGATGGATTTTCCGTTTGCAACGGTTTTTATAGTCAGAAGGGCAGATAACTCTGGTGTCGCTTTATAGTGCCACCTGTCGGTGAAAAAGCGACACCTACCGGCAAACCGGTGTAGTTATGTTTTGAAAGGAGTAGGTAACTGCTACAGATATATAAATTAAAAAAGATAATAATAAATTTAAAAAAAAATCATTACACAGTTGAATAACTATATAAAGTTGAATAACTATATAATACCTTCATACATTGATATAAATATAACTAATAAAAATGCTATAATTAAGTAAACAAATAAATAAAATATGTGTTAATAAAAACGTACCTTAACTTGGGAGTTTATTCCAATCACGATGTAATTTACGCTTCTAGTTATCCCCCTTTAATATTGTGTGATATTTTCGCTGTTACGAAATATAAATTTAAATTTAAAATATGTATACACACAATTGTATATATGTCTGAATACTGATTTAATAACTGCTAAATAATTAATTAACTTACAAAAAATAAAAGATGAATACGAGTAAATTATAATTTTGAATTGCACCCACCTATATTTACCGATTTAATAAGACTAAATTACTAAACAGAAAATATTCCAGCCATTTTGAGTCAAAATAAAATAATAAAATAGCATAAAAATTAAGAAATATATATAAAATAAATAAATAATTAAACTAATTATTGAATAAACAGACAAAACAATACCCATATTAAATAAATAATATCATAAATAAACTTGAAGGTATTTTAAATGACATAAATAATGTTTTTTAAAAATCAAATGTTTTTGTGTGTTATGCTGTTACTTTTTGTACGGTCTTTATCTTTAGAGAGGCAGCCATCTTGGACGTTTTCTTTCCCTTAGACGGACTAAACCATTGTTGCTCTTTTTTTTTTAGAAGAGAAGTGTTTCTCTCGAAATACCAAAAGATGTTCCACAATCCCGGATTTTATTAATATTAACAGTAAGTCTTATATTTAATGATCGTGTATGTGAAAGGTATGGTTTGGTAGTTTTGTTTTACGGCATATCAACCCTTTTTGGGTTATTTAATGCCGAATCTGGTCATTATAGTGAAAGTTTTTATGCTTCAAGTTCTTTATATCTTCAAATGTTTAATCAGGGTTTTTGGTTTGGTAGTTTTGTTTTACGGCATATCAACCCTTTTTGGGTTATTTAATGCCGAATCTGGTCTTGTTTTCTTCTCTTTTTTGTTTCTTTCCCCTTTTAATATCTGTTTCTATTTAACCCATAGTTGGGACCCTAACAGGTACTACCACTCCGGGTCAGGGTGGACCTGGGAGCAATGGTAATTAAGAGGAGGCTCCACATTCCCCAAAGTCCGTAAGCCGGATCTCACCATCGGATGTAGTTTAAGGTCATATCCAGGACCGGGAGTAGGGTAGGAAAAATAAAAATAAAAAAGGGGAGGGAGAAAGGGAGAGGGGCTGTTGTTTTTGTTTTTGGTTTTGTAGAACATAATTAAGTTTTACAAAAAAAAAAAAAAAACGTCAATGTAGGTGAATTTCGTCTCAGGGAGCCACAGGGCAGCCTGATCTGGTATCACCAGTGTATGTGAAAGATCTAGTGAAAAATAAATAGATAATTGTGAAGAGTAATACCTCAAATATTCTCTTCGATTGTTTATTTTTGTTCATCTTGTTTTTCACCATTCCGGTTTTCTGCATTGCTATCATAAACTTATTTACCAGCAATTCTTCTTAAAAATACAAAAAAACAAACACCATTCCTTTCTCTTATAAAGTTGAGGCCTTTCGAGAGATAATAAATTGATGATTCATAAATTAGCCATGTTGCAAGGTTCTCTCTTCCTTTAGGAAATCGGGACTTACTTTAGAATCACAGTACTTGTGTTTGTATTAAAAGGATACAGAACGTATTTCTCTCGCATTTTAAAGCGTGATCGTCGCGCTGGTCGAATAATTACGAGACCAAGCTTCATAATACGTGAATCCAGACTTTAAATTGTCCAACCGTCGATACGGTTACATAATTCTATACTAACAAGCGTAAAATAAAAACACGAAGCATATATATGTTTATAGATATGAAAATATTTACTGGGAAATTAAAAAGCAATTTTTTTTTTTTAATTTTTTTTTAAACATAGTTCACCCCAAACAAGGCAGGCCGCCACTGTAGACGTAAGGGGCTACTGAGAAAAAATAAAAAGGGGAGCAGATAGGGGGCGGTCAACCTAGACTGGGATCTGCGCAGCGAGATGTCTGTTTACATTAGTTTTAAACTTCTGCATGTCTGTACTGTCGGGGAAACAGGGGGCAGGAAGGGAGTTCCATATGCCAGCAGTACGAGGAAAGAAGCTATTTGAGTAGAAGGCTCTCCGACATCTGGGGACCTCCACAGTAAATGAATGAGATTTAGTTGATTGTCGAGTTAGTCTAGTGAATTTTCGTCGAGGGGGCACCAGAGTAGACAATTCATCGGAGCATAAGAGTAGACAAAAGTCATTTTATTTTGACGACGTTTATATTGTATGATTTTTATTAAAAGTTAATTCTAATGAAAATGTATAAAAAAAATATGATTCTTTTAAATTGATATCATTTTCTGCTTTATTATTTAGATAAATTAAAAGAATGTAGTATTATTTATTAATAGTTTCACTTGCTGCTGAAAGCAAAGATGTCAGAAATTTTAATTTATATTTGCTGTTGAGACCAAAAAAATATTCCGAACAGGATAAAGTATATTTGCAAAGAATAAATCCCATTACCTTTTTTGTTCTTAACAACATAGACCAACGTTAAAGAGAAAAAATGGCTATTCACAATTGTAATATATAATTCTGAATGGTTATTGATGACAAAAGTCGAGAAAAAGACCGACTTTAATATATATAAAAACATACATAAAAACCAAACATCCCACAATGTTAATTATAAAACTAGTCACTACATTTTAAAGTGTCTAGCATAGTAATTAAACTTTACCAAATTCTAAGTCGTTAAGCAACCATACTTTTGAATTTTTCGCGTGCTTAGCACATAATCACGTTCACATGCAACATTTCAATATTACAGACGCTTATTTAAAATCGTAAATTTCTAGCCGTTAAAAACCCTCAACAGTAAAGACAGAGTCGGAAACACACGAAGACTAACACCGCCTGATGATGATTTAATGAGTTAAATCTATAATACTCGCGAGAAAAGGAAGAAAAGTGGAACAAGAAACTCACGGAACTTACATATACCAATTTGACCGAAATACTAAATGGACTATTCAGAAAATTAAAAGAAAATGTCTTAGCAGGCATATTTGATAATGTTTGCCTATATATATATATATATATATATATATATATATATATATATGTGATATTTTCCAAAATATGATCTACGGTTAAGCTCGGATTCTTACTCTGCCTGATGAGATCTCAGTTTATAATAACTGTTGATCGATAACATCGACATGCCAGTGTCGCAGATTTTATACACGTCTGTGCAAATAAAAATAATCATATATAAAAGCTCTATTTGATATTGAGCACTTTTTAAAAACCCGGTTGAAATTCTTTGGATTACTACCCTGTGGATGTTTTACCTGGATTATATATATATATATATATATATATATATATATATATATATATATATATATATATATATATATATATATATCAACTCTGCTGGGAAGCCATGAAATTAAATACTGTCTTGTTTTTAAATTCCCGAAACAGTTTTTCATGGTAAACAACTGATGATCCCTTAAATAATGTTAGAAGCAAACTAATATGATAACTGTAAAAACTAAATTGACTTACATGAGTGATTTTCCACTGAACGACTTGGGACTTCAGGATTTTTTATTTTTAAATTTTTTTTTTTATTTTTAGTTTTAATGGTTGAGAAACTTTCGAGACTATATATATATATATATAATGTTTCGAGGTAAAAAAATTTATAAATGGTTTTGAATAGAAGCAGAATTTTCTGAGTCTCCGTAGATATGATAATGAGGGCTTTTTTGTTCAAAATCTCATCAACAGAAATCGCTGGAATAAAACAGAATATGAACAAAATATTAGCGAGAAAAAGCAAGAATGAGGAATTAACTGTCGATGAAATTAAGCGTTTAAAAAGATCTAATTGAATGCATCGAATAAAAACGTTTAAAGTTTTAGAAGGCATATATATATATATATATATATATATATATATATATATATATATATATAATTTTTGAAATGTTAAATTTCTTTCCTTCTTCTTCTCTTTCTCTATCCCTCCACTTCATTCTCTCCAAATATGATCTGAGGTTAAGATCGGATTCTAACTCTGCCTGATGAGATCTCAGTTTATAGTAACTGTTGATCGATAACATCGACATGCCAGTGTCGCAGATTTTGTACATGTCTGTGTAAATAAAATTATCATATATAAAGCTCTATTTTGATATTGAGCACTTTTTATAAACCCGGTTAAAATTCTCTGGATTACCACCCTGTGGATATTTTTCACCTGGATTATTACCATTATTATATATATATATATATATATATATATATATATATATATATATATATATATATATATATATATATATATATATATATATATATATATAAGCCGATTAAATTTCACCAAATAGATTCAACGTCTTTACGAAATCCTTCTGTTTGCAAAGAGAAGGCTTTCGTAAAGCGATCGTGACGAATTCCAATATTGTGAAATCCGCCCGGTGTAAGATTCTGAACAGCTCTATTTTATAGTTATTGGCGCAGCACGCATTATTAGCTAAATGTTGGCCAATAGACGATTCCAAAGCTGTGTAGACCCGGTTCTTTGTGCCATATCCCTACGGATATGGCACAAAGAACCGGGTCTACCCTGTCTAATTTTGGATGGGATATGCTGGTTTATTCTTGTCTTTAAATACAATTTCATCCGCCCAATATACACAGCATAGCACCGGCATTTAAATTTATAAACTTTTTTTTTTTTTAAATAAGGCAGAGTATATTTTGTAAAAGACCGAAAAGCAGATCTTGTACCAAAAACCAAACCGGTTACACTTTTGGTGATTTGCTTGCCCAACTCCTGACTAATGCCAACTTATCCAGGGCAGTTTGAGATAAACTGGACATCTTCGTGGGCCAACTTCTAATATATATATATATATATATATATATATATATATATATATATATATATATATATATATATATGAGCTGGGAATTATTCCAGAATAGCTGAGCATAGTTACATTTCTGTTGTTTAAACAAATGCAGAAAGCATAAATTAGTTACCAACTAAATACAGTTGTATGAAGTAATGGGTCATGAACATGGATATACTGGTTCTCGAAAACTAGACGCGCTACAGCTTAACGTTTGTCAGATTCGGATTCTGTACACTTGATTCACCTCACTTGATTCCACTCGAATTAATCAAACTAAATTTGACCCAAATCACCGAATGAACATTTTTGGGTTGATCAGTATGCGTATTATACAAGATCAGACAAAAATGCGTATTATACTAGATCAGACAAGAATGCGTATTATACTAGATCAGACAAGAATGCGTATTATACTAGATCAGACAAAAATGCGTATTATACTAGATCAGACAAAAATGCGTATTATACTAGATCAGACAAAAATGCGTATTATACTAGATCAGACAAGAATGCGTATTATACTAGATCAGACAAGAATGCGTATTATACTAGATCAGACAAAAATGCGTATTATACTAGATCAGACAAAAATGCGTATTATACTAGATCAGACAAAAATGCGTATTATACTAGATTAGACAAGAATAAGCTGTAGAATGTGTCTAAATGCGTTCGGGATAAATTTGATAATTATTTTTTCATTTCGCAATCATTTGACGTATTTGATAGCAGTAACGTGTATTTATTTACTCCTCTCCAGGGGTTAGGCACAAGGCCAGTTTTATTTTACTCCCACAAGTAAGATGTGACCCAAGGTCGGGTCGTGAAAAGTGGGATTTGAAAAGCCAGCGCCCGGGAGGTGAGCACTCTGGCCATTAAGAATTTCCTGGGTAGCCCCGTCGGCATTCCCCGGTAGGGGCGCCTCAGGCAGTAAGCAATAAACTTACTCCTTCCCAAAGAGGGGAGGCGAAGCCTGGGAGGGTGGACCTTCTAGAACTGCACAGGACAGACCCATAGACCGGCGGACTCAAGACCCGAAGGCCAAAACGATACCGGTCTATGGGGTGCAGTATCAATCGGAACAGATACTACACTTTGATCCTAGCCAAAAGGCAGCAGTAACGTGTAACGGGTAGCTGTTTCTGTGTACTATTAGGGTAACCCACTTTCGTATACTTCGCATTTTCATTGTCGTCTCTGTTGAGTATATAATGCAATACAGTCTGCAAATGTTGTTGTTTTTCTCTTAATTATAAATTGCGGACTTATCCTTCGGGTAAGTATTATTTACTCCTCTCCAGGAGTTAGGCACAAGGCCAGTTTTATCCTACTCCCACAAGTAAGATGTGACCCAAGGTCGGGTCGGAAAGTGGGGGTTGAAAAGCCAGCGCCCGAGAGGTGAGCACTCTGACCATCAAAAATTGCCTGGGCAGCCCCGTCGGCATTCCCCGGTAGGGGCGCCTCAGGCAGTAAGCAATAAACTTACTCCTCCCGAAAGAGGGGAGGCGAAGCCTGGGAGGGTGGACCTCCTAGAACTGCACAGGACAGACCCATAGACCGGCGTAAATCAAGCCCCGAAGGCCAAGACAATACCAGTTTATGGAGTGTAGTATCCATCGGAACAGATACTACACTTTGATAAGTGACTTGAACATTCGTCATATTTCTAAATACAGAAAACACGACCATGACAGATGAAAAAATAAATAAAAAAGATGATAATAGCAACTGCCATCTTCTAATTTTGTATTCAATAAATTGATGCACAATCAACGTCGACTTCAAGAAAAATTAAATAATCGAGTACGACCTGAACGACCCCCACGTTTTTAATCGATTAAAAGAAAATAAATCGATCTGAAGAGATAGATAGAGAGAGAGAGAGAGAGAGAGAGAGAGAGAGAGAGAGCGAGAGGAGAGAAGAGGGAGGGAAGAGAGACATGAGTAGTTGAAATAGTTCCAAATATCCATTGATCTGGCGCAGCTTTTTAACATCTGATTGACCCTTCACTGGGTGAGGTCGTGGTTGACCGGGTGATAACAATGTCGTACGCTTACGGACAAACCACAAGCCCGATTTGAATAACAAATTTTCTGACAAAAATGAATTGGCCCAACGTTCGACAGTGAGGGTCTCTAGATTTTACATGTCGTTGGTTGTTATTGTCCAACTAGAAGCTGTTAATAAAATGTTATGGTTTATTAAAGGCATAGCGGAAATTTGCATTAATATATTTTAGAACGCCTTATCGATACGTATTTTGAAAAGATGTTAAGTGGTTATATTATTATTATTATTATTATTATTATTATTATTATTATTATTATTATTATTATTATTATTATTATTATTATTATTATTTGTACTCACTCGTACTTGCTCACCAGCCGGTTGTGTTCCCTGGAGTCTGAGTGACAACAAGCCTCCGCAGATTTCCAGTACTCTCCACTTTTTTTCGATTACCACCGAAAATGAACTTGCGGTATCGCTACAGCCGATTACCATTGATTTCTCGCTGGTAAGAACCATTAGTTTTCTCTGGGATGTGGGTTGCAATAAGCCTCCCCAAGGTCCCAGCGTTCTCCGCACTCTTCTAGTGGAGGTCTGGTTTATGCTGTCTCTCCTCGGTCTTCTCATCCTCCTCGACCCTATGCAAATATTTTGTGTGATGTCAGCCTAAGCTGGTACCATTTTTTTATTTATTTCATTTTATTTATTTATTATTATTATTTGTTTATTTGGGGGTAGCTTAAGGTGTTTCATTGCTATTTCTGTTCATTGGTTCATTCGTGTCAACTGAGGCCGATGTAATTTATTGTGGTTGGGTGGGCTCATAAAGTGATGTTTCTTGCATTTTCTGTTCCTTTGTGATGCGGTGTTCTTCCTGTGGTTTTGTTTTCTTCCTGTTGTAGATTCCATGTAACCCTCGTAGCTTATGCGGGTTGGTTTCCGCATTCGAGGATTTTCTTAAGATTGCAGCTGTTTTGATCATTGCCGTCCTTTGTATAGTTTCAATGATCCCTTTGATTCCAATTGCTCCCAGCCTTTTTCCCCAGTTTTGGGGGATTGTTCCTAGTGCTCCTACGATTATTGGTATTATACTGACTTTCTTAATGCTCCGTATTCCTTTCAGTTCTTTTGCTAGTTCCGTGTATTTGCTTCGTTTTTCCGTTTCTTTGATCTTCACTCTGTGGCCTGCTGGAACGGCGAAATCTACGATTTTGCAAGATTTTTTCTTCTTGATGATTATTATAAAATCCGGTCTCCTTGCTTGTATGAGTTTGTCTGTTTGTATATCCATATCCCAGAGGATTTTGTGTTTTTCGTTTTCCAGTACTGTTTCTGGTTTATGTTTGTACCATTTGTCTACATATTCGAAATTCAATTATTTGCACAGTTCCCGGTGTACTGCTTTCCCCACACAGTCTATTATTATTATTATTATTATTATTATTATTATTATTATTATTATTATTATTATTATTATTATTATTATTATTATTATTTGCACTCACTAACATGTTTTGTATTTTCTTTTCTCTTGTCTGATGGAGAAAGACCAAGATTATTAAAGAACGCGGAAGCTGAGTTGGCAATAAAACTTCGACATTCGACTTCGATAGGAAATACAATGGTTTTACAGCCATTTTTGACACATTGTTCTCGTAGATCTTCATATCTTTCCAACTTGCGCTGATGTGCCCAATCAAAATTTTCCTCAAATGGAACCGTTAATTTAATGACGAAACCTTTTTTTTTTTTAATTAACGTTAACGTTATTTCAGTTGGAAATACGAGCCGGCGTTCTCAGTCGAATGTAACGTGCCAGTCCGTGCAGCCATCAAACAATGACAATCTCTGCCTATTTTTACACAAAGACTTTGAACTATTTTCTTCTTTAACGAAATGAATCGGTGTCATTGGCAGTTTCACAACATATCTCGAGCCCTCCGCAACAATCTCCAATATTTCATTGTGTCTCCACGTGTAGCTTCTCAGGGCATGCTCGCATCCAGTTAGAAATATGTTTGAGGTTGGCAGTTTTCTCATATGCTCTGCATCAATCGTGTGTAGTTAACCCCCAAGCATGAAGGTTAACTAGTGTTGGTAAGATATCTTATGGTGCCTTTATGAGAAAACTTAATTTTTTAGGCTCTATGTATTTTAGGTCGCACCGTGTGATTTCTCTGTCTTTTGCACTCTCCAACTTGGTCCATGCGTTCTGTTAAGTTTGACCTAAAGTGTGGTAATGCGCGTGGTTTCCTTAAGATGATGGATTTCTGCCGAAACCATTTTCCACTTAGTTTACAGGGGATTCTTTGACCACCACAGCTATGGATGGAGACCTAGGCCTGCTCTTCCACATGCCACAGCGTCAATTATTTATTTCACCCTAAACGCCGATTCGGCCTTTAGGTTGTTTTGCCTTCCATTTTCGGTCAGTTATTACAGATGGATGGTCATTCTTCACTAGTAAGTCGTGAGAGTCACACAGCATCTGGAAAAGTCACGCTTTACCCAATTTATATTCGTCTACAAGTGACGACGTTGGAAGTTTTAGCTTAGTTGATCATCTGTATAGTGCCACGTTTTCCAAGAAATTAGGCACCCCAAACATTTCTTCTTAAACACTTTTGTAAGTGACACCTCATAAACTTACATTGGCCATGATAACTTGGGAATCAACCCAAAGTAAATGCACCATAATTTGTCTTTGTTAAGGAGGTCATGTTTATCAATGGAGCGTAATCCACCCTTTAGCATTTTGCGTAGGTCCTACCAACGATGTCGATTAGTCAGAAGTAGAGTGTAACAACGATCAAGGCTCTTGACACCTTCTTGCGGATTATGGGAATTTCGTTCCCATCGACAGATAAACTTTCTTCTTTGCAAGATATATATTATATATTTTTAAAATTTAATTATACACGACTGAGCTAACTCTATGTAGGTATTAATAATTTAACATTTATTCATAAATATTATACTAAGCCTCTTTAAGAAATTAAAGTTGAGCACTCTCGGGGATGTTAAAAATAGACTGTCAAAAGGCTCTAATGCAAAGTTCCGAATACGTTCGTCGAACACTCTCGACTAGCTTTCTATTTGTGCCCGCTTCTAGGTACATATAGATCTTAATTCTAGGCTGACTCTGTGAACCGGGTTCGCGCCTCCCGACTGTCTGAAATTGTTACTTTCCTGCACTGACGAGAGCAATAAGCTTGAAACGCTAGGTATTAATAATTTAATATTTATTCATATATATATATATATATGTATGTATATATATATTTGTATTTAGGCAGCATATTTTCATTTAAGCAAACATTATTAAATAACATGTTTTGCTTGATAAGACGTTTTTTTTTCAATTTTCCGAATAGTCCATTTAGTGTTTTTGTGAAATTGGTGGATGTACGGTACATGGGGTTTTATTCCATTTTTTATCAGGGGTGGGACGTAATGGGTGAAAATTTCAGATTCATGCGAGTAGTATTTTTTTGTGTTCATTTATACATAAATAACACTAAACAATCAAACATTTTGAAAATGTTGCAAAATTCAGAAGGTGCAGGCCAAAAATAGCCGTTAGGACTCCACGGGACTCAAAATCCATCATTTTTCGGTGAAAAAGTGGTTTCATGCGACTTTGCAGGACCTAAAACATCCTCAAAAGCTATGAATGGATATAGATGGTTAAATCTGATATAGTACTTTAATTTATGACCATTTTCAGGCTGTGAAAGGGTTTTCATGAATGTAAAATAGCCAAAAACTATTGGCCTGCACCTTCTGAATTTTGAAAAATTTTCAAAATGTTTGATTGTTTAGTGTTATTTATGTATAAATGAACACAAAAAAATACTACTCGCATGAATCTGAAATTTTCACCCATTACGTCTCACCCCTATTTTTATTCGCGAGTACTTTCGATTTGATTTATCAAATCATTATCAGACGGTGTTAGTCTTAGTGTGTTTACAGCTATTTCTTTATTGTTGAGGGGTTTTTTTTCACGGCTAGTAATTTACGACTCTAAAATGAGCGTATGTAGTATTGAGATGTTGCATGTGAACGTGATTACGTGCTAATCGCGTAAAAAATTCAAAAGTATGATTACTTAACGGCTAAGAATTTGGTAACGTTAATTACTATGCTAGACACTTTAAAATGTTGTGACTTGTTTCGTAATTCACATTACTGATTGTGGGATGTTTGGTTTTTATGTAAAGGGCTTCAAGAATTAAAAAAACTTTTTGATGTTTGTATCGTGGTGTATTATTTTAGTAGTGTAAACTAAGATGTGTCTATATTGAGAAGGGCGACGTCATGTTTTTTTAGGTGTTGGCAAATGGAGCTCAAAAAACCTTTGAAGAGATGTGATAACATCGAAGCATTGGTTGATTGACGTAAGACTGTAATATTGTTCATGCAATTTTATATATATATATATATATATATATATATATATATATATATATATATATTTAGGCAAACATTATTAAATAACACGGAGTGGTTTTGTTTGATGCGACTTTTTTTTCTTTTTTTTTTTCAATTTTCCGAATTGTCCATCTAATGTTTCGGTCAAATTGATGTAAATATGATCCATGGGTTTCTTGTTCCATTCTTTTTTCTTTTTTAAAAGTACTTTCGATTTGCAAAAAAAGAAAAAAGAATGGAACAAGAAACCCATGGATCATATTTACATCAATTTGACCGAAACATTAGATGGACAATTCGGAAAATTGAAAAAATAAAAAAAAGTCGCATCAAACAAAACCACTCCGTGTTATTTAATAATGTTTGCCTAAATGAAAATATGCTGCCTACACACACACAATATATATATATATATATATATATATATATATATATATATATATATATATATATATATATATATATATATATATATATATATATATATATTGTTCGTCCGTCTGCAGCGCTGATACAGTACTGGCTTCCTAGGCCTAATGAAGTCGATAATTGATTGAAGAACGCAGTAAACCACGGAACAAAACGAAAATCGATTCAGATCACACGTCTCTGGTTGCTTCGTCAAGTAAAACATGTATTAATGAGAGCCAATCAAGTCTTGGTCGGACTGTTCACCTTCCATGATGATGACAATTATCACAAAGGCCTTTCATGGCTCGCCAAGGACACGGGCTAAAACATGAAAAAACTGCAAGCAGGTTACCTCCTACGATATTTTCACTCTGGCATTCAGAAAAAGAAAAAGAAAGAAGATTTTAGTACTTACCTAGTCAATCCCTAGTATCGACGGAGAATTCGCAAATGGTTTAAGCAATTTGTGATTTGAAAGCCACCTTTGTTTTTAGGAAGTGATTTTAATTTTATTCTTTTTATAGACTAAAAATTCGTTTAACCCTAACGTTACCTAATCCTTTGCATGCTTAGTGTCGTTTTTCTTTTTACATTTTTTTTTCGCGGCTTTCAAATCGTAAACTGTTTCGATAATGGGTAAGTACTGAAATCCTTTGGGTATCCATTCCTTACAAGTACCGGTATTTCTTGCCATTTGTAAAAAATACTTCTTTATGAATTTTGATTTTAATTCCTAAGAAAAAAAAGGAAAATAATTATAAAACAAAATATAAGCAAAATAAAATTGACACGTTTAAAAGCTTTTTCGAGTTTTCGTTAGTTAGGTTTTTAAAAACGAAAACGATAATTTAAAATTAAGAATGTTCTTAAAGAAAAACCTAAGCAATTTCTGAATTGAATTTTGAAAAGCAAATGTTTAAAAATTATTGTAAAAAAAAATAATGTTCAAGGTGATACCAGAGTAGCAAGTTCATCGGAGCACATTCTATTGAAGTACTTGTAAAACAAGCCCAAGGATTTAACATTGCGGCGATAGGACAGGGGCTGGAGCTTGGTGGATAGTGAGGAACTTATTAGATTAGCGACTCTTTTTTTGGACCTTGTCTAAGAGGGGGTAACTGGTGGATGGAGCATCAGCCCAGATGTGGCAACAATACTTCATGCATGGGCGGATGGTAGCTTCGTAGAGATATATGATATTGTCAGGTGTGAGAAGTTTTCTAGCACGGTAGAGGGACCCCCTTTCTTTGCAGCAGCCTTGGCAATGTCTTCTATATATTTTTTTCCAATTCATGTTCTCTGTGAAAGTTAGGCTGAAGAGTTTGAACGTTCGAATTTCACGTAGGGTGTTATTTGCCATAGAAATCGGTGGTTGAAGAGGTTTCTTGTAGTTTTTGAAGGAAAGGAGATTTGTCTGGTGCACATCAGTGCCGATTAACTTTGTTAGAGGATATTTTCGCCAAATTAAATGATGGAATTTGTTTTGCAAAAATTGATCATTCGGATTATTTCCTGCAGTTGGAGGTTGATATGGAGTCAAAAGAGCTTCTGACAATCAACGTACACAAGGGACATGTTTAGCTTAAACGGACTTCATTCCGGAGTCAAACAAGCTCCAGCCATATTCCAACAAACAATTGACAACTGAATTGACAGGAGTTTCAGCATTCATCGATGATATCATTGTTGCAAAATGTCCTTTTAAAGCGTTTGATTTCTACATTTGAGAGAATTCAACGGTATGAATTTCAAGTAAAAGCTGAAAAATATCATTTCTTTCGAGCACAAATTAAATATCTGGAATTCATTTTTGAACAAAGAAAAATGCCGGCGCCGGCAAATATTAAAACTCTACGCTCTTTCCTTAGTATGGTTAGCTACTACAGTGCATTTTTTGCCACAACTTCCTCGGGTCTGTGCACCTCTCAACAATCTTTTAAAATACGATGCATTATGGAAATGGTCCACTGAGTGTCAATCTGTCTTCAATAAGATGACAGCATTACTTTCTTCACTTGCTCACACACTACAACCCATCCATGGATATTATTGTTGTTTCTGATGCATCTGATTATGGTGATGGAGCTGTCATTTCACATAGCTTTCCAGATGACAGCCAAAAAGCAATAGCTCATGCATGCATCACTGACATCTACCGAGTGTTGAACTATAGTCAAATAGAGAAAGAAATCATTGGCGATAATTTTTGCTACAAAATATTTCAAAATATTTACCTTGATCCCGGATTATAAACCTCTTGTTAGCCTTTTCACTTCCAAGAAAGGTATCACAGTCTATACAGCTAACCGTCTGCAAAGATGGACCACTATGCTGTTGGATTATGATTTCTACATCAGATACTATTCGACTAATGCACTTGGACATGCAGATGCTTTATTCGGACTCATGGATAAGCAAACCAAAGTGAAAAGGGATTCAGTTAATTCAGCATTATTTGTGGAACCAGAAATTATTTCAGTACTCCCATCAACTTTACGAGCACTGACAGTTACTTCACAACTGGCCGACTCCTTATTCATCGTACAAAATGGCCATGTAAAAACAAAAACCCTTCAACTCTTCATCATTCTCTGAGGTTTGTGGTGGTATAGTTTTGGAGAACGTGTGATTCTTCCATTCAAATTGCAAACTTGTGTATTAAAACAATTTTATTTTAATAAAAGCTTTAGAACGTAGTTATGTCTACTGTCGAAACATGGAAAAACAATTAGAATCTCTGAGCCATAACTGTACAAAATGGCAGTTAGCAACAAAAGCTCAGAGAAAGGCAAAACGTTTTCCTTGACTTATCCCGGATTCCCCCTGGTCACGTCTTGACATTTACTTTGCAAGATATATTGATGGAAAATATTTTCTACTTCTAGTAGATGCCTACAGTAAATAACCTGAGAATTTTTCGATGAGCCGCATGACCTCGGAGGAAACGATTTCAAAATTACAGCATATGTTCAGCCGATTTGGAGTCCGAGCGACCATATTGCTTTCACTTCAGTGAAATTTTCAGATCTCTCCAATCAGAATAGTATCAACCATATACACGTGCAACTATTTCACCCTCAATCCAATAGACAGGTCGAGCGTTTTGTGAATCGATTTAAGAGAATTATCTTAAAACGCAAAGGGGAGGGAACTACTCAAGAAATTTTAGAGATATTCATTGGAAGTTATAGAGCTATACCAAACCCAAATGCCCCAAATGATAGTTCACCGGCTGAAGCTTTATTTGACCAGAAAGTCCGTTTACCAATGAATGCCATTCGTTCAGACTTCTCACAAGAGAAACATAGAAATAGAACAGCAGTAAGTCGCACTTCAAACCGGGACGAAGAGTCTTTTGCTAAGACTGACAAAGATTAAACGGACTTCATTCCGGAGTCAAACAAGCTCCAGCCATATTCCAACAAACAATTGATAACTGAATTGACAGGAGCTGCAGCATTCATCGATGATATCATTGTTGCAAAATGAACTTTTAAAGCGTTTGATTTCTACATTTGAGAGAATTCAACGGTATGAATTTCAAGTAAATGCTGAAAAATATCATTTCTTTCGAGCACAAATTAAATATCTGGAATTCATTTTTGAACAAAGAAAAATGCCGACGCCGGCAAATATTAAAACTCTACGCTCTTTCCTTAGTATGGTTAGCTACTACAGTGCATTTTTTCCACAACTTCCTCGAGTCTGTGCACCTCTCAACAATCTTTTAAAATACGATGCATTATGGAAATGGTCCACTGAGTGTCAATCTGTCTTCAATAAGATGACAGCATTACTTTCTTCACTTGCTCACACACTACAACTAGGAATGACAAAGAGAAGTAGACACAAGGTTACATCGTGCGCCAAAGTGGAAATATCATTTATGACGCCTTCTGTTTTTGGTTCGACATGCGAATCAATTTGACCTTCGTATCTCAAAGAAACCAACATGTAAGGCACGCAGGATGATACTTTTCCACTGGAGATACTGTTTGATACTTTTGATTTGCCCCAACAACGCACTCCATTGATGCCATGGGGATAACCTAGGACTCAACTGAAGATGTTACCAAGGAGGTCGGTTCGCATCCAAAATTGTGCAACTCCAATGTAGGTCAGGACACAACAAAAACACAAATATTACAAAGCTCAAAGGGGGGGGGGGAGAGGTGTTAGACAAAACAGATATCTCACAAATACCAGCACTTCACTTGAGTGACCATCAAACATATTTCCGACATATTCAGCCGCGAGCGAGATACGACGCGCGGAATTCTATCTCTTGCAAAAACGAAGAAGAAAAAAAAAGCTTTTATATATTGAAAAGGATTTTGGGTAAATACAGGGTGATTCATAAGTCACTTCACTTAGCTATTAAAAATGATTACCATATGAAGTACAAACATACTATGAACTTTTGATAATTGTTATCTTACTCTCTAATTACTGCTATTTGTTAGGCAATGGAAACGTGATGTGAACAGAAAGCCTCCTTCGAACAACACCATAATCAATCAAATATGCTACAAGGAGTCGTAAATTACTTGCAAAAAAAGAATGGAGCTATGCATGCAGAACGAAGGTGGAAATTTTGAAAATTTGCTGTAATTTTAAACTCCCATCAATGAATTTGTTGAATAAACTTTCTGTTTTGTATTACCCTATTTTTTTTACTTTAGAATTTCAAAAATAAATAGCTAAGTTACTTATGAATCACCCTGTATATCCTGTGAAATTCGTGAGCAAATGACAAGGAGTTTTAAATACTTAATATCTTGATCTTGTACTATAACTCTGATAGAAGTCACCTCGTACATAAAAAGTCTTGACTTTATATCTGCAGCCGATGAAAGAGGAATGGTTCCATCTACTCTGGAGGACAATCGTATATTGCAATGCCAACCAAAACATTTGTGTAAACTTTGGAAACGAATAGCATCTTATCTCACTATATTTATCTATGAAAAGAACTATCTTCTCCTAAGCTAAACTATCTATCACCAAATATATGGATTATTCCTAGGTTCTTGGCCTTTTGGCTAAGATCAAAATGTAGTATTTGTTCCGATGGATACTGCACCCCATACTGGTGTTGTCTTGGCCTTCGGGTCTTGATTTACGCCGGTCAATGGGTCTGTCCTGTGCAGTTCTAGGAGGTCCACCCTCCCAGGCTTCGTCTCCCCTCTTTGGGGAGGAGTAAGTTTATTGCCTGAGGCGCCCCTACCGGGTAATGCCGACAGGGCTGCCCAGGCAATTTTTAACCCCACTTTCCCGACCCGACCTTGGGTCACATCTTACTTGTGGGAGTAAGATAAAAACTGGCCTTGTACCTAACTCATGGGGAGGAGTAAATCAATACTCCAAACACACTTTTCTGAAAAACTAGAAGTTAAACCCCTTTCTCTCATAAACTCATTCCTCGCTCATCAATGTTGATAAATATGGCACTGTGGCTAAGTGTTTAACGACGTGGACTGAAGACCTGGGTATGCCGGGTTCGAATCAAGTTCGTTCCACAGAAACACTTTCATCAAAACCCACGCCTGACCTTGTGTCTAACCTCCTAGAGAGGAGGTAACTAAAATAAATATCCACTAAGAACATGTAGAGGAAAAGCTGTATCCAAACTAAATTGACAAATCCGGCACAAATGTTTTCATTTCTTAAGAATTATTAACTGAATAAAGTAATTTTTTCTTCTCCTTTTCTGAATGCTTAATTTTCCTATCACTGAAATCTGTTTGAAAGATTTCGATTTTTTTTTCTCCCCCGTAAAAATCGATCCGGTTAGAGAGTATTTTGGAGAGTTTGTCAACCGAGTACGTAAGGCTGATAGATAGACTAGTAAACGCATGCTTGATCCACTCTTACAGGAAGAAAAAAAAGAAGTTTTTTTTCATATAGTAGTGTCGTCTCTCTGACGTCACGAGGTCTCGGATTCTCGCCTGTCGCTGCTGCTTCCACAAATCCTTCCCATATTAATATTGTTCTTATTGGTTCAACTGTCTTCGTATTTTATGCAAAAAAATTCTCGTATATGTGAAACCTTAACTCTTTTTTTACTTCTGCATCTCCACAAACGTGCTTATTGTTTGTCCGTCCTTATTTTACTGACGGAGACCTAGTAATAATATATATATATATATATATATATATATATATATATATATATATATATATATATATATATATATAGTAAGCAATGAAAATATATATGGCAATCAAGCTACACAGAGGCTCCCGTGTTTCATCCCCGGGGGGAATCGTCAGGCTAAACGTGGCGCAACGGATATAAGTGCAAAGTTATAATCAGTTCTAAGTGACAGACTTCTGGAGGTTGAAGGTTCGATCCTCAGTGCAGGCGATACTAAGAATACAATTACGGGTTATTTAAGACTTCTACCCGGTCATGGATTAAATGAAGGGAATTTGATAGCATTTAAGCTGTAGAATATAAAGTCATTTCTGGCTTTAAATGTTTAAAGGCATTTAGCCTGACGATTTCCCCCGGGGATGAAACACGGGAGCCTCTGTGTAGCTTGATTGGCATATATATTTTCATTGCTTACTACCTAGCTCTACTTACGTATCGAGCACTGTTGAAGTAAATACTGAAAACTGACACATAAAAAATTATATCTCCTTATAATATTTTATGTGGATACATGAAGTACTAATATATATATATATATATATATATATATATATATATATATATATATATATATATATATGAAGAGTTCGAATGCAAAACGCGATAAACGCCATTTTCAAAATCATGAAAATGTTCCTTACAAAAAGTGTTGCATTTCAACACTCGACGACACCCCAAAAATATGTGTTGCATAATATTATACCGAAATAATTATATTTTGATTTCAATTAAAAGCAGCTTTCATTCGAAGTCTAGATTTTATATATTCGTGTTTTTATTGTTTATGGTATCAATTTAAACGAATTGGATTTATCGTGTTTTGCGTTCGCACTCTTCATATATATATATTACTGCTTTATATTATATACTTATAAGTATATAATATGAAACAGTATATATATATATATATATATATATATATATATATATATATATATATATATATATATATATATATATATATATATATATATATATATATATATACTTGTGCATATATATGTTTCAGTATTTACTTCAGCGTACACACTATATGACTAGAGCATAGTACCGGTATGAAATATACTTATCACAAGCAAACTACACAGAAACGTTTTTGTTTAACTCCAAGAAGGATTTTCGTCAGGCTAAAGATTTGGTATGAGTAGAAATGTAGGATTTAAATCCCATACATTAGTGCGTATAGGAGGGACAAAAATAAGACCAGGCTCCAAAATGCATCATTATATTTTACAAATAGGTCATGTGATTGTGATGACTGAGTCAGAAGAGTTGAACCCTAAGAACCTATTGTAGTTGTAGTAAATAATATATGTTTGACCTACTTAAAAATAAGGTGGTAAAAAGTGAATAAATAGAAAGAAAATAAATAGAAAGCTGTGAGTATAAAAATGCTTACTATAAGTACATATATATATATATATATATATATATATATATATATATATATATATATGTATGTATGTGTGTGTGTGTGTGTGTGTGTGTGTGTGTGTTTCTGGCTCCTCATTATGATCGATGTCTGTCTCTCGTGTTTTTAATTTTTCTTTCTTTATTCTCATCCACTGAATCCATTCTATCGTTTTATTCCTGTAAAAACATGTTTTCTTCCAATCCTTCTTTTCGTGTTTGTACAATTTCATTATTATAAGTAGTAGTAAACATTACTACTACTACTACTACTACTGCTATACTATTTATGTTTATTTTCTATTTTCTTGATATTTTTTTTCAGGTTCATCAACGCGATGAGAGGTTCTGTCTGACGGCCGTTCTGTCTGTCACGTTTCTAATTAAATTAGCATTTTCATCGCTAAACGTGCACATAAAAATATCAATATGATTTTAGATGCGTCCAAGAATCTCTGTGAGAAGCTATGTAAGTCTGATATTCTGTCACGCTTAAGTTCAAAATAGCATATTGTCGGTCTGTCACGCTTAAGTTTGGAAAAACATTTTCATTTGTCTGTCACACTTGAACGTGAAATTATATTTTCTTTGGTTTTTCACCCATATAGCAATTTCCATCGCTAAACGCGCAGACTGAATGGACGCATCGAATACAATTCCTTGTTTCCATTCGTTGTTGTCGTCTGCTCGTGTTCATTAATTCCAAGTTTGTGGTGAATTTTTTTCTTCGAATTTTTCTTTGTTTGTCGCTACCCTTTCTTTATTTTATTCCTTCTCCTTCGTTTCTGCTAACGTTTTTCTTATCCTTTTTACAGTTTTTCTTTGATTTCTTTTCTATAGTTTTGTCGTGCTCTTTTCCGTGCATTCATCCATTTTGTTTAGACTTTACAATTTTTTCTCTCTTTCCACTTTTGTTGTCCTATTCAAAACTTCTCTTCTTCGTTTATATCTTTTCATTTATTTTTCAAACTTGAACTCATTCATTCTTTCTTATTATTTTTCTTTGTCCTTTTCTTTCTTGTAATTTCAGTCTTCCATTCTTCTCTTTTACGTCTAGTATTTCTTTTCTCCAATCATTCATTTCTTTCTTTATTCTTCATTCATTTTTTCTTCTTATTGCCTCTCCTTCTCCCCCCCCCCCTTTCTTTCCCTCCATCTCTTCTACAATCCCGTATTTCTTTGTTCTCTTTTTCATTTCTTTTTCCATCACTTTTTTGTCATGTTATTTCTGTGTTTCTCACCTTTTTGCATCTTTTCTGCTCTGTTAATTTCAACTTCTTTAAATCACTCAACTCTTTCAGAAAACTCTTTTTCTGATATTTTCTTTCCATAAGTTTACCCCCCCCCCCCAATCTTTGCTTATTTCATCAAATATATTGGCTTATCTTCTTGTTTGTCTGCCTATGCGGCCAACTCTGTGCGTCTTTCTCTCTAGATTTGGGGATGCGTCCACGTAACTCTATAAGAAGCTATTGATAGGTTGATCACGTCTATCTATTAATAATGGAGATTATGTATCTGTCTGTCTGTCTGTCTGTCTGTCTGTCTGTCTGTCTGTCTCTCTGTCTGTCTGTCTGTCTGTCTGTCTGTCTGTCTGTCTGTCTGTCTGTCTGTCTGAAGCCGAAACTCCATCAGAGTAATATTACTATTTACTTAGTCTGCCAGCTTCTATATATAGTACTACAAAAACCGCCGTAAACATATAAATAAAGTAGAAAGAAATTTCAAGACGAGACTGCGATTAGAACAGAAAACGTGTCAAGAATCTTACTTAAACTATTTATTTACCTCCCCACGAGGTTAGGCACAAGACCAGGTTTATCTTACTCCCACAAGGTAAGATGTGACCCAATGTCGGTTCGGGAAAGTGGGACTTGAAAAGCCAGCGCCCGAGAAGGTGAGCACTCTGGCCATTAAAAATTTCCTGGGCAGCCCCGTCGGCATTCCCCGGTAGGGGCGCCTCAGGCAGTAAGCAATAAACTTACTCCTCCTCAAAGAACGGAGGCAAAGCCTGGGAGGGTGGGCCTCTTAGAAGTGCACAGGACAAACCCACAGACCGGCGTCATCAAGACCCGAAGACCAAGACGGTACCAGTCTATGGGGTGCAGTATCTATCGGAACAGATACTACACTTTGATCTTGGCCAAAAAACTTCCTTATATACTGTTACAAAAAGTCGCTCAGACACTAGACGGGTTTTGCCATTTACATAATTCATTCCTTTTAAACTTCAATTAAATTAATATTTACAAATATAAACTTATAACTGCTATTATCAAATTTACATATGTATTTACAATATTTTCCGATAAGGTGATATTAATAAAAAATTATTCATACAATTAATTGAACACATTTCATTAAGAAACCAGCGTGTTTTTAAAATCATACTTTCAATGGCACGTACTGTTAAAATTGCAAAGTCATCCTTTCGGAAGTGACGTCATTTTGAGAGGGTGTTTTCACATTATCATTCTTTATTTTCATTACGTTGTTAAGGCAAGGTGTTTTGTTGTAAATTGAAGTTAAGCGAGGCATATCCCAGCCATTAGTAAATGGGTGACCATTTTGGATATATAAATTGCTGACTCATCCTTCCGGTCCTTCCGGAAGTGACGTCATTGTGAGAGGATTTTTTTAACATTATCATTCTTTATTTTCATTACGTTGTTAAGACAAGGTGTTTTGTTGTAAATTAAAGTTAAGCCATACATATCCCAGCCATTACTAAATGGGTGACCATTTTGAAAGAATTAATTGCTGACTCATCCTTCCGGAAGTGACGTCATTGTGACAGGATTTTTTCACATTATCATACTTTATTTTCACTACGTTGTTATTTTTGTTGTAAATTGAAGTTAAGCAACAAATATCTCGGCCATTACTAAATGGGTAACCGTTTTGGAAGAATAACAAAACTGGTTCTTTAATATAACGTAGGCGCCTTCAATAGTTTTAAATATGAGTTCTTTGATAGGACTGAGGCGCCTCCTAATTTTTTTCATTTTTTAACTATGTATTAGGAGGGTAAACAAAATTTTAGGGGGGGTAACTAAAAATATTCTTATGTATGGGGGAGAGTAAAAAAAAATTTTTTTTTGGGGGGGGGTAGAAATAATTTTTTTTTTAACTGAAAATACTACTATGTATGGGTGATGGGTAAAAAAATGTGGGGGGTGGTAAAAAAAAAATTTTTTTCTTTTTTTAACTGAAAATATTAATATGTATGGGGGAGGGTAAAAAAAAAATTGGGAGGGCAAAAAAAATTTATTTCTTTTTCTTTTTAATTAAAAATATTTATATGTATGGGGGAGGGTAAAAAATAAATTGGGTTGGGGTAGAAATTTTTTTTCTTTATATTTAACTAAAAATATTCTTGGTCGGAAACAAAGAAAATCAATGTCTAACCACACAAGAAATATGACTGGGGCTCCATCGGTTTACGGGTGAGCGTTCATTTCTGACGCGGCAGCCTAGCAAAAATATGTGAACGAAGGGAGCATATATTTGCTAGTAAATTATAATTGTTATTAAATAAATTTAATCGCTAAACGCTCTAATTGAATGAGTGCATCTAAAATAAAAAGGCGTAGTCCGTCGGTATGTCTGTACCAGTTAAGTTTGAAATGGCATTTTCGTCTGTCATTTTACATTTCAGTGCGAAATAGCATTTGTCGTGATCTGTCAAACTTAAAATAAAATATCATTTTCCTCTGTCATACTTATATGCGAAATGGCATATTCGACGGTCTGTCATACTTAAGTTTCAAATGGCATATTCGGCGGTCTGTCATACTTAAGTTTCAAATGCTATTTTCGGCGGTCTATCGTGCTTAAGTTTGAAAAAGCATTATCGTCTGTCATACTGAAGTGTGAAATGGCATTTTTGACGGTTTGGCATACTTAAGTTTGAAATGAAACTTTCGGCGGTCTGTCATACTGAATTTCGAAATATCATTTTCGTCTATCTGTCAAATTTGAGTTAGAAATGCCATTTTCGTCTATCATAATTATATGGGAAATAGTCATCGGTCTGTCATACTTAAGTGTGAAGTGGTATTTTCGTCTATCTGTTGAACTTAAGTTTTGGATGGCATATCCGTCGGTCTGCCATACTTAAGTTTGAAAAAGCATATTCGTCTCTCTGTCTTCCATACTCAATTGTGAAATGGCGTTTTTGTAAAGTAGAAGGGAAATGGCTGTCATAGAATAAATATTTTAGTTTAACTTGTCAAGCTGTTTAGATTTAAATAAACTAATTAGATAATCAAGGAATAAGTAGCTAAAGTTAATTTATAATCTATATCTATATATTATATATCATATCCTTTTAGCAGTTATTTAATTAGAATTGAAATTATATTAAAAATATTAAAAGAACCTACGTTTTTAAAATCAAGTATTACAGCTGAAGTCTTGAGTTATTTTCGATA
>OY744522.1:35548482-35575982 GCA_963556195.1 Sepiola atlantica
GTAGTAACTAAAGGAAGGAATGAGCAAACTCATCATAAGAATAATGATGTTTTCAGGTCGTTTTGGGTATTCGAGAACGAGCTCCAATCAATAGAAAAGATACTACAAATGATAATAAAGTTAGAAATCGATGATAGATTGGATGACTCAGAAATTCAGAAGGAGGAGGATTGACTAAAGAGAGACAGGAGAATATAGGAAATTTTACAGGATGGAGAACGTAGGATAAAAGAATAAACATAAATATGGCATGAATATATATATATATATATATATATATATATATATATATATATATATATATATATATATATATATATATATATTAGTATTTCATGTATCCACATAAAATTTTATAAGGAGATATAATTTTTTATGTATCAATTTTCAGTATTTACTTCAACAGTGCTCGATACGTAAGTAGAGCTAGGTAGTAAGCTATGAAAATATATGTATGGCAATTAAGCTACACAGAGGCTCCCGCGTTTCATCCCCGGGGTGGAATCTTCAGGCTAAAATGCCTAAAATTACTATATATATATATATATATATATATATATATATATATATATATATATATATATATATATTGTGTGTGCGTGTATTTAGCAGCATATTTTTATTTAGGCAAACATTATTAAATAACACGGAGTATTTTTGCTAGATAAGACTTTTTGTTTTTTGTGTGGTTTTATGTCTTGTCTACAACATACTAAAAGTTGCACAAAATCATAGTATATTTCGAAGATGACTTTTATTGGTTTACAAGTCGTATTTTATTTACGTGTGAAGAACTAACACGGTCATTTTCATGATAAATCAATAAATTTTGGATTTTTACCCAGGTTTACTAGGAAAAGGTTACTAGTGATGCCAAATCACTCCTTATACAATATCTAGGAATACTCTGCCTCTAACCTCCGTATTGCTCCCACATTGGTACCCATACCATTAAACCCATTATTGCACTCACCCAGGTTCACAAACAGGCATATGGCTGATTACTTTTATATGGGTACCAGTGGTAAAAAAAATAAGGCAAAAAGTTGCCCGAATGGAGGTTGGTTTCTGGAGTTTCTTTGGAACCTCTGATTTTATTTCTCGTGCCCTCTAACGACCTTCCTACAAATCACTTTCTCCGCTGGACTTTTGATACCAGATTTTTTTTGCAATCGGACACTTGTTTGCATTCGGGCAACTTTTTGCCTTATTTCCCCCCCCCCCCCCCCACAATCTTTATTTTATTTTTTTCAAATTTTAAATCTTGGTCTTTGCCAACTTATCTATCCCAGCAATTTCCTCTGATGATAAGATTTTGATCATTGAAAAGCCTGGCTTAAGGAAAAAATTAATTGAATAAATTGCTTTTTTTGCGGAATATACCTTGCATTGAGCAACTGAATTGAAAAAAGATCTGCCTTTTACTTTTCTAATTCCTTTTCATCCTGCTACCTATCTATCTGCTCTATCCAGTATATTGAGCTGTATATTTTTCACAATAGGTTTTACCTTTCCTAAAGGTTAGCTTTGAGTTCTCCACTTTTTATATATATATATATATATATATATATATATATATATATATATATATATTAATGGTGTTTAATCTATTATTTATAATTGATCGTTTTCCTGATGTATTAAATTCTATACTATATCTACTTAGGAGGTCATTGGCGTCCAACATATGTACATAAGGGTAGATTTTTCCCTTTTCCCTCCATATGTGGTCAGCCATACTCGACTTTTCAATATCTCAACGGCGTTTCGGTGTTCTTCTAGCCTTAATTAAAGTATGTGACATGTCTCACCTTTGTATATTTCCCCACCATTACATGGAATTGCATACGCATTTCCTGGTCATGATTTTTTTCTGTAGGAGGCTTGACTCACACAAAATGGAGAATTGAGTCGCGCTTAAATACTGATCTGATGCCATATGGATTACATATTTTCTGAATTTGTTTCAGACAAGCCCTTCATATAAGGTAGACAGACTGTGGTGAGTTTTCGGATGGTCGAGTCCTTTGATATTTGATCCGAATCTTTCGGAGATGTCATGTGCTCGTTATAGTTGTTTCAGTGATGGGGGGGGGTCTCTTAGGCTGTCAATTTTGATATGCATTGGGACTTACTACATATTTGCCGATGTTGGAGGCAACGGGCGATTCTTTTTACATTATATGGATCATAGGTGTTGACATTGTGATATTATCCATCTATGGTATCTGATACATATCGGCAGGAAGAAGGTCTGGCTATAGGGGGAAATCACTGCCTCGATACTGACTAACGTATACATGGAATACTTCGAGGAAATGGAATTAAGATCCACATCTCTAAAGCCATCAATGTAGCTGCGATATGTGGTTTCATCAGGAGGATGTTCAAGCATTGCTGGACTTTGTGAACTCCATCCGTTCATATATACAGTTCACCATGAAAAGGGAACATAATAACAAATTCTCCTTCCTAGATGTGTTGATATCTCGCACTTATCAGGGGTTCAGATCATCCATATATCAAAAGCCAATTATATTTAGGTCAATGGTCAAAGGTTATTTAATAATATTTTACTTTCCCTTCTTCCCATCTTACAGACTCGTGAAACTTTCTCAATCCGAAATGTTACTGCTATAAAATCAAAAGACCATGATCAAATAAAAACCTTCCTCCAGTCGCTCACACTGACTAACAGACGAACAGTTTCCCCCCCCCCTACGTATCCTGTTGTTTATGTTTAAATAAGAAACTAGAAGTAATGAGATTTAGTATAGAGGTAAACTATTAAATAAGAGAAATAGGATTACAATAAATTGTAGAAACAATAGAAGATTTATACGAGGTACGTGTTTTAACAGAACTTATTTTATTATTTAAATTGCTTTAAAAGTTATTTCCCCTGTCATCTTTTTCTTCCTTTTCTCATTATTCATTTTATTCTGATCATTCTTTATCTTTTTCTTCATCTTTTTCTTCTAACCCCTTTCCTCGTTTTTCTTCTTCTTTTTATTCATCTTTTTCACATTGTTTTCTCCAACATCGTTATTCATTTTCTTATTTTGTGCATTCTTCTTCTTTCTTTTTTCCTCATTATTCTTCATCTTCTTTTTCTTCATTGTATCGTTTTATCGTTTATTTTCTTATTTATGTTTTATCTGTCCTCTTCTTCTTCTTCTTCTTCTTCCCCCTCCTCTTTCTCTACTTACTTTCCTGGGTATTCGTTCTTTTCCTCTTTGTGCTTGTCTTTCATCGTTTCTTTGTTGTTCTCCTTCTTTGTGTTCTTCGTCAAATCTGTTGTTCATACATGAATATATAAGAACGACTTATTTTGAAAAGTTGATGTTCTTATATATATATATAATATATGATGTTCTTATATATATATATATATATATATATATATATATATATATATATATATATATATATATATATATATATATACGGAAATAGCTATAGACAAGGCATGTAGCCATTTGATGTAAGGCGCTAAAAATACTACTTTAAGGTAAAAGACTAACGAACGATAAGTGTTAAATGGATTCCGACTCAGAAAACAGCAATTCTCCCCCCTTTGCCAGAAACATCGCTCATGGAGCGTGAGGACTAAAGGACAAAATAAGGTTGCCGAAAGTAAACCGAAGGTCCACTTTCTACTCTCTTTATATTAATAATATGCGTGTTTTATTTACATACGATACACTTACACGTCCATTTAATTTTAGGTACTCAAGTTTCACGCCTTGGTTTCGTTGAAAAGTTTATAAAAACCCACGGGCGTAGATTCTGGGACAAATCATCTTAGAATGGCACAGGCGACTGATTTTATCTGCCGGTGAAAGATACTATGTCTCTTGTAAAAAAAATATTATCTGGTCGGCAATTCACGAACAGTTCCATTATAGCGCGATAAAGGAAAAAGAAAAGATAAGTAAGGACACGTAGAGAGATCATATCAGTGACAATTTTAGACGTTTACTAAACGTTTTCGCTCTATCCCCAAGGCCATCGGGAACAATCACATGAAACAGCAAAAATTACGTTCTATTTGTGCCTAAATAGAGCGGGCAGCAAACAGCAGACCATCTAGAGGGTTCAACGAACATTATTAGAACCTGACTTTATAGTAAAGTGCCAGTCTGTTTTTAATATCCCCGAACAGTGCTCAACTTTAAATCTATAAAAGAAGCTTCATAACAATATTTATAAATAAATATTAAATTATTTTTACCTACATACGCCGGCGTTTCAAGCTTTCGCTCTCATCAGTGTAGGAAGTGATAATTTTATGGCGCGAACCTGGTTCACAGAGTAAACCAAGACTCTACACGTTTTCGCTCTATCCCGAATGCCATCGAGAACTATCACGTGATACAGGAGAAATCAAGTTCTGTTTGTACCTAAATACGGAGGGCAGTAAACAGCAGACAATCAAAAAGATTCAACGAACGTTATCGGAACATAGCTTATAGGTAAGGAACAGTCTGTTTTTAATATCTCCGAACAGTGCTGAACTTTGATATCTTAAAGGAACTTTATAACAATATTTATTTTTTAAAAATTAAATTATTTTTACCTACATACGCCGGCGTTTAAAACTTTGCTCTCATCGGTATAGGGAATGACAATTTAAGACGGTCATAGGGCGCGAACACGGTTCACAGAGTCAAAGAATAAAGGTATAGCGTATACCTTTAAAATTTGAACCTATCATGAAAGAATTAATGCTCGATTAAAAAATAAATATCCTTCAATTGAATATACCTTGTCTTGAACAACTGAAGACGTAACAGAGTCTGTATTTTCACAACTTTTATTTCTTTTCTTGTATTATATATATATATATATATATATATATATATATATATATATATATATATATATAATTAAGTTCGAATATTAAAAAAATGAACAAAACCAATACCTTTCAAAAGTGCTCAATATATATTAGAGCTTTTTATATTAAAATAAACATAGTTTGAGTATTCGACAATTGTTCTGAATCAATTGGCGGATACTCAAACTATGTTTATTTTAATATATATATATATATAATGTGTGTGTTTTTCGTTCAAGTTTTAAGTATTGCATGGAAAGTTAATAAAATTGAAATAAAAGCCAAATTAGCAATACAAGATTAATTTTTTTTTTTTTTTCTTACATTAATCCTATCGATTACGGAATAAAATTCCTTCTTCAGGGGTGACCAGTATTGAGTCATTTTTTTTTTCATCAAAAAACAAGAATAAAGAAACTTATTTCTTTGTTAATTTGATAAACGTCTTTGATGGTACGACGTCATCGCCTTGATGTTATGAAATGGCGGGTAGGATTCAAAACCGGTGTCGAACGAGAGATGCGTTGGCACGCTGTCGAGTAATGTGTGTGTTTTTCGTTCAAGTTTTAAGTATTGCATGGAAAGTTAATAAAATTGAAATAAAAGCCAAATTAGCAATACAAGATTAATTTTTATATATATATATATATATATATATATATATATATATATATATATATATATATATATATATATAAATTCCCGAAACAGTTTTTCATGGTAAACAACTGATGATCCCTTAAAATAGTGTTAGAAACTAACTAATATAATAACTGTAAAAAATAAATTGACTTACATGAGTGATTTTCCACTGGAAGACTTGAGACTATAAGTTTTTTTTTGTTTTTTTTTTATAGTTTTAATTGGTTGAGAAACTTCCGAGACTATATATATATATATATATATATATATATATATATATATATATATATATATATATATATTCTGTCATTGTTGACGCCATTCCCTGTCGGGCGTGTCTACAATCATTTCAGCTTGCCGATGATTCCACTGGGCACGGAGATTTACTAAAGACGTCTAAATCTGCCCTTTTGGATGAAACCGCGGTACATTGCTGAAATATGTAATATACAGTATCTAAATAAATTATATATATATATATATATATATATATATATATATATATATATATATATATATATATATATATATATATATATATATATAAGAGAGAGAGAGAGAGAGAGGGGGAGAGAGAGAGGTGTATCTATGTAGGCACAGGATTCACTCATAAACTAATTAACCAATCATTAAATTTGGAACACATCTACTTGGTGTAACGTTTATTTAGTTTTATGCAAAGAGGGGTGGAAACCCTTCGTGAACATTCAGATACCTCTGATTTTTTCTGAAAGTTGAACAATAGTTATTAGGCATTAATTAATACATATTACTCAAATTTCAGTTTCTTTGGATTGTTTTAAAGGTTACTAGGAGGCATAATATGAGAACAACCTTCCATTTGAAAATTAAAATCTTTCAGATTTGCATAAACTTTGATCCGTACTCATTAGACGCATAGCATTTTGTATGGCCACAAGAATGAAATCGTACATCTTCCTACCACTCTGTTCAAAGCTCTACTTTGTATTGAGCACTTTTTAAATGGTGTTGAAATATGTATACTTCTGTAGCTGTTGCTGCTCTTTCCGTTGATGATGGTGATGATGATACTATACTGCAGTTACTGTTGCTGCTTGCAGTTGTTGGTGGTGGTAGTGGTGGTTGGAAAGAGGAAAAAAGTTTTTTTTTAAAAAGAAGAAAAATGGGAGATAACTCTAAGGTTACAAATTTATGCAATTAGTTGCGTTTAAAGTGAAAATAATTTGAAAAGTAGGAATAAAATAAATAAGAAAATAAAAGGAAAAAAATACGGTGAGAGATGGAGAAAAAGGATAGGCAAGGATACGTTAAATAATTTCAAAAAATCATTGTAGTAGTAGTAGTAGTAGTAGTAGTAGTAGTAATTAAAGTGTAGAAGTAAAGAAGGGGGAGTATAGCAACAACAACAGCCATTAGAAAAAGAAGAAGAAGAAGAAGAAGAAGAAGAAGAAGAAGAAGGTTAATAAAAAAAAAAGTAGTCCGTGGTAGGAGGGAAGAGGGAGGAGGTATAATGATGTGGTAGTAGTGGTAGAGGGAAATGACGAAGATAAATCAGCAGCAGCAGTAAGATAATATAATATTGTAAAAATAAAGTTGATGACGATCACGACGATGATGACAATGGTCATGATGATGATGAAGCACTCATACTTCTAATAATGCTATAAATAAACGTCCGATGATTATGATGATGATTGCAGTAAAAACTGGAGAACAGCTGTAAAGGGAAAAATAATGATCATACGAATTATTATTATTATTATTATTATTATTATTATTATTATTATTATTATTATTATTATTATTATTATTATTTGTACTCACTAGGAGTTCTCACACAGGTCATCAGTGATTGCTCACCGACAACCGGTGGTATTCCCTGGAATCTGAGTGACAATAAGTCTCCCCAGATTTCCAGTGTTCTCCACCTCTTTTCGATAGCCACCGCAAATAACCTTGCAGTATCGCAACAGCCGTTTACCGTTGATTTCTCGCTGGTAAGGACCATTAGTCTTCTCTGGGATTTGGGTGGCCTCCCGAGGTCCCAGCACTCCTTGCACTTCCAGTGGAAGTCTGGTTTGTGCTGTCCCTCCTCAGTCTCCTCATCCTAGGTTAGGGTTAGGGTTAGGGTTAGGGTTAGGGTTAAGGTTAGGGTTAAGGTTAAGGTTAGGGTTAGGGTTAGGGTTAAGGTTAAGGTTAAGGTTAGGTTTAGGGTTAGTGTTACTCTCTGTGCCCTTCCAGTGGAAGTCTGGATGGTGATCTCCCTCCTCTATTTTTCCATCCTCCTTGGCCCTTCACAACCATTTTGTGTAGTGACAACCGATGCTGATGTCACCACTTTTTCAGTTCACTTGAATTCGTGTTCGATTTTGTTCGAGTTCAAATTACATGTGCTTTGTCGATTTTACCGGGTTGTGTCGGTTGGTTTCCGCAGGCGAAGTTTTTTCTTAATATTTCCGTTGTTTTCATTAGTGTTGTGCGTTTCATGGTGTTAATTCTGCATTTGATTCAAATTTCGGACCAAGACTACAATAAGGACTCCAGTTCATTAACACAATACGGGGGACATAGTTTGGAAGTCACCGGTGTCTTCCGGTTGACCTCTCGCAATACACTTGTAAAGGCAGAGGGTCCATGAATAAAATCGTTTTTTTTTTTGGTTTTACTTTTATTTACTAAATAAAAACCAAATTTTAAACGCAGAACATTCTATATTTCGTGTTGTGTATTTTAAGAAAAAGTGGAGGATCAGTCTACGTTGAATTTACATTGAAAACTGATCCCCCGTCTTAACATCTCAATTTTTTTTTAATTTCTTTCCAAAAAACCCGAAATTCTCTACTGACATGATATGTAATTGTACACTGAAAAAGATTTTTTTTTAATTGAGATGGTCAAAAAGAGGGGGATCAGTCTACGTTGAATTAACATTGGAAACTGATCCCCCCTCCTAAAATGTTAAATATTTGAAATGTTTCCAAAAACCCCGGAATTCTCTAGCAGCCTGATAGATAAGTGTATACCGAAAAAATAAAAAATAAAATGGTCAGTAAATAGCTGTGAAACCCGGACAGTGGTAAAAGACAAACATGTGCCGCGAAGTTTTGTTTTTTAATAAGAAATAAGTTATAAAAAGATTTGTAAATAAAATTATGCATTTGTTAAATCTTATTTCATTTGTTGCTTGGAGTCTAACTCCGCCTTCGTCGGGAGGCAAAACGAAAGATTACAAGTTAGCCGATTTTTAAATAAGCGTATATATTTCGTTTATTTATTAAAATAACTTGCGTAATTTTCCGCTTTGCCTCCTCGGGCTAGAAGCAGTGTAGTACGAAAAAATCCTTCTAAACTGAGGTAAGATCCAGAGTGCCCCTTTTGGGAAGCTTGATTTTTCCCTACAAAACGGAAGATTACTTAAGTACGGCGATAAATATTTCATACCCCCCATTTCTGCCCTCGTGGGGAGGCAAGTAAATAGTGACACAAAAACATGTTTTAAAAGAAAACATGTTAATATTTTATTTGTTTTATTTATGGATCCTCTGCCTTAAAATAAATATTAATATGTTAAAAGAAAAAAAAAAATCCGAAATATACTGCATTTATTAAAATAAAAAAAAAAGGTTTATTTACAAGTTCTTTCGTAAATAGCAACCACGTGTATTGCGAGGTCAACCGGAAGACGCCGGTGACTTACAAACTTTGTCCCCCGTGTTGTGTTACTGAACTGGGGTCCTTATTGTAGTCTTGCTCCCAAATTTCTACTAGTTTTTTCCAGGTGTTTAGGGTTGTTCCTAGTGCTTCTACAGTTATTGGCATTACTGTCATTTTATTCGCAACCTGTATTCCCTTCGGCTCTTTTGTAAGCTTCATATATTTGCTTCGTTTTTTTTTACCTCCTTGATCTTCACCCTATGAACTTCTGGGACGGTGAAATCTACAATGACAAGTTTTTCTCCTTTTATATTATTATAACGCCTAGTCTCCTTGCTTGGGTGAGTTTTCCGTTTGTAGTTCCATGAACCAGAGAATTTTATGCTTTTCATTGTCTACTACTGGTCCCGGTTTGTCTGCAGGTTCAAAATGTAGACGTTTGCATAGTTCCCAGTGGACTTGCCTTCCCAACGCACTAATGCTTGTTTTGTAATTTCTTTTAAGTTAGTTTACTGCATTCACTTATCATGTGATTTACCGTTTCGTCTCTTTCCCCAAAATCTACGTTTACTGTTTTCAATCTTCTTTATCTTTGGGTTTATATAGTTCGTTCCGATTGCGTTGTTTTGTGTGGTTCTCAGTAGCAATTCTGTTTCTCTTTCCAAGTGTCCTTTTCGTAGCCACGTCTGTGTTTTCGTGCGCTATTTCTTTGGTCAATTTTATAAGTCGTCCATATAGTTTCTCATTTTTTCTCGCCTTTTTCTTTTCTGTTTCGATTTTCTCTGTATAAGATAAAATTGGCGGTGCTTTGGGCGGCAGTAATCAGCATCACCCTATTTTGTATTGTTGTAGTCCTTTAATTGCATAGCTCCCTTTCCCTATTCTTTCCTTTTAAATAACGTTGGTCAGTATTATCTTTGGGTGTAGTGCGTTGTGCATGCGCATTAGTTTCCTGATTCGTACCTAAGAGTCCAGAATATCTTATTAGAGATATTGTCCAAGTATTTATTCTTTCAATTTAGTTTCTTCTATATATTTTTGTTTCTAAGAGCTTTTTTTACTCCGGTATTCGTTTTTAACTATCTCTTGCATCTCTGTTGACTTGACGGTGTCCCCTCTCCAGAATGCCTAGATATTCATAGGTCCCGTATTCACCAATTGCTCTCACCATATTTCGATTGAGTACTTCTATGTCTTCTGTTTCTTTCAGTTCTCCCTTCATTCGTTTTTTTTTTTTTTTTAATTATTCAGTGTGAGGTTCCCGCTGCTTTGTTCGACAGTAGTCAACCTCTTTTTTTCTGATGTATTTCTCTAGTACTTTAATTGTGTTGTTTACGCAAACTTCAATGCTCATGAGTTCCCTCCCCTTTCTTTTCTTTTTACATGAAGCAGGTCAACATCATTCTTCAATCGATATACTTCCTTGTCATTAGTTTCCTAGTCCCTTATTCTACATTCTTCGGTTCTGCTTTTGTTCAGCTTGTGAACTCTTCTGGATATCTTTCCAGGGGAATGGAAATTCCTATCATTAATTTTCGGTTCTTGTACCGAGACGGGTACATATGAAGAACACTGATCATCGCAGTTCCAATTAAATTAACCGGAAAACTCTGTGATATTCTCATGTATCAAGCAAAAATAGGTTTGTACACCAAAAATTAGCAAAAACTATCGAGTAGAATTGTAATAAAAAATAAAAATCCGTTATATCGTTTAATCGGATTCGGCCATTGATTCGAGCGAAAAACACGAAGTTCAGGGGGGGATAACTCAATCTGTCATATTAACAAGTAATAAATCAATGGCATTCACCAAAATACGATGAAACTGATTTTTATTTTTAATTAAAATACTACTCGATCATTTTTCCTACTTTTTGTCGAGTATACTCATTTAAATCTGCTGCGTAAGTATATAATACTGTTTTTGTGGTATTTATAATTTAATACGGACGCTTCTCTGTACAAGCACTTAATTTTCTTCGAAAGTTTTATCGTTTCTTTGAGGTATTCACTTGGTATTATCACTTTCTGCTTGTTTGATGATGTTTGCATCCAAGATGTCCGCATATTTGTAGATGTGTTCGTTTAGTGATTTCATCACTTTCCAACCTTCGTAACATTCTCTTATTTCCAGTTACCTCTACTTCAAGTAGTGCGCATCTCTAGTGTTTCCAGCTCTGTTTTGTTTTGTGCTAGTAATTTCACATCATCCATTTACATAGGATGATTTATTTTTCCTTTATTTCTGTAAATCTGTACCCTGTTTTGACTCTCATATGTATTTTAACATGTGGCATCATCAATATGATGTGAGAATAGGGAATTAAGGTTAAGGTTGGGGTTAAGGTTGTAACGTGGGAATAAAGAGTTAGGTTTAGGGTCAGAATAAGGTTATAACGTGTGCATAGAGGGTTAGGGTTAGGGTTAAGGTTATAACGTGTGAATAGAGGGTTAGGGTTAGGGTTAAGGTTATAACGTGCGAATAAAGGGTTAGGGTTAGGGTTAAGGTTATAACGTGTGAATAGAGGGTTAGGGTTAGGGTTAAGGTTATAACGTGTGAATAGAGGGTTAGGGTTCAGGTTATAACGTGTGAATAGAGGGTTAGGGTTAAGGTTATAACGTGTGAATAGAGGGTTAGGGTTAGGGTTAGGGTTAGAGTTAAGGTTATAACGTGTGAATAGGGGGTTAGGGTTAGGGTTACGGTTAGGGTTAAGGTTATAACGTGTGAATAGAGGGTTAGGGTTAGGTTTAGGGTTAAGGTTATAACGTGTGAATAGAGGGCTAGGGTAAGGGTTAAGGTTAAGGTTATAACGTGCGGATACAGGGTTTCCACGATATATGCCCGTCTGTATCCTTATCTCTCCAGCTGTCAGTTTTAGTCTCCATTTTTCCAGTGGTTTCTCCATGAAATTGATAATTTTGTTTATTTTAAACATATTTCAGCATTCAATTATCCGCGTATGAACGTATTTATCATATGTTTTCTTATAGTCGATCCACGCCAAAGCTATGGATATTTTTCTTGTCTTTATTTGCTTCGGTATCTTTTAGCCGATATATAGTTGATCATCTGTCCTTATCATTTTACAGTTTCCCTTGTGTTGCTTGGGGAGAATCCACAACTATCAGGGGGGGGGGCTGATAGATCTCGTAACCATTATCTAAATGGCTGGTAGGCAGGTTATCTGCTTCCCCTTTAGTAATGTCTACTCCGTAGATACATTTTCTCAGTTTTTGTTCTCATCTTGCATGGAGAGTGGAGCATTTCTGGAACAAAAATGGCAAAATAGAAATCATCTGATACGACGATTCCGTCGTGGTCAGATGATTTCTATTTTGCCATTTTTTTGTTAAGATCATCTTAAGTGTTTCTATGGTAATCTCATTTTCTGTCCCTTCTTCAGTTTCCTGACGGCTGTTCATCGTCTTTTCAGCAATTCTGATTTCTTGTGTTTCTGTCCTTTATCTTCTTATCTTGCCCCAGATATGCCACGTCTCCACATTGTCCAGTTATTCTGAATGTGTCCTTCTTCCGTTTACACTTTGATAAAACTGCCTTTAATTATTCTCAAATATTCTATTTGGTTTATCCTGCTGGGGTGTATATCTATCTTTTAGCCTTCATTTCTTTGTTAGTATATTTTGCTCTGTTTCTACATGTTTCTTGGACAGCATTTCTTTGTGTTTGTTATAGTAGTGGTCTTCCATTGTTTGCTGATGTCATCTTCCCCTTTCACGATCTTAGATTCTCTTCTTAGCTTTTTGATTTGGGATTACACTTTAGTTTCTCCGACATGGTTATTTTATTCACTTTTTACAGGAGATGGTCTAATCAAATACTTTTCCCAAATCTCTAATATTGTATGAATAGGCGGACTATTTTAAAGTTTTTCATTTTCATTTTTATTTTCATTCGGTTTTTGTTCCTTACAAATGGCAGTTAGTTTTTCTTTGATGCGTAGATTTTCTTTTGTTTCTTCTTTTGTTATTTCTATCATTTCCTGGTCAGTTGTTTCTGCGATTTCAATATTCATATCGTTTCTCATTTCAACCTATGCATTTTATATAGAAAGGTGTAATGAGAACACGAGAGACGACCAACATTTTCTAAGGTTATTAACCTAACAAAGAGATACAAAGAAGAAATACAGCGGAGTGTAACAGTCAACACAATATAAAGCAGTGGAGAATCTCTTCTCGATTTTCTTTTCGGGTTTCGTATTCCCAGTAAGGGAGTGGCTTTTGACGGACTCTAGTAGACCGCTCGATGGATACAAGTGTTGAATTTTCTAATTCAGATCGTATCTCTCTAGATTCTGAGAGCGTATGGAGGGTGGAAAAAGCGAAAGCGAAATAGAAAACGAGGATATTCGCCCACAATAGTCAGCAGATAACAGTTCCTAGATGGAAAGGCCCCTCTAAAGACTCAATAAACCAGTCGGGCAAACCTAACCCTAATAGCTTCTATGATAGCGCAAGCGTCTTTCTCACGTTCGGTTCGCCAGAGATTCCTTCGAAAATAAGGCAACCAGTTGGCCTAACCCTAACCCAAACCCTAACCGCTTCTATGATAGCGTAGGCGTCGTTCTCATGTTCGCTAAAATAGAGGTTTATTTGATAAGAAAACAACTACTCGCCTAACCCTTACGGTAACCCTAACCGTAACCGATTCTATGATAGCGTAGGGTACTTTCTCACGTTCGGTACGCAAGAGAATTCTTTGAAAAGAAGGAAACCAGTCATCCTAACACTAATCCTAACCCTAAGCGCTTCTATGATAGCGCAGGCGCCGTTCTTACGTTCGGTACGATAGAGATTTCTTTAAAAAGAAGGCAACCAGTCAGCCTAACCCTAACCCTAACTGCTTCTATGGTAGCGCAGGCTTCTTTCTAACGTTCAGTACGCTGGAGATTTCTTTGAAAAGAAGGGCACCACTCGTCCTAACCCTAACCCTAAGCGCTTCTATGATAGCGTAGGCGTCTTTCTCACGTTCAGTACGATAGAAATTTCTTTGAAAAGAAGGCAACCAGACATCCTAACACTAACCCTAACCCTAATTGCTTCTACTATAGCGAAGGCGTCGTTCTCACGTTCGATACGATAGAGATTTCTTTGAAAATAAAGCAACCAGTCGGCCTAACCCTAACCGCTTCTATGATAGAGTCAGGCTTCTTTTCTCACGTTCGGTACGCAACAGACTTCTTTGAAAATATGGTAACTAGTCGGCCTAACCCTAACCCAACCCCAACCGCTTCTATGATAGCACATACGTCTGTCTCACGTTAGAGACTTCTTTGAAAAGAAAGTGTAGTGAAGAGAAGAAAGAACGAGTCAAATTCCTTTGTAAAAGTTTTATTCACAAAAGTAAAACACCTTATTTATCTACTTCCTACAAAGTAGAATGTGACACAAGGTCGGAAAGTGGGAATCGCGCACTCTAGAGGAAGAGTACTTGATGCCTTTAAAAATTGCCTAGGCAGCCCCGTCGGCATTCCCCGTTAGGGGCGCCTTAGGCGATTAGCAATAAACTAACCCCTTCTCAAAGGGTGAGAAGGCAAAGCCTTGGAGGGTTGACCTCCTAGAATTGCACAGGACAGTTCTATAGACCGGCGTAAATCAAGTCCCGAAGGCCAAGACAATACCAGTCTATGAGGTTTCACAAAAGTAAAACAGAAAATAAAATAAAAATGACGAAGCATTTATAGGCAACGCCTGACGGAAGAGTTCATTCAATGGGGGGAGGGGTTAAGAATATTACAGAAGGTAACTAGTCAGCCTAACCCTAACCATTTATATGAAAGCGCAGGATTCTTTCTCACGTTCGGTACGCCAGAGATTTCTTTTAAAAGAAGGCACCCAGTTGGTCTTACCCTAATCTTAACCCTAGCCGCTTCTACGGTAGCAGGCGTCGTTCTCACGTTCGGCACGATCGAGATTTCTTTAAAAATAAGACTCCCAGTCGGCCTAACCCTAACCCTAGCCCTAGCCGCTATCATGATAGCGCAGGCTTACTTTTCACATTCGGTACGATAGAGACATCTTTGAAAAGAAGTTAACTAGTCGGCTTAACCCTAAACTTAACAGCTTCTATAATAGCACAGATTTCTTTCTCACGTTCGGTACGATAAAGATTTCTTTGAAAAGAAGGCAACCAGTCGGCATAACATTAACCCTAACCGCTTCTATGATAGCGTAGGCTTAGTTATCACGTTCGATACGATAAAGATTTCTTCGAAAAACTTCGAAAATAAGGCAACTAGTTGGCCTAACCCTAACCCTAACCCTAACCGCTTCTATGATAAGACAGGCTTCTTTGTCACGTTCGGTACGCGAGATATTTCTTTGAAAAGAAGTCAACTACTCAGATTTACCTTACCGCTAACCCTAACCGCTTCTATGATTGCGAAGGCTTCTTTCTCACGTTCGGTAAGCTAGATATTACTTTGAAAAGAAGGCAACCAGTCGGCCTAACCCTAAGCCTAACCGCTTCTATAATAGCGCAGGCTTCTTTCTCGCGTTCGGTACGTTAGAGATTACTTTGAAAAGAAGGTAACTAGTCAGCATACTCTAACCCCTAACCGTTTCTATGACAGCGCAGGCGTCTTTCTCACGTTCGGTACGCTATAGATTTCTTTTGAAAAGAAGGCAACCAGTTGGCCTATCGCTAACTTAACCCAAACCCAAACCATAACCGCTTCCATGATAGCACAGGCGACTTTCCCACGTTCAATACGATAGAGACATCTTTGAAAAGAAGGCAACTAGTCGGCCGAAACCTAACCCTAACAACTTCTATGATAGCGCAGGCTTATTTCTCACGTTCGATACGCTAGAGATTATTTTTAAAAAGAGGCAACCAGTCGCCCTAACCCTAACTCTAAACCTAACTACTTCTATGATAGCGTAGGTGTCTTTCTCACGTACGGTACGGTAGAGATTTTTTTTTAAAGAAGGACAACCAGTCATCCTAACACTAACCCTAATTGTAACTGCTTCTATTATAGGGAAGGCGTCGTTCTCACGTTCGCTACGATAGATATATCTTTGAGAAAGAACGCAACCAGTAGGCCGAACCATAACCCTAACCGCTTCTATGATAGCGCAGGCCTTATTATCACGTTCTGTACCCGAAAGATTTCTCTGAAAAGAAGGCAACCAGTCGGTCTAACCCTTCTTCTAACCGCTTCTGTGATAGCGCAGCCTTCTTTGTCACGTATGGTACGCGGGAGACTTCTTTGTAAAGAAGGCAACTAGTCGGCCTAACCCTAATCCTAACCTTAACTGCTTTTATGATAGCGCATTATTCTTTCTCAAGTTCGGTACGCTAGAGATTTCTTTGAAAAGAAGACAACCTCTTAATATATCGTCCATGTTCAGACATTCTCTACACGTCGTGTTTACCTCACAAGCTTCCAAGCGACTGCGCACCTTCTCTCAACCCCCTCTTTCAACTATGTGACGTCACGTACGCTTCTGGTACAGCGGAGGTCGAGCTGACATCCGAGTACACTAGCTGACCCTAACTGAACCCTATTTCCTGTTACCCTCAACTAACAAAAATTATACTCACTCAATATTTAATACTACAGTATGACAGTAATATTCTTCATGTTTGATATTTTTTTCATCTCTCTGGCAAGTTCCATAGATATGTTCTGTTTTTCTGTATCTTTGGTCCTCACCCTTCCACTGTTGTAATGACGAAATCTACAATTTGGCAGTTTTTTCTTGCTGATTATTATCATATCTTTCTCATTTGCCATTATATCACATCATAGCAATTGTCAACGTTGTTATTGGCACACTTTCTAAAGATGCGACCTTCGTTAGTAACCTTATCCCACGCCAGGAGCAACGCTACAGTTTGTTGGATTGTGTTTGTCTGTTTTATTCACAGGGAATTGTATTATTTCAATTTGCCGCTACTGGCTCTGGTTTATGTCTCCACCATTTTACTACATATTCAAAGTGCAAACATTTGCATAGTTTCTAGTGGACTTCCTTTCCAACGCAGTCGTGTATATTTAGTATGCATTTTGAGCTAGTTTGCTGCGTTTCCTTATTATGGGATTTTCCGTTTCGTCTTTTTGTACACATAGTCTACATTTGTTGTTTTCTTTGATTTTTGTCAATCTTGATTTATATGTAGTTCGTTCTAATTATGTTGTTTTTACGGCTTTCACCAGCAATTCTGTTTTTCTGTTCAGGTGTCCTTTACGTAACCGTGTCCATGTGTAAAGAAGATGGTTAACCCTAACACCGTGGACTTCGACACAAGTAAGAGTATGGAAGAACACCATTACGGTTTTAAAAGATACATCGTTTTTCGGCAAATTCTATCCTACGCGAAATCGTTTTATCTGGTGAGACGTGAGCCAAGGGTTCTGCGCTCCCTAGTGATAGCACTGTCTTTGTGTCGTGATTTGGACATTGAGAATGTGACGATGACGCTTGAAAAGATTACAAGAGCAAAAATAAATCACAGTAAATGATTGTTCTGTGCTTGTGTGTCTTGAGTAGTAGCGTTTCACTTCCGGATCTTTTTTGCTTGATGAATGATCCGGCTCCAATCATCAGGGTGTGATTCAGAGCTAAGGCAGGAGTCATGTACAGCTTTCCTCTTATTCGTTACCGATTGGTTGTACTGTGTCTATCTGTGGTCTTCCACCGTCTATCTTCTTGCTTTTGGGGGTAATATAAAGGCTATGGTTTAGCAGACAAACTTTGACAGGGAAGTGTGCGCTAGCGTCTTTCCTATCCCCATCCCCAGTTCTGCGGTTAAGGATCAACGTAGACGGAAACGCAGTTCTTTGCCCCGAATGCTGAACTCTGCTAAAAAAGTTGGAGACGTCATGAGAGGAAAGCCGCTCTCAATTGAGTTGGGCATCAGGTTTCGAATATCTCACCAACTTTCTCAACAGGATCTGATTTTATTATTTAAACATCAGTTTAAGATTAAAATTTGATGGTATAGGAAAAGATTGTATCCGATAGAATTCTAAGAAAATGTGGGTGCAAAATACCGGCATAGAATCACGCAGCACAATTTTACGTCATGCGTCTTGTAAAACAATAGAATTGGGGAAACATTTTCAAAATTGAACAAAATTAATGTACAACGAATATGCAAAGGTTTTTGCGCATGCATGTGGGTATGCACAATGTAACCGACAAAAATATTTTAGGTATGTGTTTTGCTTGTGTTGCTGTGAGGATGCGTGCATATATGCCTGTTTGTGTGTGCGTTTAGGTGTGCCTGAGTTTTTGTTGGTGTGTGTATGTGCCAATTATGCTAGCTTGTTTTAGTGTGCGTTAGCTTATTATCGTGTTTTATAATTTCCGTAGTGTGGTTGTAAGCTTGTGTGTGTTAGCATTTATTCGTGCGAGTATCAGCTTGTTGGTGTGTGCATCTCGTAGATTTCTATAGCATGTGTGTGTATGTAGTAACTTTTTGTTCGTGCGTGTATTCTGGGTGTGTTAGTGTGTTTTGTGTGTAGGTGCTAGTTTTTTTTGGTGTATGTGCAAGCTTTTGTTAGTGCATGTTAAATTTTATTTGGTGTGTGTTAACTTTAGTTGGTTTGCGTGTTATTTTTTGTTTGCGTGTATGTTAGATTTTGTGTGTGTGTGTTAGATTGTGTGTGTGTTAGCTTTCTTTAGTACTTGTGCTTGTGTATTAGCAAATTGTTTATGTGTGTTTGCGTGTGTTAGCTTTTGTTAATTTGTATTTTGATTTTTGTTTATGTGTGTGTTAGATTTTGTTAATGTGTGTTTGCGTGTGTGGGGGGTGCGTGTGTGAGTGTGTGTGTGTGCGGTTTTCTCTCTGGTAGTTTTTGTTGACGTGTGGAAGGTCGCTTGAGTAAACGCAGGCTGATATATAAATTCTATGAAACATGAAAGTTTCCAAATATCTATATAGTATGTACGAGTGCATCTACGTGTGTGTCTACTAGTGTGTGCGTGCGTGTGCTTTCTCAACAAGCATACGTGTGCAACCACGCCTCTTTTATAATACAGTTGCCATGGCAACTAGCGATACTGTCTTTCAGGGTGACTGTTACCGAAATGTTATGCTCGTATTGATTTTCAAGACTGTTCCATGCAATTCTACATCGGCTGCACATAATACAAAACTCTTCGTAAAATAGAATAGAGCCCTCGTCGACATCTGATAGTGTTTATAGAAACAGTAAGATTTCCCCTCCTCACTTTGGCCGATCGTACAGCGGACTGTCGAAAAAAGATCGTGTTTCGATCTCAGTTTGAAGCAATTATCTGTCTAGCCACACCGAAGAGCTGAGATACAACGAGACAGTCTGTTTGTGGATGACTACCACTATACTAAATTTAGGTTAATTAATGTTTGTTTCTTTAAGGTTTTTTCCTATACATTATAATCTCACAAAATACACTATTCTTCAATATTTGGATTGAGTTATGTTTGAAAAAAAACTTCCATTCTAATTGTTCTAATTAGCTGAAATTTGCAATTAACTCACCAAGTGACCCATTTCTAACTAAGATTCTAGCTATCACTCTCACCCTCTCTTATTGTATGTTGTTTTCCTCCTTGCCCTTATGTTATACGGTATCTATTACTTCGCTTCCGTCTCTCTCTCTCTCTCTCTCTCTCTCTCTCTCTCTCTCTCTCTCTCTCTCTCTCGGATGTAATAAAGAAAGGAACGAATAAAAAGATTTGAAGAGTCCATTATAAATATAAAAAGAATTTCCCCAACCCGTAGGTGCAGAGGGGAAAAGAGAAAGAATGATCACAAATAGACTAATTTTGTCTTTTTATATTAACTGACTTTGCAAACTCACTATTTCCAAATTCGAACAACCCGAGCTCAATTACTGCCCTAACAACTCACATTTGTCTAGTATATATCTAATATATAAAGAGAAGTTAATCTGGTTCTCGGAATTTGCTATCAATAGCTTTTGTCCTACAATATCCACGTTTAGTTCTCAATAGCCAACTGTACTTTTTCTTCCTTGGGCCATGTTCTTTTGCAATAAAAGTGTATTTCGCTTCAGTTCTTTCAAAAATACTTTTTTCAGCTCGTAACATTGTTAAACTGGTGCCGTTTTTCACTAATCACATTCGGCTGCTTACGTCATTAATTAAAAAAAAATGTACATTTCTTTATCTATTCTAGTTTTCAGATAATCAATTATATTTGTTTTAAATAAATACTAACATATGTTTTCTTATAATTACTTGTATTAGTGGAATAATTTGTTTTCTAGAATCTATCTACACTGTTGCCTTAATGAAATGTTGCAGGCGGCCTTCGGAATTCGCAAATATTCGCGATAGTTCGTCTAATTCAATTTTAATTCATCAGTAAAAACTAATGCATATACAGCCATTCATTCAAAATATAAACAATACTTTTACATAATTGCCAAAAGTGCAAGCCTGGAGAGAAAATAGATGATATTACTCTTCAATGGGGACGCAAGAATATCATTGTAGTAGTATTATTAGTAATTGAGTTGTGTGCGTACATTTTTTATTGTTTGTAAGCGTACGTAGTCGAGTGAGTAGCAATAAAGCAGTTTAGGAGTGTTATCATAACAAGTAGTTTTGTGCGTACATTTGTTAGTGTGTAAAATATTTTGCCGAACGAGTATCAGCGTCATCCGAAAATGTTCTGTAGTTATTACTGGTGATATATGCCACACAGAACGGACTCTTCCGTATTAATTGTAGCATCTTTATTATAAACATGTAAAAACTAACTTAATAAAATTGACGAAAAACAACAAATCAAAAAGGCAATTGTCTACAACAGGTCACAAATTTGTTTTTAATGGAGATAAGTGTAAATTTCGACTTATTTCTTATAAACGGGTATATTTTTCACTAAAGTCATTCTTCTCGTTTTGATTCTCTGCATTTCGAACTGGGATTAAAATGAAGTATCGTTTTTGTCCTCGCAATTTCTATTTTTGTTCTTAATGCTTTGCGTGGAAACTGGATGATAGGAAAATACGTTCCACATTGTGGTTATTACTGGTGATATATTTCGCTACACGAGGCGGACTCTTGTGTATTTATTTTGTTTATTAGAAACAAGTAAAAGAAAATAAAAACTAGACCAACGAATCTGCCATTCCCACTTGACGCACGAACACACTGCGATCTTTCTTTATGATGCGGTAATGGGGAGGTTGTTACATGTGGCATTATTGGGAGGGGAGGTATTGCGTCGCGTCCGCTCTAAGTTCCTGGTTTAACAAAGAAACTAATACTTAAACCAGCGCTGAATGCTACAACGACAAATGTTGGCAAATCTCGGCTCGAAGATGGACAGAGATCCTACTTCCCAATGGATCGTTGTATAACAAAGTTCCTGTTGCTGAAGAAGTGATCGCGCGAATTCAACCACCATAATGTGGCTGGGCAGGAGCGGATAAACATGAAAGACGATGCTGAACGACCTGAGGATTGGAAGAAGAAATGTTATATCGCGTATCCGAACTGAGGCTGCCTTGGATAAATCTGATTCCAAGTTTAATCCGTTGAAGTTTATGAAAATTTAGGTCCAGTCTTGTGAAGACAGATAGGCAGGAAACGCTACATCAGAAGTCGGGCAAATAGCTATACCCCCATGTTTCACAAGTAGTTTGGTCTGTTGCCAACCCGTGTTCCTTATGACATGTCCTCCCAACGATGGCAGTGTTAGACACAAGGTCGTTTTTGAATGTGGGAAAAACCAACTCCCACAAAAGGAGCACTAAAAGGATATCGCAAGCATTCTCAGGACAATCAGGAATATTTTTATCCGATGCTATTAATGACTCCTCGTTCATGGCGCAATGTGAATTTCGAAGCATGGTGGAAAGTTAGGGTTAGAGTTAGGGTTAGGGTTAGGGTTGAGGTTAATAGTTTGTTTGGAGAAAAACTGGCGGGTGAGCAATCATTTTGGAGTAGTTTTGTCGTATTTCGATTGAAGAAAAACTTGTCCTTTCTCGAGACTTAGCAGTATGTGCATCCAATCAATTTTCTGGGCATCACCCGCCTCTGGATGAGGATGCTGGGGACATTATCTATCACGGGCACAAACTTGTAAGCAGTAAGGTCACATTTATTATTTCAGATTTGGCCGTATTTATTTAAAGACTAATCAATACAAATGAGGAATAACAAATCGGAGGTTACTGGAAACGAATACGGCGTTTCTTCCGATGATTATTGCATCGTCCTTGTTCCGACGTCACCCTCCTCACGATTTCGTCTACTCTGAGGATGAAAAGTAATGGTACTGATTGCCAATTGCCAATTGCAGTGTTAGCTGCTCGAAGGATGCATAATCTTGAATAAGCACAAATTAACAAACGAGTGGACAGGAGGACAATATCTGGCGCAAACACCCAACAAATGATTCCGACGAATGCCACTGAATGGATTTGTCACCAAACTTGACAATTATTTGAACCGGATTATTCACAGCTGTGACCCTATTAACGAACTGTTCTATGAAGGTATGTTTGTGCCAAATAAATATATCTACCATACCAACTTGCACCTTTCAATGTGTGTGAGTGTGCAGAGCACATACCAACATACGCTCCCTCTTCACTCTTGAAGGAAGGGCCCTTTGCAAGTTGTCTTCTTGCCGTAAGTTTACGTTAACAAAGTGCGACATTCGTAGAACACGTCAACAAGTGTGTACAAGAGTCGACGGACAAAACATTACATAATTGCATGCAAGTGCACATTGACATTCTGGACTTTAATTACGGTCGGTCAGTCACGCTTACCTATGAAATAGCATCTTAATGGGTTTGTCACGCCTAAGTGAGAAATACCATTATAAGAAATAGCTCAATTCATAAAACTATGTAGAGCTAATATAAATACGAATAAATGAGAAGGTTTCACCAGAAAAGGATCATCATGGAAAGCTGTGCATGGCTTCCCTGGAGTTCCTAGTTTCTTTTCTTTATTTTTTTGGTTGTAAAACATATCAACTCTTTTCGGGTTATATAACACCAAATCTAGTTCGTTTTTTTTAACATAGCTCACCCCAAACAAGGCAAGTTGCCACCGTAGACGTAAAGGGGCTACTGAGAATTAGGGTGAAAGTTTTGGGGGGTTATTCTAAATATTTATTCATGATGCTTTGGTAATTTTGTTATGCGGCACATCAACCTAGTTCGAGATATTTAATGCTGAATAAGTATTTTGGTAAATATGTGTATCCTTCATATTCTTTATATCTTCAATTATTTATTTATGGTGTTCGATTTTGTTTGTTCTGTTGTACGGCATTTTAACTTGACTTATATATTTTAAACGTCTTTTAGTTTCAATATGGTTGCAACATTGACCACTTTTAATTATGTATATATATATATATATATATATATATATATATATATATATATATATATATATATATATATATATATATATATATAAAGATAGATGAAAGAAGAGGGATAAACATGTACGAATGACAAATTTATTTCAACTTTGATTGTTCAATGCAAGGTGTACTCGGTAAAAACATGTTTATTATTCTTTGCTTAAGCCAAGGCTTTTCAAAGATTAAAATCTTATCATCAGAGGAATTACATAGATAGATAAATTGGCAGTGGAAAAGCCAAAATTAAAAATTTGAAAAAAATATTAAGTAATGGAGAGAGAGAATGTGCGTGTAAAAAGATATGGGATCTGTCCAGTTGGTAAATGCCCGTTGATAAGGTGTCCAGTGAAAGGAGATTTAACGATGGAAAAGAATGGTTTTCGTGAAGGCAGCATTGAAAAAGTTCAAGAATGCAGTAAATCCAATAGAAAGATGTTTAGTTCAATCGTAGGTGGAACGCAGTTATTCGGAAGTAATTTTGAGAATTCGGGGCATTTTAAAATACTTCCGTGGACCGAGAATGAGAGTAGTTTTTCAGAAGTTGAGATTGAACTGTGTATATTAAACGCAGGCAGTCTGGAATTTAAGTAGTGACTTCGATCAAGTCCAAGAAAAGCGACAGCTTTTGGTTGAAAACGAGGCCAAATGAGGAAGTTGGGGAAGGGATAAAGATAAAACATAAATAAGGTGGGTGATAGGGTTAGTTAAATGAACTATGGCTGATGCTGGAAAAGAGAAGGGAAAGGATTGTTTGGTTACTGCTTATCGCTCGTAAGCAATAAAGCCGGTGCGAGTTAGGGTGGGGCTATCATAAGCTAAAAACAGAAGTAAAATTCAGGTCAGTGAGTGAATATTTCTGCAAAGGAGGAGGGGGGCGTAATTAAAACGGATTTTTGAACGAACTTATATATAATTTCAAAAGTTTAAAAGGGTTCTAGTTGGGAAATTAGAGTTCAAGAGAAAGGGAATCTGGAATTTACGTGTATATATATATATATATATATATATATATATATATATATATAAGAACACCATTGCCCAAAGACAAGGTTTCTTTAATATTTCCTTTCCTTCGGCTAGATCGATTCTATACGAGATGAATCTTAATGAATATGACTCTGGCTAACTTTTAACCCTTGTCTCTCTTCTTCCCCCATCTCCTCCTCCCCTGCTTCCTCTTCCTCCCTTGTTTCGTCCCTCGACGTTAACTGCTCCAATTACTACTAATCCTTGTAGACTTTTGACGTTCCCAGTCCGAATTCTATCAGCAGGCGATATCTTAGCACTGATTTTTTTCTCTCTCTCTCTCTCTTTCTTCTTTAATAGTTCTCGACAGCAAAATGTCGATTGACCCTTTCTCACGTTTACTCTTTTTACTCTTGCTTTCTCTTCTTCTTTTCTTCTTCTTCAACTGACGTTATAAAGACACTGGTTGATCGGTCTCTCTTTATTCTTCTTTTTCTTTCTCTTTTCATAACATTCCCCGCATTCCTTTTTCTCCCCCCCCCCCCCATTTGTTGTTCTCTGCACGTGACATTTTCTTCCAATCGCATTCTCTGTATAAATTTGAAAACTTTTTCCGTTTTGAAATAAAGTTTATTATCCGATAGAAAATGGCCGTATCTACGACCGAAATATCTCGGTGGAACTTTACAACATGAGTTTTTGAGTTTATTTTTGTTAGTTGTTGAATTGCTTATTCTTTATTCCATTTTTATTTCTACATATATATTATACTAAATATTATTTCATCAACGTTTATTATCCTGATTTTATATATATATATATATATATATATATATATATATATATATATATATATATATATATATATATATATATATAATTTAACTAGCAGGAAGACTCAACGTTGCTCGGAATTGAACGAGTATTAATACGATGTACTTTTTCACTATGCTCATAGCACCATATTACTTTCTTTGTTTTTACTCCCATCCCTTTTCCAGTTTCGCTCCCTAATATAGTTGGAAGAAGCTGAAATGTTGGAAAACTCTCTTATACATATGGTTTAACTTTCATTAAAATTGATATACGTAATTGGAGTTTTTAAAGGGTTCTGTGCCTAAGAGGTGGGAGCACATAGATAGTTGACATATAGTGTAACGTAGAGGGTCGGGACCACTTCTATTGGCTTTTTATACATATGATATAAATTTCATCAAAATAGTATATATTTGAACCTTTAAATGAGTTTCGGCCCCTCGTATCTCCCTTAGGTTAGGAGGGTATTAAGAGATTATGGACCACTTCCATTGTTTTCCCCAGACAATTTTTAATTTATGATTTAAATTTAATAAAAACTTTATAATCCGCTTTAGAGGGGCACTTAAAGATTCGGGAACACTTCCATTGTCTTTCCCATTAAATTATAGATATAAAATACACTTTTAAATTGTATGTAGATTCTCTAACCTTTCTTTCTGTACAAACGTCACACAAACACGCACACATACGCACAAACATTGAGTTTTATATAAAGAGATAACGCAAAATACATGCTGCAGTATACCTTAGTTTTAAGATTGAGTTATGTTCGAAAACAAAATTATATTTTCATTATTCGAATTAGCCGTAATTTATAATTAACTGTGCAAGTCACCCATCCGTCCCTTAGCTATTTATGTATTTCTTTCTCTCACCTTGTTGATTCGACCACTTTCTAATATTCTTTAATGTCTCTGTGAATAATTAGAGAAAGGGTGACTTTACACACCACAAACGCATATGTAAACTAGATGGAAAAATAATAAGTCTAATAGATATATATACGTATATATATATATATATATATATATATATAATACATCTCCACTACTACTATTGCTATTACTACTACTGTTACTACTACTACTATTATTATTACAACTACTACTACTACTACTACTACTACTAATAATAATAATAATAACAACAACAATCTATTACTAATAATATCTGTCTGAAACCGAAACTGTACTATTACTATTGTATCTGAAGTTGATATTGTACTATCTTCAATGCTCAATTCAGAGGGGGGATAATGTAGTATCTGTTTTATTGCCATGAGACCATCCTCCCAGGTATGAATTCTTACTTGGGGTAGTATAGCATATATTCTGTTTTCATGAGATCTTTCTTCTAGGCATTACCTTCTCCTTCGGGAGATAGGGGTGGTGGTACTGTACGTCAGCAAAAAAAATGTCACAATCGGTTGTTGATTAGCAAATTCAACACTTACAGTATATATACTTTTATAATAATAATAATAATAATAATAATAATAATAATAATAATAATAATAATAATAATAATAATAATAATAATAAAATTTAAATTAAAAAGAATTAGAAATTATTTTTTAAGAAAGGAAAGAGAAAAGGAAAAAATTAAGGAATTGAAAAGAAAAAAGAGGAAAAAAAGTTTTTAAATTTTAAAATTAAATTTTTTTTTTTTTTAATTAATTTTTTTAAAAATTATTTTATTTATTTATTTTTTTTTTTTTTTAAATGGTGCCGGCCTAGGATGACACCAGACAAAATATTTGTAGAGGGTCGAGAAGGATGGAAGACAGAGGAGGGACAGCACAAACCAGACCTCCACTGGAAAAGTGCAGAGAATGCTGGGACCTTGGGGAGGCTTATTGCCACCCAAATCCCAGAGAAAACCAATTGTCCTTACCAGCGAGAAATCAATGGTAAGAGGCTGTTGCGATACCGATTCGTTATCGAAAAGAGGTGAAGAATACTGGAAATCTGGGGAGGCTTGTTGTCACTCAGTCTCCAGGAAATACCACTGGTTGTTGTCGGTGAGCAATCACTGACGATGAGCTGTGTGAGAACTCCTAGTGAGTACAAATAATAATGATAATAATAGAATAAAAAATACTTATTTTTGCAAGAAGAAGGTCAACAGATATATAACACTTTATGAATTTTTCGAATGAAATCAAAATAGAATAAATAGTGGTAGTGGTTGTGACCCAACGGGTCACGTGTACGTCTTATA
>OY744522.1:35580982-35610982 GCA_963556195.1 Sepiola atlantica
GTAATATATAAACATATACACACATGTATATATATATATATATATATATATATATATATATACATTCATAACTATATGTAAGGTGTCAGTCTCTTATCTCTCTTTTCGTGTATTTCTCTAGACACAAGAATCCGTCGTCGAGTTACAAAAAAATCCATACCTTCACACACTTAGACACAGAGACACGCACACACACATACACACACACACACATATATATATATATATATATATATATATATACAGAGAGAGAAAGAGAGAGACAAAAAGACACACACACACAAGAAGAACACGTCATCAGTTTGCACACCAGTCAATACTTTCACATACGAACAATACATTTTTTTCATAGCTACGTGCTATAGCTATTGATTTATTTACTTAAATCAATAGTATATGTATCACAGTCTCTTCTAATATATATATATATATATATATATATATATATATATATATATATATATATATTATTAAAAATAACCGACAATTTTTGTCTGGCTATTTTAGTGTTGATCCCTTCAATTTTCCGGATTAAAATCTTAATCTCGGAAGGAAATTGGCTGATGAAACTGCCATAGTGTAAATGTTGGTCCAGAGTACTTTCTGACCCGTCTGGGTCCATCGTCAGTGGAATAATGACAAACAGGTAAAGACCTGGAGTGAGATTTATAATTAATTATGGCGGGAAAATTTAACTATGTTTATTAGGTATTATAAGCATTTAAGTATATTAGTGCTAGTGTTAAAATTAATCTTGTTAATAGCAGGTTTTTTAGTTTTAATGAGTAGAGCTTCTAGTATGTGGAGTTTTTACTAGAAGCTCTACTCATTAAAACTAAAAAACCTGCTATTAACAAGATTAATTTTAACACTAGCACTAATATACTTAAATGCTTATAATACCTAATAAACATAGTTAAATTTTCCCGCCATAATTAATTATAAATCTCACTCCAGGTCTTTACCTGTTTGTCATTATTCCACTGACGATGGACCCAGACGGGTCAGAAAGTACTCTGGACCAACATTTACACTATGGCAGTTTCATCAGCCAATTTCCTTCCGAGATTAAGATTTTAATCCGGAAAATTGAAGGGATCAACACTAAAATAGCCAGACAAAAATTGTCGGTTATTTTTAATAATACGTGTCTTAAAGAAAAAATGCTGCCTCGATACACATATATATATATATATATATATAATAGTTCACCCCAAACACAGCAGGCCGCCACTGTAGACGTAAAAGGCTACTGAGAAAAAAGGTGACAGTTGAGGGGGGTCAACCTGATTTGGGAGCTGTGCAAAGAGATGTCATTAGTTTTAAATTTCTGGATGTCAGTACCGTCAGGAAAACAGGAAGCAGGGAGGGAGTTCCTGAATCCAGCAGTACGAGGAAAGAAGCTTTTTGAGTAGAAAGCATCTGGGGATCTCCACAGTGAATTGATGGGATTTGGCCGATTGTCAGGTTGGTCTAGTGAAGTTACGTCGTGGGGCACCAGAGTAGCAAGTTCATCGGAGCACAATCCATTGAAGTATTTGTAAAACAAGCACAATGATGCAACATTGCGGCGATGAGACTGAGGCTGGAGCTTGGTGGATAGTGAGTGACCTATTAAGTTGGTGACTCTGTTTTGTACCTTGTCTAAGAGGGGGAGACTTGTTGATGATACCCCAGCCCAGATGTGGCAACAATACTCCATGCATGGGCGGATGGTGGCTTTGTAGAGATACAGGATAATGTCAGGTGTGGGAAGTTTACTAGCACGGTAGAGGGAGCCCATCTTCTTTGCAGCAGCCCTGGCAATGTCTTCAATATATTTATTCCAATTCATTTTATCTGTGGAAGCTAGGCCGAGGAGTTTGAATGATGAACCCTCAGGTAGCTTATTTGCCATGGCAATCGGTCATTGAAGAGGTTTCTTGTAGTTATTGATGGAAAGTAGCTTTTTCTTTGAGGCATTAAAAGTTTTTTTTACCCCAATCCACTACAGACTGGAGGTCATTTTCTTAGGATTCAGCCATTGCCTCAGATATGTGCGCGTCGGTTTTGCCCACATGACGAGAGTAGAGCGTGGTGTCGTCAGCTAATATTCCTATCTCAGACTCGATGACATCAGGGAGGTCATTTATGAAAATCAGGAACAGTAGAGGTCCAAGGATGGAACCCTGAGGTACACCAGCATGTATGTCATGTTGCTTAGATGAACGGCCATCGAGTACAACCTGGATCTGTCTTTTTTTAGGAAGGATTTGATTATATTAAATATTTGTCCAGTAATACTATATGAATGCAGTTTTAGGAGAAGCCCTACATGCCAGACCTTGTCAAAGGCCTTGGATATATCAAGCGCTACTGCCCTAGCTTCACCTACCTTGTCCAGTGTATGATATATGCGTTCAGAGAAGACCGTTAGGATATCCGCAGTAGATCGTGCTTGTCTGAATTCGTATTGATGATCAGAAAGAAGTTTAGCATTAACTAGGTGCCGGACTATCGCTAGGTTGATTAATGATTCAAAGATTTTAGCAAAGATCGGGAGTAGACTGATTGGGTGGTAGTTTAGAGGACCAGTTCTATCTCCAGAATACTTGAAAACTGGTACCACAGAGGCAATTTTCCAACTATTAGAGAAACAAGATTCAGCAAGACATTTGTTGTATAGTTTTGAGAGGACAGCAGAGCATTCTTTATTACTATTACTGGTATAAGATCAGGCCCACTGACTTTGAAGGTGTAAAGGATTTTTTATGATGTCTCTGACTTGAGATGGGATGATGACCAGGTTCTCAAGTGGGGTTTCAGTCCGCAATGGGAATTTAGGGAGGAGGTGGTTTGCTGGAGTTTAAGGCGAAACGCTGGGAAAGTAGTTCAGCCTCATCAGTTGCCGTGCAAACAACATCGTTGTGATTTGATAGCGGGGGAATTGTCGATTATCCATTGTTCATCACATTAATGAAGATTTTCCAGAAATCACGAGTACCTAGTTTCTGTGACTAAATACGTTTTTTTTGGTTATCTCTGCTTCATCTGATACTACTTTGCAATTATATATATATATATATATATATATATATATATATATATATATATATATATATATATATATATATATATATATATATATATATATATATATTACATTTTGAGAAAGCCGAATACGATATCTGCTTTTGTGCTTTAAAATAAACATTTTTTTTAATAAATCATTGTTTTTTTCCTTGGATATGTAAACATTTCCCGTGAATGTCTGTTGAAGTGTTGATTGGGCGATCTGGAAGTCTCTGGGGCCGCACGTGGCTCGGGTGAAAATGTTATAAGGAATATGTGCACTTCATCTCTAAGTATCGTTTCATATTTGAATATTACATTTTGCTTTTTTTACCTTAAAATAAGCATGTATCTACCTTAAAGTATACATGCAAGATTTCTTATATAACATTTTCACGCGAGCCACGTGCGGCCCTAGAGGCTTCCAGATCGTCCAATCAACACTTCAACGAATATTCACGAGAGATTTCGAAATCTCGAAGGGAAAAACAATTTTTAATGAAAAAAAATATTGCGTTAAAATGTTTTTTTTTAAATCGAAAGCTTGCATGAATATCAATACGGTTTCGTCATTTTCTTCCTAACCAGGACAGTAATCGAAATTTGGATTACTGACCTGAAAAGGTATTAGTGTTTAATAAAATAGCTAATTATATTTATTATATTAAAAATATTTGTGATTAAATATAAAAAATATTGTTTTTAAATATTACTGATATAGTTAATTACTGAAGGACCCGAATTGGAAAGATCTGTGTACTTCCTGTTTGTCCGGTAAAACGGAAGTTGGCCACCGCACGAACATACATAAGAATAATGTAAGAAAGGCATATCAAATAAGATAAAATTGATGGTTTCAAACCTGAATGAAAAGGAAATACATAGGTCGGAACAACAAAAGACGGCCAGTAAAACATATATTTTAATTCATTGGGTTGAATATCGAAGTAGATGATGGACGATTAAAAAACTAAAACGTTCATGCGCTATTTGGCGAATAGTAATGCGTCGATCTTCCAAAATGGCAGCCTCAACTTGATGGACAGATGCCTCATCAATAGCAGAAATGGGACAACCAGGTCTGGGAGCTGTTTCCACAGACTTCCGACCATGTTTGAATTTACGATACCAGCGTTTTACAAGGTCATATGATGGGTCATAATCACCATAACTTTCTTTCATTTCATCAAAAGTCTCCTTTGGCGTGCGTCCTTTCAAATACAAAGACCGGATCACTGCGCGACACTCAACTGACTCCATTTCACACCTGTAAATCAGAAACCACAATTAGTTCAGAGCTGTTCTTTGCAACATTACCCATACAGATATAAATCATTACACATGCAAAATTTCATCTAGATCAGACAACTAGAAGTGGGTCAGGGGCATTACTTATTGAACTCCGTTCGTATTAACCCTACATTACATTCATAATTACATAATTATTTAATTTTGTATGGTTAGAATGTTATGCAATTTGTCATTAATAGTAGCGTCATTATTATTGTTATTATTATTATTATTATTATTATTATTATTATTTTGTTGTTGTAAGTGTTGTAATTGCTATTAACTTTAATCATTAATTAAATTGCATTATTCGTTTTTATTATCACATTAAATAATTCATTTATTTTTAATTGAATTAGATGAATGGTGTTTCGTTCCGTTTCTATAAATAACCTACAATATTAGTGTTAGAGTTAGGGTTAGGGTTAACGGTTTAGTTTAACCATAACATTTTATTTAGACTTTTAATATTTTAAAATATGTATTACCTGTTTTATTAATAGATTATATTTGTTAAGGCTCCCTCGACGTTTTAGTACTAGTTATATTATCTGAATACAATTATATTCGGATCCATACTTTGAATCGAACTTAAGACCATTTTATCCTTATCGGAGGCAAAATACAATAGTGGATCACACTATCAAAACATCGACTGAAGAATAGAGTACATTCGGTAGATTTTGTCCTGCGGGCTGAGTTTCCAGCTTTTCCGTGAAATCGAAGGAATCAATGAATGATCCTACTCTACTAATGTATAGTGGGTTTTGTATCGCATGACCGGTAGTGAATAGTCATATCTCTATGCTGATTAGTCCCGATTATTAAAACGGACGAAACGTATACGTACATAGATAATAAACAATAACAAATATTTATTATTATTTGTCGCTCCTCGAAAAAGTAGAGCACTGTAAGTGTAGTATTAACACAGCATGACGTAACTAGCTTTAAATGCATCGTTCCTTTCATTAAAGAACGCTCTCAGACGTTAAGCCGCCGATAAAGTGTTAAAATTATCACAGTTTATTCGCTATTTAAAATTGGTCGAGTGGTTAAGGCGTCGGATTTGAGTTGCAAAATACTCGTAATCCGGAGTTTCGAATCGTCATATCTCTGTGCTGATGAGTCCCGATTATTAAAAAGGACGATACGTATACGTACATAGATAATAAACATATATATATATATATATATATATTCACTGACCGCATCCCTCCCGACCGAAACAATATGCAAGAATGTAATTGATCAATCATGTATGGTTCTTTTCAGAAACTGGACTTTGAATAAAGTCGCAGCTGAAACATGTATGCACATATGTAGCCAATAATGTTTGTGTAAATTTTAAAAAATATACTATAATACAGCTCTACCTATTATTGAACACTATCTTATAATCACTGGAGTTGCATTAGATTAACATTTAGGAAACAACAACCATACACGGACTATATATATATATATATATATATATATATATATATATAGCTAGATGGAACACTTTAAGTATGTTGACGACACTCAATCATCTATAGTGTAATGCAATATTCTAGTCCCCGCCTATTGAGTTCTGTTTGACTGCCTGCTAATATGCACGCTAAATTTGGCATTTAGATATTAATTTTATCCCATTTCTACGGCAATGAGTGGTGACCACATCTGTTCGCACTCCGACTACTGAGTATTGGGGTTCGAATCGTGTGATCGGCAGTGATTGTCTCTTCTTGCAGGATAGCATGAAACACATGTGTATAGTGTATGGGTTCATTGTAAAATAACATTTATTCATAAATAATTGTGTGTGTGTGTGTGTGTGTGTGTGTGTGTGTGTGTATATATATATATATATATATATATATATATATATATATATATATATATATATATATATATATATTATGGAAATCGCTTCAGACAAGGCATTAAGTCACTTGATTACATGGCTTTAATTAAAACAAAATGCTTTTTTATTTATTTATTTTTTCACCTTTTCGTATGGTGAGCGTATATGCGTATATGCGTATATGTATACAGCGAAAACTTGATGTCCGAAACTATATGGTCATTGATTGTTGAGTATTTTATATTTGTGTCATAATTTGTGATGTTATTAGGAGCAGTAAAAACAATGTTTTCATATGGCTTTTTTTCCTTATATTTTAATCATACAAAATACATGTTAAAACATTCATTGGTTTTTGTATTGTGTTATGTTTTAAAAAAACAATTGATTTAATTATTCTAATTGACCTTAATTTGCAATATACTCACCAAGTCATATCTCTCTCTCTCTCTCTCTCTCTCTCTCTCTCTCTCTCTCTCTCTCTCTCAGAGAATAAGAAAGAGTGAGATATAGCGAACAGAAAGTTTACTTTCGGATTTTGTCTTTTTATTTTTCAAAATTTAACTGGCTTCGCAAACTCACTTTTCTTGATTCAAATAATCCAACCCGAACCAATGGGTGACCCAACCGGTAACATTTTTTTTTTAATTATAACCGTTTATGTTTCTGTAAGTACTACTAATGGTAATAATACTTTGAATAGTCACACTACTTCACGTGTTATTAATGCTAATAATAGTAAAACAATCATTATATTTTGGTAACAGTAGTATAAGTACTTCGCGTAGTAGTACTTCATAAATCGACTAGTATGTAATCTATTAGTAGTAATAGTAGTAGGCGTTGTAGTGCTAACTACTATTACGCGTAGTAGTGGTAGTGGTGGTAATAGTAGTAACTTTATTAACGTATTTTATTATTATTATTATTATTATTATTATTATTATTATTAGAAGAAGAAGAAGAAGAAGAAGAAGAAGAAGAAGAAGAAGAAGAAGAAGAAGAAGAAGAAGAAGAAGAAGAAGAAGAAGAAGAAGAAGAAGAAGAAGAAGAAGAATTAATAATACTATTTTGGTAACAGTAGGAGAACTACTTAACGTATAAATGGTTGCCATAGTGCACCATTGAAAGATTTGATGGGACTTTGTGTATCTAATATTCACACACACACACACACACACACACACACACACACATTTACCTATCTATGTGTGTAAATGAATGTCCCTCTCCCACTGTCTTTTATCTATCTCTATATATAGAGAGAGAAAGATAGATAGATAGATAGATAGATAGATAGATAGGTATGTGCGTGTATGCTTGCTCGTGCCTCTGTGTATATATATATATATATATATATATATATATATATATATATATATATATATATATATATATATATGAAAGTCTAGTCGAATACCGAGTGATTTTCGCGTTTTGTAATTTTCTTAGTAATGTTCTCGACGCGGCGAGCAAGTTTTCGGGTCTCCGGTGGTAATTGGTATAATATGGCTCCGATGGTTCTTGTTCTCTAGCGCTTTCGATCGACGTGATCGTTATCAGGATTAGCAATTTTTTTTTTTTTAGAGTCTGTTGTGGTTTTTCTTTTCCTTTTACTATTTTCTCTCAAAGTTTTGGCAGCAGAAGAAGGAAAGGATAAAAAAGAAAAGGTCGCGGATGAGTTTATTGTTTATTTTTATATTTATGTATTTATTAATTTTGTTTAGTTATACTATTTTATTTATTTTTTTATTTTTTTATATTTATTTATTATTTTTAAATATGAAATACATTTAATATATTAGTACCGGTATTAAAAGCTATTTTGTTAATATTGGGTTGTTTTTTTTTCTTTATATAAATATTGCTAATTATATTTCTAGTCGATGTATGAAATTATCTTTATGTACGATGTTACAGATAGTTGGTATTTTTCCTATCTCAGCTGACTGTAGTGTTTTTTGGTGTGAAATGATGTGGCGTTGAATTGCGCTGGTGTCGGATAAATGATATGTAAGACGTCCGAAGAGAGTCGTTGTTGTGTGGCCAATATAGGTACTATATATTTTTCAGTTTGGTTATTAGGAAGACATTCTTCAAATCGGCATTTGAACTTATGTATTACGTTTGTTTAGATTAGGGTTGAGTTGATGGTGTTATTATATTTATTATTAAGTTAGACGTTTTACATTTTGTATAGTAGATTGTTAGTTTAATGTTCTTATGTTGTTCGGTAGGTTTAGTATATCGTTGTATTAGGTTGATGTTGTATTATACCAATTACCGCTGGAGACCTGAAAGCTTGCTCGCCGCGTCGAGAACATTAGTAAGAAAATTACAAAACGCGAAAATGCTGTGGTGTTCGACCAGACTTGCATAAATAATAATTTGCTGCATATATATATATATATATATATATATATATATATATATATATATATATATATATATATATATATATATATATATATATATATATCACAATTTCGCTGGTTATTTTATGCTTTTTTTGCAAATATTAAATTGCCTTCTTGGCATGGAAAAAACTTTATTTACACAAAAAAATTTGTCTATACATTTGCAGACACACTATTCAGTTGAACTTTACAAGGTAACCATTTAATATGGATGGAAACTTGAAAGATATATATATATATATATATATATATATATATATATATATATATATATATATATATATATATAGTTTTAGTTTCTGTTTGTGTGTTTGTTTGTTAACGAACTACTCGTATGGTTTTTGAGAGATAGAGCCCAATAACCATTTTAACATATCACGACTAGGCGAGTTAAGATTTTAGAATTTTATATCTAATCAATTGTACCATGAGCGAGCAAAAGCATTTTCTCATAGTTTTCATCCACATAGTTTATGAAAGAAGAGAAAGAAAGATTTTCTAAAAAGAGAAAACAAGCATGCCATTTCTTGTCACCCATTACCCTGTGTATTTCCGCCACAACATGACATTAGTCATGCTCCGGCTAAAAGTACTGCTTACCGTAAACAGATCACGAGAAAAACGCTTGCGCTCCCTCCCCCGCACACGGTCATGACCGACACCCATATAAGCCGTAAAACAGGGAGAAAGGTGAGATAATCAAATCTGTTTAGATACTAGGTCAGCCTACGTCGATAAAGAAGAAAAGAGACGAAGACGAAGAGAAAAAAAGGAAAGAGAAAATGCCATTAATCGTCTTACGTATACTACTGACCACAACCCTCTTACTTTCCTTGATCGAATGTGAAGTAAGAATATAAGATTATTAAGTTGAGGTTACTTCCTAGAGTAATATAACCTGGAATACAACATATCCGATGTACTGACAACGTATACGCAGAGGCCTTACAGCGTAGTTGATGTAACAAATCAACATTTGTTTTGTAGAAAATATGTAGATAATAATTAGGCTTAGTAACGTAGTAAACCCACCCCTGTATTCCGAAAAGGTATTGCAAGCAAGCCTTTTTCGTTTGTTTGTTTTTACATGTTACGACTAAGCGAGTTAGGATTTTAGAAGCTATATTTTTAATCAATGTACTATCAGCGAGCAAAAGCATTTTCTCATATTTTCACCCTGACAGTTTATGAAAGAAGATAAAACAACAAATTTCGTAAAAACGGCAAAGACGCGTACAATTTCCTGACAATCTCGCCACCCACTACCCTGTGTATTTCCGCCACGACATGACATTGGTCATTCCCCGGCTAAAAGTACTGTTTACCGTTAGTGCCAAATCAAATCACCAGATAAACGCCTACACTTCCTCCAATTCACTCTGTCATGACTGACACCCATATAAGCTCTAAAAACAGGCAGAAAAGTAAGAGACGATCAAATTTGTTCCGAAACACGGTAGGTCTATGTCGATGAAGAAGAAAAAGAGACGAAGACGAAGAGAAAGAAGTAAAGAAAAAAATGTTTGTTTTGTTATTGCATGTTTATTTCCTTTATGTTTGTGTGAATAAATATTTATATTTAAACTGTAACTTGGCCGTTTCGTGTTATTTCTCGCTTGTTTGTTTGTTTCCTCGTGCTATACCTAGTGCCTTGAACTGAGAATCTCCTTAATCCTAATATATATTAATTATTCATATATATATACATATACTAGCTAAACACACGTCTCAGGTCGTGTATTTTAAGAAAACAAATGATAGAGGGGTAAATTGTTTCGTTGGTATAGTCCCTAAACGGTAAATTTTGCAAAAAAGAATAATATGTCCACGTTACCAACCATGTCGCCAAGTATTCGTATAAATAATAATAATAATAATAATAATAATAATAATAATAATAATAATAATAATAATAATAATAATAATAATAATAATAATAATAATAATAATAATAATAATAATAATAATAATAATAATAATAATAATAATAATAATAATAATAATAATAATAATAATAATAATAATAATAATAATAATAATAATAATAATAATAATAATAATAATAATAATAATAATAATAATAATAATAATAATAATAATAATAATAATAATAATAATAATAATAATAATAATAATAATAATAATAATAATAATAATAATAATAATAATAATAATAATAATAATAATAATAATAATAATAATAATAATAATAATAATAATAATAATAATAATAATAATAATAATAATAATAATAATAATAATAATAATAATAATAATAATAATAATAATAATAATAATAATAATAATAATAATAATAATAATAATAATAATAATAATAATAATAATAATAATAATAATAATAATAATAATAATAATAATAATAATAATAATAATAATAATAATAATAATAATAATAATAATAATAATAATAATAATAATAATAATAATAATAATAATAATAATAATAATAATAATAATAATAATAATAATAATAATAATAATAATAATAATAATAATAATAATAATAATAATAATAATAATAATAATAATAATAATAATAATAATAATAATAATAATAATAATAATAATAATAATAATAATAATAATAATAATAATAATAATAATAATAATAATAATAATAATAATAATAATAATAATAATAATAATAATAATAATAATAATAATAATAATAATAATAATAATAATAATAATAATAATAATAATAATAATAATAATAATAATAATAATAATAATAATAATAATAATAATAATAATAATAATAATAATAATAATAATAATAATAATAATAATAATAATAATAATAATAATAATAATAATAATAATAATAATAATAATAATAATAATAATAATAATAATAATAATAATAATAATAATAATAATAATAATAATAATAATAATAATAATAATAATAATAATAATAATAATAATAATAATAATAATAATAATAATAATAATAATAATAATAATAATAATAATAATAATAATAATAATAATAATAATAATAATAATAATAATAATAATAATAATAATAATAATAATAATAATAATAATAATAATAATAATAATAATAATAATAATAATAATAATAATAATAATAATAATAATAATAATAATAATAATAATAATAATAATAATAATAATAATAATAATAATAATAATAATAATAATAATAATAATAATAATAATAATAATAATAATAATAATAATAATAATAATAATAATAATAATAATAATAATAATAATAATAATAATAATAATAATAATAATAATAATAATAATAATAATAATAATAATAATAATAATAATAATAATAATAATAATAATAATAATAATAATAATAATAATAATAATAATAATAATAATAATAATAATAATAATAATAATAATAATAATAATAATAATAATAATAATAATAATAATAATAATAATAATAATAATAATAATAATAATAATAATAATAATAATAATAATAATAATAATAATAATAATAATAATAATAATAATAATAATAATAATAATAATAATAATAATAATAATAATAATAATAATAATAATAATAATAATAATAATAATAATAATAATAATAATAATAATAATAATAATAATAATAATAATAATAATAATAATAATAATAATAATAATAATAATAATAATAATAATAATAATAATAATAATAATAATAATAATAATAATAATAATAATAATAATAATAATAATAATAATAATAATAATAATAATAATAATAATAATAATAATAATAATAATAATAATAATAATAATAATAATAATAATAATAATAATAATAATAATAATAATAATAATAATAATAATAATAATAATAATAATAATAATAATAATAATAATAATAATAATAATAATAATAATAATAATAATAATAATAATAATAATAATAATAATAATAATAATAATAATAATAATAATAATAATAATAATAATAATAATAATAATAATAATAATAATAATAATAATAATAATAATAATAATAATAATAATAATAATAATAATAATAATAATAATAATAATAATAATAATAATAATAATAATAATAATAATAATAATAATAATAATAATAATAATAATAATAATAATAATAATAATAATAATAATAATAATAATAATAATAATAATAATAATAATAATAATAATAATAATAATAATAATAATAATAATAATAATAATAATAATAATAATAATAATAATAATAATAATAATAATAATAATAATAATAATAATAATAATAATAATAATAATAATAATAATAATAATAATAATAATAATAATAATAATAATAATAATAATAATAATAATAATAATAATAATAATAATAATAATAATAATAATAATAATAATAATAATAATAATAATAATAATAATAATAATAATAATAATAATAATAATAATAATAATAATAATAATAATAATAATAATAATAATAATAATAATAATAATAATAATAATAATAATAATAATAATAATAATAATAATAATAATAATAATAATAATAATAATAATAATAATAATAATAATAATAATAATAATAATAATAATAATAATAATAATAATAATAATAATAATAATAATAATAATAATAATAATAATAATAATAATAATAATAATAATAATAATAATAATAATAATAATAATAATAATAATAATAATAATAATAATAATAATAATAATAATAATAATAATAATAATAATAATAATAATAATAATAATAATAATAATAATAATAATAATAATAATAATAATAATAATAATAATAATAATAATAATAATAATAATAATAATAATAATAATAATAATAATAATAATAATAATAATAATAATAATAATAATAATAATAATAATAATAATAATAATAATAATAATAATAATAATAATAATAATAATAATAATAATAATAATAATAATAATAATAATAATAATAATAATAATAATAATAATAATAATAATAATAATAATAATAATAATAATAATAATAATAATAATAATAATAATAATAATAATAATAATAATAATAATAATAATAATAATAATAATAATAATAATAATAATAATAATAATAATAATAATAATAATAATAATAATAATAATAATAATAATAATAATAATAATAATAATAATAATAATAATAATAATAATAATAATAATAATAATAATAATAATAATAATAATAATAATAATAATAATAATAATAATAATAATAATAATAATAATAATAATAATAATAATAATAATAATAATAATAATAATAATAATAATAATAATAATAATAATAATAATAATAATAATAATAATAATAATAATAATAATAATAATAATAATAATAATAATAATAATAATAATAATAATAATAATAATAATAATAATAATAATAATAATAATAATAATAATAATAATAATAATAATAATAATAATAATAATAATAATAATAATAATAATAATAATAATAATAATAATAATAATAATAATAATAATAATAATAATAATAATAATAATAATAATAATAATAATAATAATAATAATAATAATAATAATAATAATAATAATAATAATAATAATAATAATAATAATAATAATAATAATAATAATAATAATAATAATAATAATAATAATAATAATAATAATAATAATAATAATAATAATAATAATAATAATAATAATAATAATAATAATAATAATAATAATAATAATAATAATAATAATAATAATAATAATAATAATAATAATAATAATAATAATAATAATAATAATAATAATAATAATAATAATAATAATAATAATAATAATAATAATAATAATAATAATAATAATATAATAATAATAATAATAATAATAATAATAATAATAATAATAATAATAATAATAATAATAATAATAATAATAATAATAATAATAATAATAATAATAATAATAATAATAATAATAATAATAATAATAATAATAATAATAATAATAATAATAATAATAATAATAATAATAATAATAATAATAATAATAATAATAATAATAATAATAATAATAATAATAATAATAATAATAATAATAATAATAATAATAATAATAATAATAATAATAATAATAATAATAATAATAATAATAATAATAATAATAATAATAATAATAATAATAATAATAATAATAATAATAATAATAATAATAATAATAATAATAATAATAATAATAATAATAATAATAATAATAATAATAATAATAATAATAATAATAATAATAATAATAATAATAATAATAATAATAATAATAATAATAATAATAATAATAATAATAATAATAATAATAATAATAATAATAATAATAATAATAATAATAATAATAATAATAATAATAATAATAATAATAATAATAATAATAATAATAATAATAATAATAATAATAATAATAATAATAATAATAATAATAATAATAATAATAATAATAATAATAATAATAATAATAATAATAATAATAATAATAATAATAATAATAATAATAATAATAATAATAATAATAATAATAATAATAATAATAATAATAATAATAATAATAATAATAATAATAATAATAATAATAATAATAATAATAATAATAATAATAATAATAATAATAATAATAATAATAATAATAATAATAATAATAATAATAATAATAATAATAATAATAATAATAATAATAATAATAATAATAATAATAATAATAATAATAATAATAATAATAATAATAATAATAATAATAATAATAATAATAATAATAATAATAATAATAATAATAATAATAATAATAATAATAATAATAATAATAATAATAATAATAATAATAATAATAATAATAATAATAATAATAATAATAATAATAATAATAATAATAATAATAATAATAATAATAATAATAATAATAATAATAATAATAATAATAATAATAATAATAATAATAATAATAATAATAATAATAATAATAATAATAATAATAATAATAATAATAATAATAATAATAATAATAATAATAATAATAATAATAATAATAATAATAATAATAATAATAATAATAATAATAATAATAATAATAATAATAATAATAATAATAATAATAATAATAATAATAATAATAATAATAATAATAATAATAATAATAATAATAATAATAATAATAATAATAATAATAATAATAATAATAATAATAATAATAATAATAATAATAATAATAATAATAATAATAATAATAATAATAATAATAATAATAATAATAATAATAATAATAATAATAATAATAATAATAATAATAATAATAATAATAATAATAATAATAATAATAATAATAATAATAATAATAATAATAATAATAATAATAATAATAATAATAATAATAATAATAATAATAATAATAATAATAATAATAATAATAATAATAATAATAATAATAATAATAATAATAATAATAATAATAATAATAATAATAATAATAATAATAATAATAATAATAATAATAATAATAATAATAATAATAATAATAATAATAATAATAATATAATAATAATAATAATAATAATAATAATAATAATAATAATAATAATAATAATAATAATAATAATAATAATAATAATAATAATAATAATAATAATAATAATAATAATAATAATAATAATAATAATAATAATAATAATAATAATAATAATAATAATAATAATAATAATAATAATAATAATAATAATAATAATAATAATAATAATAATAATAATAATAATAATAATAATAATAATAATAATAATAATAATAATAATAATAATAATAATAATAATAATAATAATAATAATAATAATAATAATAATAATAATAATAATAATAATAATAATAATAATAATAATAATAATAATAATAATAATAATAATAATAATAATAATAATAATAATAATAATAATAATAATAATAATAATAATAATAATAATAATAATAATAATAATAATAATAATAATAATAATAATAATAATAATAATAATAATAATAATAATAATAATAATAATAATAATAATAATAATAATAATAATAATAATAATAATAATAATAATAATAATAATAATAATAATAATAATAATAATAATAATAATAATAATAATAATAATAATAATAATAATAATAATAATAATAATAATAATAATAATAATAATAATAATAATAATAATAATAATAATAATAATAATAATAATAATAATAATAATAATAATAATAATAATAATAATAATAATAATAATAATAATAATAATAATAATAATAATAATAATAATAATAATAATAATAATAATAATAATAATAATAATAATAATAATAATAATAATAATAATAATAATAATAATAATAATAATAATAATAATAATAATAATAATAATAATAATAATAATAATAATAATAATAATAATAATAATAATAATAATAATAATAATAATAATAATAATAATAATAATAATAATAATAATAATAATAATAATAATAATAATAATAATAATAATAATAATAATAATAATAATAATAATAATAATAATAATAATAATAATAATAATAATAATAATAATAATAATAATAATAATAATAATAATAATAATAATAATAATAATAATAATAATAATAATAATAATAATAATAATAATAATAATAATAATAATAATAATAATAATAATAATAATAATAATAATAATAATAATAATAATAATAATAATAATAATAATAATAATAATAATAATAATAATAATAATAATAATAATAATAATAATAATAATAATAATAATAATAATAATAATAATAATAATAATAATAATAATAATAATAATAATAATAATAATAATAATAATAATAATAATAATAATAATAATAATAATAATAATAATAATAATAATAATAATAATAATAATAATAATAATAATAATAATAATAATAATAATAATAATAATAATAATAATAATAATAATAATAATAATAATAATAATAATAATAATAATAATAATAATAATAATAATAATAATAATAATAATAATAATAATAATAATAATAATAATAATAATAATAATAATAATAATAATAATAATAATAATAATAATAATAATAATAATAATAATAATAATAATAATAATAATAATAATAATAATAATAATAATAATAATAATAATAATAATAATAATAATAATAATAATAATAATAATAATAATAATAATAATAATAATAATAATAATAATAATAATAATAATAATAATAATAATAATAATAATAATAATAATAATAATAATAATAATAATAATAATAATAATAATAATAATAATAATAATAATAATAATAATAATAATAATAATAATAATAATAATAATAATAATAATAATAATAATAATAATAATAATAATAATAATAATAATAATAATAATAATAATAATAATAATAATAATAATAATAATAATAATAATAATAATAATAATAATAATAATAATAATAATAATAATAATAATAATAATAATAATAATAATAATAATAATAATAATAATAATAATAATAATAATAATAATAATAATAATAATAATAATAATAATAATAATAATAATAATAATAATAATAATAATAATAATAATAATAATAATAATAATAATAATAATAATAATAATAATAATAATAATAATAATAATAATAATAATAATAATAATAATAATAATAATAATAATAATAATAATAATAATAATAATAATAATAATAATAATAATAATAATAATAATAATAATAATAATAATAATAATAATAATAATAATAATAATAATAATAATAATAATAATAATAATAATAATAATAATAATAATAATAATAATAATAATAATAATAATAATAATAATAATAATAATAATAATAATAATAATAATAATAATAATAATAATAATAATAATAATAATAATAATAATAATAATAATAATAATAATAATAATAATAATAATAATAATAATAATAATAATAATAATAATAATAATAATAATAATAATAATAATAATAATAATAATAATAATAATAATAATAATAATAATAATAATAATAATAATAATAATAATAATAATAATAATAATAATAATAATAATAATAATAATAATAATAATAATAATAATAATAATAATAATAATAATAATAATAATAATAATAATAATAATAATAATAATAATAATAATAATAATAATAATAATAATAATAATAATAATAATAATAATAATAATAATAATAATAATAATAATAATAATAATAATAATAATAATAATAATAATAATAATAATAATAATAATAATAATAATAATAATAATAATAATAATAATAATAATAATAATAATAATAATAATAATAATAATAATAATAATAATAATAATAATAATAATAATAATAATAATAATAATAATAATAATAATAATAATAATAATAATAATAATAATAATAATAATAATAATAATAATAATAATAATAATAATAATAATAATAATAATAATAATAATAATAATAATAATAATAATAATAATAATAATAATAATAATAATAATAATAATAATAATAATAATAATAATAATAATAATAATAATAATAATAATAATAATAATAATAATAATAATAATAATAATAATAATAATAATAATAATAATAATAATAATAATAATAATAATAATAATAATAATAATAATAATAATAATAATAATAATAATAATAATAATAATAATAATAATAATAATAATAATAATAATAATAATAATAATAATAATAATAATAATAATAATAATAATAATAATAATAATAATAATAATAATAATAATAATAATAATAATAATAATAATAATAATAATAATAATAATAATAATAATAATAATAATAATAATAATAATAATAATAATAATAATAATAATAATAATAATAATAATAATAATAATAATAATAATAATAATAATAATAATAATAATAATAATAATAATAATAATAATAATAATAATAATAATAATAATAATAATAATAATAATAATAATAATAATAATAATAATAATAATAATAATAATAATAATAATAATAATAATAATAATAATAATAATAATAATAATAATAATAATAATAATAATAATAATAATAATAATAATAATAATAATAATAATAATAATAATAATAATAATAATAATAATAATAATAATAATAATAATAATAATAATAATAATAATAATAATAATAATAATAATAATAATAATAATAATAATAATAATAATAATAATAATAATAATAATAATAATAATAATAATAATAATAATAATAATAATAATAATAATAATAATAATAATAATAATAATAATAATAATAATAATAATAATAATAATAATAATAATAATAATAATAATAATAATAATAATAATAATAATAATAATAATAATAATAATAATAATAATAATAATAATAATAATAATAATAATAATAATAATAATAATAATAATAATAATAATAATAATAATAATAATAATAATAATAATAATAATATAATAATAATAATAATAATAATAATAATAATAATAATAATAATAATAATAATAATAATAATAATAATAATAATAATAATAATAATAATAATAATAATAATAATAATAATAATAATAATAATAATAATAATAATAATAATAATAATAATAATAATAATAATAATAATAATAATAATAATAATAATAATAATAATAATAATAATAATAATAATAATAATAATAATAATAATAATAATAATAATAATAATAATAATAATAATAATAATAATAATAATAATAATAATAATAATAATAATAATAATAATAATAATAATAATAATAATAATAATAATAATAATAATAATAATAATAATAATAATAATAATAATAATAATAATAATAATAATAATAATAATAATAATAATAATAATAATAATAATAATAATAATAATAATAATAATAATAATAATAATAATAATAATAATAATAATAATAATAATAATAATAATAATAATAATAATAATAATAATAATAATAATAATAATAATAATAATAATAATAATAATAATAATAATAATAATAATAATAATAATAATAATAATAATAATAATAATAATAATAATAATAATAATAATAATAATAATAATAATAATAATAATAATAATAATAATAATAATAATAATAATAATAATAATAATAATAATAATAATAATAATAATAATAATAATAATAATAATAATAATAATAATAATAATAATAATAATAATAATAATAATAATAATAATAATAATAATAATAATAATAATAATAATAATAATAATAATAATAATAATAATAATAATAATAATAATAATAATAATAATAATAATAATAATAATAATAATAATAATAATAATAATAATAATAATAATAATAATAATAATAATAATAATAATAATAATAATAATAATAATAATAATAATAATAATAATAATAATAATATATTTGGAAAGAAACTACACAGTGTATTCTTTAAGAATACTGCATTTAGATATAATGACAGCTGGAATTGGTTGGTCAAGATCTACCGAGAGCACATTAATGGCAGCCCAGGAACATGCCCCCCCCCGCACTAGGTCCGTCAAACATTAAATTGACAAAACTGCAGAATCACCGATATGCCGATTGTGTAATGAAAAGGAAGATACCTTAGCGCATATTGTATCTTAGTGCCCAATGTTAGCACAACACCAGTATAAAACATGGAGACACGACAAAGTCGCTCAGGTACTACACTGGAATATATAAAAACTTTATGAATTGGACAACAATGAGAAGTGGTATGAGCATAAGCTAGAAGTTGTACAGGAGAACGACAATGTCAAACCTCTTTGGGACATGCATATACAGACTGATAAGGTTCTTTAACATTCAAAACCCGACTTAATCTTTCTAAACAAAAACAAGAGAACTTGCTTAATCATTGATGTAGCCTGCCCCTTCGATACCAGAGTGCAGGAGAAAGAACACGAAAAAATAAATATCAAGATCTAAAATGGGAATTAGTTAGACTATGGAAATGTAAAGAAGTAAAGGTGATTCCCGTTGTAATTGGGACGCTTGGAACCATAATCAAAAGTCACCACAAACGGCTTAAACAGATTAACGAAACAATATCTTTTCCAATTCTGCAAAAGGATTGCCTGTTAGGAACAGCGAAAGTGTTAAGGTACAGCTTGAATGTCTAAAGTCAAGGGGATTGACTTGATGTTAAAAGAAAATAATCTAACTAAAAACATCCAAAATTTGAGACTAGTATGAAATAATAATAATAATAATAATAATAATAATAATAATAATAATAAGAAGAAGAAGAAGAAGAAGAAGAAGAAGAACAACAACAACAACAACAACAACAAGAACAAGAGCAAGAACAAGAACAAGAACAAGAAAACAAAACCACAGAAAGAACATCACATCACAAACAAAGGAACAGAAAATGCAAGAAACATACCCTTTATGAGCCCCCAATAAATTACACCGGCTTCAGCTGACATGACACAAAAATGAACGAATGAACAGAAATAGCAAGAAACACCATAAGCTCCCCCACAAAAAACTTTTTAAATGGTACCAGCCTAGGCTAACACCACACAAAATATTTCCATAGGGTCAAGGAGGATGAGAAAACAGAGGAGGGACACTACAACCCCGACCTCCACTAGAAATACAGAGAGTGCTGGGACCTTGGAGAGACTTATTGCCACCCAAATCCCAGAGAAGACCAATGGTCCTTACCAGCGAGAAATCAATGGTAAACGGCTGTTGCGATACTGCAAGGTTATTTGCGGTGGCGATCGAAAAGAGGTGGAGAATAGTAGAAGTCTGGGGAGACTTGCTGTCACTCAGACTCCAGGGAATACTCTGTACTCACTAGTTCTCACACAGGTCATCAGTGATTGCTCACCGACAACAAATGGATACATGAAATATATATATATATATATGAAGATAAAAAATTGCATAAAATTACATAAAACTACCTAAAATTGATACAAATGTTATTACATCGAAAGTTCAGATGCAAGGAGTTACACTAATCCTTAATCCATGGGTTTTCAAAGATAAAACTGCTTTCGTTGGATCCAGTTCTGTTCACTTTAATCGGCTGAGTTTCCTACCAAAAGCCGAATATTTAAGCTAATATATGACAACTTTTAAAACATCGCACTGTCCGGAGGCCAGGTGTTTGAAGGCAGATATGAACCTTGCCACATAGCGTCTTTTAACAGATAATCTTCGCTTCGGATCCGCCGAATTGGATACTTACAATATTACTCCACAGACTTTTACTTCTACGGAATTATACACAAAACGGAGACACGAATCCCTACGGACCAAGTGAGATATTTTTTAACTCTCTGCCTTTTATTTGAAACCCTGTAAAAAAACGTTCTTCAAATCTACAAACATTTCTCCAAATCTACAAACTTTTGCTATTTTGCTATCTGCACCATAGCGTCCCCTTTTGTCTTCGACAATGGCTACTCAATACTGCTACCATTCTCCCTCTCGGTCATTTATTTCTTCATCCCCAACCTTTCCTGTTATTTCTTCTTCAATTTTCAAAGTGAAATGGAACAGGTAATATTTATTTATTATAAATATCATATTACCGAATTGTATCCTCTACGAGAAGAGTTTTATCTTTGAAAATCCATGGATTAAGGATTAGTGTAATTCCTTGCATTTGAACATTCGATGTAATAAAATTTGTATCAATTTTAGAGAATTTTATGTAATTTTGTGCAATTTTTTATCTTCATCTCTCCTTTAAATTGATTGATCTACTCAACGTATTGAGCTTTACTTTATCACGATAGATCACTTTAACGATAATTCACTTATCGTTAATTCTATTATATATATATATATATATATATATATATATATATATATATATATATATATATATATATATATATATATATATATTTCATGTATCCACATAACATTTTATAAGGAGATATAATGTTTTATGTATCAATTTTCAGTATTTACTTCAACAGTGCTCGATACGTAAGTAGAGCTAGATAGTAAGTTATGAAAATATATTTATGGCAGTTAAGCTACACGGGGGGTAATTTTCAGGTTAAAATGCATGGAGTTAGCTTTGCCCGGTGTTTTTATATACACGGCTAGCTAGTTAACCAATCAGATTCTTTGTTGTTCTCTTAGTCAATCGTTGGGCTTCTCACGAACAAAGGTCTAGTTAGTTTTACTTCTTATTTACTGTTCTATTGTTCTGTTTTCTATAGAGTGGCCTATATCCTGTTTCTTTGTTGTGTCAATGTTGGTGAGAAGCCCAGCGATTGGCTAACTTGTTTGTTTTGTTTTTTTTACTTTATTTTCTCACTAATTTTATCCAGTATTTAAAAAATATCGATTAATAGTAAATGTAATTCTTTTAACTTGGCTACTCCAGCCAATCTCCATATTGCCTTAGTTCAGGCTGGGCCAACGTGTTACCAGAGGCCCCGTTATGACATGGTATATTATCTTGTACTGGCACGAAATAGTTCCCTCTATCTTGTTCCTCAATAGGAGACCTGGAGATTGTCTGGGCTTAGGGACAAAGTGCTAAGTCACGAACAGACACAGTAGAGTTTCGTCCATCTGGGTACCTAATGTTTGCATAGGTTGGGTTACTGTTAAGGGGTTCACCTTGGTTTACATAGGGTTCGTTTTTGTTCCTTACAAACTTCCTTAGCAGTACGGGTCCAGGTGTCATTAGCCAAGAAGGAAGCGAGTTTCCATTGGATGAACGGTGCTGGAATGTGAAGAAACGTTCATGCGGTGTGGCGTTAGTTGTTGTACAGAATAACGATCTCTGTGAGTGGAGTACCTCGGCAAGTACCAGTTCCCAATGCTTTTCAGGCAGGTTACGCGATCTAAGAGATAAACGAATCGCCTTCCATATTATGCCATTAATTCTCTCTGCGTGTCCGTTTCCGGTTGGATGATAAGAAGTGGTATTTCTGGAAGAAGTAAATTCCAGCTCCTTGGATATTAAAGATGTGCCTCGATCTGAATGTATATAACTTGGCATTCTACATAGACTAAATAGCAAATCTAAACATTTGATCACTGTTGTCGTATGCACAGAAAAGCAAAATGGAAACGAGAGTATTCACCAACTATAATTAATAAATAACAATTAGTCGGTACACGAGGCAGATGACCTTTTGAAGGCGTTCCATATGTTTTGTTGCTTTGATAAGAGTCTTTTCTGGTAAGCGGTAGAATTGAGGTTTTAGTTCTGCGCAAATCCTGCAAGAAGCACACATCTTCTTTACCTCTTCTGTAGAAAAGGGGAGATTCCTTGCTCTTATAAAATGAATCAGTTGAGGTATCCCCGGATGACACAGTCCATTGTGGAGGTCAGTGAGTGTGAAGGTATTAAAAGTTGAACAAGTGTATGTTCGGGAAAATTTGTCAGGGAACACATTACCCTTACCAGGACGATACTTGATCGTGTAGCTGAATGCGGCAAGTTTCAGGCTCTATTCTTAATTCTAGTACGCCTTTTACTATCGAACATAAAGGTTACTGACCGCTGATCGGCAATCAAAGTAAAATGGCTTCGTGCCAGATAGTGGCTCCATCTATGGACTGCCTCAATAATGGCAGTCGCTTCTTTTTCTACGATGTGGTATTTTAGTTCACTGCCTTGTAGTGTTCTAGACATAAACGCCACAAGACGTCCTCCTTGATTAAGAACAGTGGAAATCGCAACATCGGACGCGTCACACTCTACCTCAAAGGGAAAGTTTTCATCCACCGTTTGCAGAGTAGCTTTCTCCAACTCTCTTCAGCAAGTTGAAGGATTTTCAGGCCTTCACTTCCAATGGGAATTTTTTTAGCGGTCCAACTTTGTTAAAGAATTCATGTATCCACTTTGCATAGTACGCAAACATTCCAATTATCCTTTTAAGTGATTTTAAGTTCTCGGGTGGATGAAGCTCTTTTAATGGGCGAAGTCTCTCGGTATCAGGATTGATGATACCATTCCCAACACAGTATCCCAGCACGTTAATAGCCGGCAGTTTTTGATTGATTAAGATCAAGGTTTCTCCGACCAACAGTCTCTAGGAACTGCTTTACATTTTAATCATGTACCTCCTGAGTATGTCCTGCAATTGTTACATTGTCAAGGTACGGGAAAGCACCGTGCAGGTTCTCCTCGTTTTACTGTATTGTCCATAGCCCGCTGGAAATCAGCGACTCTATTTGTGACTCCAAACGGAATTCTACAAGCTACCATTTGCCTCAAACGCGGTATATTTTGTATCAGTCTCGTTCAGCGACACCTGGTGTAAACAATTTTACGGTCAAAAGTGGAGAATACCTTGTATTTTACAAGATCATTCTCCATCTCGTCTATTCTTGGCATCTAATCAATGGATTGGTTAATCGTCTGCGAATAATTCACACATATCTGTTATTCATGTCGGTAGGTGGTGTCCTTTACTATCACCACTTGGGCTCGCCATGGTGATATGCTGGTTTCAATTATGCCCTCAGAGAGTAGATGATTAACTTCCTCTGCAATGAATATCTGATCGTCCTTGCTAAAACGTCTGGATTTGGCAGCTATTGGTTTGCAGCTTGAAGATACATTTTGAAAAAGGGACGGCTCTTCTATTTTTGCTGCGGCCAATGCACAAAGGGGAGGAGCTCTATCCATAGTTAACTCTGGACGGGGCCCACCGTATTTAAAAGTTACACTCTGATACTGACGCAAGAAATCCTGGCCAAGTATTAAGTCCGAACACAGATGTTTCAGAATGCCAAGCCGTGTGGCAAGGTTGAACTGGCTATTAAAACCAAGAGCTCGGTTGACAACAACATAGCCCTTGGAACAAATATTCAAGGTTTTCTGAGCCATAGAAATGTCTTTATTGAACGGATAAACTTTTAGTTTTAGTTCCTGCACAATTCTTTCATTAAGATAACTATTAGTACTGCAAGAATCGATGAGAGCACTAGGTCCACCCTCCCAGGCTTTGCCTCCCCTCTTTGGGGAGGAGTAAGTTTATTGCTTACTGTCTGAGGCGCCCCTACCGCGAATGCCGACGGGGCTGCCCAGGCAATTTTTAAATGGCCAGAGTGCTCACCTCTCGAGCGCTGGCTTTTCAAACCCCACTTTCTCGACCCGATCTTGGGGCACATCTTACTTGTGGGAGTAAGATAAATCTGGCCTTGTGCCTAACTCCTGGGGAGGAGTAAATAAAACTCAACCTTTTCCCAATAACAGTCGCATGCGTTGCAACTTGAGCGAGTTCTTGTGGTATGTTGGTAAATGTGGTCAGTAAGTGAGAACTGACCAATGTTGCCACTGAACTTGAGGAAGACTTAGATTTGCACACGCGGTCATACTGCCCTTTCTTGGAACATTTATTACAGCTATCTCTTGAATGGTAGAAGAAACCACAGAAGAAACATTTACGATGTTTACATGTGGCAGCTGCTTGAGAGCAACTGGAAGATTGGAATAATCATTTTCACATATCTGTGGTGATTCTGGGTTTACAACCGTATCTAGGTGGACATCCGGAGTTATGTACGCATCGCTATTACGCTGGGCTATATCTAACGCAGAGGCTTGATTGTGCACGGCGCAGGTGTAGAAGGTGTAGAGTTTTTTAAATTTTTTTCTAGGAGTCACTGTCGTATCACAGGCGGGTATATTCCAGTAATGAATGCCTCACGCATTGCCTCGTTGCCATACCCCTCCTCCGCACTGTGGTCGCGGAAGTTGCAGTTTCTTTTAAATTTCTCCAACTCTCGAAAAAAACTCGTCCATGGATTCTGCTGGTTTCTGCCGTCTGGTAGCTAGTAAATGTTTTGCAAATACTTCGTTGGGTATTTTAATGAACAAGCTGCCATGTTTTGCTATGGCTGCATCAAAGTTTGCACACGTTTCTATGAACTCAAAAACACTAGAGCTCACATAGCTTAACAGGGCTCGGTATTTGTTGGGTATCCTTTCTTGATAGTCTTCAAGATAATTAATTAATATAGTACGTCAGTGTCGCTATTCCTTGGCAGCTGTTGGTAGACTGGGATCAATGTCTAGGCATTTTCGTTTCAATGTCAAATCCATATTTTAGTATCAAGGTAAGCGTTCAAAATTTTAGTTGAATAAATTTTACTAACACAAAAATACTTCTTACTTAGAAGCCAAACTTTATTCAACTAAAAACTGTTTTACAAATGGTGTTGCACATGGCGAGCTTTAATACCAGTCACCTGGACGACTTCCGGTTCCAGGGTATGTGTATGGAAGCCTATACAAAAGTACTACAAATACGTGGTGTGTATGGAAGTCCATACGTAAGTACTACAAATACGTAATATTACACATAAAAACACAGTTAATCGTTCTGAAATGTAGGAGTAAATTTCTTGAATCATATTGGCACAATCACGTTATATATGTAAGCGAATTACACATCACAAACACGCATTTGGCAAAATACGTTGCCTTCGGTTATATCTGTAAGCGAATTTCTAAAATCAAATATAGAAATACGGTGGAAAGTTAAACGTAATTTTAACAACATCGGATCCTTTTCCATTTACAATTCCGTACGTGTTAATATTTTCTACTTTGAGCTAGGTAGGAATTTTCGTTCTTTAATAAAATTCTATTTTCTAAATTTTTGTCTAATGAAAAAAAAATCTTCACCCACAATGAAACAACTTCTAAATATGATAAATACTTACCGAATCTGATTACTAAGAAGTTTGTTTCGGATAAACATATTTAAATGTTTAATTAAATTAAAGATAATTGAATTATCGTTTAATAATAATCTATGGTGATAATATAAAGCACAGTATATTGAATAAAGCAATCAATTCTAGAGATGAAAGATGAGAATAAAAAATTGTAAAGATACAATATTTATTAGAACATCAGAAGTTCAAAGGAAGGAGCTTCATATCCTTAATCCATGGATTTTCAAAGATAAACTCTTTTCATTAGAGGATAAGAAAAAAACGACGATGTAATTGTAATTATTATCGGCAACATTTAACTTTGAAAAAATTTATACACAAAATAAAAGCCAAAAGATAAAGAGTATTTTGTTGAGATGAGAACGTAGAGTTAGGGTAGACGTCGTCAAAAACCGTCAAAAAATGAATGTTTGAAAAAGAATACTCAAATTGTTTAGGAATCCAAATGTTGCTGTTAAGAAGCTGATTTTTAGACAGTTGGTAAAGTCCAATTCATCATATCTGTGCAGTAGTCCGATAGTGGAATTATCCGTTTCACAGGGTTCAGAATGAAGTTTGTCAGTCAGAGTTCGATGTATATCAAAGTGTGCAATACGAAAACCTGTAGCTCCCTGGTTGATCAGTGTTTCGATAGGTTACACACACACACACACACACACACATATATATATATATATATATATATATATATATATATATATATATATATATTCTTTTCGAAACTAAAAAAAATGTTTTGTCTGCCGGTTTAGAACGGTTGCATCACGACTCGACATTTTTTCTCTTCTTCTACCATAAAAATATTTTTTCAGTGTGGAGCAAACTACGTTGGCAAGGCTACCCAAAGGTAAGAAACGAGAATATCCCAACATATCCTTGTTGCCGTTCGCACTCATAAGGTTTCGAGTACATCCGGATATTTACAAGTGTATGAATCTGCCATAGTTAATCACTTCTAGCAGTTCCTCTGACGAGTGGTTCTCCATTTTACATGGTGCTAGGTCGAACCTTCGTCGAAATATTCTTATATTTTAGCCTGACGATTTCCTACGAGGATGAAACGCTAAAGCCTCTGTGTAGCTTAATTGACATGAATTTTTAAAACGTATATATATATATATATATATATATATATATATATATATATATATTATAATATAAAATGAAGTAATAAAATAAGGTGTCAATCAAATTTTATTAGAATTCAAAGTTCATGCAAAGCATCCTTAAGTCCTTAGCTCATGAGTTTTCAAAGATAATTCTTCTCTTCAGAGGACCATTACCGCAGTTATACTACTACAGGCAATAAAATTACGCTTTGAAAATATATGAAATTATATACACAAATATATAAAAATACATAACATCAAACATATCAATCCAAAAACATACTTTTGTTGAATCCATACAGTCCATCCAAACTTGTATGACCTGGATGGACTGTATGGATTCAACAAAAGTATGTTTTTGGATTGATATGTTTGATGTTATGTATTTTTATATATTTGTGTATATAATTTCATATATTTTCAAAGCGTAATTTTATTGCCTGTAGTAGTATAACTGCGGCAATGGTCCTC
>OY744522.1:35615982-35658482 GCA_963556195.1 Sepiola atlantica
TAGAGGGAGCCCACTTTCTTTGCAGCAGCCTTGGCAATGATTTCTATGCATTTGTTCCAATTCATGTTACCTATAAATGTTATGCCGAGGAGTTTGAACGTTGGACTCTCAGTTAGAGTGTTATTTGCTTTGGCAATCGGTGGTTGAAGAGGTTTCTTGTAGTTGTTGCAGGAAAGGAGTTTTGTCTTAGCAGCATTAAATGTTACCATCCATTTATGACCTCATTCCACTAAAGACTGGGGGTCACTTTCTAAGGATTCAGCCATTGCCTCGGATATGTGCGTGTCCGTTTCACCTACATGACGAGAGTAGAGCGTGGTGTCGTCAGCAAATATACCCATCTCAGACACAATGTAATCAGGGAGGTCGTTTATAAAATTAAGAACAATAAAGGTCCAAAGATCTATCCTTGGGGTACACCTGCATTTATGTCATGTTGTTTGGATGAACGGCCATCAAGGACAACCTAGATTTTTCTATTGGATAGGAAGCATCTAATTATATTAAATATTAGTCCAGTTGTATCAGATGAATTAATTTTTATGAGAAGACCTTTATGCCATACATTGTCAAAGGTTTTGGATAAATGAAGTGCTATCCCTTTAGCTTAACCTGTCTTGTCCAGTATATGGCATATGCGTTCAGAGATGACTGTTAGGATATTCGCAGTAGACCGTGCTTGCCAAAATCCGTACTGATGGACAAAAAGAAGTTTAGCAATAACGAGGTGACGAGGGGCGGGAGTAGACTGATGGGGCGATAATTCTGAGAGTCAGTTATATTTCCAGAATTACAGAGGTATTTTTCTCGGCTATCAAGGAAGCAAGATTCGGCAAGCCATTTGTTGTAGTGTTTGGAGAGGGCAGGGGCCACTTCAGCAGAACATTTCTTTACTATTACTGGTATAAGATTAGGCCCACATGCTTTCGATGTGTAAAGGTTTTTTTTATGATGGTCAGGTCATCAAGTGTGGCTTCAGTCCGCAATGGGAAATTTGAGAGAGAATGGTTTGCGGAGTCCAAAATGGAGTTTAAGGCGAAATGCTGGGCAAGTAGTTAAGCCTCATCAGTTGCCGTGCAAACAACATCATTGTGGTTTAATAGCAGGGGTTGTTGATTGCTCATTATTCACCACACTATTGAAGATTTTCCAGAAATCCCGAGTACCTAGTTTCTGTGACTCAAAGTGTTTTCTGGTCATCTCTGTGTACCTTCTCTTTGCTTCATCTATTACAGTCTTACAATGATTTCTTGGCGCTGTAAGCTTCTATCTATTTGGAGTTGACTTGTGGCGGTTGAATCGTCAGAATGCTTGCTTCTGTACAATAGCAGCTGCACGATTCGAGGTGAACCCGTGTGGAGAGTGGAGCTTGCTGCAGAATTTTCGCATCGGGACTTATGCTTGAATGCCTGCTGTGACCCATTCGCTTGTAGTATCTCATCGTTTTGGGACGAGATTTTAGGGTGATATCAATCATTACCACAAGATGATCAGCGTTCCCGAGCGGGCTATCGGACTTTCGTCGCACAAACCTCGGGCAGTGAGGTCAAGAAAATATCGAGAAGTTAGATTTGCTGGTCAACACGATCAAGGAGGCAGGTCGGGAAAGTGACAGTTGGTGAGATATATGTGTGTTTTCGTAACTGGGGTTCTGGTTTCGAGTCTCATATATATATATATATATATATATATATATATATATATATATATTAGTATTTCATGTATCCACATAACATTTTATAAGGAGATATCATTTCTTATGTATCAATTTTCAGTATTTACTTCAACTGCTCGATACGTAAGTAGAGCTAAGTAGTAAGTTATGAAAATATATTCATGGCAATTAAGCTACACAGAGGCTCCCGCGTTTTAGGTATTTTAGCCTGAAGATTCCACCGGGGATGAAACGCAGGAGCCTCTGTGTAGCTTAATTGTCATAAATATATTTTCATAGCTTACTATATATATATATATATATATATATATATATATATATATATATATATATATATATATATATATATATATATATAGTACCTAAAGGTATATTGAAAAGAAATCAATAAAGTGCTCGATCGCAAAAAGTGAGAACTAAAATACAAATTATTTATTTAAAAAATATATGTTACATATTTCAGAGACGTACCGCGGTTTCATCGAGAAGGACTGACCTTTTATTATTTAAAAGCCGTTATATTCTATTCAAATCACCAGCGACTCACAAAATGAAAACAACAGAGAGAATGGAGTTCAAAGATCACCCTTGATGGTGCAGACTGTATGTTTATATTGGTATTAATCATAATTAAGTTTTATTTAGAATAATTTAATTATTGATAACGGGTGGCTCACTGCATCAATGGTGTATTTATGTTTAGGGGTAATTGTGTGGTGTAGTTTATTGGTCGGTGAATGGGTTCGATTCTGGGTGGGATTAATTTATGTTATTAGGGGTTTGAGTGTTATATTTATATTAATTCGTTATTTTCTTCTATCGGGCATTGTTTGAAGACCATAGTTTTGTGTTCATACAGATTATTGAAGCATCCTGAATTTTTCAGTGGTGCATAGTGTGCAATTCCTAAGGTAAGGCTATACAACTTTTGTATATCGTTGATCTTCTATGTAATTTCATAGGGAGTGTTTTACCTCTTGAGTGTCCATATCGTGGTTGCTAGGGAGGTGAAGTGTTTTTTCCTGGATATCTGAAAGTGTAATTGTGAGATCTTTTGTTTGAAAGTTCCTTGAGTTATTCCGATGTAAATTTCTTCTTTCTTTGTATAACTTTGGCTTCGTACACTATGGATCTGATTGTGCAATCGCCTAATAGGCGGCAAACTTCCCTTCTTCTGTATGAGCAGCGGAAGTTGAGGGTGGAGTTAGGTGTTTTGAAGTTAAGATGGATCCTACACAGAGAGAGCAAGAATAACTCGTTTTGACTGTATTTCTATTAAAGAGTTTATGAAGCTTATTTAATGGTGGAAAGTGTTTGTCTATTAATTGGAAGAAACTGCTTACCAATGTTATATTTGAAACTTAGAGAATAGGGAGGAGTGAGCCAGATAATGTTTATTTGCCTAGTGTGTCTCTGTTGTCTGGTAGGTTGAATATATATATATATACATAATTATTTATAAATAATATTTTCCAATTAACTCATATACGCATGTGTTTCATGCCAAACCTGCAATCATCAGTATGTGAGGAGACAATCTCTGCCGAACCCCACTACGATTTATTTAACTTAGTTGTCGGAGTGCGTACCGATGTGCCCACCACGCATTGCCTAGAAACAGGAAGGTAAATTAACGTCTAAATAGCAAATTCAGCGGCCATATCAGCAAGTTGCCAAGATAACTCAATATGCAGGACCTAGAGTATTGTATTACGCTATAAATAACGGCTTGTTGTTAATTTACTTGAAGTTCTCAATCCAGCGAGAGCTTTGAATAATTATTTATGAATAATATTTTCAAATTATATATATATGTATAAAGTCAGTTGAGTTGAAAAAAATTAGAACATTATTTATATCAGTTCCAAGAATTTAAACACAACGATTATTTCGCGTACGATCGTTTCCAAGACTATTTGGAAAAAAATATTTTGTATTATACTTTTGATGAATCCAAACCGCCACTTCATCAGCCCCCTTTTACAACATCACATACAGAAGAGAAAATAACAGATTTCAGTATTATATATATATATATATATATATATATATATATATATATATATATATATATATATATATATAATGAAAGAAGATAAATACAAAATGTGAGAATGACAAATCTATTTCATCTGCAGTTGTTCAATGAAAGGTGTATATTTATTTTTTCTTTCCTTAATCTAAGCTTTTCAAAGAATGGTATTTTATCATCAGAGGAAATTACATTTGAGAAAGTTATAAAAAGTAGATGCTTTTATTGAATGCAGCTTGCACAACTGAAGATGAAATAGATTTGTCATTCTTACAATTTTTATTTCTCTTCTTTCATTTATCTATATAATTGCTCTATCTCGTATATTGAGGTTAAATCACTTCACGATATGTTCAAATTTCTAAAAGTATACATTCTACTTTTAACTTCATAGCTTTTATTCCCAGCCCCTAACACCATATTACCTTTTGTAGTATATAAAATGTAATTTGGGATAGTGGCCAAGGATGTATCTGGCATTGATTGTGTCTCATGAAAACATCAGAAAGATTTAAATACACCCTATACCCTGAGTTGGCAGATAATTAAGAATGTTATGTCTAATAATCCTATGTGACAAATTTTGCAATTTGTGATAACACGAAGCCTTGACGATCATAAAATACAAAGGCCCATAACTTAACATGAGAGATGAAGTGCTGTCCACATGTAACCATAACATTTGGTATAAGTATAACCATTTTAGGGTTCCTTAGCCCTGTAAAATTATCCTGGTGTACCTTCTACACCTCAGGCCTTGATAAACAGAACGTTTATATCAACCTGTTATGATGACTTCCTTGGGTGTTTAATCTTAAACACTTCTCGTATTCACAACCTATTTTTCTCCAAATCTGTCCTTGTCCATGCATTACGCTTCACTAGCCTTAGATAGTCCAATTATTTTGCTCCCTTTCCGACAGTATAGTTTCTTATCTATCCTGTTGCTTAGGTAGGTCTCTACCATGATTGGGCTATATCTCACCTCAGATAGTCAAAAATTGGCCTTTGGTGGACAAAAATATGTATGATTACTTGAACCTAATACTAAACCCAATATCCCTACCCTATACTAACTGGTACTCCTTATTATGGTCAATAAAACTCTGAGCGATGATCGATTATCTTCATAGACTGAATGTTCAGAATCCCTGGTCCCCTTTCATTTAATTTTGTTCACTTAATTAATAATGGACATTCCAAACTATGAAAATAAAACTGATGAGAGATACTTTTTTAACATATACTAAGGTTATTACTAGAGTTATTTTAATCTGAAAACTGCTATATGACGGAATTCCGTCGAATGTACTTTTCAAATTTTAGAAGTCTTTACTTTCATAATAAGTTTAATAATAATTTGAAATGTTTATGTCGCTTTACGAAAGATTTTATTTCATTTAAGTTCACTTTCTTTGGAACTTTAAAGACCAAATTACAAAAAATAAGATAACTTGGATTTTCCCCTTTCCATGTGTGAATATGTCATATTATTACATCGTTTCGGTGAGGGGCCTATTAGGTTGGCGACTCTTTTTTGGACCTTGTCAACTAGTAGATGATGCACCAGCCCAGATGTGGCAACAATACTCAATGCATGGGCAGATGGTGGCTTTGTAGAGATACAGGATAATGTCAGGTATTTATTTATTTAGCGAATGCAAAGTCCTTCAGTCACGCAGTAGCCTCCTGGTCTGCTGTGTGGAGGGTGGTTAATCTTCCTCTCAGTCGTTGGAGAGGGCAGACTTCAATGATGTGCTCCATTGTCTGCTCCTCTCCACAAGCACACAGTGGGGGTGGGCTGCTGCCCCATCTATGAAGGCTGGCCAAGCACGGGACATGTTCAGTCCTGAATCTATTGATGGTTGACCACTCTCTCCTTGGGATGTCGGTGCCAGGCACTTGTTGGTTAGGGTCTGACACCAGGTGTTTATTAGGGACCTCCTTGGACGCCCATTCCTTTTTCCAGGCTGATTGGATGGTGAAGTCAGCTGGTGGGATGTACTTTCCAGATGGGGCGTCTGGATGGAAGTCGAGCAGTGGGTGGGTTGAGGATGTCTTGGTGGATTGGTAGATGAGGGGAGTCTTCAACCTTTTGAAGCATCCTTTGAGTGGATGCTGTTCGCCGGATGTGTGGAGGTACAATGTTTGATAGAACGGGGAGCCAGGGCAGTGGTGTTGAGCGGATTGTCCCGGTTATGATTCTCATTGTTGAGTTGAGCTGGGTGTCTACAAGGTGTGTGTGGGATGACCTGGACCTAACAGGTGTGAGGAGTTTACTAACACGGTAGAGGGAGCCCACCTTCTTTGCTGCAGCCTTGGTAATGTCTTCAATGTATTTGTTCCAATTCATGTTACCTGTGAAGATTAGGCCGAGGAGTTTGAACGTTGAACTCTCAAGTATGACAATCGGCTTGTAAAAGAAGACGTTGGAGGTGGTCTGTTATTTCTTTCCATTCAATGTATTGACTCAATTGCTAGTTTAAGAAATAATAATGATATAAAATATGTATAATAACGATGTCTATACTTCTTCGTTAACATTATGATATCAGATTGTCTGTGTAATCTGCATGTGTCTTCCTGATATTGACCTGTGTACATATGTACGTTTTCATTTGTATGTACATATTGGTGGGTAAGTATATATATATATATATATATATATATATATATATATATATATATATATATGTGTGTGTGTGTGTGTGTGTGTGTTAGTGTTGGCCACTTAACATTTTAAATACCTTTTTTTTAACATTAGATTGTAATGTGACAACAATTATTCGTCCTATCATTTCTTTAAAAGATTTAACTTTATAAGCTTGAACATTTTCTCATTGTTTGGATTATATATGTTACTAGTTCTCCGTCTAATAACTCTTATATATTGTATAAAACAATATTGGTTTTACTTTTTTATTTCAGGTGCGACTTCCTACTTGTAATATTGCAGAGACTTCTTTCTACTTAACACCTTATGTACATCCCTAATTAAAGTTCCAGCCTGGTAAACTTTGATATGAGGCTTAATAGTATCTACTCCCATCATTGTTTCTATTTACTGTATAAATGAGGATGTCGATTTGTATTTCATTGATGCTCTCTATATGCTTTTGCTTTTAACTCCGTGTTAACACCTCCTGCTGATTATGTATTCTAATTTTAATAAAACACATGGTCTCTGAAACGATCGTACACAAACAGTTCTTATGTTGAATTCTTGGAACGCGATTTGAGAATGTAATTATGGTTACATGGATCTATGTTATATATACTCAAGTTCAGACTTTGGTTTTGCATACACATTCATACAAGGTAGTTTTAAACAAAAAGCTGTGTACGCACTGTGCGGATACTGGTGAAAAATACTCTTATTGTATGCGCGCGTGTAATACAAGTGATGGTAGGCGCTGCCTACTTACGAACCCCCCCCCCCCCCCAGCCAGGAAGGGGGGTCGATCCGGTTTTATTTTTTGTCAACTTACTAAAATTGCCCCGGGAAGAATGATATAGAGTAACTTTTAACGGTAACAAAATATTATTTTTTAACGTGTGTGTTAATCTGGCCCGAACTTCCATCAAACTTCCCCTCATTTGAACTTCGTTAAAGATTTTTCATTTGGAAACTTGCATTCCTTGTTATCAGCATTCTGAAGATCCTGTATTTTTTCAGCGGATAAAAATATTACTTTCATTAACCTCAAGAATAACTCTAAGTATGGGTTGGCAATACGGGAAAAAGGAATTGGGAGAATATACAAGAAGAAAATAATCTAAAATATACAAGTGTACCGCCGCCATTGCTCACAGAACCCACTATTTAAATTGCTTTCAACGAAATAGATGTTCTGAAACCAAAGTCGCCTTTAGGACTGCCAGCAACCACTGCAAAAGGGGTATAGAAAACGCGAGAGAGTCGTATGCCCAATCCGCTAAATCTAGAGTATTTGAGCAGAGGCTTGGTTTCCACGAGTTTTGACGAATCACAAACAGGGCCCTGAATAGATGCGTGATCTCTATCTACATCCATCTAGCTATGAAATTACTTTGAAATGTCTTTTAAACCGTCAATACGTTTATAAAAGTAGTCGTTGATCGAAGTCTGAAGCGCATTAATGATCAAGATCTCTTTGCCTCCCCCCCCCCTTTCAACCTGGATCAAGCAGTGCAATGGGGAAAAGGTGGCTGGTTACTTATAATACATCTAAAACTAATCAGTTTCCTGTGTGTCATGAGCAAGTTGCTTAAATCTGTGATAAATCAAGAAGTTGTCAATCACCTCAGCAAACACAGCCTATTCAGTGACAAGCAATATAGATTTTTTCCTGCAAGATTAACAACTGATGTGCTGACTGTAATATCACACGGGATCAGTGAATCCATTGACGGGGGCTTCGTTTCTAGAGCAAGGGCTCTCGGCATACCAAAGGCTTTTGATGTAAGTCAATCTTGTTCACTAGATCTTTATGGTCTAGTGAACAAGATTTCTAGATATGGAATATCTGGAAATGTCCTCTAACTATCAAATCCTTTCTCTCTGATAAGTTCATAAAAGTAGTCGTTGATGGGCAGAAGTTTGAAGCTCATAGTATCAATGCCGGCGTACATTGTGAGCCCAACTCTATTTCTCATCTTCATCAATGATCTCCCAAATCATAAGTTGATTCGTCGACATTTATGCAAATGACACAACCATCTAAGTCTCCGCTTCGAAAAGCAATAATGATCAAGATCTTTTTGATTCCCTTTCTTTCGACCTGAGACACGTCGTCCAATGGGTAAAAGGGTAGCTGGTTAGTTTTATTACGTCTAAAACCCAGCTTCTCTCCTTTCACCACCAACTCTCTGAACATCACTTTTCCCCAATTGAAATGAATGGCTCTCACCTTCAAGAAGCCCACTGCTTTGATAAGCTTCTGGGATTGACCTTCAGTCCAGACCTGAAAGAGAAGACTTACATCAATTCCGTTGCCAAGGTCGCTGAAAAAATGGTTGAATCATTCTACCGCTTCAAAAAGCATATCTCACTCCTGACGCAATCTTCTGCTTGTATAAAAGTCAAATACGTCCTAAGACACATCTGGGGAGGTGCTGCTCAGAGCACCTTTTCCTTCTTTGACAGAGTACAAAACTGACTTTGAAATCTAGCGGGTGCTGTGTTCTTCTCCACGCTACAGCCTTCTCCACAGGAGAGACTTTGCTAGTCTTTCTCTACTCTATCGTTATTTTTATGGCAGGTGCTCGACTGAACTTCTATCTATGCCCCTCTGTAAAACATTTACAACAAAAAATCGTCTAGCTGAAACCACTGCGAGTAAATTCCCTTTCTCCCTCTGTGTAACTAAGTGGAACTTCCATGAGCAAAGTTTCTTTCCTAGAACTGCCCGTCTGTGGAACACAGTACCACGGGGCTGCTTCCCGGCTGACTATTACATTGCCGTTTTCAAGTCCAATGTAAACAAACTCTTAAATAGTCAATTTCTCACCAGTTACAACCATTGTTACTATTAAGTGTTCACTAAGTGTCAAGACACAAGCAAGCCCCGACTTGTTAAAGTCTCTTCTTTATATATTCAAAACAACAACAACAACAATTACAACAAAAGCGCCCTCTGGGCCGGATGAAAAACTTCACCCAAGGGGCGTAACTTGATACATTACATTTATCTGTTTAGATACAGATGTATTAGAGACCCCATTAAAGTGCTTTGAATTAGAAATATTGATTTTCCCATTACTAGCTCCTTATGTATTAGGAATTATACTAGGATGGTGGGAATGTATTGAGGATAATTCTAAAGAGTATAAAAACTTGAGGGTGTTCAAAGGATGAATATATATTTTTTTAACCCGGTTATGATTCGGCTTGACTGTAGCGCTCTTGGTAATATTGGTTGTGCTCAAGACTGGGTTAACCCAGGATGAAAGAAAAAGAGAGCAACGTCAGCCTATATGCTATACACACACACACACACACATATATATATATATATATATATATATATATATATATATATATATATATATATATATATATATGAAGAAGGTATAATAGAAGAAAATCTCAAAGTTGGATACACTATCGTCTAATTTAGGATTTTAACCTTTTAAAGTGATTTATTTTATTTTGTAATTACTATTGTTAACGTCTCTTCTTTATATATTCAAAACAACAACAATTACAACAAAGGCGCCCTCTGGGCCGGATCAAAAACTTCACCCAAGGGCCGTAACTTGATACATTACAGTTACTAATTCGTTCGACCTGTCAAACTCAATGACCCTTATCCTCGAGTGACCTGCGGGCCATTCACTTATGATGTAGTGTATCGTTTCGTCTCTTTGTCAACAAAGTTTATATTTACTCTTTTACTTGGTCGTATCTATTTATCATTCATGTAGTGCGTTCTAATCCCGTTGTTTTATCTGATCAAGTGTCCTTTTCGTAGCTATTTCTTTGATGGGTCTTATAATCTGTCCATATAGCTGCTTCTTTTCCCATCTTGCGCTTCTTGCTCTCCGTATTGTTTACCTTAGCGCTATTTTTTTGTTGTTCTTTTTGGTGGCATTATCAGCCTATCTTTGTATTTTTTCATGTATTTTTCTAGTCCTTGTGTCGCATCGTCCACGCAGTATTTATTACTTACTCTGTTTTTTTTAGTTGGCCAATATCATCGTTTGTGTGCAGTGTGTTGTACATGCTCACTAGTTTAGGGTTAGGGAAGGGTGAGTGACACCACAAAGGTTAGAGGTGACCTCAAAACGGAAGTCGATGAAACCGCGCTTATTAGTTTAGGTACCTGAGTTTATTCTTGTCCAGTTTATGAAGGGTTCAGAGTATCTTACTAGAAACGCTGCTCAAGTATTGATTCAATTTATTAGATTTGAACTATGTAATTTAGTTTCAAGGGGTTTGCTGTTCTTCTCATGCGTTCCTTTCAATCATTTCTTTCATCTCTATTGATTTGATGGTGTCCGCTTCCAGAATGTTCAGATATTTACAGGTTTCGCCTTCACCAAGTGCCATCATCACCTCCGAGCAGTTTTATGCTTTCCATTGTTTGGTTTCACCTTTTTGATTCCTATATCATGGCTAAAAATTCTGGTTGTGTTTATTAGTGTTTCTAACCCCTTTTTATTTATTCTAAATAGTTTAAGATCATAAATGTATATCCGGCATTGCAACTTTTGGGTGTTTTGTTGAGTGGCATCATAGCGGTCATAAACAGCAGTGGAGATAGAGAGTCTCCCTGGAAAATTCTTTTGATCTCTTTTAGATATTCTCCTCCAGTTGCCAGTTCAAGTCTCGATGTTTCCATTGTTACCTCAATACAGTGGATCATTTTCTCAGATATTTTGTAGAACCTTAAGCATTCAATTATTCATGCGTGTTGCTATTATTATTATTATTATTATTATTATTATTATTATTATTATTATTATTATTATTGTTGTTGTTGTTGTTATTGTTATTATTGTTATTATTATCATTATTATTATTATATTATTATTATTATTATTGTTATTATTATTATTGTTGTTGTTATTATTGTTATTATTGTTATTATTGTTATTATTATCATTATTATTGTTATTATTGTTATTATTGTAATTATTGTTATTACGTTTTGCTATTATTATTGTTGTTGTTGTCTTTCTTCTTTTTTACTCACTAGGAGTCATTGCCAGTTATTGCTGTCAGAAACGGGTGATGTTCCCTGGATTATGAGTGACAATACATCTCTCCGATTTCTAGTACTACAGTTTCTTTCGATCATCGTTATAACTGATCTCTTGACTGTCAGAATTACGACAGCTTAAATCACTGGTAGGCCATTGCAGACAACAACCAGGGGCCATAAAACCAGAACTGCAACACAGTCTGGAATTTTGAAAAATTATTACCTGTTATTAAATGAACAGGATTTTCCGAATTCTAAAATGTTCAATACTAGTCACTTCCTCTAAAGTTCTATTGACTGAAGAGTCTTTAAAATTTTTAGTAGGTCACAAATTTTGGATTCTAGATCCGACACATAATATGCATATGTTACAGGACAACAGTATGACTTTGTTATGGTGTTGTACCTATGACGAACATTTATATTCGTCCATTCTCAATAAATACTGAAAGAATTACGCTTCTCACTTGTTTGAGTTCAACCCCAGTCTACACTGGCAGTCAGTACTGACGTACTATTTCTCTTGTTCCTCTGTTTGTATATACTTTTCGCCAATATATTTGTTTTACCTGAACCCCGGGTCTGTGTTCGCATTCCGGCCCCTAAACAGGGCCATAACAAATTGGCGACGAGATATTCGAGCTTACACGGGACCCCACCACCACCAGAACAACAACAACAACAACAACTGTCGACCAGATATTCAAATCTACACGGGGCCCTATACCAATTCGAAAACCCTTAAAAAGGACCTCACAAAAAATATTTGGCTACGAAATATTCGAATTTACACGGTAAAAAAGAACATTAAGAATTTTTCTTGAGCACATGTAAAAAAGGACCCCGCTACGACCGGCAACGTGTGATTTCAAATTTCAAACTTACACCACTAAAATAGACTGACAGCGTGGTTACAGTAAAAGATTCGGGGGATTTTTTAAAATGGGCGTCACAACGGGCGACAAAATTAATTATGGAAAACCTTAAAGAGAAAAATAACTTGGAACAATCGACTGCAAATTCAGCAGACAACGTCCTAATTCAAAAAACTGGCTTATCGGTGGTAGAAAAAAGAAGAAAAAACACGTAATACCAACTTATTATTCTCTTAAGTGAAGAAAGGTCAGTGATTTTTGGTTAAATTTCTATTCTGACACTGTTGCAATATTTAACAATAAGGGGATATATGATTTTTTTCTCTCTCCAAAAGAGAAAGTTACTTCTGCCGAAAGAAACAAAAAATTGAAACCGTATCTTTATTTTTTTTTCTCTGACTAAAGTGCCGACCGCAAATTCTACAACTACGCACCACGCGAAAATGCGATTTTTTATTGAGAAAAAAAGGTCTTATACTCTTTTGCATTTTAAGATTACGTCTAGCAAGCATAATCATAAGGAAATACCTTTTTTAACAAGCCGTACCCGAAAAGAAACATTTACTTTTAAAAATGACACACTTTAAAATATGGAAGAATTTAAAGCGACGGTTGAGGAATTAGAAAAATGTTAAATGCTACAGCAACTCGAACATAATAAAGACGCAGATTAGAGACTACAGAAAACTGAGGAAAGATTTCAAAAGCTTCTTCTAAAAAAATTCAAAGCTTATAGAGCAAAAAAAAGAATCTGATGAAAAGATTGAGATGTTCATGAAAATAATATCGCTTAGAGGCCAAAGTAATGAAAACTATGATGCTTTTTCGCAGAATGCCGCGTGAAGTGCGATCGACAACTTCACGTATTACTCTGATGAGGAAAAAACTTTTGCTTCGTATTTTAGAAGATATGAATACTTATATAAAATAGTATGCGAAAACTGGGCAAACTCTAAAATGGTTCGCCTGTTACTTAGTAACATATTAAGTTCTTGGATTTCATTTTACCTTGAAAAACTAGCGATTTGACTTTTGCGGAAGCCGTCATACTTTTAATGGAGCTTTTTAGCCCAAAAACTTTGTTATTTCACAAACGCTGGAAGTGTTTAAACTTGGTAAAAAAAGACGACGAAGATTATTCAACGTTCGCATAAGTAGTAAATAAGCACTGCGACGACTTTAAATTTTAAACTCAGTGCTGATAATTTTAAATGTTTTATCTTTGCTCAATGATTGGTATCAGGAAAGGACGCTGAAATAAGGCGTAGAGTTCTAAATAAATTAGAAATGAACCGAACTTAACACTGCAGAAATTAGCTGAGGACTGCCAACGATTTATCAGTGTTAAGCAGGAGTCGAAGGATATCGAACAGTTGGCCATTGCACACATACGAACAGTACGTAAAAAACTCTCGTGCAAAAACTATTCAAAACTCTCGTCCAAAAACTATTCAAAGCCAAAAATGGGATTTTTACGCATCATAAACAAGCCAGCTTTATAAAAATAAATTACCGCTGAGTCCTTGTTATTGATGCGAAAGCCTGCATTGGGTAACAGAATGCCCATTTCGTTTTAAACAAATCGAACACAAATGTTCGCATTGTAGAACAATGAAACGAAATAAAACATGGCGACAATATTATAAGGAGATATGTTCAGGTTAAAATCTTAAATAAAAAAGTAAAACTACAATTGGATTCGGGTTCAGATGTGTCAATTATTAACATGCGGACATAGAGACGGTTGGGAAAACCTACCATATAAAGAACCAATCAAATTGCACGAACAGTGACTGGTGAAAAACTAAATTTATATATTAAAAGACACAGAAAATTTGTTTGGCATAGACCTTATTCCATTATTCAGGGGATTATAAACCAATAATTCTTGCGAGAAGAAAATAAATTTGACGACCGGTTCAGAAAAACGAAAAAAGGATTTTGTTTCAGCCATTAATCGTATGAAGTGGACTCAAAATAAATTGTCAGCAAAAATGACAGAAATTAAATCACATAAGGAAACAAAATGCATGCTAAAAAGCGGACATAAAACTGAAAGAAATTAAACCAAATTATTTGAATAACCAGTGGAAGGTTAATGAGAGTGAACTCCTAGCTAAAAAAAACTTAAATTACAAAAGTTACAATTCAAAGTGTTTTCTGAAGAACTAAAAACTATGAAAGATAAGATGACTTTCTTGAAGTTGAATTTCGAAAAAAAGACGACATTTTTTCAAAATGTAAAGATGTGCTCAAAAGTCAGACATCTAGAATTAAAAAGCTGGCGAATATCAAATATACATTTGATAGAGACCATCAGCTCTCTCATAAGAGAGACGTAAACTAAATTAGGGAACGACTATCGGAAGAAACCGACAGCACTACCCAGGAGGACGTTATGGCTACCAAAACCACTTTCGATATACAGCTATCTCAAGCAACCTCAGAATAGCATCAATTCAAAAAGGAAACAATACTAGACTCCTGGAGTGGTAAGTCTTGGGAGGGAGTGTTTTGGTGACAAACATTTGGACTCGTCCATTCTCAATAAATACTGGAGGCATTACGCTTCTCACTTTTTTTAGTTCAACCCCAGTCTACACTGACGCACTACTTCTCTTGTTCCTCTGTTGTATATACTTTTCGCCAATATATTAGTTTTACTTAACCCCTGTGTCCGTTTCCGTGTACTAAACGGAGCCATAAAAAAACTTGAAATTATTTTACTATAATTTAACCTATGTGACGCCTCGCTATGAGAATCAGCATTATCAAACTTTAAGCTAGAAATGTCTCCAAAAGGTACTAATCCTTGGATAATTGAAATGTATTTCCCTGATAAACATTCACTAAATTCATAGGTCCCAAAACTTTCAAAGCATACACACCTAACAACCCATGTACTGTCATAGTATCATTATAGATAGATATCTGAAGTATTAACTGACAACTCATGACCATTCATTGTTAAAATTTTTAAACATTTTTTAATCCATATAAATGGAAATTCAAATTTAAATTATCCTCCACAAAAAAGTGTATCAAATTTATTTCTATGAATTCCATCAATAAATTGATTTGAATTAAACTTTTTTGAGAAGAACCCCAAAAAAGTCTTAATTATTTTTTTTTGCTATTTAAGGTGTTAGCTTTGCAATTAAGCATTTTATATACCTTACCAGAAAGATAAGAATGCTGACTACCCGTGTTTATTAAACAATTAAACTTGTGTTTAATATTGTTGTAAGAAGCAGTCACTTTCACAATAAGAATTTACAGAAGAATTTGGGATATAAGGACCCAACATGATCCCTCTTTATACATTTCCAGCAAAGGCCCAGTATACCTAAACTACCCCTACTCTAATACCTATCATGTTAAGAACCAGGGCAAATTTTACACAACATGTGAATTTCACAGTGTTATGATATTCAAGAAGGTATCTTCTGCAATAGTATGCAGCATGTGTATTGCTTTTACAAAAATTGCATTGGTAAAATAGCGTGGAAGATTTAATGTGGAAGATTTAATGTGGAAGATTTAATGTGAACATTTTCCAAAGTCGACACGTTTTTATTTTCAATATTGTTCTGCGATTTGACAGGAACAATAGTTTTATTAACAGAATAATTTTTGGCGGGACATTATTTGTCTTTTTTAATTATTTCTAAAGTTCTAATTATTTGTGAATACCTATTGAAAATTTCATTAAGAGAAGGATAATTATTTTCTACAACCCTAATAATTTCTCTTCTCAAAACAATGGGTTAGGGTTAGGGTTAGAGTTAGGGTTATGTGACAGTAGATTATGTAACTGATAAATTTATGAGTTAGGGTTAGGTAACTGATAAATTTATTACCCGTTTTATGATCTTCCGAGAAATTCAAATTAAAGGAATTCTTTCATTCGTAAATGCGGGTCTTAATCCAACTTAAAAACATTTTAATCGAGTTGATATCATATTCTCGAATCAACTTGGTTTCTGTAATGGATTTAAATATACTATTAATGATATATTCTTTATCCAAAATATCTAACGCAATATCATAATTTGCGTCAGAAACAGAATAATGACTAATTATTGTATTAGTTCGTTTTATATTCCCCTAATCATAGTTTTTATTTTCAATTTTCATTTTTTCACATTTTCAAAAAACGTAACATTCCTGTGAGATGTATTTTTACGACTCGTTTCTCTTGGAGGTGATCGCACCAAAATTATTATATCAATATCAGCTGAAGATTATCAGAAATATCCACAAAGAAGAAACGTTCTCAAATTGAAAAAAATCTACACCACACTGTAGGCAAAAACAAAGAAAAAAGTCTCACACGAGGAAAAATCTCCTTAGGACGCCATTTCGATTTAAAAAAATGTTTTCTTAATACAATAAGCCTCAAAGCTTTGCTTCTTATGCTAAGAATGTAATTCGCAAATTCTTTACAGAAGTTCAGATAAGCTAGTTTATCTTTCGATAAACTTTGCGGGTCAAACAAAGGACATCTTAATTTAGGTCCAACATTGTAATGAGAATTAAATAAGTCTGAACTAACACTGGGGGAGCCAGATTTTCATTTTCCCAACTTTCAGATACATTACATAAGAATGCAGTTACATCAGCAATAAATAAAGTTTCATCTTTACGGTGCTTTTTAATTATTTCTTTCCATATGCCAGACTCAAAATAATTATTAGTTATTTGCTCATAAAAATCATATTTAAAAAGGGGAAAATACTTTTTTATATATAATTAAAAGGCAGTTTAAAATATTGGCTTATAAAAAAAAAATTATGATGTTCGAATAACAATACACATAAAACATTTTTTTACTTCCTGTTTTTTTTCGTAAGTAATGTCTGAGAGGACAAGCCCTGTTCTAAGACATTGGCATTTCCACTGGGATAGCATTAGTCTATCGGTCTCTTAATTGGACTGCAAGAATTAATTAATCTATCTCTACCCGGGGTTGAATAGTGCATCCACTGTTTTAATTTTATTTAAAAGGTTATTTTTTTACAATCACAGAAGAAAGTAGCAAAATATATTGTATTATAAAAATGGCTGGTTTCCCCCTCCTCAAACCTGTTCAGTCTTTTAGTAACTTCGGTTGCTGAGAGCCGGTGGTATGAGGAAATACCAGTCGAGGATTCGTTCTCAACAATCAGTCCGGCAGGAATTGGGCCATTGGGATCTGTCGGGCTGAGGTATATGTTGTGAGTAGTCCTGGGAGGTCAACCCTTCCAAGCCTTGCCTTCTTTCTTTGGGTGGAGTAAGTTTATTGCTTACTTCCTGTGGCGCCCTGACCGGGGAATGCCAACGGAGCTGCTCCATTTATTTTTGATAGGCCAGAATGCTCCTTTTTAGGAGCGCTGGCTTGACTCTCCCCCACTTCCGACCTTGTGTCACATTTTCCTGCGGTTGGAAGGAATTAAATACATAGGACTACACTAGTCTATACTGGCAGTCAAGACAGACGTACACTCACTCTTATTCTCTGTTGTATTATATTTTTCCGAGTTCGGTTTTCCTTCCGGAACCTTTACAGGCCCACAATTGGCGACAAGGTGCAGTAATGGATTCTTGAGACTCTTAAAAAGGACACCACAACTGGCGACGAATTATATTAAGTTTTTTTTTGCTTTTTTTAGAACCATAGTTCCAAAAACTTGCTTTACCAGCGGACCATAAAAGAACATGTAAAAGACCAACTTATTTTCTCTCAAAGAAGAAATGTCAGTGATGTTTTATTGCTATTCCGACAAGGAATACAATATATTTTTTCTCTCCAAACGAGAAAAGTCCTACCGCCGAAAGAAAAAAAAAGAAAACCTTATTTTTTTCTGTTGACTGTAAATTCTACGGTTACGTGAAACGCGTACTAAATAAAGTTATTTTTTTGGTCGAAGAAAAAGAAGGGTTTATACTCTCTTCCTCTTTTTACAACTAAGATTACATTAGCAGCGTAATATAAAAGAAAGTACTTTTAAAAAGCCTTATTCTATAAAGACACATGTAAACACGGAATATTTTAAATCAACTATGACAGAAATCGTGAAATACCAAATGCAACAGTAACAAAAAACTGAAGGAAGATTTCAAAAGCTTCTACTGGAAAAAAAAACTACTAGAACAACAACAAAAATCTGACGAAAGACTACAAAAAAACAGAAGAAAAACTTCTGAAACAAAAAAAAAGCCGAAGAAAGACTTCTGGAACAAAAAAAAGCCGACGAAAACTTTTGGAACAAAAAAGACAAACCGATGAAAAGATTAAAGTATTAATGCAAACAATATCGCATAGGGGTCAAAATACTGAGAACGTAAATGCTGTTTCTTTTCAGAATCCCGTTTGGAGTGCAATTGACAATTTCACTTATTCACCAGACGAGGATAAAACCTTTGCTTCATATTTCAGAAGGTATAAGGATCTATATAAAATAGATTGTGAAAATTGGTCTTACTCTAAAAATAGTTCGCCTACTGCTTCGAAAATTAAGGACCACTGAGCATACTAAATTCGTGGACTTTATTTTACTCCAGTAAAAATAAGCGACTTGACCTTTTCTGAAGCGGTTAAACTTTTATCAGAATTATTATGATGTGTTTGAATTTAGTCAAAAAAGATGGCGAAGACTATACAACTTTCGCGTCAATTGTTAATAAACACTGTGCCGATTTCAAATTAGCTGAACTTAGCGCGAAAAACTTTAAATGTTTCATTTTTGTGCAAGGACTTGTATCAGGAAAAGAGGCAGAAATCAGACGTAGGGTTCTAAACAAGTGAGAAAGTGAACCAAATTTTACATTATAGAAATTAGCCTAAGACTGACAAAGACAAGATTCTAAAACCATTGAAGAATCGAGCATTGCGCACATAAGAAAGGTACGTCAGAAATAACAATTCAATTCTCCTTTAAAAACAACTCAAAACAAAAAGAGTGATTATTTTCACGCTCATACAAAAACAAGCCAGCCCAATAAAAAAAAACAAGATAAATTACCGCCTAGCCCCTGTTTCTGTCGTGGAGCCCTTCTATTGGATAACGGATTAGCCATACCGTTTAAAACCTGTCTAACTTGTAATAAAGTCGGACACAAGAGTTCACATTGTAGAACAATTAGAGGAAATAAAACTCCGGTTAAATCCACAAAAACGAACGAAAAGTACAGCAGAATTATAAGAAAAAGTAAAAATCCTGAATAAAAATATATTAAAATTACAATTAGTTAATACGTGTCGATTATAAACATGCATACATGGAGAAGGTTGGTAAAACCTACCATGCTAAGAACCAACAAAATAGCCAGAACGGTGACTGGCGAAAAGATAAAATTTGAGTGTGAAATTATTACCAACATTACTTTAAACAGAACTACCAAAATAGAAAGATTGTTCATATTAAAAAACCAACAATTTATTTGGCACAGACTTGATTCGGCGGTTCAACCTATGGGTGTTAAAACCCAACACTTTTGGCCAAAATTTTTTTTAAAAATCTGACAACCGAGTCAGAAAAACGATAGAAGGAATTTGTTTAAACCATTATGAATTGACTCACGATAAATTGTCGGCAGAAATTAAAGCACATAAGGACACAAGATTCACGCTTCAAATCGCTACCACTAAACTGGAAGACATCAAGTCAGATTTTTTGGATAACCAGTTGAAGGTTAAAGAGAGTGAACTCATCATTAAAAAAACGTTAAAGTTGCAGCACAAAGAGGTGTTAGAAGAGCTAAAGACTATGAAAGATAACTTGTCTTGAAGATGAATATCGAAGCATAGAAGACATAGTAGAAGTAGTAGTAGAACGAGATAAATAAGAGAGAATGATATATATATATATATATATATATATATATATATATATATATATATATATATATATATAATAACTCGGTGGAATACAAAATTTATGACCTGATCAATATTTTGTAATCACGCTCTAAAAATTCAACATCAACAAATATTATTATGTACATATGTTTCAGAAAACTTTTTTTAAATAATAAATATGTATCAATTAGTTACAGGTTGAGTAAACAATGAAATTGTAGAATGATCACAAACACATAAAACTAACAGAATCCAGAAACCTTATTTTGTTATTTATACGTTTTTTTTCTTTTTCATTGCAGAATATAATAATTTGATTGAAGAGTCGTATGTAAAAATATTTAACAAAATAAATATGGATTCAATATTTAAAATTCGCATATAGTTCCAATTTATAAAACGTTCCATCAACTATTATATTTTAATTTTTGTGAAAAAATTAGTAATCTAAACAGTAAATAATTGTCCTATGGATACAGAAATAACAAACATCTTTTCATTTTGCAGGATATTACCATTCATCCAATGATTTTCGAAAAATCAGTACTCAGAAATGTAGATTTGACTAGAATATAATAGTGGAACTCTCTTAAGATCAAGGGGAATAAACCCCCCTTCAATCGCATACCTAGATTTACTAATCTGATTCAATTTTAATATAAACCGCTCCAATCAGATAAGGGAGAATAACTCTAAATAAAATTCTAATTTCATGCTTTTTTTATTCTATTTATAAAGGGTGAGCCAAATGTAGGTGGACAGTAAAAAAAAATTTTTTGTCGAAGCGTAAGAGGCATACTTCAAAGCTGTGTAAATCAAGAAGGAAAACAGTTTAAACACTTGCGTTGATAAATAACATTTAATTTTCATTAATATAATTGTTTTATTACATGTAATTGTACGTATAAGTGATCTCTAAATAAATGTTTTACTGTCCACCTACTTTTGGCTCATTCTGTATATATATATTTTTTACTATATGGTTTGATTTCTATTTTATTTTATTTCTTCACTTATTTTATTTCTATCTTCATTTTACTTCACCATTTTCCTATTGATCCGGTTTCGTTCTACCGCGTGTTTCATTTTTATTCTGTCTACCATTCTTTAGTTATTTTAAAACTTGTTGTCACTTATCCTTATTCTGCTACCAACCACACTTTTAACCCTCTCTCGTCTTACTCACTACTCCCCCAATACTCTTCCTTCACATCTTCTCACATACCTACTTATCAACCCACCACTGTTCCCACTCCTCCTCCTTCCCCCTCATATATAGTTCTCACCACATGATTCGATTTTCATTCTATTATCTATCCATTTATTTTTATTTTTATTTTTATTCCAGCATTTTGCATTATTTTATTTTCAATTTTCTTTCACCACGTGTTTCCTATTTATTCCATCCTCTATTTTTTCTCCACGTGCTGCCACTTTTTCTCATTCTACTACCACAACGTATTTAAGCTCCTCCCTCTTTACTCACTACTCTTCCTACTCCTTCTCTTTCGCCTGGTCTTACACATGTACTACTCTTCCTACTACTCCCCTACTATTCCTCCTCCACACATCTACTACACCCAGTATCGCTTGCTTCCTATCTCCCGGAGTTTTCTTCCCTCACTGTATAAAACGTTGAGTTTTATTTTTAATAAACAATATCACCAAATGAATATGGTCGATATCCTTCGACCGAAATATCTAAGTCTAACTTTAATGATATTTTAAAAGATTTTTTTAACATAGTTCACCCAGACAAGACAGACTGCCACTGTAGACGTAAGGGGCTACTGAGAAGAAAGAAAAGGGAGAAGATTGGGGGGGTCAACCTAAATTGGGATCTGCGCAGCGAGATGTCTGTTTACATTAGTTTTATCTGCATGTCAGTACCGTCGGGGAAACAGGGGCAGGGAGGGAGTTCCAGAGTCCAGCAGCACGAGGAAAGAAGCTATTTGAGTAGAAAGCTCTCCGGCATCTGGGGACCTTCACAGTGAATGGATGGGATTTAGTCGATTATCAAGTTGGTCTAGTACGTTTATGTTCTTATTTTCATTGAATCTTACTCTGTTTGTCCACTTTTCTTTACCATTTTCACATTTTGTCTGAGATTTTGATGTCATATTTACTTCCTCATATATATATATATATATATATATATATATATATATATATATATATATATATATATATATATTATAATATAAAATGAAATAATAAAATAAGGTGTCAATCAAATTTTATTGACACCTTATTTTATTATTTCATTTTATATTATAATATTAATGCTCTATCCAGTATATCGAGCTTCAGATTTTATCCGGATGTTTCACTAATTATAAGATATTAGTTGACGCTTTATCTTTTGTTGGATTACCTCATATATATATATATATATATATATATATATATATATATATATATATATATATATATATATATATATATATAAGAGAGAGTTGATCATATCTTTGAAAATTGTTTCGTAAGGGATGAGATTTTTCTTTCGTTACAGAAATTAGAAACCACAAACAATTATCTTTTTTTAAATAAATAAAATTGATTTATTTATAAACTTAGACTTTTGGCAAAGAAATGTGGCCAACTCTCTTTTTTTTTTTCATGCCACCTCTACCAGGCGCATGCACATCGAAAACCGACTTTATTTAAATCCTAGTGTCAGCAAGATCAGACATATATTTTTCTGTTATCACAGAAGGATCACCCCTCCTGGGGTCTATACCAGCGAAATGAAAAGGAAAAAAAGAAAAAATTCTAACTCGGTTGAAGGCAAATTTCGTTGCCGAAAGCCTAAGCTTATAGATAAATTAATTTTATTCATTAAAAAAAATTAATTGTTTGTAGTTTCTAATTTCTGTAAAGAAAAAAAACTCTTATATATATATATATATATATATATATATATATATATATATATATATATATATATATATATATATATATATATTTATATATATATTAGTAGTATGTTTTTAAAGGGCTGTGGGCAATGCAAATTCCGGGTAAGATGAAGGCTGGAAGGAACAAAAATAATAAATCGAATACGAAATGTGACGTACTATATATATATATATATATATATATATATATATATATATGTATATCACTATTTACTTCATCAAGATTTAACGTGAATAATAGCCTACGTTTTCACCTCTGTAATCATCTATCTATATACTTTTTATAAGGTATGGTATTTAGCGAGTTCGTACGCAAATAGAAATGTGATTGGTTTACAGGAAAAAAAAACGATTAGGCAGATTACACATTACTAAGTCAATTCTCGAGTAAGTCTAAAGAATATTTTTACTGGATGCGTGTTTCATAAATTTAACGAAATTAACATAGCATAATTACATAAATAGTTTTATTTAAACTAAATTATCTTTTTTTATAATCCACAAAACAGAAGACGTAAAAGGTATCCAGCATTAGTTAACAGCGAATTATTTTTGATTAAAAACTTAATTTCTAATGTTTTTTGACAATAAAGTTACTTACTTTCTCATGCGAATACTAAGTAAATTTCACAAATATTTTTCTTCGTACTATAAAGCGGTCAGTAAAGATGGAAAGTCACATGTACTGTACTAATACCGCTCAAGGAACGGGTATGCCTTTTGGCTAGGAAGAAAGTGTAGTATCTGTTCCGATGGATACTGCACCCTGTAGACTAGTGTCGTCTTGTCCTTTGGGGCTTGATTCCGCCGGTCTGTGGGTCTGTCCTGTGCAGTTCTAGGAGGTCCACCCTCCCAGTCTTTGCCTTCCCTCTTTGGGGCGGAGTAAGTTTATTGCTTACTGCCTGAGGCGCCCCTACCGGGGAATGCCGATGGGGCTGCCCAGACAATTTTTAATGGCCAGAGTGCTCACCTTCTCGGGCGCTGGCTTATCAAGCCCCACTCTCCCGACCCGACCGTGGGTCACTACTTACTTTGTGGGAGTAAGATGAAACTGGCCTTGTGCCTAACCTCCTGAAGAGGAGGTAAATAATATTAGAAGCAAAATAGAAAATGGTTTATCCATGGTTCTTTCGGGTGTCAGCGTACAAAACACAACCGTACAAAATACGAACGAGACCATTCTTTTATTTTTTTTATATCAAGGTCATCGCTTATCAAGGCCAAGGGCCACACGAGAGTAAGGGTTAATGAGACAGAAAATGAATGCCAACCGTAAAGATTTGGAACACTATGGGAGTACTAACATTAATCAATGGTATTGACTGCGTTGGATTACTTTTCAGGAAGTCCATGACAGGAATTTATTGACATTGGATTTGTAGTCAGCTTAGAAGTAGACCCACTACAATATATTCCACAGGTAGGAAGCTCTTGCAAAGAAACTCTGTTCATGGAAATTACGTTTGGTGCTAGGCAAATAGAGGTAAAAAAGAAAGACTTTTTTCGTTGTGGTAACAAGACGAGTTTTTGCTTTGAATGTCTTACAAGGATGAACCAGGGGTTGGAGCTCAGTCGAGCACCTTTAATGGTAATAACGATAGAGTAGAGAGAGACTAACAACGTCTCTTCTGTAAGAAAGGGGGGTGTAGAGAAGAGAAGAGATTATCCCCGACTAGATTAAAATGCGTCCATCCAATCTGCGCGTTTAGTGCTATTTTAAACTTAAGTGTGAATAACCAACCAACCGACCGACCGACCGACCGACTTAAGAGGTTCTTTTGAGATTGCATGGAGTTTTTTTTTTAAACGCGTTTTATTTATTTTTACTGCGTTTTGTTTTATTTTTAATCATTCCTAATTTTTTACCAATTTAACAAAAGCTTAAATCGTCTTTTTTTCTTCTTCATTTTTACTCTTCTGTCCTTCTCTCTTTATTGACCGCCATTTTTTCTATTTTCTTTCTAAGATTATGGCGCCATTATTATAAATGAAAAGAGAAAGAAAGAGAGAGAGAGTATAAAAAGGGCTGCTAATACATTGACCTACTTTCATTACTCCCTCCCCCTCACTCTCTCTCACTCACTCTCTCTCTCTCTCTCTCTCTCTCTCTCTCTCTCTCTCTCTCTCTCTCTCTCTCTCTCTCTTCTCCTAACTCCTCTCTCACTATCTCTCTATTTACATTTGACTCCTTTTGTTTCTTTTCACACACATTCTCCTTTCTCCTACGCATCATGAATCATTCTCTCTCTCTTTCTCTCTCTCTCTCTCTCTCTCTCTCTCTCTCTCTCTCTCTCTCTCTCTCTCGCACGCTCTCTCTCTCTCTCTCTCTTTCTTTTTCTTTTATCTTCTATTTTAGTAGATGCGTCCTCGGATCTAACACATTGGATTTGTCGGTCGGTCGGTCGGTCGGTCGGTCACGTTCAAAATCAAAATAGCATTTTCAGCATTAAACGCAGAAATTGGTTGGACGCATCTTATTTTAGATACGTTCAAACATCTCAATAAGAGCCTGTCAATCTGTCACGCTCAAGTTTGAAATAGAATTTTTGTTTATCTTTCGCATTTAAGTTTGAAATAGACTTTTCGTTAGTCTGTCACGCTTAAGGTTGAAAATGATTGCTAAACGCGTAAATTAAATGGATACATCTTCGATCGTTCACTCCTCCTGTCCATACTTCACTCTTCTTCCCTCAGATAATATACAACTCACACGAGATTCACCCTCCCATTAAAGTCGTTTCTCCAACGCAACCTTCCTCCCCTTATTTTACGGCTGTTCCATCCACTTCTTCACCCGCCCGCTGCAATCGTCCGCTGCATACTTTTTTGTTGACATCACCTCAAAGCAGCAGCAGCAGCAGCAGCTTTCTCGAAAGTGATCGACCATTGCAGTCACTTTCCACACTCCCTCGTAAATTGAGCTTAACTAATTCAGATGCGCCCTCACATTTTATGATAGGCTCTATCAGTCGGTTTTTCTCTAATGCGTCATTTTAAATATCATTTTCGTCTGTCACGCTCAAGTTTGAAATAGCATTTTATATAGTCTGTCAAGCTTAAGTCTAAAATAGCATTTTCGTCTGTCTGTCGCGCTTAAATTTGAAGTAGAATTTCTTTGATCTGACATGTTTCAAATAGCATTTTCGTCCGCCTTTCACGCTTAGGTTTGAAATAGCATTTTCGTCGGTCTGTTATGCTACAGTTTTAACTAGTATTTCGTCAGTCTGTCATGCTAAAGTTTGAAATAGGATTGTCGTTGGGCTGTCCAGCTTAATTTTAAAATAGTATTTTCGATCGTCTGTCACGAAATAGCATTCTTAAATGTGTCGCGCGTCTCTATAAGAAACGTGTCTGTCAGTTAGTCATTCTGAGATATGTCCACCCGCCACTATCAGAGATATTGTTCGTACCTCGGTCTGTCACGATTATGTTTGGAATAGCACTAAACGTGCAGATTAAATAGACGCATCGTAAGAGTATCCACAGTTGTTTTTAGGTTGTTTTTTACCGACTGTCATTATCTTTCTCCACCTCTCCGCCCCCCCCCCCGCCCTTATTTTTGCGAAATTAATTAAGAATGGAAACTTCTTCTCTTTCTTCTGTTTTATTCTTTGTCAGTTTTCATTCGTTCAGCAGATTCTTCGTTATTTATTAGTGTTTTCATTCGTTCGTCTCTCTCTCTCTCTCTCTCTCTCTCTCTCTCTCTCTCTCTCTCTCTCTCTCTCTCTCTATCTATCTATCTCTCTCTATCTATCTATCCCTCTCTCTCTCATTTTCTTTCTCTCTCCCCCCTCCTTACGTGTTTTTAATAGGCCATAACTATGGTTTCACGCTCTTTGCGATCTTCACATGTCTCAACACACAAATTTGAGATCAAATTCGTGCTAAGTTCACTTGCGATTATCAGCCCTCAGTTGGTTTCTGTCGATTGGTTTGTTCCAGCTACTGTTATCTTGTGTCTTCTAACAAACAATTTTTATTTATTTATTTATTTTTATTATTATATCTAGGTTTATATTTTATTATATTGCGATCAATGCAATTGCTTATTATGTTTCTATTTATTTGTTATTTTTAATTTCTTTTTCATACAATTACCATAGTTGCCTCCCCTCTTTTTATTTTGTCTGCAAAACGCGATAACTTCCATTTATTTTAATTTTTTATTTTTAAGTCTTGGTTGAACGGATCTCATTTCATTATGTCTTGTGTTTATTTTGCATATTTATATTTGTTTATTTGTGTGTTCGTGTATATCTATTGTTTTTCTCTTATTACATCGTGGAAGGGAGGGTTCACATTTTTTAAATATTTTATATAGCTGTCTCTATTTTTGTACTTTATTTTATTTATCTAATGATTATTACTTTATTTTGTTTATTATTATTATTATTATTATTATTATTATTATTATTATTATTATTGTTGTTGTTGTTGTTGTTGTTGTTGTTGTTGTTGTTGTTGTTGTTGTTGTTGTTGTTGTTGTTTTTCTTCTTTTCTTTAATTAGTTGTTATCCTTGCTATATTTTTATTTATTTTTATACATTTTATATAATTACAATTATCGTTTTTTAATTATTATTATTATTATTATTATTATTATTATTATTATTATTATTATTATTATTATTATTATTATTATTATTATTATGTACTCACTAAGAGTTCTCACACAGGTCATCATCAGTGATTTCTCACTGAAAATAACCAGTGGTGTTCCCTGGGATCTGAGTGACAGCAAGTCTTCCCGAATTTCCAATACTCTCCACCTCTTTCAATAACCATTGCAAATGACTTTGCGTTATCGTTAAAGCCTCTTATCATTGATTTCTCGCTGGCAGCGACCATTGGTCTCCTCTGGGATTTGTGTGGCAATAAGCCTCCCTAAAGGTCCCAGTATGTTCCACACACTTCCAGTGGAGGTCTGGTTAGTGCTCACCGTCCTCAGTCTTTCCATCCTTCTTGACTCTTCGCGACTATTCTGTGTGGTATCGGCTGTGGACGATTCCAGTTCTTTTAGGGAGTGGTTTTCCTTCCATGTTTTTGTTTTATTTCTGTTTCAACTTCCATGTGACTGGTTAATGTTCGTAGTTTATGTGAGGTGGTGTCCGTATTCGAGTATTTTCCTTAAGAGTTCAGTTGCTTGCACCAGTTCCGTCCGTTGTATAGTCTCAGTCTTCCCTTTGATTCCAATTTCTCTTAGTCTTTTTTCAATGTCTTTCGAAGCTGTTCCTACGATTATTGGTAGTATATCGATTTGCTTCATGTTCCATATCCCTTTCAGTTTACTGGCAAGTTCCATATCCACTCACACCTAAAAAGACCCATATTGTGTTCGTATTCTTAATTAAATACTAACCCAAATACTATCTTCCATATAACAAAAACCAAACAACTTCAAATAAAATATAATAGTGACTTCTAAGGATATCCTCTGTAAAATTAACTTATATCTTTTCACTTTACAAGACTTTTGGTGATTCATATATATATATATATATATATATATATATATATATATATATATATATATATATATATATATATATATATATATATATATATATATAAAGTAATCCAACAAAAGATATAAGCGTCAACTAACATCTTATAATTAGTGAAACATCCGGATAAAAACAGAAGCTCAATATACTGGATAGAGCATTAATATTATAATATAAAATGAAATAATAAAATAAGGTGCCAATCAAATTTTATTAGAATTCCAAATTCAAGCAAAGTATCTTAACGTCCTCATGAGTTTTCAAAGATAATTCTTCTCCTCCTAATCAGGAAAGATATCCAGTCAAACTTTTCTTTAATTTGAACTGTCACTCATCACCTGGATTAATCTTCAGTCAACCTTCTGGATTGTATGATTTGGATGGATTGTATAGATTTAACAAAAAAGTATGTTTTGGGGTTGATATATTTGATGTTATATATTTTTATGTATTTTTGTACATATTTTTATATATTTTCAAAGTGTAATTTTATTACCTGTACTAGTATTACTGCGGTAATGGTCCTCTGAGAAGAAGAATTATCTTTGAAAACTCATGAGCTAAGGACGTTAAGATACTTTGCTTGAATTTTGAATTCTAATAAAATTTGATTGGCACCTTATTTTATTATTTTATTTTATATTATAATATATATATATATATATATATATATATATATATATATATATATATCACACACAGGCACCTCTCTCCGACAACATTTATCCAAAAAAAATCCACTACACCCCAGACCCCTGCTCTCTAGCTAGTTGCCCCATCCCCAACTCTGGCCTCTGCTTCCGCACCTATACGGTATACAACCTACAATGCGCTAAGTGTCAAAAGTTCTACATCGGTAGTACCGTTAGGCCTCTACACCAACGCATTAAAGAGCATCTAAACACCCACATTTCTTCCTTCCATAAACACTTAATATCATGTGGCAACACACATCGCTCCATTAGTGTCCGCATCCTCAACTCCGTCCGCAATATAGGGCAGCTTCGAATTTCGGAAGCTATCCTAATCTCTAAACTTCGTCCAACATTGAATAACAGATTCGAGTTGTCTTCTCCCTTCATCCTCTGATTCTTACATCCTCACACTCCCACACCCAACTTATTTGCCTTTGTCTCTTCTTTATTTGCCAACGCCACCCACCCCACATTTTTTGCTTGCCTTTGTCTCCTCGGTATTTGCCAGCGCCACCCACCCCACATTTTTACACTTTACGTATTATAATTGTGGAATGGAATGATATGCACTTTATTTACACGCATTTAGACTTAGACTTAGACTTAGACCTAGTGATTTCATGTGTATGCATATATTCATGTATGTGAATATCGGTGTATTCTCATGTGTGTGTATGTGTATGCTCTATAGAATAAAATAATAGTAGAAAATAAGAAAATTAAAATAAAGGAAATAAAAGATTGAAATTGGGATGAATAAGGAAAGAATAGATAGAAATGGATAAATAAAGAGGATAAAAAGGGGAAAGTAGAAGGAAAAGAAGAAAAAAAAGAAAAAAGAAATGAGAAGGAAAAATAAATAAATAAATTATAGTATTAAAGGAATAAATTAAATATATTAATGGATCATAACAAGGGTGAATTGAGGAAGAAGAAAATAAAAGGAAGAGAAGAAGTAGGGAAAAAAAATAATAAATGTAAAATAGATGAATCTATGAGTCAATAGATAGAATAAATTTATACAAATTTACTTCTAGGAATATGTTCCTCTTTAATTAACTATGAAAGATAGGAAAGAAAGAAGAAAGAAAGAGTGAATGTATGAATAAATAGTACATTTTATTTTTATTTTGTTATTAGTTTTATTTGTTTGTTTTTATTTTTATTTTTTATTTTTTATTTATTTTTTAAATTTTTTTTTTGTCTTATTTATTTATTTTTTTTTCCATAGTCCCCCCCTTACCCGTAATCCCTTCTTATTCCCCCCTTACCCTGTTACAATGGTCCCCTCCTTGGCTTTGATCCATTTCACAATTCAAATTCCTTCTCAAATTTCAAATCTCATTTCTAAATATATTTTTAAATAAGTTATCTCCCGTTGACAATAACAGCCCATACGTAAATTTAAATTTGAATTGAATAAAGAGAATAAAAGAGGAAGGAAAGAAAAAGAAAAGAATTAATTAATGAATCATATAAAATTAAACATAATAAAATTATAAAAAATTAGTATATTATTAAACAAATGTTTATAGTATTTTAACTTTAGTTATGTGATTGCTTAATGGAATTTTGACATTTTCTGCGTTCCTACTATCGATTGTTTTCTGCGGTATGTCGATGATCTGACATCGGTTTTTCCCGTTTTTCTTCGACCGATTCGGTCTTTTATTGTTGTCTTCTGATAATGAAAGTTTTTCTTTCGAAAATTTAAGATTACCCTTTGCCTAACTGTTACTTACTGGACAGTATTTACTGTTTGGTATTTAATCAGTTTTTGTGAAATTATTAATAAATCGTTTTGAGTTTCACTTTCTCCCTGCGTTTATTTCGTTTCACTTTTCCATCTTACGGCAACCACATCGCATTGCTATAGCCTCGGACGACTAATCTGCACTTACATTTACCAGCAATGCTTCAAGCAAACTACAATCTCCTTATATATATATATATATATATATATATATATATATATATATATATATATATATATATATCAAGGGAGGCGCGAGAGCGCTCTATCTCTTAATAGCCGCACGAATGGCCTATGCTGGAAATCTCATTTCTTTGATCAATCATAACTCAAAAACCAATAAACCAAATTAGTTAAAACTTTGCACAAAATTTTTATTTGATAGGTGCTATAAGTGTGTAGAATTTCCACATCATTAGCCAAGGCAACCCAGAGATCCAGAAAGTTCAATCATGAAATCATGCGTACGTATGTGCCACCCTGTATCGCATCAACTATTTGATGGATTCAGCTGATTTTTGGCAGATATAGAGGTTCTAGGGTCTAGATGATGGCATTTTAATTTCAGTTTACCATATACCTTAGTTTTCCAGAAAATTCCAAAATACCTTATGAGAAGGCATTGTATTGAGGCATAGCCTTTACAAAAGTAGTGACATTCCATGATAAATGCCAGTATACTGAAATCATATGCCCTTAATAGGGTTAAGATGAAAATTCATATACACTAAATGTACAAAAGCAAGGAAATTCTCAATTTTTTACACTTTTATTGTCATTAAGGGTATGACTACATATCAACCAAACCATTTCATTATCACATCACTACAGTATAAATCTCTATGCATGAGTGGATGAAGTGTGTGAGGTGCGCTGAAGAAAAATTCCTACCAGTAAAATACATAGCCCTGTTGTGCTTGCATACCCTTAATGACAATAAAAGTGTAAAAATTTGTGAATTTGCTTGCTTTTGTACATTTAGTGTATATGAATTTTCATCTTAACTCTATTAAGGGCATATGATTTCAGTATACTGTCATTTTTCATGGAATATATATATATATATATATATATATATATATATATATATATATATATATATATATATACGTAGATAGGAGTAGACACATTATTATAAACCATTGTTTCGTAAAGGTATTAACATTTTTTTGAAAAACCATAACAATGTAATTTGTTGAAATAAATAAATAACATTTATTTATTTTAAACTGAGCTTTCGAATATAAAATATTCCTCGTCAGAGAGTTTCTTTTTTCTTCCTTTTTTTCATAGTCTGGTGGTATTGACTTTGTGAGGAAGAATGTCCGTGTCTTGGGCGCGGTTAAGGCATTTTGAATACGTAGATAGGAGTAGACATATATATATATATATATATATATATATATATATATATATATATATATATAATAAAAGGTGAGATGATAAAGATAAAATATTATCTTTAAAATTATCCTATCATGAAAAGACAATGCTCAATATACGAGATAGAACAATTATAAAATGAAATGAATGATTAGAATAACAATTAGAAAAACAAACAATATGTATTGAATCATCAAGTAGTTTAAACAAGGAATATTTCAATTAACTTTTTTTCTTTTCCTTAACCCATGGATTTTCAAAAATGCAAGCATGTATTATCATTTTTGAAAATCCATGGGTTAGGGAAAGGAAAAAAAAATTATTGATATATTACTTTTTTTAAACTACTTGATGATTCAATAAATAATGTTCTTTTTTCAATATTTATTCTCATCATTCATTTCATTATTATGTTCATATTGAAAAAGAAAAGCAGGCAAAAGAATATTTTTAGATTCAAAACTGAAAGGTCATGTGATCAAATTTGAAATAATTAAAAAAAAAAGAACTTTATGTGTCTCTAGATAAAGAGTTAATAATCTATTTTTAGCATTGACTTCATATTGACATTTTTTCAGGTCATCGGACTGTACGTTAAAATAGGGGGAGGGGTAGAGGAGCAGTAGGTAAGCACACACTAAAGAGAAAAGAAGAAGAAGAAGAAGAAGAAGAAGACCACTTGGCGAAATCCTACAGGTAGAAGACAGGCAAAACATAAACACTGAAACTGAAGAGGTCGAAAACTACGAAATCACAGAACTCACCGAATAAGAAGCAAAATAAGTGGAAAACATCAAACGGTTAATAACCGAGAACAAAACAAAACTCCCATCCCTAAGGAACGAAGATTGGAAGAAATTAAAATTAGAAACTTAGAAAGTTAACAGACTTCTCGCGTACATCACAAAAGACACTGTCACAGACCTAAATTACTTTATATATGCGGGGCAAAATCAATGAGCATAAAACTAAAATGAGAAAAAAAAACTTGGCAAAAGAATGAACCGACAAAGCCTGGATGGGAAATCAGACTGGAAACCCAGATCTCTAAGCTTCGAAAAGAAGCTACAACCGTAAATAGGATGAAAGAGAACAAGAAACGATGGAAGAGCGAAATCTGACTCGCAAGGAAAGACTGAATAAGAAACATGAAGAACTAAAGGAAAATATAGCAGGAATAGAAGGATCACTGAGACAATATAGATACAAATCGGAACAGCACAAACAGAAGAGAACCTTTGAAAACAATGAAAGCCAATTTTACAAAAAACGTAAACTGGGAAAGAACAACAGAACAACGGGACCTGAGAAAGACAAAACAGTTCTGGAACAAAATGTAAGAAAAGCCTAAAAAAACACGACAAAAAATGCCAAAATAGCTTTAAAAGAAAACATGAAAGATGTACTACTGAACAGAAACAGAAATTAATGAAGAAAGAGAAAAATGGCAAACTGGACAGCATCAGGCCACGATAGAATACATGCATACTGGTTTTTAAAATTCACGACCCTACATGAAAGGCTAGCGCAGAAAGTGAGAAAATGTATCCACAAAACAGACGTACCAGAGTAAATGACCAAAGGAAGTAGAAAACTAATACAAAAAGACGCCAAAAAGGGAACGATTCCAAGCAACTACAGACAAATAACTTGTTTACCAACATACTCAGTAAATGTGATGCCGGGTACAAATTCACAGACACAGAACAAAGAATAAACTACCTCATGTACATGGACGACCTGAATCTATTTACAAAAAGCAAGAAGGAACAAGAACAGCTGATAAATACGACCAGAATATTCAGCCATGACATTCAACTGGAATTTGGAAGGGGATAGTGCGCACTGCTAGAAATGAAAAGGGGAAAACTGGAGACAATAGAGTGCATGGAACTCCCCAACCAAGAGGAGATGAGGGCACTAGGCGAACAGGATAGCTATAAATATTTAGACGTTCTGGAAGCAGACACCATCAAATCTACAGAAATGAAAGAAAGCATTGGAAAAGAATACCTGACAAGAACAAAGAAACTCTTAGAAACGAAATTATATAATAGAAACCTAGTAAAAAGAATAAACACCTAGGTAGTATCATTAATAAGATACTCTTGACAATTCATAGGCTGGACTAAAAAAGAACTCAAGCACCTTGACCGGAAGACTAGAAAATGAATGACCATGCACAACGCACTACACCCAAAAGACGATACGGACATATTCTACGTGAAAAGAAGCGAAGGGGAAAGAGTATAGAAGAATGTGTGAAAGACACAAAAAAGCTAGAAAAATACATAACCCAGAACAGAGAAATGCTGATCACCGCAGCAAAAGACACCGTCCCAATGAACAACTCAGGAGGCACCGAAACCATTAACAACAAAAAAGAAAACAAGAAAAGAAAAGAAAAATAACTACATGGACGTTTCATAAAAATGACTAGAGAAGAGGCCAACCAACATTCCTGGGCATGGCTAAGAAAATTACACCTGGACAGAGAAACGGAATCTCTACTGACAATGCGATTAGGACTAACTAGATTAAAGCTAAAATAGATAAAACCCAGGGAAACAGTAAATGCAGATTGTGTTGACAAAGAGACGAAACAGTAAATCATATAATAAGTGAATGCAGCAAACTAGCCTCAAAAGAACACAAGAACAGACACGACTGCGTGGGGGAACTATACAAACGACTGTATTTCGAACACGCGGACAAATGGTACAAACATAACCCAGAAACAGTACTGAAAAATGAAAATCACAAAATCCTCTGAGACATAGAGGTGAAAACAAGGAGACCGAATGTCATAATAGTCAACAGGAAGAAAAAATCCTGCCAAATCTTAGATTTTGCCATTCCAGCAAACCACAAAGTGAAGATTAAGGAGACTGAAAAACGAAGTAAATACAAGGAACTTGCCAGAGAACAGAAAGGGGTATGAAGCATGGAGAAAGTCGATACAATACCAATGATAGTAGGAGCACTAAGACAGTCTAAAAAAACTGGGAAAAAGACCGGGAGAAATTGGAATCAAAGGGATCCTCGAGACGATACAAATAACGGCAATGATCAAAATAGCTGCAATCTTAAGAAAACTCCTTGAATGCGGAACCGAACCCGCATAAGCTACAAACAGTAATCAGTCACATGGAAGTTACAATAGGAAGAAAACAAAACCACAGGAAGACCAACACACGAACCAAGGAACAGAAGCTGCAAGAAATCTCACACAGTGCAAGAAATCTCATAAACTGCAAGAAATCTCACAAAGTGCAAGAAATTTCATAAACTGCAAGAAATCTCATAAACTGCAAGAAATCTCATAAACTGCAAGAAATCTCACAAAGTGCAAGAAATCTCATAAACTGCAAGAAATCTCATAAACTGCAAGAAATCTCATAAAAAAAACTGATGCACCAGCCTCGGCTGATACCACACAAAATAGTCGTAAACAGTCAAGGACGAGTGGAAGACCGAGGAGGAACAGCACTAACCAGACCTCCACTGGAAGAGTGCGGAGAGTGCAACCCAAATCCCAGAGGAGACTAATGGTCATTATCAGTTAGAAAACAATGGTAGGCGGCTGTTGCGATACCACAAAGTTATTTGCGGTGACTATCGAAAAGAGCTGGAGAGTACTGGAAATTCGGGGAGACTTGTTGTCACTCAGTCTCCAGGGAACACCACCGGTTGTTGTTTGAGAGCAATCGCTGACGATGACTTGTGTGATAACTCCTAGTGAGCACATAATAATAATAATTATTATTATAGTAAAGGTGAAAATAATAATATTGATAATGATAAATTATGAAATAATAATTATCATAATGATGATAATAATTCTAATGATAATTATAAAAAGAATACTATTATAAATCAAAATACTGATAATTATAATAATGATAATAAGATATTGGTAATAATAATTGTGATAATTGTAATAAAAATAATAATGGTAAAATAATGATGATGATGATGATGATAATAATAGTAATAATAATAGTTATAATAATAATAATAATAATAATAATAATAATAATAATAATAATAATAATAATAATAATAGTAAGAAGAAGAAGAAGAAGAAGAAGAAGAAGAAGAAGAAGAATGTCAAGTGCAGATCCACGTTCGGCAGGGGAACGAACGAGGCTTCCTAAGTCGTCACCCAACGAAACCCTCGAAACACTAACATTAAAACGTAAACTAATTCGACTCAGGCCTTAAATAGAATTGTGAGGAAATGTTACTTGAAGAGTGATCCTCCTAAGACACGATATAGACAATGAATGCATTGAAGCTGGAATGAGATAGGCATGTTTGAATTAGCAGAACAAAAACTTGCAGGACAAGCCCGAGTGATTAGAACTAATGAATAGTTATCTGCTATTGAAATCGAAGAACTAGAAAAGGGAAATTGAGAGAGAAAAGACTTAGACGTGTTTATGGAGATCAATAAACTTGATGTAGAAAAGTCTAGGTTAGAAGCAACAACAAACTCTGCGAAGGAAAATATTGTAACTAATGGTAATAAGTCTGTTTCCACAGATGCAATCGTAAAACGTATGATAGAACACGAGATGACAGAAGAAGATATTGATATTTTCAGATTGTTAGACGAGAAGGTACGAGCTGGCAATTTAGAACATCCGCAGAACCTGCGATTTGCCAATAAGAAAATACTTAAAACTGTCACCATCAAAATAACTGAAATCTTGTCATTTTTATTTGTAAATAATCTTGATTAATGTAAAACTTTATTACATTAAAGCTGCTGCCAATACTGTGTCAAAGCTACTCGGAATAGAAAAACGTGAAAAAGAAGTAAAGAAAGAGCACTGGGGGTGGGAACGTTTAAATGGGCAGATAACACAACTCAGGATTTAAGTAAAGTGCAAGCTGTCGGAAATAGCAAACTCAAAAGTCAGAGTGCTTGTGAAAGAATAATCCGTAAGTTCGATATACACCGAAAAGATATCAAATGTGTAATTGAACAACTGAAACGGTGTGTCATGGCTAAAACTGCCAAAGTTAAACGTTACACCGACAAAACTGAGCAGTATCGGCAAAACAGACTGTCCGAAAACAACCAGAAACTCTCTTTTGAACAACTAGAAGGAATTGAAAGAGGGAATGACGTTATACCTGATGCTGACCAATCTCGTACATTTCTGGAAAGGCATTTGGGAAAAGGAAGTGAAACATCAAGATGCTGCAGAATGGATCAAACATATTGAACGTTGAGATGCTGGAGGACAGGGTTAAAAAGCTTTAAAATTGAAAAGCACCCGAACCTGACAGAGCCCAGGCCTACTGGTTTAAAACCCTTCCGGCTCTTCACCCATTTCTTGCAGAAATGATAAATGTCTGTTTGACAACTTGTAGCTTTCCTGCGTGGCTGACCAAGGACACTACAGTCTTGATAATAAAAGATAAAACAAAAGAGGGTGAAGTGACAAACTTTAGACCAATCACTGGCCTCTCAGTTATGTGGAAACATTTCTCTAGCATATTGTCTGAAAGTATTTATGGACAAAAACAATTTGCTGCCTGAGGAACAGAAAGGCTGCCGACAAAGATCACATGGCACCAATAATCAGCTAACATGATCCTGGGAAACGGCAAACGAAGAACTACTTGATAGATTATATGAAAGAATTTGACATGGTGCCTCATTCATGGATACACAAATGTTTGGAAATTTTCGGAATAGTTACCAACATTCAAAAAGCTTGAAGAATTGAGGAAACCAATTTAACTTCAGGGGGTGTTGCATTAGGTAAAGTAAAAATCAGAAGAGGGGTTTTCCAGGGCGATAGTCTTTGCCCTTTGCATTCTGTCTATATCAATGACACTTCTCTTACGTAATGTGAAGGCAGAATATGAACTTGGGAAAGGGCTTCCTACAATCAACCACTTACTATTCATGGATGACCTTAAAGTTTTTGGAAAGAATGAAAACCAACTAGATACCCTAATGAATACGGTTAGACTATTTAGTGACAACATACGAATGGAATTTGGCATCACCAAATGTGCTATTCTTGTTATAAAAAGACGTAAACTTATTCACTCAGATGGCCTTGTACCCTAAACAACAGATCTGATTTTTAAAAATGTTGACAGAAGGGCTACAAATACTTGTGAATCTTGGAGGCAGCTAACATTAGATACAAAGAAATGAAAATCCAGGTCACAGCTGAGTACAACATAAGAGTAAGTGTTATTCTTAAATCGTACCTCCACAGTCGAAATACAATCTATGCTATCAATGCAAGAGCAGTAGTTATCATTCGATATACTGCTGATATACTTGACTAGAATGTAGATGAATTAAAATGTTTCGATAGAAACACACGGTAAATGCTTACAATTTATGGAGCTTTTGAAACTAAAGAAGATGCAGATCGATTGTATCTACCTAGAAAGGAAGGTGGTCGAGGTTTTCTTAGTGTTGAAGATGTCGTGAATATAGCAGAAGGTTATCTATATAAATAGTATTTCCCCTCTTTCTACTGTTGGAAGAAGAATCTCATTACTTACAGAAATGGGGTGAAAAAGAATCAAAGGTTGCAAGAGAGAGGGTTAAAACTATTTGGAAAGAAACTACAGTGTAATATTTAAGAATACTGCATTTAAAGATAATGACAGCTGGAATTTGTTGGTCAGGGGTGATCTCAAAAGGTCTACTGAGAGCACCTTAATGGCAGCGCAGGAACAAGCCACTTGCATTAGGTCCATCAAACATTGACAAAACTGCAGAATCACCGATGTGCCGATTGTGTAATGAAAGGGAAGAAACCTTAGCGCATATTGTATATGAATGCCCTATGCTAGCACAATATGAATATAAAACATTAGGACACGACAAAGTCGCTCAGGTACTACACTTAAACTTTCTGAATAGGATCACAATGAGAAGTGGTATGCGCATAAACCAGAAGTAGTACAGGAGAACGACAATGCCCAACTTCTTTGCGACATGCGCATACAAACTAATAAGGTTCTTGAACATTCCAAACCCAACTTAATATTTCTAAACAAAAACAAGGGAACTTGCTTAATCATAGATATAGTCTGCCCCTTCGATGCCAGAGTGCAGGAGAAAGAGCACGAAAAAATAAATAAACACCATGATCTAAAATGAGAATTAGTTAGACTATGTAAATATAAAGATGTCCAGGTGATTACCGTTGTAATTACAACGGTAATCACCTTGACTTCTTGGAACCATAACGAAAAGCCACCATAAATGGCTTAAACTGATTGACGAGACAATTTATTTTCTAATTCTACAAAGGGCTTGCCTGTTAAACACGGCAAAACTGTTAAGATACAGCTTGAATGTCTAAAGTCCAAGACCACCGTTAACTGGTTTCTTGGTATAGTACAGGTTTATAAATAAATGAATAATTAAATAAACATGCTAAGGGAGTGTTTATATCAAAGGTAAATGTATATAATAGGTGGGAAGACAGGGTTACATGGAGGAGGTATTATCTATGCTAGAAAGTAAGATAGAGATCATGGATTAGATTAAGGTTTATCGTTATTATTAATTTTATTTCATAGGAGTACTATATATTGAAGGGGCTATATATAGGTTGCTAAGAAGGTGTGACTTAATATGCTTACAATTAATTGAAGTTTCATGTGTTTTATTTAGAAGTTTACCTATGTCAATTAATCTAATTATCTGTAGATTTTCATTTAGACATAGGTAACATTGTGTATTTAGAGATCTACAGGTGGAAGTTTTTCTAATTATATTCCATTTAACTATTGATGTTTTATTGTTATCGGTAAGGTCCAAGTGGTATATAGAAAGTGCATTTAAAAAAATAATGTAAGTTATTAAAAAAGCATTTATGGTTAGTGTATCTATCTTTGAAAGTAAATACTCAACAATGCCTATATAATTTTTTTTTTTGGTTGGATTTTCTTAAGTTGTAAGTGTAGCTTGGTAAGCTATTGAGGTTGATAAACATTTCTGCTGTAGTGGGCAGTCTGTTTTATTATTGCAATTACAGGTCTTAATGTTTTTAGTCGAGGTTAGTATTGTCATTTAATATTTTATTATTATGTTCCTTAATTATTTCTTCTAAATTATCACTACAACTGTTGCTTAATTTAAGGGTATTTTTATTAAAAGTTGTATGGGGGATATTGTTAGGAAGGAAATGAAGGTTACTTAAGTTAAGGAATCTTTAAACTATTTTTGTTTTAACCATGTGATTAAATAGAGGTGTAAACTATATAATCTTCCTATTTCTTACCTTTTTATGTATATTGTTAGGTGATGTCGGTTTAATATATTTGATTTGGGTATTTTTATATCCGCTATTCTTTAACGCGTTGTTATTGAAGGCCTTATGTGCATTAAAGAGTTCTTCTTTGGAGGAGTTGTTGTTAATTCTTTTTTCAATTGATTTGGGAATGTGTTTAATTACAGTTTTTTGGGTGATTTGAGAATGGATGGACGTAAATTGGGTAATCATTGTCGTTGGTATAAGGTTTATATATATATATATATATATATATATATATATATTCATCCACATACAGATTGGTTCGCTGTATCACAACTCTTCAGTGCGGCTAGACCAGCTAGTGCCTCGAACCGGAATCGAAACTCAACCGTTCAGATGACAGTCAGCACTTCTGCTCCCGCGCTATCACGCGACACTGGCTGAACGTAATTGAAATCTCAATGTAAACATTGTCAAGTGCCGAGAGCTTAAATTGGTTTTACCCAATGAGCTATGCCTTAAAGCTAGTGGCAGTTGGAGATTTCCTTACGAAAAGCTCTACTCAAGAAAGGGAGCTTATATAGTCACCCACATTTTTTTTCGCTGTAAATTCCCATCAATTCAATATTGTAGGAATATTCTTTTTGCCTACACAAAGACAGTCACCGCATATTAATAACTACGGCTTCCAATATTTTCCAATGATGTTTAAACTGTGATCTTTGTAATACAGTAAACGCCTCGCTACTGTAAGTTTTGGTACAGGACTCGTTCTCCAATAAATGTTCCCTTATAAAAAGGCCACTGGTCTGGGAATGCCTTCATGTATGGAATTTGAAATTACGAATGTTACTAGGCACGCGTTGAGAACATTTCACCTCAAGTCGCTGAGTAGTACGCCCCACATAGTCGGCTTCATATCAACAATGAAAATTGCAAATAACTAAACTTTTGTTAATGGTTGGGATACTATCCTTGGAAAAAGAGGGAAATGCAATCCTCGACTTAAAAATAATTCGTAATTACGTTGCAAACAGACAACGAGAGACAACGGAAACAACCTTGTCAGCAAGGTCCTAACTTCGAGGGCTCTCTATGGTATCTTTATATGAATCGGGCACTTAGAAAGACCTTCAAATTTATCATTGAATACATCGATCAACTACCATCTCAGGATAACCATTGCTAAGAAGAATTATCGCTCTTCATCCATCTTACACTTCAAACAGATTACCCTGGCACGAGGCACCAAGGTTCTGATAAGGCTGATTTTTCTTATTCAGGGGGGGGGGGCGAATCCCAGCCGATATATAGACGGGAAAAGGTCGGCTTTCTGTATATACTTGTACAGATGTATCCGTTGACTCTGGACCAAAACATCCAGAAAAGGTAACTGATTATTCGACTCCGTCTCCCTCGTGTATTTCAGTGTTGAATGAAAAGAAGTGAACTATTGCAAGAAGTGAACTATGCGATTGAAAAAAGCAAACATGTCGTCAACGTAACGAAAATAACAAGAAGGTTCAGGGCAATGTTCAAATAGTCGCTATTCCTAAAAACCTACAAAGATATTAGCAAGCACAGGTCCCAAAGGGCCTTCCATAGCTAGCCACTTGACAAAATAAATCCCTCTTGAAACTAAATTCGATTGCACTTCTTTCTGACGTTTCTTTAATGGGCTGCGGTAGAGACAATCAACACAGATCCTGATAGTCTCGTCAAAGAGTTCGTCGGTGAATAAACTGGAAATGTCATAAGAATGTGGATAACCATTGTCCAAGGAAACTTTTATTTGCAAATATACGAATAAAACTGAAAAGTCGGGATGCAGTATTTCGAATATATTTTAAAGAGCGGGTTGAGAATCTCAGGACGCCATTTTGCTTGTTCATGC
>OY744522.1:35663482-35683482 GCA_963556195.1 Sepiola atlantica
AGTCATTCGATATAGATTTCCTCCCTCTTGGTATCCACACCGGATATGACGTTGGCTTCAATACAATAGAACTGACTGTGCATCCTCCTCCTAAGGGGCAGAGCTCCCCTTTTTTTGCATGAGCAGCGGGGGTTGGGGGATTGGTTAATGGTGTTGGTTTAGAGGCTAGAATGGATCCTACGGATGGAAAGTAAGAATAACTAGTTTTGATTGTGTTTTTGTTAAAGAGTTCATGGAGCTTATTTGATAGTGGGAAGTGCTTGTCTATTAATTTGAGAAACTGCTTGCCTACGCTATATTTGACACTGAAGGAATAATGGAGGGGGTGGGGGTAAACCAGATAATGTTTCTTTGTCTATTACGTCGATGATGCCTATTAGATTGAGTGGGTATGTAAGATATTTTTTCGCTAAAACTGCTTTCGGGGAGAGCTTTGTTATATGGGACGGCTTGCTGGAAAATCTCGGAGCTGGATGAAAGGAGGGATATTCTCTTGCTAATGTTTGGTACAAGGTTCTTAAATACAAGAGAGGTGGCAGGATTTGGTGTTGACATATCTGAGCTGTTCGGTGGGTTTGTGGTATGGTCTAGTGGAAGTGTTAGCTACATCTAGAGTTGCGTCTAAGAAATCTACGCTGGTTAGGTTGGTGTCGATGGTTATATTTAGCTCATACTTGATGCCTGTACCTTCGGCTCAAAGTCTTTTTAGAACACTCAGCATTGGTGAATACCATTCATACGCAGGAATTACCGGCGTAATATGGCTGAACATGGACGTTACGGCAACAAAAAATACCACTTTGTATTAATGTAGAAAAAGTAATTGTTGTGAGTGAGTTTATCAAATAAACAACATTAAAATCAAGAAATGGTTAACAATAAGGTTATTAGCTTTTGCGCAAGAAAACATAACAAGAAATAATTAATAGGAAAAAGAATTGGTAGTGCTGTAATGCGGCCTGTGGAGGTTGCCCTTTGAGGAGAGTAGAAAGTGGACCTTGAATTTACTTTCGGCAGTCTCGTAACTCTCGCTTCCCTTATTTTGTCCTTTAGTCCTCACATTCCGTAAGCGATTTTTTTGCCAAATGGGGTCAAACTTGCTGTTTTCTGGGTCGGAATCTATCCATCTAACACCTATTATTGGCTAGTTTGTTTTTTTTACTTTGAAGTAGTTTTTATTAGCTCCTTACATCAAATGGCTTCATGCCTTGTCTGGAGCGATTTCCATAAAAATCTTTTAATTAAATTAATTTCATTTACTTATTATTTGATTATTTAACTTTTATAAAAGTCTTATTAAAAAAAATAAAACGAATTTGATAAAAAAAAAGAAAAACCCAGCGTACACTTTTTTGTTTTTAGCTTATCTTTACGTTAATAGATTATTTTTTTAAATCAGAAATGCCATAGCATAAGCTACTAAAACGAACTTTAAAAAAATAATTATGAAATTAAATCCAACAGAATGCACTTCGGTTTATGTCGTTTACTAGTTTCTTACCTTAAAGTAGTATTTTTTTAGCTCCTTAGATCAAGTAGCTTCATGCCTTGTCTGGAGCGATTTCCATAAAAGAAAACGTTTGAGAGATACAAAGCGATATAGCAATGGTCAAAAAAGAAGGCCAAACGCGGGAATTAAGAATCTCCGTTTTATATATATATATATATATATATATATATATATATAGAGAGAGAGAGAGAGAGAGAGAGAGAGAGAGAGAGAGAGAGAGAGATGGAGGGAGAGAGAGAAGCAAAAGAGAGAGAGAAAGGGAGGGAGAGAGAGAGAAGCAAAAGAGAGAGAGAAAGGGAGCAAGAGAGATAGAGAGATAGAGAAAGAGAGAGATTCGCTTAGTTTGAGTGGACATATTCTCACAATAAGATGGAATTCATATGACGAGCAATGGGCGTAAGATTGGCTCACTATTCGCAACGTTTAGTATTGTTAGAAGCATCGTAATAAGACGATTGGTCATGTCGAAACCGAATTTTCATCGCTAAGCGCGCACATTGAATGTGCTCATCTTACTTTGGACGTGTTCAAGAATCTCACCAAATATGTTCTTGCTCATAAGTTTGAAATAGAATTTTAATCTCTAGACGCGCTGATTGAATGGGCACATCTTACATTAGATGTGTCAAAACATCCCAATAAGAGGTTCTGTTCGTCGACCTGTCACGATTAAGTTTGGAATGGAAATTCTCTTTAGACTGCGTCAGTTTGAAATCGCCCTTTCCAATGTGTCTAACACATCTATAAAGTTAAGTCTGAAATAGCATTTCGATGGCGGATTGAATTGATGGATCTCTATAAGAGGGTAGGTCTGTTTGTCTGTCACGCACGCATTTGAAATAGCATTAAATCATCGCTAACCGCTCTGATTGAATGGCCGCATCTTCAGAAAAGACTCGTTCTTGTTTTGAAGTGTTCAGTTTTTATGTGTGATGCCGTGCGCGTGTTTCTGTTTATTTTGATGGCGAGCGTGAGTGACGCATTTCCCTCCTTTTCAGGGACGAATGGCCTCTCCTTTTATAGACGCTTTTCGGCTTGATCCGTTTTGATCTCAATCCTTTTTTCCGCTTCATCTTCTGCTTTGATGAATCCGTTTCCTCGTTGGAACATTATCTATCTATCTACCATAGTCTCTATTTACGAGGGCAGAGTTAGACACAAGGTCGGTTTTTAATGTGAGAAAAATTCAACTGCCCCAAAATGGGGCACTCTGGATTGTAACTAAAATTAAAATTGCTTCAGTCTAATAGGATTTCTCATTCACTGATTTAGGACAGAACAGATAAAATGTAATATCAGAACAGATGCTACACTTTGATTCTTGCCAAAAGGACAAACTAGTCTGTCTGTCGCCTATTTACTTGCCTGCCGACAAGGGCAGATTTAGACAACCCTTTCTAAAAGCTGACCGACCAGAAAATAAGCCGATCGATTTCTAACTGGACGTGGGATTTAAGTAGAATGAAATAAAATAGGGGTGGAGTTTGAGAGTGAATAAATACAACTTTGTGTAGGGGGTCTTGGGGGATCTCTATTACCAAAAAAATTAAAAGGGACAGGACTTACTGAACTAGCTAAGAGACTACCTCAACTGAGCTAAAGTCCAAAAGGGCCAAGAATCGTATGCGTCATGCTCAGACGGGTAACAGGTATTCATTTCTGACTCCAATTCGTACGCACAAGCTCGCAACTTGTACCGACCTTTTGTAGAAATCTATATTTTCCTATAACATCTAATTTTAACCTTAATCAGATGTTTAAAGAATAAAATCAGATCCTGGTGAGAAAAAGATTAACCCCATACGCGTCGTCCATACCAGCATTCTAGCAACGGCCAAGATCGCGAGAAATACCATTCGTTTATTCCTAGCCCACAGCAGGTCGACATTGTTAATCATATACGCAAATCCAACGATACTAACTGCTCGTCATCGATCGAACCATCATCTCTTTGATATACCTCCAGTACCTGGCACGCTAGGAAGTAAGTGTAGTATCTGTTCCGATGGATACTGCACCCTATGGACGTATGTCGTCTTGTCCTTCGGGGCTTGATTCCACCTGTCTGTGGGTTTGTCCTGTGCAGTTCTAGGAGGTCCACCCTCCCAGGCTTCGCCTCCCCTCTTTGGGGAGGAGTAAGTTTATTGCTTACTGCTTGAGGCGCCCCTACCGGGGAATGCCGACGGGTCTGCCCAGGCAATTTTTAATGGCCAGAGTGCTCACTTTCTCGGGCGCTGGCTTTTCAAACCCCACTTACTCGACCCAAGCTGTGGTCACATCTTACTTGTGGGAGTAAGATAAAACTGGCCTTGTGCCTAACTCCTGCAGAGGAGTAAATAAATATACCTCCAGAACAGCCGAAGTTCACTTCAGTTGAAAACGGCGCGCTCAGCTGTTTCTTCCTCAGCACTTTCACGGCGCGGACAATCAGACATTTCTGCTATGCTTGAACTAAAATCAATCGCCAGGTCAGTGAGTACTTAGAGTTGGTGAGATATCCCGAACTCCGAGCTCAACTCCATTAAGAACAGATTTCCTCCATCGACTATCCCAGCCGTTTCCAAAGCGGATCCAAGGCAGAACCTTCCATTAAATTTCTATGTAGCATCTTTCTAGGCCATAAAAGTTACTGAATCGATGAAGTTTTCTAGTCGCGGCTCGGCACTTAGCGAATATCTAGATCTGAGATAAGTCGCGAAATGTGTTCTTTGGCGTAGAGTCCAACACAGACTCCTTTGTCAAGGTTCGATTCAGGAAAGCCAGTCTCAGCATGTTGGTGCCTTGCCGAGTCAGACATCTCTAATCTTCACCCACACGGACGTTGAATAAAGACATGTCTGCGAACCCACGCCCTTTCTCTCATCGAAAGAAGCGAGAAGGAACTGAAAGACCGTTAAGCAGAGAAAGTACAGCCAATCAGTAACGGATAAGAAGAAATGGGTTCAAGACGCGCACGCCTTAGCTCTACCCATTAAGCAAAGATTCTTTGGAAGCCTAGTCTGAATCGACACTTCGACTTTTGCCCGTATTTCCGACCAATTCTTCTCAAGCTGAGATCTGATCCGAACCACACGCTGATAATTCGAGTCAGATCATTCATCGAGCAGAAAGGACACGGGAGCGAAGCGTTACCACTCCAGGTATCGAACCAAATGCCGATCGACTTGTTGCGGTTGATTTTGGCTTCATTATTCGTTTTGTAACGCGCAAGCATCGATGTCTCCAAAGTAAGACCGAGAGACAGCAAACGAGTTTGAACGCTTTCACCTGCGCCGTTGTCGTCGGCGAGCGATACATTCGCAGACGTTTACAACTCGCTGTCTCTAAAACAGATGACAAAAATTGATGGTCAGCCCGTCGAAAGCTTTGGACTGATTCAAATTGAGTAGCGCAGTTTCCTTGTTCTACCCCCTCTATGATCGTACGAATCGGATACAAATTTGTTCTGTATCGATCTTCTCTTCAAAATGTAGTTTTGCTCAAGAATGATTAAATCCCTGACAATCTGCAATCGGTTTGATAGGAACCGGACACAAATCTGTAACTCTACGTTTAATAGAGATATGGGCCTCTCCGGCATGCCTGTCCCGTTTCTTTATCAATGTGATCACACCTTTGGTCAGCTGATCAAACAATTGATTTAAAACATCCGCCAGAAGCGGTATAAACACGTGCAACAGCCTCAAGAACAATTCATAGAGTTGACTATCAATTCCTATCGATTTGTTGTAAGTCAACCTGCTTCAACAACACAGCCAAGACGCTGTGACACTGCCTTCGCAACTTCTCAATTGATGCAAGGTGGGGAGAATCAAATAAATCGTTGCCAAACGCATGGACAGTTGCGTGAAGCGTCCCTAGAACTGTTTTCAAAATTCCTTCACAAATCTTCCGAGTCGATACAAAGGTACGTCCGTTCGGGTTCTTCACTTTCCGAATGTATCTATCCGAACTGCGATGAAGCTCATCCGCGTTGAATGTGTCATATTTTATTTAGCCTCGCCTTAACTACTTGACCCTGATAACGCTAGCCTCGCTAGTTCTATTGTTAGGGAATCGCCTCCAGTCATCGTCCGAGCTAGTTCACCGTCTAAATGTTTCTTTGTCTTGATCCTAGTAGCGACTTGACATATAAACTAGCCTTTGTGTGCGTTCACTGCACAGATCGCCATCGTCTGGTCGTTGTCTTCGTCCGAATTCGGTGTCAATCGCATGGTCTCGGTCACTGCTGTAACAAAGTGATTTTTCTTTTCAAACAAAATCACAACTCAAGTAACAATGTTTTATTTTGAAAAGTTAAAATGATACTTGGTTTCTCTACCGAACGACAGACTTGCAATCAGAACGAACATCTCTTCCAAACGAACACAAAAAGTCCGTCAGCTTAGGGCCTACACGCCCATCTATCTCTGATACCAAAAAAAATCAAGAAAATCTTGCTGTCTGTTTTGCTTGAATATATATAGATATCCTGACATTCGGGGTAGCCACACAGCAAGTCTACTTGAAAATTATCGGTTGTTTAATCGCTGGACATAAAAACTTACTGACCATCATCTGTAGTGGTCATAACATCTGTGTGATCTCAAGTGGTTTGGTACCTAATCTTTAAGAAGAAATTGCTTGTTTCAAACTAGCATCTAATTTTCTGGGTGGTCAAATCTAGAGTCAGATATTTTGTTCATCGCAGGTCTGTGGTTTGCATGTATTGCACCACCATTAAGCATGCATCATTGTTCACAGACGGAGAAGCTTCTAATCTTAGCTTTTAAACTAACCAACCACTTACTGTCGGTAACCGCACCCACAAGAACCCGCTGGATAATGGTTTCTTACTTTTTCAAGAAGTCACGTATCTCGAGTAAGGAAGCATTCAACTTCCAATACCCGACTAGTCTAGGCTGAGTGTTTAACTACAATCTGGCCATAACCAATTTATTGTCCGAGTACCCTAACCATGTCCACATTAAAACTAGGCGCTTCGAACACCCCCAACTGTCGAAAAAAGGAAACCCTCTCCCGAACTGGATTAGGTGCATGAATCGCGATCATCTGAAATCAGCAATCTTCTAGGGCAACATCGACAACGACCATCCTGCCCTCCGTATCCGTATGGACAAGATTCACCGTCGCAGACAGCGTTTCGCAAGCAAAGAGAAACATCTACCTCGGAGATTCCCATTTGCTGAGAAAACATCAAAATCTCCAATGAGCACCTAACAATCTCCAGACGAAACATAGTCGGGCTTCTTGATCGCAGCTACATCTTTCACAATGAATATTTCGACACAGTTTTGATACACCATGCATTAAAAGTAGCCAGCTACATGGTCATCATCACTGAACCTACGTAATATCACATGTGGGTGAGAATGTCACAGGCATGCCCAAAACTGTCATTCAAGAGTTCGCACGTAGTCCGTCCTTCTCGTGTAATACCTCCCACATCAAAGGGGAGCGTTAATTTTAAGGCCCTATAAAAGAAGAGGTGATCATATAAAGAGGCCCTCTCTTCAGACATCACCTCCAGTTTTTTTAGTGAAAGGTTCTCTTCCCCCACAAGCCTCAGATCCGGAATCCCCCTCCCCTTGCAGTCGCTACCTTCCGCCACGTGCACTTTATGCGGCCTTCTGAGGTCTTAAGAACGTTGTCAACATGGGGGGGGGCGTCGAGAAAGTTCTGGGGGTTATCGATTTTTAAGTCCCGAACCTACCCAGAAGCTATAATGGCTTGAGGTTTCTTCTCTGCCACACTGACAAGTCCGCCACTGCGTACAGAGGGGCAGTCTAAAAAATCCAGTCTCCAGGTAGGAAGGGGAGTTTCAAAGTTTTTTTGTAGTTTATGTCTGAAGATTGAGAGCGGCTAACTTTTCGGCTTGAACCTTATTAGCCGAAGGTGGACATGTTGACGTCCTGAGAGGTCGCTGGCTCTTTCCAGAGGTCTGCTTTACTGAAGTTCCCGATTACGAGGAAACAGAGCTGGGAAAATACTTCAATTGATTTTTTGTTCTTTTCGAACAACAGTACTCAATCCCTCTTCGTGGGTCCTGTTCCTTTCTTGGGGAGCTGCTGGTGCTGTAGTGGCAATGGGGGTTTCCCGCTGAGGTGATCCTCTTGTGTGGAATAACATCGCCATATGCTCCAGTTTCAGGAATGCGACCGTCGTCCTTCTACTGTTATTGACATGTTCAAGGACTCGTACTTGAGCAATACCGGAATGGAATCAAATCAGGCGAATTTCTATCGCATCTTGATTGTGTAGTTCCCCATCATAACATTTCGGAGACCACTTATAGGAATGACCGTATCAACATCCTTGTACTGGTTCATCACAACTCTAAGCTGTTGGGTTCCTATGTAAGAGCAGACGTCGAGTATGCCTATGTACTCGAGAGTTGTATTGCATATGGGTATTTCAGTGCCACAGGAGCTCCACCATGATATCAATCTTGGTCGCAGTCAGTCATTTTTGGTTGGCGCCAGTTGTCACCAGCGAAATACTTCTTTGTTGAAGGTATTCCAAGAAACCGGACACGGATTTGATGGCGTTGTCCTTACGGAAGAACTCTTTCTACTCCTCTTCAAACAACTGTTGCTGGGCTCATCATGCTGCCCCCGCCCTATTGGCACTGGCTTCTTCTGTTTTCCAGCCGGTAATTAAGCTGTAATTTTCACTTTTTGTCATATCGGCTGCGACATAATTGGGCTTTCTCGGTGGGATTTGATTGATTATGTTCCTAGGAGGGCGGGCCAGTCCACATGTATGGGAGAGTTCCACAGCTCGTTTTACCCTCTAGACTGCTGTATTTAGTAATGATGGCAGAATCCAGGGCTCCGTTTTTGGAAGACGAAGCAGACCTCTTTCCTAAACGTGATCGAGAAAATCGTCTTTGAGCGAAGGAAACGGCTCTTCGCCCTTCGGGTAGCTGCTTATCTCTAGGTCAGAAAGATAAGCATTACACAACTTTCAAGCCGTTCCCCGTCGGACAAACACTCTGGGAAGAGAGGGCTATATTCGAAGGCCCTCTCTGAACTAGAAATGTTGCTTATGGAAGCCCTCTACACCACAACGGAACTTTGCTGTGTTGCCGGATGCAGCCCGCCACTTTCGGTTTGTGGTGTTGCCAGGTGCAATCAGTCCCTATCGAACTTGGGTTTTGCCTAATGCAACCCACCCCTTTAAAACTAAAGTGCTGCCGGGTGCAACACCTCCCGTTCGAACCAGATTCCTTTAATCCATCCCAAACCCCTGCCCAGACCGCAAATTTGCAGGTGGGTTGACCACGATTTCCAGTTTTGTTCGGGTGTGGGGCCTCCACAACTCTCGCTATTAAATCTTAGCATACGATCGTCAGATATGAGAGTTAGGTCTAGGCTATGACACGGACTAGTCATCTGAAAGAAAATCGAAAGGGTAAAACGATTAATGGCCCAAGTAGGGTGAAAACAGATGCTTAAGATGGGCTGGTCAATGGAGAGAAAGAGTGGCACAAAATGGGGTTTACTATCCGATCAGATCGTCGCTCGCTATGAGCGACCACACGGATTGTTTTCGCAGATCGAACTTTAATAATGACAGATACTACACACTGAAAAAGTCAAAAGAATTTTTAAATTACGTGGGAACTGTATGGTCTTCCTCTGTCTATCCTTCCTTTTAACTAGACATATTTTGACACATTGATACAAGCATGGTTTCTTTCATTCTTTCAACATTTGTCCATCAATTCCACTTTAAATTCCACTTTAGCAATCACCACAATACCATGGATTACCACCCTTAAAATATCTTAATGGTTTCTAATTTATTTTATTAACATAACTATTTACAATTCAGTTTGATCCTTCTTTTTGTTTTTATTTTTTGAGACGACGCATGGTCTGACCTTACGTAAAAGTGCATGTCCGCTTGTTGCATAGCCCCTTAATAGTTCATACCTTCGTTTCTTCTCGGTTTGCTCTGTCGTCTAGTGGTTGAGTACTTTCTTCGCCTCTGCACTGTAGTGGCCATCTCCGTGAGTTGTCTGTAACAAAAGACCTTTCTCACCCGCTTCATAAGACAATAATCTTTTCATTTTAATTACTTTTTATTCGGCGTCAGTTTCTATTGCCCGTAGAGATGTTTTGCTATCGTTGAGAGAGAGAGAGATTTACGAATATCGTGGTTAATTCTTAGCTAGCTTATTGTCTAATCAGTCCTTTGTTATTTGAGGAGACGGGGAGAGAAGGACACCTTGTACGCCAGTATTCTTTCTTAGGGAAAACATTTCCCGTTCTGACTTGGCTACATCTTAATTCCTTCGTCCGACTTCTGCGCCTCCTAAGTCCGAACTGGTTTTAAAACTCCAATTTTCTCACATATCAAAACTGTGACGTAATATCACGTGATAACCACACAGGTGTAGGGTGACCTTTTGAACCCGGGTCAAACATTGTCTCGTCACTTGTCACGTTTCGATTCCCGGAAACAGCATCGCACTCTATGCACTCGGCGACACCGCACTAAGTCGCACCAGCCAAACCAACGACCCCACACCCTTCTCCGCCACATACGTCCATTATCATATAACATTCTCATAAAGATTTTATAATCCCACAAGTTACGTCCATCATTATATAACGTTCTCATAAAGGTTTTTATAATCCCACAAGTTACGTCCATCATTATATAACATTCTCATAAAGGTTTTTATAATCCCACAAGTTACGTCCATCAATATATAACACGCTGTGCAAGATAATTTTCTAAAAAAACGCCATACGCCTACGTAAAAGTTGCCAACGCGCGGACACGTGACTAACGCTCATATATACGGAAAGAGAGAGAGATAATGTAACAGAGAGTGAACGAGAGTCTGTTAGTTAAAGACCGTCGCAGTAAATAATGAAAAAGAAGAAGAAAATAAATAAACGAAAGAATAGAGGCAGGAATGAGAAAAGTCAAAGCTCATGCGCTTCTGAATCTGCCTAGAAATATCTTTTATGTCGACATGAAACCGAAAGGTAAATCGGCGTATCTTACCGCCGTCGCGAGAAATGGAATTCTAATAAGCTTTTGAGGCGAACACCATCCACCACCTATATGTCGATGTGGAGGACATTTTAAATTCTCATCGTAAAGTGTGATTCTAATATGTATGTAAGGATTGTGTAGCGCTGACCGGGACCGAGAACTCCAACTCCCACCCATGTGTATTATACTTGTTGACTTGTATTTTGTTGCCTGCTTTGACTTTCCATCATTGGATTCTTTAACTTTTCTTTTTGGGGAGCGCAATTGTAATTCTTGAACTCTTGAACTTTACTACTCCCGTGGGGAGCACGTCTTGTGCCACTCACCAATGTATGTAAGTTGTAACTAATTGTCTCTTTTGGATTGTCTGCATATGTGTTTGTTATAGGATTGGCTCGTAGTTAGATAACTCTAAGTATAATCCCATTCCATTATAATATTACTCTGTTCTTTTATTTTGTTCTATGCATGTTTACCCCTTTCTAATCCTCATGTAAATGTTTTAAAACTTTTACTTGGTGTTTCGTGTTGTCTCTTGCCTGTTCGTTTTGTTCCTTATTTCTATGTGATGTTTTGAACTGCATAATCCCCTCCCCCGTTGTTCTGTTATTAATATTGGCCCCAGGGACGTACGAGATAATTCCGGACTTATTTATCTTTTTTATTATTATTTATCATTGTCACGTGCACGGGGTCGTATTCCCGACGAAGGCTGTCTGCGACAAGATATAAAGTAAGCTGAGATAAATAAAATAAGCACATTATTTATATCAGTTCCAAGAATTAAAACACGACAAACAATTGACGTACTATCGTTTCTAAAACGATTTTGAATATTTTATTTCGTATTGATTTTAAAAGTTTTCTTCAGCGTCTTTCATAACAAAAAAGGAGCCAAGCCAGAAAAACATCAAATTATAGTATTATATATACTAGCAAATATATGCTCCCTCCGGTCGCATATTTTTGCTAGACTGCCGCGTCAGAAATGAACGCTGACGTGTAAACCGATGGAGCCTCAGTCATATTTCTTGGGTGGTTAGACGTTGATATTCTTTGTTTATGACCAAGAATATTTTTAGATGAAAATAAAGAAAAAGAAATTTCGACCCCACCCCGATTTTTGTATTACCCTTCCCCATAAATAGAATTATTTTTAGTTTAAAAAATAAAGAAAAAAAAATGTTGGGACCCCCACCCTCAAATTTTTAATTTACCCTCCCCCATACATAGGAATATTTTTAGTTAAGTAAAGAAAAAAATGTTGACCCCCCCCCCCCAAATTTTTTTTATACTCCCCCATACATATAAATATTTTTAATGAAAAAGGAAAAACAAAAAGAAAAATAGTAACAAAATCAAATACAGCGAACACGATTAGTTTACGTAAATTAAAGAAGTTTACGTAAATTAAATTCATTACAATGTGTGTGTTTTTTAAGTAGTAATTTTTAAATCAATTTTAATTTTAATTAAACAATTTGATTCAATAAAATTGTAAAAATCAACAATTTAAAAAACTAAATACAGTGAACAGTATTTTTCGAATAGGAAGAAAAGTGTACTTAAAATAAAACAATAAAAAAAAATCCGTACTATTTTACTGTAGGACCCGTGCTGACTTTGACCATGACTCAAACCCTAACCCTACTTTGACCCTGACCCTAACCGTAACGACGGAGTCAAAGTTAGCGCTGGTCCTATAGTGTAAAAGCACCCAAAAATCAAATACAGTGAACACGATTAGTTATGTGAATGGTCTCGGAACGAAAGTTTACCTAAATTAAATTCGTTAGAATGTGTGTGTGTGTGTGTGTGTGTGTGTGTGTGTGTGTGTGTGTGTGTGTGTGTGTGTGTGTGTGTGTGTGTGTGTGTGTGTGTGTGTGTGTGTTTAATGACCTGTTTTAATTAAACAATTTGATTTTAAAATCAGTAATATTGTTTTTTGTTGACAGAAAAGAAAAAAATCACATCTTTTATTTTAATAAATAAAACATGGAATAATAAGAACAGTTTGTAAATAAAATTTTAACAGCGTAAGTTAAAGTAACACGGTAAATGCCAGCGTTTTGTTTACATTTTAAATTACACGCTCGTCTTGCGTCCATTTGACAGAGGGAGGTAACCGTTTCAATGGTTAACGTACGCTGTTCAATCAGTTGAACGTAGATAAAATAACTACGTAACTCATTTCATATATATATGTAAATAATAAAAGAAATAATTATAATTTATAAGTAAGATTATTAGCGATCAAAATAGCGTGGAAATCTGAAGAAAACAATCATGAGTGTATATTTGCGAATACTAATTTATTAGAAGTTGAAAAGCAATTGATTATGTAAATTGAGAAATGCGCATAGTGTTTACGGCGATTTTTTTAGTAGTATATAATGAAGCTGGCGGACTTAGTAAATAGTCATACTACTCTGATGGAGTTTCGGCTTCAGACAGACAGACAGACAGAAAGACAGACAGATACATAAACTCCATTATTAATATATATATATATATATATATATATATATATATATATATATATATATATATATATATATATCCAGTTATTATATGAAACAGAACCTCTTATTATATAATTTTATACTACTTTATAACATAAATACTACTAATAATTATTATTATTACTATTACTATATTATTATTAGTAGTAGTAGTAGTAGTAGTAGTAGTAGTAGTAGTAGTAGTAGTAGTTTTAATACAGAATAAATAAAGTAGAATAAAAAAAATAGAAAAATAACAAATTTAAAAGATAATAATAAATAAAATAAAGTACAGGTTGAAATACAGAAATATTAAAATAATTTGAAGATAAGTAAAAATCGATAATAGTGAACATATATAATAGATTATAGTATCATAACAGATTGAATTCATTAATAAAGTAAGAATAATTGTAATAATTTAGAAGCAACATAATAATCAGGATAATGATAAATATAATATTTACTTTAATATTATATTATTAATTATTAATTATAATCCGGACAATAATAAAATTAAATAAAATGAGACATATACAGGGTGGGCCAAAATAAGGGTCCTATCTTTAAATTTTAATAACTTGAATTTGAATAACTTCCACAAAATAAAAGTTAAACTCACCAAACTTTATGTGTGTGTAGACTGACCCTTCCGAGATTTTTTGAAATAAACAAAACAAATTTTAGCCGAAAAACACTTCTTAAAACTTACAAAAACTAAAGTATTGTTTTTTACACTGTTTTGAGTTTTTTAAGCAAAAATAATGTTTTCTAAATGAGGGTACGTTCCTTAGGGCTAATACGGCTCATGCTTGCTTCGGAAGGGGTCCTTTACTTATTCTAAAAAAAAATTTAAAAAATCAATAAATAAAAAAGTTATGAATTTTTAAAAATAGGACCCTTATTTTTGCCCACCCTGTATATTATTAGAATTAATAAAGTTAATAGATAATTATAAAATATAACAGCACAGTCTAACCATATAATTAGAGAATTTATATATAAAATAATCTATAATAAAATAAATAGGACCCGTATTGAAAACATCATTTCATGTAATTTACACGGGTTCCGCTAGTAATATAATATTATTATATGAATATATATAAAAGAAATATATATAAAAGAAATATATATAAAAGAAATATATATAAAAGAAATATATATATATATTAAAATTATAAGGAATTCAATTCAAGACAGTCAGGTATGTGTATATGTTTACATGTTTCTATGTACAGGATACATTCCTAAACTTATCTACCGATTATTATGAATTTTGGAACACAGCTACTATGCATAAGGATGAGTAATAGTGACTATATTTAGTTTAATTTGCTTCATTCAATGGGGCAAAGAGGGGGTAGATGCTCTACGTAAAATTTTAGATACTTCCAATTTTTGTGAACATTTAACAATAGATATCAGACATAGATAGATAGTACACATAATATCAGACATAATAAATATCAGACATAATATCAGACATAATAGATATCAGACATAATAGATATCAGACATAATAGATATTAGACATAATAGATATCAGACATCATAGATACAGACATAATAGATATCAGACATAATAAATATCAGACATGATAGATATCAGACATAATAGATATCAGACATAATATCAGACATAATAGATATCACACATAATAGATATCAGACATAATAGATATAAGACATAAATAGATATCAGACATAATAGATATCAGACATTATAGATATCAAACATAAATAGATATCAGACATAATATCAGACATAATAGATATCAGACATAAATAGATATCAGACATAATAGATATCACACATAATAGATATCACACATAATATCAGACATAATAGATATCACACATAATAGATATCAGACATAATAGATATCAGACATAAATCAATAAATATTCCCCAAATTTCAGTTTCTTTAGAGAATTTTAAAGGATTTTTAGAAAATATGATATGGGTACAATCTGCCATTTGAAAATAAAAATGTTTCAGATTAGCACCAAATTTCATCCATAGTCATTAGACACCAATTAAGCAAGATTCCCTGAATTTCAATTTTCTCTTAAGACTCCTCAAGCAAAGAATGTAATAGCCGCAGCCAAGAGTAGGTATACCGAGATGACCAGAAAACGCATTGAGTCGCAGAAATTAGGAACTCGTGATTTCTGGAAAATCTTTAATAGTGTGGTGAACAATGGACAATCAACAATTCTCCCGCTATCCAACCCCTATGATGTCTCTTGAACGACAACCAAGAAGGCTGAACTGCTTGCTCGGTGGTTCACTTTGAACTCCACCTCAGATTCCACAAACCATTTCCTCACAAATTTCCCAGTGCGGCAGAAACCACACTCTATAATATGATCACCACCCTTTCCCGTGTCCGGGATATCATTAAAAACTAGGCACCCCCAAATCATGTGGACCTGATCTTATCTCTGCTATATTAATAAAGAAATGCTCTGCTGAGCTGGTTCTTGTCCTCTCCAAACTCTACACCCAATGCCTTGCCGAATCTTGCTTCTCCATGACAGATAAAAAATTGCCTCGGTGGTAACAGTATAAGTATTCAATAATTCTAGTGAAAGAACTGACCCAAAAAACTATCGCCCTATCAGTCTCCTCCCGATCTTCGCTAGAATCTTTCTGTCGCTAATTAATCTAGCGATAATCCACCACCTCGTTAATGCTAAACTTTCTTATCATCAGTATGGATTTAGGCAAGCGAATATCCAAACGATTATACCATACATTGGGCAAGATAAGTGAAGCTAGAGTGGTAGCGCTTGATATATCTAAAGCCATTGATAAGGTATGGCATGATGAAAATTAATTCGTACGCTATTACCGGACGAATATTTAATATAATTAGATCCTTCTTAGCCAAAAGAAAGATCCAGGTTGATGCGAGTATGCCCCAGGGGTCAATCATTGAACCTTTATTATTCTTAGCATTCATAAACAACCTCTCTGATGTAATTGTGTCCGAGATGGGTATATTTGCTGATGATACCATGCTATATTCTCGACATGCGGGAAAAACGAACGCACAAATCCAAGGTAACGTCTGAATCCTTAGAAAATGACCGCCAGTCTGTAGTGGAATGGAGACATAAATGGATAGTAACTTTTCATGCTACTAAGACAAAGCTCCTTTCCTTTAACAATTATAAGAAATTATTTCAACCACAAATTGTCATGGCTAATAGGAGCCTATCTGAGAATCCATCATTCAAACTCCTCTGTCCAACATTCACAGGTAAAATGAATTGGAACAAATACATAGACTGAAGTATTGTTGTTACATCTGGGCTTGCGCATCAACCACTAGCCTCTACCTCTTAGACAAGGTCCAAAAAGGAGTAGATAATCTGATAGGTCCCACACTGTCAACCAAGCCCAACCCCTGTCCCATCGCCACAATGTAGCATCCCTGTGCTTATTTTACAAGTACTTCAATAGAACGTGCTCTAACGAACTTGCGGCACTGGTGCCCCTTCGACGTAAATACCCCTGACCAACACAACAATCAGCAAAATCCCATCCATTTACTGGTGAGGTCACCAGGTGCCGGAAGACTTTCGACTGTAATAGCGTCTTTCCTCGAACTGCTATCCTTTGGAAATCTTTCCCTGCTTCCTGTTTCCCTAACTCTACCAACATGCATAAATTTAAATGTATTGTGAACAAACATCTCGTTGCACAACTCCCCACTTACGATGTCCCTGTAGATGTGGTACGTAATTCACAGTAACCCCTTACGTCTCAGTGGCAATGTGCCTTGTTTGGGGTGAAAAAAAGTTTACAAAAGCTTTTTAACATAAAGTGAGAGAGGGTGGAAGTGATAGTTCAAAATTTAGTAAGATGGGTCACTTGACGAATTAATTGCAAATTCCGGGGAAAAAAACCTTCGGGAAACAAACGTTAATTAACTCAGCTTTAGTCTAACAATCGATAAATGTATATATCCGTTAGTCATAACGATAAGCAACTTCACATTTTGTCTTTCGACTCTGAAACTACTAGTAACGAATTCGGCCATAATTGTGTTGTAACTCTATATTATAATAAAGTTGCAGTTCCTGTCTGTATGTTTGTTTACAGACGTTTGGCGTTTGGGAACTAGAACACATTACATATTTTTAAACTACATTGGCCAGGGTACTTGGATAAGTATATTTCATTGTAATCCAAAGAAATACAGCATTATCATGGGTCTGCGTTTGTGCTTGACATCCATAAAAAGTAAATAAGACGTTTGACATTATTTTATCTATATCCAGTAAGACCCGTGCATGGATGGTGCCCTGGAAAATCGTAGAACACAGGAAAATCCAACTCCTACATGTGAATATAATTTTACTCGATGTTTTACTTAGTTATAAATATTAATTTTAATGTTTTGTAAGTATTAACTTTATGAATTATAATGAGCATAACGACGAAAGAGCATCTTCGTAGTAACGTGCGTACGGAGAAGCGACGATTTATTTTTTTTGGGGGGGGGGCGGATTGGAGTACATAATTGTGTCTATACATAAACACATGAGGAAGGTAATATTTAATATGAATAAACAAAAGTAATGCATGGCCTTCACTATTCCTAATTCGGGTGGAAATACAAAATCAAAAGACGGAAATCATGCGCGTCTAGTAGTCGTAACTGAACCGTTAAAAGTCCATTTATAGTCTAAGAAACCGTTAAAAGTCAATTAATAGTCTAAGGGAGCGATAAAAATCCATTTATAGTCTAAGGGACCGATAAACGTTCATTTACAGTCTAAAGGACCGATAGAAGCCCATTTACAGTCTAAGTGACCGATAAAAGTCAATTTATAGTCTAAAGGATCGATAAAAGTCCATTTACATTCTAAGTGACCGATAAAAGTCCATTTATAGTCTAAGGGACCGATAAAAGTCAATTTACAATCTAAGTGACCGATAAAAGTCCATTTATAGTCTAAAGGACCGATAAAAGTCCATTTACAGTCTAAGGGACTGATTAAATTCCATTGATAGTCTAAGGGACCGATATAAGTCAATTTATAGTCTAAGGGGCCGATGAAAGTCCATTTATAATCTCAAGGACAGATATAAGTCCATTTATGGTCTAAGGGACCGGCAAAAGTTCATTTATAATCTAAGGAACTGATTAAAGTCCATTTATAGTCTAAGGGGCCTATAAAAGTTTGTTTATAGTTTAAGGGATCGAAAAAAGTCAATTTATGTCAAAGGGACCGATAAAAATCCATTTATAGTCTAAGGGATCGTTAAGAGTCCATTTATAGCCTCAGGAAGCGATGAAAGTCAATTTATAGTCTAAGGGATCGATAAAGTCAATTTCGCGCGAAAATGTCTCAGCGGGTTCCGTCGGTATTTCTTCTGTTGTGAGAGTGTATCAAGCGACAGGAAATAAAATGAGAGGAGGTAGTAATTCCTGGTCTATCCCGTCGGCACTCACTCTAGAGTGAGAGCGATTCAGGTTTTTTTCATCTTTGAATATATATGAGCGCAAAATACATATCTGTAGTATTTATCGTCATCATAGCAACCAGCCATTTAACTGTGTGGAGCGACCGACGTCAGGGAAGACACGGCAGTAGATGACAACGAATGAAAGAATTGTATTCTGTTGTGCCAAACGTATACAATGCTGTCGTCTAGTTTGATTGGAAGTAACCTGTTACAACGCGAATTTTTAACCCGTATAAAATCGATACTTTTTAAAGCTAGAAAAAGTAAAATGTGTAATCATATGTTACATATGTTGGCGTGGGGTTAAGATTTTGTTACGAAAATTATTTATTAGAATGTAAAAAAATAATAAAAAGATATTATGAATGTTGATATTTGAAAGAAAAAAAAGTAACCGAAAGTTGGTGAAAAATTGTGTCACAAAATCTGATCCTGCCATTCCAAACATGGAAAATCTATGTCTTTGGAATGAAATAAAATGGTACTTTCGCTTAAGTATTTGTAAACCTCTGAAAATCAAAACTGTAAGAGGCAAAAAAGAAAGTTTTAAAACGTAGCTGAATGTCCCCGGCGTTACCCGGAAATATTTCTTTACGTAAATCCTATGTTTCGTGATATGAACTGTATTAAAAAATAGATATATGAAGTGTATTAAAAGTAAATAAAAATTTTAAAGAAAGATTAATAAAGACTGTTTACGAACAATTAAGAAAATCTGCTAATCTCTTATTCTGTTAAGCTAGAATGTGAAAGAAAGTCGTTGGAAAGGTCAATCAAAACGGCTCTAAAAGCAAGGTGGAAGTGAAAGGAGCGTCTGGTGTTTAGGTGGAAAATTTAGAATAGCTAACATACAATAACAATATCGAAATGACGGTGCTACGAAAAATGTGTCCTATGAAGAGATTATTCGGTGAACGTGAGTCGCAGTGGTAGTAGATCTGAGCGTGAGAGTGAAAATTCCTTCCACTTCCCGTATAGATATTCTCTTAGGAGATGTTGAGTCGGATAAAATGTAAAAATTAATGTACGCGAACAAGCAAAACAAAAGCATATTTTTCTAAAAACCCACACCAAGAATTGGCCTGAATCAATGCCGAAGCAGATTTGCATATACAACTTTCAGATAGAAAGCTATACACGCCAATGAAATAGGGGAAATATCACTTAACTTTATATGTAATGTAAGATTTAGAAATTATAGACAGAACAAAAGAATAGAAATGGGGGTTCAGAAATTGGGGCAGGAGTGCAAAGGAGTCCTTATTGATTTCCTGGAAATGTTGCATGTGCATAGAGGGGCTAAAAACTATAGATTTACTTACGCCTCCTCCCATACAATCAGATATTTAATATCGTGTTATGTGCTGGTCGGAAACATGAACATAGGGTTTTATGTTCATTTTATTAACATATTTTGAACTTGATCAATTATATATATATATATATATATATATATATATGTGTGTGTGTGTGTGTGTGTGTGCGTGTGTGT
>OY744522.1:35688482-35783482 GCA_963556195.1 Sepiola atlantica
ATCAAAAGTATTGCGTCATTCTTTTTCTGTCCATCGTCCTTCAAACATCGACAAAATGGGGAAAAGCAAAATAATTGATCAAGACTTCTGTAAACATATTTTGGGAATGGAATTTGTGTGACCCAGGTTTTGGCCGTGACTACATTGATTGATATGGTGTGAGTGGTGTTAGATTTTTAGTTTTGAGATGTGGTCCCATCTTTGGATTTTGGATGTTTGCCGACGGGTGTGCTGCGAAGATACCTCACCCCTTTACCGCATAGATAGGGCCACGGAAAGGGAACGCATGGAATTGGTGTCTTCTCAACACCAGTGGGGATGGAGTTAAGCTGGGGTGTGGTTTGTGCGCGCGTCGGGGGGGGGGGGGGGGGGGGGGGGGCAGATAGAACTGGGGAGTGGATCGATTTTAAAAAGGAGGTACCGGGTATTAATTGAATTTGATTATGAGATTATAGGTTGGGCCTAGTTTTGGGTCATTCGGCGTGTTCCGGGAGCAGTAATGATTCGATGTGACATTTCACCCCACTACTGTATCGACTAGATAGAACCATGGGATGGGGTCCTCCACGTTAAAAGGGTTGGGAGTTAGAGACATGGGTGATTGTTCGCGGACATTTGCGCCGGAGCACTGGGATGTCCGAAGTATATGGTCCAGGTTAGAAAGTGGTAGGGAAACGGTACCTCTTATAATTTTCGGAGGCTGATCATTTAAGTTTACAGGTTAAGGAAAGGGGTTTCTGTTTTTATGCTCCTATATCGCGGTAATACGCCCAATTAGCAATCGGTCGTGTACCGATGATGCGAAGAATGAGATGTGTGTGTGTATTTGAAAGAAAAAAAGGGTTTTTGGTAATGGATGTGGATATATAGGAGAAAATTTCTTCAGGGAAGAAATTTTGAAGGATGAGGAAGAAAGGAGTGTTGGGTTATGACTGGCCCTGTATTTTAAAGTGTGTAGATCCACTAGTATGAATTGTGAAGGAAATAGGATCAAGTACAATTTAAGGGCATATGTGATTTTGGAACAAACAACCATGATTCATGGTGACTCATTTTATAAGCCAAAACAAATTTGAGGTATATTTTGACCGATAGGAAATGCTCAGATCAAAGGTCAGAGACAAAGGCGATTTGAGTCTGTTGTGACATTCGTTTGAGGGGCCAGGGAAGGGGGGGCTCTGACGTCACAAATCCTTTTTGTGTGAGAAATTAGTTTTTGGATCAGTTCACGATGGAAGCCCGTAATGTAGAGACGTATAAGCTGGTCTCTGCAGTGCGAGGTCTGTGTGAATCGCAAGAGATGGGGTACGCTTACTAGAAAATAGCTAACTGCATCTAACGTCCCACAATAAGATGTGAATGTATGAACCGACGACGGAACCCCCCCTCCACTGGAATGATGTGTGAAATAAAAAGAACAAAAGAAATCTCTCTCAGAAAAACCGTCTTCGGGTGTCTCTGTCCTCTGCTTGAAAATAGAATATGCTCCCAAAACAGATACTCCACGACGATCACGAGCCAGCAACACATATGAGGTGCCAACGAACTCACGATCAGCGACGAACGAGAACTGCGAAGGTAACTTTCTTATAGTGTAAAATATCTGGAAAATGTGTTTGAAGTGACTCTCTTAATATATGTATTTAAATGACGCTTAAAAACATGTGTTTAAAATTGACCATGAGACCTTACAGAAAATGTTTTACAAAAGTATTAGAAAAAGATTGAAATCACTATTAATCCTCTCATCGTATTGTTTTCGGCCCGGAGATGATATAATTCGAACTGTTGAAGTGGTTTCGGAGAACTGCCTCAGTCGGAAGGGTTAGTGACAATAATAATTATAATGATAAATCCCCTCTGTGGTTCTATCGTAACGTGTAATTTTTAAGTAGTTATGCAACAATATAAGTAAAAAAAAGACGGATATAGGTAAACAATGTCGGATATAAGTAAACAATGACGGATATAAGTTTTTAAGAATGACGGATATAGGTAAAAAAATGACGGATATAAGTAAACAAAGACGGATATAAGTAAACAATGACGAATATATGTAAACAATGACGGATATAAGTAAACAAAGACGGATATAGGTAATAAGAAAAATGACGGATATAAGTAAACAAAGACGGATATAAGTAAACAATGACGGATATAAGTAAACAATGACGAATATATGTAAACCATGACGGATATAAGTAAACAAAGACAGATATAAGAAAATAATGACGAATATATGTAAACAATGACGGATATACGTAAACAAAGACGGATATAAGTAAACAATGACGAAAATATGTAAACAATGGCGGGGTATAAGTAAACAATGCCGGATATAAGTAAACAATGCCGGATATACGTAAACAATGACGAATATATGTAAACAATGACGGATATAAGTAAACAAAGACGGATATAAGTAACCAATGACGGATATAAGTAAACAATGACGGATATAAGTAAATATAGTTAAACCCGTAATGTCTTATCCTAGTCTTTTGCACTCGTTCTTTTTCATACTATTTTAACTTTGTTCCTTCTTCTGGTGACCTCTTTTTGAGAGTTTAAATTTTACTAGAATGTTCCAAATTAAGATGGAGTTGTATTTCAGAAGGTTTCAGATTAATTTTATGATTACTTTTAAGATACAAAAGTTCATCATTAGAAGATGTGTCATTCTATCCCCCGCCTCTACCAAAAAAAAGGGCCCGGTCGTCCTAGAAAGGTAACGGAACGTACGGCAATATTATTAGTAAGAGAAGTTTGCAACGAACCACGAGTTACGATTAAAGAACTTCGGGAAGGACAAGGTCTCTAAAGAAGGTAATAAGAAAAATGACGGATATAAGTAAACAAAGACGGATATAAGTAAACAAAGACGGATATAAGTAAACAAAGACGGATATAAGAAAATAATGACGAATATATGTAAACAATGCTACGTGCTAGCTTGACCGATATTTTGACCAAGTTTGTTGATGACGTGGACGCTAGATTGTATACAAATAAACAAACACACCCAAATGAAAACATAACCTCCGCAATTATTCAAAATACTTTCGTAAACGTATTGTTGACCTTCATAAAAATCGGTGCGGTTATGGGATTACATCTTGCATGTTAAATGTGTAATTGAGTTCAGATGGTACAAATGTTGGTCATTGGAGGACGTGTCGTTCCATTCGTTCCCCCAAAAGCCCTGGTTATTCTAGAAAGGTAACAGAACGTACGACAAGATTAAGGGTGAGAAAAGTTGGCAACGAACCCCGAGTTATGCTTAAAGAACTTCAAGAAGTTAATGAAATAAAAGTAGGTACGGATACGATGAGTAGTTCCTTTCGTCGATATGATATCTTTTCGAGAACTGTAAGGGAAAAAAATCACTTCTTAAGCGAAAACACGTTCGTGCTAGCTTAGTTTTTACAACTGAGCATTGTGTCCCACATGCAGTATTTTAGGAAAATGTACTTTGGTCAGATGAAATGAAAACTGAACATTTGGCGGAGATGCTGTGGCAAAGGTCTGAGAAAAGAGAATATTCGCCGAAGAATACTATCCCAACAGTAACATTTGGAGGCCGATCAATCATGATCTGCGGTTGCTTTAATGCCCAAAAGTGTCGAAAATATTGAAAGAATAGAAGGAAAGATGAATGGGGTATATTCTAGGGATATTTTGGAGATAAATTTGTGTGAGAATGCACATTTGCTGAGCTTGAAACCAGCTTGGGTCTTTCAATAAGAAAACGATCCTAAACATACCGCAAAGCTTACAAGATCGTGATTAACTTCAAATAAAATAGACGTTCTAAAATGGGCAAGTCAATCTCCAAACCTCAACTCGATTGAAAAGTTATGGAGAGAGCTGTAATAGGGAACTCAAAAAAAGGAATATGCAAAACCTTCATGAACTAAAGAATTTTTTGTGTGTGAAGAATGGAAAAATATTAGTCAAGAAATTCGTAGGGGTTATGTTAGGTAGCGAAGAGGTGGGGTGAAGGGTGTCCTTGCTCAGGGCGGTTGTGATGACGGAGGCGACGCAGAAACATTACGAGAGGATCAACACACGTGCGTTTCTCACCAACCTGGGTTTACAGCGAAACGCAGATGTATAACGGTTTATATATCAAACGGTAAGGCATGACGTCACAGTTACTCTAAACGTCTACATGTTGTGATTAGCTATAACGGTTACGCTACGAAATCTTAACAGATGAGTTGATAAATGTATTGTAACATTTTGTGTTATTAAATATTGGTTTTTCTTTGTGGGATATTTTTTAATTTATTTATTTTTTATCTGATTGTTTTACTAAAGGCTTAAACATATATATTATTAACAGCGAAAGTTTCATTATTTCATTTCCTGTATTGGAAATATATAAGGAATTTTTTTTATAATGTGTTGTTAACCTTTACGTGACACAGGATTTAAGATGGCATTTAAATCAACTTTCAGAAATAAAGATTTCCAATATAATTTTCTTTACGTACGTTTCGAAATAATCTTTATTAAGTAGGCAAAAGCATGAAATGAAATTGTCTATACAATAACATAGAGATTGTCTATACCGTAACATGGAGACGGCTTCTCTTCAGAAAGTTACATAAGCATATCCAACAATGAAACACATATCAATCAAATAAAGACAAGCAGAAGAAACAAAAATCACCAGTATTCTCAAAAGAATCGCCGTGGCATAGAGTCCTTCCTTAAAAGGAATTACTGGTAAAACCGATCGTGTTGGCATCCATATTCGGTCACTTCTGCAGTGAAGAGTTCTAATCCAAGGAGAGTAACTACGTTAATTTAGTCATTCAGTTTGCTCTTAGATTTATATCTAAAGGGGGGGAACTCCGATTTTACCAAAAGGTTGAAAATGATAAAGTTTTCTTAGAGTAAATTCAGCTTAGATTTACAAACCCATTCAAACTTTAAATGAATTATTTATATAACTAGGGAATCAAATCTACAGGTGTAAATTATCTATCATATCATTTTAGCAATCATTTAATTCGAGTAAGCATGAAATTAAAAATATTCAAAACATTTATTTTTACAAAGCGCATAATCTAAATCTGGAAATAAAACGAATAAGTATCGCTTCTTCAGTTATTATCGATTGTTTAAAATGATATATTAGAGTTAAGTATCCATAAGAAACATAGATAATAAAAGCAATAAACACCAATATTAACCTTTTATATATTAAACTCTTTTTTTTTTCATATAAGAAACATTGAGTCTTCACCCCTCTTTGCAAGACTGAGTTAAATTCGTATAAATAGCTCCAAAGGAATTATTTTCTTAAACGTGTCTTACATAAAGTATATAAAGATTCATCTAATTTATACATCTCTACCTCCCTCCCTCCCTCCCTCCATCTCCTCTATATATAGAGAGAGGGGGAGAGAGAGAGAGAAAGAGAGAGGGAGAGAGAGAGAGAAAGATACCCGTCCCATAACGGGTAAACTTACTTCATCGAAAAAACAATTTGGCACCAAACCTTATGTGTAGAATCCTTATTCGGATTTTATCAAAATCTATTACGTGCTTCTGATTCACAAGCATGTCTTAATTGTAAAGCTTTAGCTTAAGGGGTCTTAAGAGAGAATTGAAATTTAAGGAATCTTGCTTAATTGGTGTCTAATGATTATGGATCAAATTAAATACAGATTTGATATATTTTAATTTTCAAATTATGCCAATATTATGTCCAATGAAAAAAACTTAAAATACTCCAAAGAATCTGAAATCTGGGGAATATTTATTAATTGATGTCTAATATGTATTGTAAAAATTTCACAAAAATCAATGCTATCTGTATTTTCAAGAAAAGCTTCCACCTCTCTTTTGCTCCCTTTGCATAAAACTAAATTAAACTAAATATAGCCCGCATTACAACCCCTTACGCCTTGCAACTGTGTTCTAAAATCGATATAGACATATATACTACCTGTAACTACCCGACGTTTCTCGAGAAACTTATCTATATATTAATACGATAGCGTGCGTGTTCGCTTACATCAAAAGCTCTGCGCATGCGTGCCGCACCTAGATTTAGAAAAGCATTCAACTCACCTAATTTTCGTAATATTTTCAAGTATTACCTTTTGGTGCAACAGTTAGCGGCGTAGGATTTTGACGTCGGTTTTTGCCGTCAGATCGACTGGTTTATAGTTCAATCCAAACCTCTAAGATTGTTTTTTCTACACCGAAGGGGAAAGGGAGGTAGGTAGGGGACACATATTAATACGATATTGTGTGTGTGTTATTTTGTGTGTCACGCTTATATCAAAAGCAACGACCTTCCGAATCTTTGTATGCTACTCATGAATTGGAGACTAATTTAATTTAATCTAAAACATTTACCGGACACGAAACCGCTTTTATAGATTAGGAACAAGATACTCAGTATGGAAAACATCATTTCATGTAATTTACACGGGTCCCGCTAGTTATTATTATTATTATTATTATTATTATTATTATTATTATTATTATTATTATTATTATTATTATTATTATTATTATTATTATTATTTACTCACTAGGAGTTATCACACTGGTCATCGTCAGTGGTCACCCACTGCCGACAACCTGTGGTATTCCCTGGAGTCCGAGTGACAACAAGTCTCCTCAGGCCTCCAGTATGCTCCACCTCTTTTCGTTCATCACCACTGATGACCTTGCGGTAATCGCAACAGCCACCTACCAACGATTTCCCGCTGATAAGGGCCATTGGTCCCCTCTGGGGCCCCGAGTGGCAACAAGCCTTCCCAAGGTCCCAGAGCTGTCCGCGCTCTTCCAGTGGAGGTCTGGTTTTGCGCTTTCCCTCCTCGACCCTCTGTCCATAATTTTCGTGGCGTCAGCCTATGCTTGCGCCTCTCTCGTGCGGTTGTATTTTCCCCGGTTCTGTTGTTTTGTGCTTCCATGTGTTGTTTATTATTATTATTATTATTATTATTATTATTATTATTATTATTATTATTATTATTATTATTATTATTATTATCATCATCATCATCATCATCATCATAATTTAATAGTAGTCTCAACTTGTGGATATTTTTAGTTGAATTTTTCTTTTTTGAACATCAAGTCAATTCCCTTGACTTAAACATTTAAGCTGTACCTTTTGCAGAATTGGAAAAGAAATTGTCTCGTCGATCTGTTTAAGCCATTTATGATGGGCTTTCGTCATAGTTCCAAGCGTTCCAATTACAACAGGAATTACCTTGACTTCTTTAAATTTCCATAGTCTAACTAGTACCCATTTTAGATCTTGATATTTTTTCGTGTTCTTTTCTCCTGCACTCTGGTATCGAAGGGGCAGGCTATATCAATGATTAAGCAAGTTCTCTTGTTTTTGTTTAGAAAGATTAAGTCGGTTTGGTATGTTCAAGAACCTTATCAATTTGTATGCGCATGTCTCAAAGAAGTTTGACATTGTCGTTCTCCTGTACCACTTCTGGCTTATGCTCGTACCACTTCTCATTGTGGTCCAATTCATAAAGTTTGCATATATTCTAGTGTAATACCTGAGCGACTTTGTCGTGTCTCCATTTTTTATATTGATGTTGTGCTAGCATAGGGCATTCAGATACAATATGCGCTAAGGTTTCCTGCCTTTCATTACACAATCGGCATATCGGTGATTCTGCAATTTTGTCAATGTAATGTTTGATGGGCCTGGTGCGAGTGGCTTGTTCCTGGGTTGCCATTAAGATGCTCTCGGTAGATCGTTTGAGATCACCCCCTGACCAACCTATTCCAGCTGTCCTTATCTCTAAATGCAATATTCTTAAAGAATACACTGTGTAGTTTCTTTCCAAATAATTTTAACCCTCTCTCTTGTAACCTTTGATTCTTTTTCACCCCAGTACTTAGTATTTCCTCTCTTTTAACTCCACAAAGAAGAATCTCATTACTTTCGGAAATATATTTATATAGACAACCTTCTGCTATATTCACAACATCTTCAACACTAAGAAAACCTCGACCATCTTCCTTTCTAGGTAGATACAATTGGTCTGTATCTCCTTTCTTTGTAAAAGCTCCATAAATTGTAAGCATTTTTCGTGTTTTGCTATCCAAACTTTTAGTTCATCTACATTCCAGTCAAGTATACCGGCAGTATATCAAATGATTGCTACTACTCTGGCATTGATAGCATATATTGTATTTCGACTGTGGAGGTGTGATTTAGAAATACTTCTTACTCTTCTGTTGTACTCAGCTGTGACCTGGTTTTTCATTTACTTGTTTTTAATCTTATCTGCCTCCAGTATTTCTAAGTATTTGTAGCCCCTCTCACTGTCTACATTCTTTAGTGGGAGTTCAAGGCCATCTGAGTGGATAAGTTTATCTCTTTTTATAACAAAATGACACATTTAGTGATGCCAAATTCCATTCGTATGTTGTCACTAAATAATTTAACCGTGTTCATTATGGTATCAATTTGGGTTTCATTCTTTCCAAAAGTTATTTCCCAAGTATATATCCTGCCTTCACATAACGTAAGATAAGTGTCATTGGGATAAAACTAATGACAAAAAGCAAAGGGGGAAGACTATCGCCCTGGAAAATCCCTCTCCCGATTTTAACTTTACCTAATGCAACACCTCCTGAAGTTAAATTGGTTTCCCAATTCTTCATGCTATTCTTTAAAGAACTACTAACCTTGACGTGGGGCGAGTGCGTTATGAGTAAGAATTTGACATGGTGCCTCATTCATGGATACACACATGCTTGGAGATTTTCGGAATAGTCCCCAACATTCAAACATGTTGGGGACTATTCCGAAAATCTCCAAACATGTGTGTATCCATGAATGAGGCACCATGTCAAATTCTTTCTTATAACCCACCCACCCCATGTCAAGGTTAGTAGTTCTTCGTTTGCAGTTTTTCAGGATCATTTTATCAATCAGAAGCTGATCACTTTGATCTTTTTCAGCAGCCTTTCAGTTTCTCAGGCAGAAAATTGTTTTGGTCCAAATGACCATAAATACTTTTAGACAATATGCTTGTGAAAGTTTTCCACAAAACTGAGAGGCAAGTGTTTGGTCTAAAGTTTGTCACTTCACCTTCTTATCTTTTATGATATGTAGTGCCCTTTGTCAGCCGTTTATCATTTCAGGTGCTTTGAAATTTTAATGCTTTTTGACCTCTCCTTCAACATCTCAACGGTGACTGTTATATTCGTTTGTCTTTCTACCCTAGAGGAAACTTTCCGTCCAATATCTTTTAAATTTTATTCATCATCTTGATGATTTACTTCCTTTCAGACAATATGCTAGTGAAAAGTTTCCACATAACTGAGAGGCCAGTGATTGGTCTAAAGTTTGTCACTTCACCCCCTTTTGTTTTATCTTTTATTTTCAAGACTGTAGTGTCCTTGGTCAGCCACTCAGGAAAGCTACAAGTTGTCAAACAGACATTTATCATTTCTGCAAGAAATGGGTGAAGAGCCGGAAGGGTTTTAAACCAGTATCCCTGGACTCTGTCAGGTTCGGACGCTTTTCAATTTTAAAGCTTTTTAACCCTGTCCTCCAGCATCTCAACGTTCAATATATTTGATTCGTTTCTGCAGCATCTTGATGTTTCACTTCCTTTTCCCAAATGCCTTTCCAGAAATGCACGAGATTGGTCAGCATCAGGTATAACGTCATTCCCTCTTTCAATTCCTTCTAGTTGTTCAAATAGGAGTTTCTGATAGTTCTCAAACAGTCTATTTTTTCGATACTACTCAATTCTATCGCTGTTACGTTTAATTTTGACAGTCTTAGCTTCGACACGCTGTTTTAATTCCTCAATTACACACTTGAAACCTTTTCGGTGTATTTCAAATTTACGGATTAGTCTTTAACAAGTGCTCTTGCATTTGAGTTTGTCATTTTCGATAGATTGTACTTTACTTAAATCCTTTCTAAGTTGTTTTATCTGCCCATTTAAACGTTTTCACCACCAGGGCTCTTTCTTTACTTCTTTTCCCCTTTGTTCTATTCCAAGTAGAGTTGACACAGTATTTGGCAGCAGCTTTAACAACTATATTACACTGATCAAGATTATTTACTAATAAAAATGGCAGGACTCCATTCACTTTGATGGTAACAGTTTTAAGTTTTTTTTCCTATTGACAAATCTCAGGTTCGGTAGCTGTTCTAAATTGCCAGCTCTTAGCTTCTCGTCTAACAATCTGAAAATATCAATATATTTTTCTGTTATCCCATGTTCAATAATATGTTTTACGATTGCATCAATTTCTTCAATTACATCAAGTTTATTTATCCTCGCAACCTTGTCTAAGATTTCTCTCTCAATTTCTCTTTTTATTTCTTCAATTTCAATAGCAGATAACCATTCATTTGTGCTTGTCCAGCTAGTTTTTTGTTCTGATAATTAAAACAGACCTAGCTCATTCCAGCTTCGTGGCATTCGTCGTCTATATCGTATCTTGGGAGGATCACTCTTCAAATAACATTTCATCACAATTCTATTTAAGGCTTTAGTCCAATTAGTTCTAGTTTTTTATGGATGACGACTTGGGTAGCCTCGTTCATTCCCCTGCCGGGCATGGGATCAGAAGTTGACATTCCGGACGCCCATACGTCGTTTTCAGTTCGATAATTTTGAACACTCGTATTGTAATAATATAAGGAATGGTTTTCCTTCCCTAGTATTTTTATTGCGATACCATCTCTAGGAGAGTTGCTCACCAAAGCTTAAGACCCAATTCAGGCAATAATTTGACCCTTGGGTGGGATTATTGTTATTATAATCACCACCATCATCATCACTATGTTATCATTATTGCTACCATTATTATCATTATTAATATTATTATCAACATCATCAGCATGAACAGTAGCATTTTACACGGCTTTTAATGAATCAGCTGTTATTGTTTTTGTACCGACCATTGAGTTTTTACTACCTCAAACAGGGAGAGAGAACATTTCGTTAAATATTAGCTTTTTCGATTCATGCCAGTCTTAGTAATGCTGTCAATTGTTATGGTAATCTAATTTCCTTCAGGTAACTGTCAAACTTTTTTTTTCAATTTAATTTTCGAAGCTATACTTCTTCATGAGAATTTCAAATAAAGATTCATTAAAATATATTTTTATTATTATTATTTGTACTCACTAGGAGTTCTCACACAGATCATCTTCAGTGATTGCTCACCGACAACAACCTGCAAATAAACAAATAAACAAACAAATGAACAAACAAAGAAATAAACAAACAAACAAAAAACAAACAAATAAACAAAGTAAAGAAGCAGCCTGTGTCGACTCATTACTTCTGTACTTACTGTTAAAACAATTTCTTAATAATTACCTTCTGTTCGTGTTATTTCTTTTCGGCCCTTTAAGACCACAACACTAGCGATAAGAATGTCAGATACAGCATCAGCTTTACTACTACACTGGTTACGTTGGATTTTCGAAAAGGACTTCTGTAGTGAGCTTGTGGTGGACCGAGACGCGATCCGAACGAACGCCAAAAAGCAAATGGCTTGAATTGCTAACCCCTTACTTTCTCTGCTTCGTTAGGATACGCTTTCCTTTTCACTCACCCCAAACAAGTTGTTTTCAACAGGACGGTGTGAACTTAAGATTTCCAACCAATCAAAAACTGTTCAAAGTCAAAAACTAATAAGTCTATGCCAAAAGATAAGCCAACACGAACTAAAAAAAAACAACCTATATAAACAAGGAAATAAACAGAGGTATCCAGACAGACCCAAGCGACGCAACTCTAAAAGACCAAGAACTGATGCTCAACTCCCAACCCCCGTGCCTTTGGCTGAGGGGGGGGGGGGAATACCATTTCTAAACGTACGTACAATCTTTATTTACCTAGCGCACAGCTACTCACACACTGACAAGTATTTGAAAGAATGCCCCGTCCCCAGCAAATGAATGAAAAGAAAAATATTTTTTAAAAACAAGAAGTCGGGCGAACAGAAACAGATTGCTACCCACTTATACACACTTACAAATATCTTTAGCCCTCGTGTCTGCTTATTACTGAATATTTTCTACCAAAGAACCCGAGTTGTATAAACTTTACCAACGAATATTTCTTTAGCCCTCGTGTCTGTTTATTACTGAATATTTTCTACCAAAGAACCCGAGTTGTATAAACTTTACCAACGAATATTTCTTTAGCCCTCGTGTCTGTTTATTACTGAATATTTTCTACCAAAGAACCCGAGTTGTATAAACTTTACCAACGAATATTTCTTTAGCCCTCGTGTCTGCTTATTACTGAATATTTTCTACCAAAGAACCCGAGTTGTATAAACTTTACCAACGAATATTTCTTTAGCCCTCGTGTCTGCTTATTACTGAATATTTTCTACCAAAGAACCCGAGTTATATAAACTTTACCAACGAATATTTCTTTAGCCCTCGTGTCTGCTTATTACTGAATATTTTCTACCAAAGAACCCGAGTTGTATAAACTTTACCAACGAATATTTCTTTAGCCCTCGTGTCTGCTTATTACTGAATATTTTCTACCAAAGAACCCGAGTTGTATAAACTTTACCAACGAATATTTCTTTAGCCCTCGTGTCTGCTTATTACTGAATATTTTCTACCAAAGAACCCGAGTTGTATAAACTTTACCAACGAATATTTCTTTAGCCCTCGTGTCTGCTTATTACTGAATATTTTCTACCAAAGAACCCGAGTTATATAAACTTTACCAACGAATATTTCTTTAGCCCTCGTGTCTGCTAATTACTGAATATTTTCTACCAAAGAACCCGAGTTGTATAAACTTTACCAACGAATATTTCTTTAGCCCTCGTGTCTGCTTATTACTGAATATTTTCTACCAAAGAACCCGAGTTGTATAAACTTTACCAACGAATATTTCTTTAGCCCTCGTGTCTGCTTATTACTGAATATTTTCTACCAAAGAACCCGAGTTGTATAAACTTTACCAACGAATATTTCTTTAGCCCTCGTGTCTGCTTATTACTGAATATTTTCTACCAAAGAACCCGAGTTGTATAAACTTTACCAACGAATATTTCTTTAGCCCTCGTGTCTGCTTATTACTGAATATTTTCTACCAAAGAACCCGAGTTGTATAAACTTTACCAACGAATATTTCTTTAGCCCTCGTGTCTGCTTATTACTGAATATTTTCTACCAAAGTTATGTACATACAAATACAAACAAAAGTTGTGTACATACAAATACCGAAGCTTGTGGCAACAACAACAATAACAATACAAAAGAATACAAAACAAAACAAAAGTCTAAACAAAAAAAATATATAAAATTGTAAAATTTCTACCAAAGAACCCGAGTTGTATAAACTTTACCAACAAAAAAAACAAAATACTTATAACAAAACAAGAACAAAAAACAAATATTTGTACATCACAAAGCAACAAAAAAAAACAGCAAACTTAAACCTTTCGACGGGACAAACAAAATGAAGATTAAACAAGAAAAAAATGACGAAAGACAAAAATCTCACCGCGAAGACGAAAAGAACACAAAATATTTCGACATTCTTAAAAAGTCCAATTATCACTCGCGTATATTGAACGCGTATGGTTTTATTTTTCAATTCAAAATGTTTCATAATCTCGACTTCAACCTGACAAAGTTTCTTAGTCTGCAGAAAAACAATTAAACCTATCAGTTTAAAAATTAAAAACCTGATATTTTATTCAGCCCGAACGTCTTCCCATTAACGCTAAAATTTCAACAACAGAAAGCGCGCAAGTTGAATTCTACTACCAGTAAAAAAAAACAAGCTTCATTTAGCAAAAGTCCAAAACCTGATATTTTAATGAGCCCTCAAAATAATTCAAAATGAACGCTCAAGCTTACAAAACTTGTTAATTATTGCAACATTAATAGCTAGAAACGAAAGGATATCTTGGACCGTTTAACACACAAGGATGAGGCAACTTCAATACATGCTTCTCGACTAGACTATGACACAACGTATTGACCGGCTGAAGAAGACGTTTTGTTCCACGTTGTGCAGCCATTTCCGAAAGGTGGATGACATCGACTTGGTGTCCTCGAGAACAGCTAAAAGTGCAGAGACGCCACATCAACTGACGCCGATATTATCAGCCTGGAACGACGAAAAAGTGTCCGAGCGCGAACACGACGGTATCTGATTGCTGGCCGAGGAGACGGGGGTCAGACTATTATGAACAAATATATTTGGGATTTGTTGTTTTTTATCTTTGCATAGTATTCATGTTTTACTTTTTTTCTAATCAAAGTGACACAATAAATACGAACGAGATATATCACAAATAATAGTTACAATGTGGAACTATTTTCGAATGACAGCAGTCAATCTTAAACGGGTCCTTAATTGCCTGCCTCCGACTCAAAACAATTTTTCGATGTGGGGAAAACACAGCTTTCACAAAAGCGATTGTGAACAATAAATAGAAATTGAACATATACTTCACTTTGATCCAAAAATGTCGGGAATCAACCACGAGAAGAACCATTTTAGTAAACAGTACGAATTTTCTACGTGCTAAGAAATATATTGAAAATCGATACTTATCCGTTTAAAAAAAAAAAAAGAAATGTGTGACCCTGTTCTGGACAATTGTTTTTTTTTTCATTTTTTTTTTTTTTTCATTATTGTCTAATTTTTTTTTTTTTTTACTTCGAAACAAAATGACGAAATAAATATGAAAGGGTTGTTTTTATGTGACGGATATATCACCAGTAACAGCTACACTGTTGAATGTATTTTCGGATGACACCGATCAATATTAAACGTGTCCATAGCATCGTAGCTAATGGAAAAATTTGAAAAATGATTGAAAACTGGTTTAAATATAAAGAAACCTGCTTAAGTGCTACTCGTGTGACAAAAAAGCTTACATACTGAGAAACCTGATTAAGACAAATATTATCATTTTTTTCTCCAGCCTTGAAATTTGGGAATCATGTAAAAGTTTCTAAAGAATGCAAATAAAAATTGTGCATATTTTATACGAATTACTGTATATGCATTAAATTTGCGGACGGAATAAAAATTAAATTAGACTTACCATTCACGAAATCCGAAGGCCGCTTGCAACCTTGAATTTAGAAATCAAATTATTCTACCAATGAATATGATATGCAAGTAATTATAAATAAATATGCTAATATTTGTTTAAAGTAACTATAATTTCTTATTTAAAAGCTGGCATAGATTTCTTTTTTGTTGACGATGTAAGCAGCCGACGCAGTGAAGATCATCAATTAAAATGGCTCCAGTTTAACAATGCTCCGAGCCGGAATACGTATTTTTTAAAGAAACTCGAGCGAAATTCATTTTTATTGACAATTCAGAATGAGATATGGATATTATAGAAAATAATCTACAGATGACAAACTCCGAGAACCAGACTTTATATATTAGATAAAAATAACTATGAGCCGTTGTTCTGTTAAACTAATTTCGAAATAAATTATCATTATTATTATTAGTAGTAGTAGTAGTAGTAGTAGTAGTTTTTATTATTATTATTATTATTAGTAGTAGTAGTAGTAGTAGTAGTAGTAGTAGTAGTAGTAGTAGTAGTAGTTTTTAGAATAACAAGCGAGTATGAGCAGGTGTTCTGTTAATTTAATTCTTAAATAAATTATTATTATTTACTCACTAGTTCTCACACAGGCCATCAGTGATTGCTCACCGACAACCGGTGGTATTCCCTGGAGTCTGAGTGACAACAAGTCTCCACAGATTTCCAGTATTCTCCACCTCTTTTCGATAGTCACCGCAAATAAATTTGCAGTATCACAACAGCTGTTTACCATTGATTTCTCGCTGGTAAGGACCATTGGTCTTCTCTGGGATTTGGGTGGCAATAAGCCTCCCCGAGGTCCCAGCAGTCTCTGCACTTCCAGTGGAGGTCTGGTTTGTGCTGTCCCTCCTCGGTCTTCTTCTTCTTATTATTATTATTATTATTATTATTATTATTATTATTATTATTATTATTATTATTATTATTATATTATTATTATTATTTTAAAAATAATAAACGCATATTTTGTTGAAAGATACAAACACTCTGTGTCAAATTAATCTGTTGTTGGTCCATACAAGTCGCTTAATGGGGTTCTTAACATCTTGATAAAATTGGTTAAGATAGTCACAGTAATTGGTTTTAACTCGAGTACTTTCAGTCTCCCCGGAGACCATCTTCAAGGCTTGTGTAAATTATAAAAAAATGGATTCCACAATCAGTGGAAATGGCGGGAAAATGGTAGCAATAAATATTAGTATAAATAGAGACATTTTATTACATTATTACTGTATACGAAATGAATTTTGATTGGTTGTTTAGTTTTTAGTTTGTTTATTATTTTTTGCTGTGTGATTTCCGTATTGTCTATATGTTATATTATGGATGGGGCCCGATATTTGTAGATACGATTAAATCACCTAGTGTGAATTATGGCTAGGGTCAAATGAAGACAATGGGTGCGTGTCAAGCTGACATGCACCGAAGGGGACCGTTATGAGTCAATCATGTTTTTTGTAAGACTATAACAAAATTACAAATTCAACGGCGATCACAACCTCGGGTCAGAAAAGGTCAGAAAACATGGGTGAAGGAAGTGCTTAGTGCATGAGTGTCACACGTGTAGATTTGTGACGTCACTCCTTCTTTGTGAGAAACTAAAGTTTTTGAAACAGAAGGGCTTTAGAAGTGAGAGCGTCAAGTCGACGATGTAGTCGCTCATCGTAATGGCTGGATCTCGAAGAGATCCAGCAGTAATCCCCGTGCATAGTCGCATCCCACAGCGAGAAGGATGAATGAGAATCGAGCGAACGAATGGATAAAACCCTTCCGCAACGAAGTCCATAATAAAAGACTTGAATCTCTATCTGAGGAAAAATTGTCTCTGCGTTTGTCTTCTGCCTGTCTATAAAGTTGTATCCACAGATCAAAGATCACCAGTATCGATCACGGCCAGGGATACGCAATGGAAAGCGACGGTCCCAACGGCGATCACAACCAGACGACGAAAAAAATGTAAGGTAACTTTTATGTGTTGCACATTTTGGGGGTCCTAATCTGTTTAAAGAAAAAGTGCACCATGCTTAATTTGAAATGTTTGAAAATAACTATGTTTTAACGAAAAATGTTTTAATGTTTAAAATGCTTAAAAAGTGGTGTGTAACAGGGCTGACAGTTTAATAACTTAAAAGTGCCTTAAAAATGAGTGTTAAAAAATGCCTTAAAAACGTGTTTAAAAGAGTTTGAAAACGCTTCGAGACTTTTCATATGATTTCGTATTGCCTTCGTATTATTAGAGGCGTAAGAGACATTAATTTACAAGTAATATGTAACATATATAGATTTTCTGAATTTGGATATGGGACATGAAAATTGTTTTCAAGTGTTTAGATAGTTTAGCTGGTATCAGATAGAATATTTGACAGCGCCAACGGTTCTATCTATTGGTTTCCTCAAAGCCAAGTGTCCTTACTAAGAGTAGAAGCACAACATCTAAGATAAATAAACAAACAAAACCTTGGAACTTTTTAATATCTTTCCCCTTCACTTTTCTGCATTCCTCATTCACAGCTAAAGAAAGAAAAACACAGATTCTTTTTTGTAAGAAGTCCGCTCTGGGTTCAATCCAAAGTCTCGTCCCCGATGGATAACACACTTCGCGATCCTTACTCTCTTTCTTCGTAGACTTATATGATGGCTGCTACAACTAACGTACAGGGTAGGTTGAAAGTCTTATTACCCTATCAAAAAGTACCAACAATACAGAAAAAAGTAATAAAGCAATACAAATAACATATCCTGGATTCAGTTTATTCATTTTAAGAATAGTAAAACAAAATGAAACACTACAAGAACAATTGATATACAGTAATATGAACGAAAATGTAATTGATTCAGTTTATTCGCTTTCATTGACGATGTCATACATCGAGGTCTGTACTAACACCACCATTTCCGTGGCACAAAATGATGCGGCGTGTGTGATATTTTTCGAAGATGTACCTTTTTGGTGATTGTGTGGGGAAGCCAGCACTCGTGTTTGAAACTGACCACTTCATTCCGAACGGCGGGCTCCCATGAATGTTGTGCGGAATGTGATGCGGTTGATATAAAAAACAAAACTTAAACTTTCTATGAAAAGAAACAGGTGAAAACAGTGAATTAAAAAAAAAACATATAATAGTGTATTATAAGAAACTCATCGCTTCTTTAAGTAACTGTTACAAGTCACTTTGCATTCTAGCAACAGCCGTTTACTATTGATTTATTGGTTATTGGTCCCAGTACTCTCCGTGCCCTTTCAGTGGAGGTTTGCATTTTTTCGCCATCCTCGGTCTTTTCATCTTCCCTGGCCATTCATGGGCATTTTCTGTTGCACCAACATTTGCGGGGATGTCGGGAGGGGGACGTGGCGGGGATATAATATAATTGATGGTGTCAGTTCCCTTGGCTTCGTGTAATATTCGTTCTATGTATATCGCTATTTTTACGCATTTGTTACAAGCAGCAACTGCAGTGAATGCTTTTACGTATTGAAAACACGCAAATCAGCAAGGCTTTTGTTTTCAACCAATCGGAGCACAATAAATTTCCGCTCCCAAATATTAGCTCGTACTATAAAACCCCAAACACACAGCTTAATTTCTCTTTTTCGGTAGTTTTCTTCCACATACAACACACGTGCGCACGGCAACACAATACAGTCAGGTCCTTTTGTGGCCGAAAGACAAGTAGCACACACATGATGAGAGACACACTCGAACTACTAACACACAGCGCCAGCATATACACGCTGCTAACCGAACTCTCTCGGACACAATATCGCTCTCTGTCGCTGGTGAAGCAGATACGCTTACATGCACACACATCTTCATGCTTACCCTATTTACACACGCGTAAACGCACACGGTACCAGGCGAAATGAACATGTCTACTCAATTTCTCCTTACAGACAAAACAACTTATTCGCCTAGAACGGGCATTGGACTTTCTAAACTCTCAATAATTGCCAACACTTTAGTTACCATTGTTTATACTAAGTTAATATAGTTTCTTTTGTTTTAATTCCAATGTGAAACATACCAGACAGATAATTTAATACGCCGTCAAAACAAAGCAAAAATCGCTCCTCTACAAAATGTGGTGACCCAGAGTGCAGTCCTTTCAACATTGGTGACCCAGAGTGCGGTCTCTTCAACATTGGTGACCCAGAGTGCGGTCTCTTCAACATTGGTGACCCAGAGTGCGGTCTCTCCAACATTGGTAACCCAGAGTGCGGTCTCTTCAACATTGGTGACCACGAGTGCGGTCTCTTCAACATTGGTGACCCAGAGTGCGGTCTCTTCAACATTGGTGACCCAGAGTGCGGTCTCTTCAACATTGGTGACCCATAATGCAGTCTTTTCAACATTGGTGACCCCCAACTAAAGAAACACTCAGCCTTCTGACATCTCTGTGAATCGATTTGGTTCTGCTAAACACCCGTGCATTCATATCAACACCACGACAGCATTGTTATTCTATTTCACTTTATCTGTGATTGATTAGCGTTGTCTTATTATATGAGTTGATTTCTGCACTCCAGGATTTTTCTTAATATTTCAATTGTTTTCATCGGTAATGTGTTTTGTATGGTACCAATTCTCCCTAATCATTATTTACTCAGTTCTCACACGAGTCATTATTACTGATAGATAACTGATAACAACAGGTGGACTTCCCTGGAGTCTGAGTGACAGCAAGACTTCACATATTTACTCGTTCCAAATCACATTGCAGTCTAGCAACAGCCGTTTGCCATTTATTTCTCGCAGATACCGACTTTTGGTCTTCTATGGAATTTGAATGACAATAAGCCTCACCAATGTTCGAATACTCTACGTGCCGTTTCAGTGGAAGTCTGGATGGTGCTCTCCTTCCTCAATATCTCCATCCTATCTAACCCTTAACATCACGATCATTGTGTTGTATGATACCAGCATATGCTGGTGTCACGGCTTTATTATTATTGAGTGAGTGTGTGCATGTATGTATTCGTTTGTATCTGTGTGTTTATCATGTTGACTTATGATCTGTGGCCATTCCATCGCCCAGCAATCTTCTGACACACTCGCGAATACACATAAATGTCTATACAAGCAAACACACACACACACACACATGTATATATATATATATATATATATATATATATATATATATATATATATATATATATATATATATATATATATATATATATATATATATATGGATTACCAAACATGGCATGGATAGATTAGCAAACGCATACGGTTACTACGGTGCCTTAAATTATATCAAATCCATCCGGTAATTAAAAAAAAACATGGCTGTCCATATAAAGATGTGACAAACAACCATATCATTAAGCCACACCAATGGAATAATAACAATCCCTGATGTCAAGATCCGAAGAGGAATCTCCCAATGAGATAGCTTACTTCATTTACTCTTTTGCCTGGCGATAGATCCGTTAAGTAAGCTACTGGATAAATGCAGGAGTGCCTACAACCTGAGCCAGGGCCGCCAACAAGACCCAAACAACAGAGTTAATCACCTGCTTTTCATGGGTTGCCTCAAACTGTATGCCAGCTAAGACGCTGACTTAAATCAACTATTGCAGGTTATACATAACTTCTCCAAAGATATCGAAATGAAGTTTGAGCTAAACAAATGTTCCAAGTGCTCCCTTGCAGAAATATGCAGCTTGATAAAGAGACTGACATCAAAGACCTAGAAGAGCAGGAACAATACAAATAACTTGGCATTGAAGAAAACGATGCATTTCAACGCGCCAAGACGAGAGAAAAATGTGTAGATAACATGTACGCCGTGTAAAAAAAACTTGCAAACCACAGCTTACAAACATAAACAAAGTAACTGTCATTAACCAACTTGCCATGTCAGTGATAACATACAGCTTTGATGTTATGGAGTGGCCACAAAACAGCATTAACAGGCTAGATACTAAAATACGAAAAATGCTCACACTGTACAAAGTAATGTACAGAAACCAGTGTCTACCAAAGGTATATCGATCCAGAGGAGCAGGGGGTATGGGTTTCTCAGAAATTGACCATCAACATCGAGCCACTATCATGAGTACTGGCCAATATCTGATGAGCTCTAAAACCTCAAACCTTATGATGGTACATCAACATCAAGAAACAAGATCCACTAGAACAACCTCCATCACAAAAGTGGCCAAACATTTCGGACAAGACTATCTCAGAAATGAAACAAGTCTGACACGGAAATAACCTAAAAGAGTCGCCAGAAATACACCAAGACCTTCCATTGCAGAAAAACTGGAAGAATAGGCTAACAACGTACCAAATATTTTCTGGCTGAACTATCCCAAGAATATATAGATAAGGAAGGCTCTGAAGACTGGCTCAAAAGAGAATCGCTCCACTATTATTAATTAGGAAAGGATAATAATGGCTGACCAAGATCAAGGCTTGATGGTCAATGTTTATAAGAATATGAATGGTCTCAGCAACGACAACAAGTGTAAGTTCTGACACACAGAAGTGGAGAGTGTGAGCCACTTTACACCCAGTTGTAAGGTTCTGCTGGGATATAAACAATTGTGCTTAAAGGGCGGTTAGAAACCTAAAAAATCTCTCTCGTTGTGAGTGTCTGAAATAGCGGGTGAATGCCCTATCCCCGAGTAAAAACAAAAAGATAAGAAAATTAAAAAGATATATTACGTACGAACATTTTAGGGACACTTATTTACACACGCACACAGCCGCACTAATGGAAATCCTCGGACGCACACACGGACACACATACACAGTGAATTAGTTAGAAACACACACACACACATGCAGACCCACTTTGAATTGGAAGGAGAGAGTTTGAATTACTTACTAGACACCATCCTCGAGTGTCTTCGGTATCTCTGCACGAGGGTTTGTCAGGACAACCTGACATGAAGATACTTTCCATTACAAGTAAACCCTGACCAAATATTCAAAATAACATAGTATTCGAAGCCTAAATAAGAGTCCTCGACATGGCCATACACTGGCTCATACGAGGAATGGTGCACCTGCTCCAAATATGTTACTTCAAGCAACAGCACTTAGCTGGATATTCCACCAGACTATATTGAATCTTTGTCATGGAATCCGGTAAGACCAAGAAACCACAAGAAAGATATACTACAACATAGTTTACTGCTCAATTGGGAAGAGGAAAATTAATGTTCTTAATTTCTTTACTAACTCAACGTTCGAGAAATAAAGGAGAAAATTAATAGAATATTCGAATATCTATGTATCTCATATAGAGATCAGGTGTTAGCCCCAGGAAGGGCCCCCTTAATTTGTGAGAACTTAAGTAACATTAAACAAAAAAAAAGTAAATTAACTACTGGAGAGTTTGAATTACCTACTGGAGAGTTTGAATTATTTACTAGACAGTATCCTCGAATCTATTCGATCTCTCTGTACAAGGGTTTGTCAAGACAACCTGGCATAAAGATACTTTCCCCTACAAGTAAACCCTGACCAAATATTAAAAATAACATAGTATCCCCTCGGTATGGCTACCCCACACTGGCTTATACGAGGAATGGTGCACCGTCTTCAAGTGATGTTGTTTCTAGTAACATCACTAAGCTGGATATTCCACCAGACTAGATGAATTCTTGTCCTTGGATCCGGTAAGATCAAGAGACCACAAGAAAGATATACTATAAGGTAGATAACTGGTCAATTGGGGAGAGGAAAATTAATGTTCTTAACTTCTTTACTAACTCAACGTTTGAGAAGTAAAGGAGAACTTTAGTGGAACACTCGAATATCTATGTATTTCATATAAAGATCAAGTGTTATTCCCAGGGAAGGGGGCACTTGATTTCTGAGAACTTCGACTGAAGTAAAATGAAACAAAAAGCTCATACGAGGAATGGTGCACCTTCTCCTAGTGATGTTACTTCAAGAGACTGCACTTAGCTGGATACTCCACCAGACTAGATGAATTCTTGTTCGTGAATCCCGTAAAACAAATAGACCACCAGATATACTATAACATATTTAACTGGGAGACGAAATTAACTCAACGTTTGAGAGTTAAAGGAGAACTTTAGTTGAACACTTTAGTATCTATGTATTTTATATAGAGATCAAGTGTTAGCCCCGGGAAAGGCCTCCTTGATTTCTGAGACTTTACACTGAAGTAAAATGGAGAAGAAAAAAAAGAAAATACACATAAATGCACACACAGACACATTTGCCTCCACTCATACAATGCTCTACCAGCAAACACTTCCTGGCACTCCCTTCCTCTCTATAAATTCTTTGTTAACAACGTTAACCCTCCCTATACTCATTTATATACAACCTTCTACTCTTTCTACCCCCTCTTCCTTCGACTCTACTCTCTCTTTCTCTCTCTCTCTCTCTCTCTCTCTCTCTCTCAATTACGTTTTCACTCTCTCTCTCTCTTTCTCTCTCAATTACGCATTCTCCCTCCTTCTCTTTCGCTCTCTCTCTCTCACTCCTCTCTCTCTCTCTCTCTCTCTCTCTCTCTCTCTCTTAACTATGTTCTTTTCTGTAAGCACTTCTCGGCCTTCGGGCTGTGATCAAAGTGTATTATATGTTCTGCCATGCGTCAGAGGAAGGAATTCCTTTTACTTTTGTTACCGTCCCATATACCCATATTTTTCGGGAGCTGGATTTCCTCTATATTAAAAAACGACCTTGAGTCTAACTTTGCCCTTGTGGGGATTCTAGTTCAGTAAGAACGGCGATCCCTTTCTTTTCTTTCGTCCTATCCCCTTTTTTATAAACGTTTACCGTTGCGTGACTCTCTCTCTCTCTCTCTCTCTCTCTCTCTCTCTCTTTCTTTCTCTCTCTCTCTCTCTCTCTCTCTTTCAACTCATGATGAATCACTTCTTCGTAGTTGTTTCCTTAACGGAATTTCTTTTTCTTCGTTCGATTAATTTAAAACCTCTTTCGTTTTCTTCAAATTCTTTTTCTTTCTTTCCTTCTTCTTTTCTGTCTTCCTCTTTTTCTTTCTCCCTTTTTTCTTCTCTTTCCCTTTCGTTATATCTATCTATCCCTTTTATTTGTATTTACCCCTTCTCATGCAATATTTTCTCTTCTCTCTATTTCTCTCTCTCTCTTTCTTTCTCTCTCTCTCTTTCTTTCTCTCTCTCTCTCTATCTATCTATCTATCTATCTATCTATCTATCTATCTCTCCCCTGTCTGCCATTCTCCATTTTCTTTTCTTTTTTTCTTTCCTTCCTAACTTTATATTTCAGCCCTCCCTTCCTTCTTTCACGTCCAATATTTCTTTCAACTTTTATTTTCTTTTCTTTCTTCTTTTCTTTCTTCTTTCCTTTCTTCTTTTCTTTTCTCCTTCAAAATTCATTCCATCGTTTCATATTTGTAACTTCATTCTTTTCGCTGTCGTCCATTTTATTCTCATCGACGTTAATAAAATCCGCCATTTCTAGACGTTCTTCTACAATTCGACCTTTCTTTTCACCTCTCTTTCTATTTCTTTCTCTTCTCTTTCTTTCTAACCCTCTGTCTCTTTTGTCCCTTTCCTTCCCGACAACCACCACCACTGCTACACTGCATAGCTTAATTCTTCTCTTTCTTTGTCTTTTATTTATTTCACTTCTTTTTTGTTTTTTTAGATGCGCCCTCTAAAACTGAATGAGACGCTCGGTCGGTCGGTCGCACTTCAGTTTGAAATAGTGCTTCCATTGCTAAACATGCAGACTGAATGGACGGATCTTATTTCTTAAACATCCAAGCATCTCAATAAGAGGCTCTGTCGGTTGGTTTGTCACGTTTCAGTTTTAAAATAGTATTTACATCGCTAAAGGCCCAGATCGCGTGGACGTATCTAACGAATATCCGTTTTGTTATTTTTTTCTTATATTTTTCTAATTTCAGATTCGACCTTCATACGTTTGTTCTTTTCTTTTACCACCCCTCCTCTTCCTCCCGTTCCTCTACTCTCCTTCCTCTCTCCCCCGCCATTCTTTCTTCTCGACTTCCTGGCGCGTTTTAATCTTCAATTCTTTTTTATATATTTTTATTTATTTTTTTTTGCTTTTCATTCGTTCGTTCGTTCTTTCTTTTCTTCTTTCGTTTCTTCTCCTTCAGCCTTTATGTTCTTTGTTTCACAGAGAAGGCACACACACACACGCACACACACACACGCAGAGCTTTACACACACAGAGCTTTACACATATACATACACATACACACACAGAGCTTTACAAATGTACATACACATATACACACACACTTCCCATATATATACGCATACAGACACACTGCTGATATACACGCACACATTCGTTTCACACCTACATACTTCCAACACAGAGATACGCAACACACACTCTCAATACAACACAAACACAAACATCGACACATGTTCGCTTAATCACAAACTCACACACAAAAACTATAACGAAAACACACCCATACTCCCACACACGGCCTAATAGATAAACCATCCCATATTCGCACGCGTAAGCTAAAAGACCAACACACAAAAACTCATAAACACTTGCTAAGGCACGAACGCTCCCATACTCACGTACAAGTGAGTGAAATTAATGTTCTTAATTTCTATACTAACTCAACGTTTGACAGAAGAACTTTAATTGAATATTCGAATATCTGTGTATCTCATATACACATCAACTGTTAGCCCCTTGATTTCTGAGAACTTCGACTGAAGTAAAATGAAACGCACACAAGCTAAGACACACACACCAGGCTCACACACACACACACACACACACACCAATGAAGACAAAAACATACACAGACGAGCTAATACACCCGTTCCAGCTCCACACACATTGCTCAGATAAGATACAAACGCATCCAGACTTACACACACTGACTACTATATAAACGCTTACAGACTCACGCACACTCCCATATTCACACGCAATATGGCAAACGCATTCATATACTTATACACAAACAAACGAAGACAAAAACACATACTCGTTAAGTCACAAACGTCCTCAGACTCATACATTCGCGCACACGCCGAATAAGCTAAATGCATACACTCTCACAAGACGCTTCCTTAAAATATACCACCGCTGCCCCCCCCCTTTCCGTCTGCACACGGCACATACATATAATTAAAAAGACTCTTCCTCCATTGAGCGTACAATACACCAATAATTGACAAGCACACACATATACACATACTGAGGAACAGCAAGCCTCGTGTGTGAAGTAAAAAAATATATATATATTTGAATATGTGTGTACGTGTGTGTGTTTACGTGTGTGAGTGTGTGTGTTTTGGGTGAGTCATTCTCTGTGTGTGCGCATGCGTGATTGGATCATTATCGTACTCCGGCATACTCGGCATACCTTCTTGGGGGGGCGCCTGCTGTAGAGTCCGGAGCCATACCAAGTTAGGTTAATGTTGCCTGCTTTACGCTATATCACCCCATTTTTAGGGGGGGGGTATTTAATTCCGGAAAATGACATGCAGAAGATTTGTTGTATACGATTAGTTGAACACGAGTTGCTATTTTACCCATAGCTGGTTAGAAAGTTGTGGCTTCATTTATTTATCTACCTCCCACAGCGGTAAGATGTAACACAAGGTCGGAAAGTGGGATTTGATAAGTCAGCATCCTAGAGGAAGAGGACTTATGACCTTTAAAAATTGCCTGGGCAGCCCCGTCGGCATTCCCCGGTAGGGGCGTCTCGGGCGATTAGCAATAAACTAACCCCTTCTCAAAGGGTGAGAAGGAAAAGCCTGGGAGGGTGGACCTCCTAGAACTGCACAGGACAACCCCACAGACCGGCGGAATCAAGGCCCGAGAGCCAAGACGGTACTGGTTTATGGGGTGTGGCTTCATGTTAATTTTGAAAACCATTGTTAGGTATTTCAAAATGAATTGGATCTATCTTTCTCTTGTTTCATTTTACTTCAGTCGAAGTCATGGGGCCCCTGCCTGGAGCTAACATTTAATCACTATATTGGACACATAGATATTCGAATATTCTATTAAAGTTCTCCTTTATTTCTCAAACGTTTAGTTAGTAAAGAAGTTAAGAAAATTAATTTTCCTCTCCCCAATTGACTAGTTAACTATGTTACAGTATATATTTCTTGTTGTCTCTTGGTCTTACGGGATTCCAGGACAAGAATTCATCTAGTCTGGTGGAGTATCCAGCTATTTGGTGTTACTTGAATTAATATCACTAGGAGAAGGTGCACCATTCCTTGTATAGCGGTGCTGAGGGATCTTATTTGTGCTGTGAATACTACATTATTTTGAATATTTGATTTAGTAAAGAAGTAAATAACATTACTTCTCCTCTTCCCAATTGAGCAGTTAACTATGTTGTAGTATATCTTTCTTGTGGTTTCTTCGTCTTACCGGATTCCATAACAAAGATTCAATATAGTCTGATGGAATATCCAGCTAAGTGCTTGAAGTAACATTTTTGTAGAAGGTACGCGATTCCTCGTATGAGCCAGTGTATGGCCATGTCGAGGCCTCTTATTTGGGCTTCGAAATTATTTGAATATTTGGTCAGGGTTTGCTTGTAGGATGATCATCATGTCAGGTTGTCCTGACAAAAACCTTGTACAGAGAGACCGAAGATACTTGAAGATAAGTCTCGTAGATAAGAGGGGCCTTGTGTCAGACTAGACTTTGTCTGGTGTATATAAGTACCCACTCTGTTCGCATTTGGTTAAGGCTCATGTGCAGATACTAAAGTGCGTGTATGCTGCAACGATCGTACAAGAAGGAAGGCTCAAGTACATTTTGCAAGAATTTTAATTTTACTTGCGGGGGCAATTAATATCTACTTACCTCCCCACGAGGGCAAGAAAATGCACCAATTCGGTCGCTACAAAGTTCCTCTAACTTTACATAAGGATTGTCTTAATATTCTTTGGTAGACTCCCAACAACGTGCTAGTAATGACACTTCGTAACGTTGCAAATACGTTGACTTGTGACGTAACATTAACATTCTTTTAAAGACTCCTAATGACGTAGACATTAAATTAAATTGAAACAGAATGATGGTAAAGGTCGGGTAAACATAGAAAAATATTAACCGAAATAAAACAATTCAATTTGTTATCGCTTGAATTATGAAAATTGTCGTTAAATGTCAAAACATTTCAGGACCGATTTCAACTAAATTCTCATCAAGTGGTTCCCATCTTAATATTTTTGTGATCAAAACATTTTTTTCATTCCAAAGCTCATCAGCTAATTATTCGACAATCAATTCCCCCTTTATCGCTGATCACCTGACGACGTGACCATGGTTTATATTTTGATCATACCGTCCCAGGTAACAACCGGTTTGGCGTCTCAGAGTATCCCAGACAAATAATTCTTAGTTTTGGAAACAATTTCTTATCTAAAGTTGTTATTCTTATTTCTGGCCGAGATTATCAAAAGATCGTAACTTCCCTTTTTTAAAAGAAGGCCATTCTCTCCCCTCAACTGTGGGATTGCAAAGACACATTTGGTTTAAATAACCAGCCATCTTGTCAATAATTGACGATGTCATCAAGAAACGGACAATTTTGAGGAAAGCTGCGTAGAACAAAAAACGCAAACCCTACGAAAGAAAAAAGATATCTCCATCAAACGGCTCAAGTTGCTCTCAAAGAAACATATGACTTACAAGAAACAGCGTATATTCAAGCCAAAATTGATAAGACTGCAAATACACTTGTAAATAAGCAAGCAAAATAGTGAAAGAAATCAGTGGTAAATGGATAAAACAAAACCACATTAAGGGCTATTGATGAAAAAACTTTGAAAATCTGCTTGGCAAAGCTCCCGAAATTGCAGAGAACTCAACCCAAAGAACAACTACTTAATATCAGAAAGGAAATTTTCAGCATGCACAAATTTTTAGCTGCAAATAAGCAAATAAAGCGTGGAAAGGCTTGTGTATATGATAACATCCCTGTCGAGGTCTGGCCAGCAGATGACTTTGACAATGAGTTATTCACATTTTGTAATTATTTTTTATCAATCAGACGCCATTAAGTTCGAAACAGAAGGTTGTACACTCACAGAGAATGGAGATCTTCGCCAAAAACAAACTGTCGAGGGATACGTGCTAAATCTTACACATGAATTAGGACTTTGTCAATTAAATAAAATGGTGAAGGAAGGACATATAAGGGACACCAGCTACCAAGTTCTAACTCAACATGAATGGAGTTTTGTGAGTGAAAAATCAAGCAAAACATTATTAATCAACAAAACATTTATAGAACGACAAATTTTATATCAATATAAAAATTAGTTTTGGTGAAGAAATGTTCATTGATAAAGTTTATAAAACTAGTGTTCTTTGTTAGGAATTGTTCATTTTCTAAGCAGACACGAGATCTAAAAATGTGTATGTCTATATTTGTTAGTGTGTGTAAGTGGTAATGTGGGTGGATAGGTTATATTGTTCTGTTACGATTTGCTTCTGTTCGCCTGACTTCTTGTCACTGTGTAAGTAGGTGCGCGCGAGGCGAGGAAAGCTTGTACGTAAGTTTTAAAGTGTTCTTTTTTGTGTCCCGGGGAGCGTACTTCTTGTGTATTCTTTCGAGGTCCGTCGCTTTGGTCTGTCTAGAGAAATCTGTTCATTTGCGCGTTCTCATAGGGGTTACGAAGTTCGCGTCGATTTATTACTGTTAGCTTTTGACTCTGAACCGTTTTTGATTTGTTGAAATTCCTCACTCAACACGTCCCTATCAATAACCAACTTGTTTTGGTGAGTGAAAGGGAAAGCGTATCCTAACGAACTAGAGAAAGGTAGAGGGTAACAATTCAAGCCATTTGCTTTTTGGCGTTCGTTCGGATCGCGTCTCGGTTCACCGCACACTCACTAAAATAGCCTAAAAAATGTACAACCTGCTTTTCTTTAATTGTATACGTCCTGACTTAAATAAAATTCTCCGCAAAAATCAAAACGGTTTAAGACAAAACAGATCAACATTTGACCAAATTCTGACCACCAGTCGTATGATTGAGAGTGTAAAAGCCAATAACCTCAAAGTTGTGGTTGTATTTGTTGATTTCTCCAAAGCCTTTGATTCCATCCATCGTGACAAACTTGAAAAGATTGTGTTAACGTATGGGATCCCGGAAGGGTTAATATCAGCTATCGTGATGCTGTATAAATACCCTCACGTAATGGTCCGATCTCCCGATAACGATATAAAGTTCTTCAACGGTGTTGCAAGAGTCTTTCAGGCGCTTGCTCTTTTCCTTTTCATCCTGTCTCAAGATTACGCTCTGCGGATATCTGCTGATCTAAACAGGGATCTGGGATTCACCCTTGAAAGAGCAAGAGGTTCACGTCACCCAGCGAAAACAATAACAGACGTAGATTGCGCGGATGCCATTGCCTTGTTATCAGACACGGGTTAGCAAACTTCTCTATCTCATCGAAGAAGCATCCAGTGAAATTGACCTTTATATTGACCTTAATATTGACCTTTATATTAATGCTAGCAGGACAAAATTTATCAGCTACAACAAAAGAAAAAACAAGCCGCGCGTGCGTGGTCCCCCCCCCCCTGTATGTGACTCGATGTGGCGAGTGTAAAATGCAATAAATTTGGGCAATTTGGGGCATTTTTGACCCCCCCCCTTTGACCCCCTGGGGGCGCGAACCAGAAGTTTTCTGAGGTCAAAGATGCTCATTTTATATCCAGAACAATTGCCTCTATATTTTGGCCAAGTTTCAGAAAAATTGAATGGATGGATCAAATGTTATGAGAGAAAAGGGTCATTTTTTGCCATTTTGGGGCATTTGACCCCCTGGGGGCGCGAACCAGATTTTTTCCAAGGTCAGCGATACTTATTTTCTATTAGGAACAATTGCTTCCACATTTTGGCCAAGTTTCAGAGAAATTGAATGGATGGATGAAAAGTTATGGGGCAAACAATGTAATTTTTTGCCATTTCGGGGCCTTTTGACCCCCTGGGGGGCTAACCAGATTTTTTTCAAACATCGGAGAATGACACTTTCTAACCTGACCAAAGTTACAACTTCATGCAAAATTTCAGAGAAATTCAATGGATGGTTGCGGAGAAAAATCCGGACGGACATGCCTCAAAACATAAGTCCCCCGATTTTATAAATCGGGGGACCAATAAAGCTGAGAAACGGCAACGACATAAACTCTGTCCAGAAATGCGTATACCTAAACAGCAACATCGCGGAAATTAACATTAAAATTCGCAAAGGCAAAGCCTGGGTGTTCTGGAGGGACTACGCACCATTTTGAAGACAATCTTAAGAGGAACTTTTTAGGACCACTGTGGAATCGATCTTCCTCTACGGATACTAACAGCAAGAAGCATCACTTGGTAGAACATACACAACGATGGACAGAAAGAAAACACCCAACAAAGAAACACCTATATGAACACCTTCCTCATATTTTAGGGAAAGAAGGCTTCGACTTTGTTATGGTGCCGTACCTACCTACGGAGAACTACTGGACTCGTCCACCTTATAAATACGGGAAGCACGTGACACTTGTTCTCTTCTTCCCAGGCAAACCGGCAATGGCGGTTGAGAGCACATCTCCTTGTATCTCTTTTCTTTCTATTATATAATATATACCTTTGTTCATTTAAACCATGTGTTCCTGTGTCATTCATTCGGCCTTACCCAGGTCCACAACAGACTTTATGATCTCTTCTGGAGAAATACGTCAGGACTTGTGAGTGGCACCCTCCTATGGAGTCTATTACGCGGCAAAAGATCAATAGGAAACCCTCATTACACCTACATCGACCAACTTAAGAAGACTCTAGATGCGATCTGGATGACCTGCTGACAGCGAGGACTGACAGAGATGAGCGGAAGAAACGAGTCAGGAGAATCTGAGGAGAATTCTCCATCTGAGTGCTTGCTTGATTTATTGAAAGAAAATATTGTCTAAACAAACCACGTCAGTCTGCAGTTAAAGACATATTTATATCTGCCTCGACAGTGAATAGACCGAAATTTCAACTGAAGTTTATGGGTGGAATTTAACAAACAAAAAAAAAGAAGCTAAGTGTCTTATTATTTTATTCTTGAATCTTCTCTTTCTAAAATAATCCATGTATTAACATTGCGATGAGTATCTAGTTAAATAATTTTTTCCCAGGTTTTTTATTTCTTGACTGTTCAAAAAATCTTTATCTTGTCTTTTTCTTTTCTTGCTAACATTCTGCTAGGTTATAGAGGGGTCACTGGCGTTCGGGGTTGAAAGAGGGTGGAGAGGTAAACCTATCTTAAACTTTCTGTTCCCTTTTTAGTATGCAATTGAACTTATTCTATATATATATATATATATATATATATATATATATATATATATATATATATATATATATATGGATGTTTTTTTTGTTGTTTTTTTGTTTTTTTACCTGCGGGGGGTAGGAAATACTCGACTAGTACACGGGCGCAGGCTATCTTTACCCCTCTCGGGGTGTTGGACCCGTAAGACCTCGTAAGGCTATCCATCTAAGAGAAGAAAATCTCTGACAAAAGAACCTTGCTACCAGCTACTTACGCCGTGGGAGTAAAGCGTTGGGGGGAGGCCTCCTTAGTCCTGATCGACAACCTTCCTAGAGTTGGAATCTCGAACAAAATATCCGGTTTGCAAACCTACAATTGCTTAAGGAGTACATAGGTTCTGCCTATCGCCGGCCCTTGCACTCCTTCTTTGTTTATTAGTCAGGCGCAGAGGTAACAGCGCTGGGACGCCTCTAAACACTCAGTGCCTAGCCTTGTTTCCTTACTAGGACAATGAACGCCGTTCTCTTTCTCTCTATTTGGGCAACTTGGGGAAATTTTTTTCGTTACTAAGTCTTACATGACCAGTCTGGGTCTCTCTTGTTCCGACAGGTTGAGGGTACAGGTTAGACAACTTGTCTGGCTGCTGTTTCCGACTGACAGCAAGGAACCCAAACTCTTGTGTAGCGCCAAGAACGGCTGCTCCATCATCAGTTGCATAATACCGTGGGTAGTTGTATGTGCCATGTCGCGCATGGAAAGGGACCCTGCAATTATCTCCGGTGGGCTTTCCCGAGGCCACAACCCCCATGGACCAGGTCGTGACTAATGGACCGGTTGTGTGAGCTTATTGGCACCAAACAAGTACCCACCTTGGCCAACCCACTCTATAATCAAACCAAACATGTCATTACAAAGAAATAAAAGCAAACCTAAACCAGACACCCAACAAATACCACTTTCGCCTCCGCCCTTGATATCCGTAACTTAGAACCAACATCAACCACGTAGAAACCTTTTTCCTGAAAAACTCCCCGGATATCCTAGCTCTTAGTGAAACTAACCTTCAATCCTCAATCTCCTCTCACCACTTTGACATGACTGACAACCTCCTACTCTACCGTAAAGACTCTGACAAACACATGCACGGGCTAGGAGTTTATGTTCGGAACACCCTCCCCCTGACTAGAGAACATAGGTTGGAATCAGATTACCACGACTACATGTGCTTTAGATTGACTTTACATCACAGCGTCAGTTACTTATATTTCTTATACCGCTCCCCGTCGACCCAGGACTGTACTCTGCTAAACTCTGTCTCTGAAAGCATAGATAGAACACTCTTAATTGACTCGAATGCCCAGATACATGTATTTGGGGATTTTTATGCTCACCACGGCGACTGGTTGGGATTCTCCAGCCTTACTGACGCAGCCGGCGACTCTACGTATAATTTCTCTTTAGCTCACTCCCTCTCTCAGACTGTCGATTTTCCGACCCGCATCCCCGATCGAGTAGACCAACAAGCCTCACTTCTAGACCTCTTCTTGACCTCAATGCCCGAGGCTTGTGTGACGAAAGCTAATAGCCCACTCGGGAATGCTGATCACATTGTGCTAATGATACATATCACCCTAAAAAGTCGTCCAAAAGCTGATGAACCGTTGCTCAAAGCAACAAGATACTACATGCAGGCTGATTTTGAGTCAATCAGAGATCACATCAGCGACGCCCCATGGAGGGAAACCTTCTCACTCCCTGATCAGTGTGCAAATTAGTTAACTGAATAAGTCAAAGCAAGCATTGAAGCCTATGTCCCCATGCGAAAATTCTTTAGCAAGCCCCACTCTCCTCAATGGTTCACCTTGGAATGTGCAGTTGCCATTTCTGAGAGGCAACAAGCATTCCGTAAATTCGGCCGCCATAAGTCAGCTACTAATAGACATAAATGTATAGAGTCAAGAAATAATTACAAGGCCGTGATAGGCGAAGCGAAGAGAAAATATAGTGAGTTAACAAAAAAACGCATCCAGTCACAGAAACTAGGTACTCGCGATTTCTGGAAAATCTACAATAGTGTAGTGAATAATGGTTAATCAACGATTCCCCCACTATCAAACCACAATTATGCCGTTTGCACGGCCACTGATAAGGCTGAACTACTTGCCCAGCGTTTCGCTTCTAACTCTACTTTAGAATCAGATAACGACCCCCTCCCTGAATTTCCTTTTGCGGACCGAAGCCACACTTGATAACCTGGTCATCACCCCATCCCAGGTCAGAGACATCATAAAAAACCTTGACACCTCTAAAGCTTGTGGGCCTGATCTTATACCTGTAATAGTAATAAAGAAATGCTCTGCTGAACTGGCCCCTGTCCTCTTCAAACTCTACAATAAATGCCTAGCTGAATCTTGCTTCTCCGATAGTAGGAAAATTGCCTCTGTGGTACCAGTCTACAATGGTTCTGGGAATAGAACCGATCCTCAGAACTACCGCCCAATCAGTCTACTGCCGATCTTTGCCAAAATCTTTGAATCCTTAATCATTCTAGCGATAGTACAGCACTTAGTTAATGCTAAACTTCTTTCTGATCGCCAGTATGAATTTAGACAAGCAAGATCTACTGCAGATATCCTAACGGTCATCTCTGAACGCATGTATCATACACTCGACAAGGCAGGTTAAGCTAGGTCAGTAGCACTTGATATATCCAAGGCCTTTAACAAGGTATAACATAAAAGGTATGGCATAAAGGGCTTCTCCTGAAAATATGCTTATACGGTATTACTGGGCAACTACTTAATATAATTAGATCCTTCCTAAACAAAAGAAATATCCAGGTTGTCCTCGATGGCCGTTCATCTAAGCAACATGACATAAATGCTGGTGTACCCCAGGGATCTATCCTTGGACCTTTGTTGTTCCTGATCTATATAAACGATCTCCCTGATGACATAGAGTCTAAGATTGGTTTATTTGCTGACGACACCACGCTTTACTCTCGCCATGTTGGCAAAACAGATGCGATCATATCCGAGGCAATGGCTGAATCTTTAGAAAATGACCTCCAGGCTGTAATAGATTGGGGTCATAAATGGTTGGTAACTTTTAATGCCGCAAAGACAAAGCTCCTTTCCTTCAATAACTACAAGAAGCCTCTCCAACCACCGATTGTCATGGCAAATAACACCCTACCTGAGAGTTCATCATTCAAACTCCTCGGCCTAAACTTCACAGGTAACATGAATTGGAACAAATACATTGAAGACATTGCCAAGGCTGCCGCAAAGAAGGTTAGCTCCCTCTACCGTGCTAGTAAACTCCTCACACCTGACATTATCCTATATCTCTACAAAGCCACCATTCGCCCATGCATGGAGTATTGTTTCCACATCTGGGTTGGTGCATCATCTACTTGTCTCTCCCTCCTTGACAAGGTCCAAAAAAGAGTCGCCAACCTAATAGGTCCCTCACTGTCAACCAAACTCCAGTCCCTGTCCCATCGCCGCAATGTAGCATCCTTATGTTTGTTTTACAAATACTTCAATGGATTATGCTCCGATGAATTGGCTACTCCGGTGCCCCCTCGACGTAAATTCACTAGACTAACTCGACAATCAACTAAATCTCATTCATTCACTGTGGAGGTCCGCATATGCTTTAATATTATATACTTATAAAATTATATATTATGTATGTATATTAGTCTCAGTATTTACTTCAACAGTTCATTGTGACACAATGAGCATTTCTACTCGTGCAATATTAATGATATATGATTGGCGTAAATTTCCCGAGAGAAAAGAAAGAAGAAAGGGTGTTAGAAAGCTGTCCCTTTTTTCTTTCTTTTCATTTTGCACTATTTTCATTTTTTAAATAAGTTACTTACTCGTCTATTTTTTTTTTTTCATTACTTTTACTAAAAAGGTCCTGGTCGACTATTTTCAATTGTTTATTGATAAAACTAAAATAACATTTTGTCAACTAACGACGAACTACTACAAATCGGCTTTGTTTTCAAAAAGAAAGAAATCTTTACTTGCCTCACTATTTTCAATCAATTACGGGGAAAACACTTGAGAAAAAATAATTAGGAAAATCTACTCGTGTAATGTACCCCTACAAGTGTATTTTTACTTTTGCAAAAATGTATACACACATTTCAAAATGTATGCACACATTACGGAAATCGGAAAATAACAACAAACTTAATAACTAAATATTTAGAAAAAATGTTTAATCGGAATTGAAATACGTAATGTTGTCAGAATCGGGAGAAATATTGGAATCGTCCCACTACTAATATATATATATATATATATATATATATATATATATATATATATATATATATATATATATATATATATATATATACTCGTTTGGAAAAGGAGAAGAAAAAATCCTCATAGAGAAAGAAGAAAAGTTTACGAAGTGATTCATATTTGTTTCCCCTTCTTCTGTTTCTTTTTTCCTCTTTTGTCATATAAATCATTAAAAAAATCCTCATAGATAATAATGGCAGTGTGTCCAACATTATTTCACTGTTCATATATATATATATATATATATATATATATATATATATATATATATATATATATATAGTCATCTAAAGACAGCTGTTTGGTTGTCTACGACTCATTAGTTTGGCTGATGTAGAAAGTGTATTCATGCATGGATTTGAAACCTGAACGGCCAGTTACATACAAATTCAACCAACAGTGTAAGTACCTCAACCCTGTGCCAAAAATGACAGTAGAAGAAATTCAATGTAGCCTCTCTCTGTGCAAATATTTTGATTATGCTTGTCAGAAACCTGAGAAATTCATTCTTTACAGATTGTTGCTTTACGCTAATGGGAAACCGTTCTTTTCTCTACGAGACCCCTCGACCTATAGATAGGCGGCAAATACATAAATAAAATATAGCTATGCGGGTATATATATAAAGGTAATTTTTAGAAGGCAATATACACTGAAACAAATTAAGACATATACAAGTGGAATGAGTTTTGTAGTTTTCAGTTTTTATTAATATAATTTGTTTTTATATTTCAATTTATCGTCAGTGCGGTTTGATACAGGTTCCGTATAACATAATATTTCGGGAACAAATTCCCTTTCGCAGATGTGTGTTCAATTTTATTTCGAATGTGCAGACGAAACCTTTAGTAGTAGTTCAGCAGAAAATGTGATGAATTGAAATTTTTTTTTTTCTTTCAAAAATTCTCAATGAAAATAATAATCTCCGGATCAATGACAATAAAGACCCTGGAACCTGTGGTGAATGGTCCGGCCCAGCAGGTGTTCCATGACACGGCAGTGTAGACCCAGTTGTCATTCTGCCACTGCGAAAAGGCTTGAATGTTGGTTCTTGGAACCTCCTGACATTGCTAGATATAGAATCAGTTGAATCACGTTATGGATGGCGGTCTGCAAAAGAATAGAAACGTTAATATATTGATATTATGGTATTATCAGAGTGGTGGAGCAGAAGGCAGTAAACGAGATGCTGGCGTTGGGGTTTGTTGTTACCAAAGTAATTTCATAAAAGTTCGAGAAACTACCATGTGGTTATAGTGATCGTTTAATATTTATTTCGGCGTCTTTGGTACAGGTTAAGTATTTGACCTTGATTAGTGCCTATGCTCAAACGTTTAATTTAAGTAAAGATGAAACACTTGCGTTATATTTATCTCTCAAACAAGTAATATTGAAGCTTCTTCGTGAAGACATAGTTGTCGTAGTTGGAGACTTAAATGCACGGGTAGAAAATGGTTTGGAAGACTTCGGAAATGTTATGGCGACAGGTTTTCCCAAAAACTTTGTGATCTTATGCAGCATTTCTGGAATGTTGAAGACATACCAGAAAATTGGAAAGATACATTAATTGTGATCTTGTTCAAGGGGAAGGATGCTAGAAATGATTGTGGTAACTCTCGTGGGATAGCATTACTGGACATGTGTAGGATTTTGTTAGATTACAACAACACATTGTAGATGATGTTCTCTCAGAGTCTCAATGTGGTTTGAGAAATGGTAGGGGAACAGTTATCATGATCTTTTCTGTTAGTGTCTTGAGCAACACATTGGTTTGTACCATATTTTTATAAACTTCATGAAGGCATTTAGCACAGTCAATAGAAATATGTTGTGGTGCATTCTACAGAAGCTTGGGTGTCCCCAAAATTTGTGAAGATGATTCGGCTTTTGTCTGACGGTATGAAAGCACGGGTAATCGTTGCTGAGCAGCTTTCTTGAACCAATATCAGTAGACATACGTACACCGACACTTTTTTACTCTTATTAACCTCAAACAATGCACATTGCAACAGGGACGTATCAGGGACACTCTAAGTAGGGAGTTGAGCAGTGAGATGTCTGTTCGAATTACATTTAAATTTCTGTATGTTAGTAGTCAGGGAAGTATGGAAACAGGGAGAGAATTCCAAAGTCTAGTATTTCGAAGGAAAAAAATTATTAGAGTAGAAAACTTTCCGGAATCTGGGGACCTCTACAGTGAAGGGTGGGATTTTGCTGCTTGTCGGATTAGTCGGAGGTATTTACGTCGAGGGGACACAAGTGCCACGAGTTCGTCGGGGCACATTCCATTAAATATTTGTAAAGCAAACACATGGATGCAACATTGCGGCGATGGGACAGGGGGTTAAGCTTTGTTGACAGTACGAGACCTATTAGATTAGAGACTCTTTTTTAACCTTGTCTAATAGGAGGAAACTAGTGGTAGATGCATCAGCCCAGATGTGGCAACAATACTCCATGCATGGACGAATGGTGGCTTTGTAGGGATATAGGATACTGGCAGGCGTGAGTAGTTTACTAGCGCGGTAGAGGAAGCCCACCTCCATTGCAGCAGCATTGGCAATGTGTTCTATGTATTTTTCCAATTTATATTTTCCTTTGAATGTCAGGGCCGAGGAGTTTCAATGATGAACTCTTAGGTAGAGTGTTATTAGCTATGGCAATCGGTGATTGAGAAGGTTTCTTGTAATTGTTAAACGGAAAAAGCTTTGTCTTAGTAGCATTAAATGTTACCATCAATTTATGTCTCCATTCCATTAAGACTGGAGTTCATTTTCTAAGGTTTCAGACATTGCTTTGGATATGTGAACATTAGCTTTTTTCCATATGTCTGGTATATAGCGTGGTGTCATCAGAAAATTTACCCATCTCTGACACAATTTCATCAGGGGTTTTGTTTATGATTATCAGAAATAATAAAATTCCAAAGATCGACCCGCATTAATGTCGTTTTTTTTGGGGGGGGGTGCACGGCCATCGATGGCAACCTGGTTTTCTCTTGTCTAAGAAAGATCTGATTATATTAAGTATTCGTCCAGTAACACCGTATGATTTAATTTTCATGAGAATAACTTCATGCCAGACCTTATCAAAGGCTTTGGATATATCAAGGGTTTCCACTTTTACTTCCCCTGCCTTATCCATGCATGGTATATGAGTTCAGAATATCTGCAGTCAGAAAGAAGTTCATCATTTACGAGATGGTGGACTAGCAGTTGATTGATTAATGACTCAGATATTTTAGCGATAGGGCGATAATCGAGCGGGTCAGTTCTTTCGCTAAAATTCTTGAATACTAATACCACAACGGCAATTTTCTAGCTATCAAGGAAGCAAGATTCGACAAGCATTTGTTGTAGAATTTGGAGAGAAGCCAAACATTTCTTTAGTAGTATAGCAGTAATAATATCAGGCCCACACGCTTTGGAGGTGTCTAGGTTTTTTATGATATCACAGACATGGGAAGGGGTGATGATCAGATAATCGAGTGTGGCTTCTGCCGCAATTGGAAATTTGGGAGGAGTGGTTTATGGAGTCTATGGTGGAGTTGGAGGCTAACCACCGAGCAAATAGTGTAGCCTTCTAGGTTGCCGTGCAAGTAACATCATGGTTATTGGATATTATTCACCCCACTATTATTAATTTTCCAGAAATCGCGAATTCTTAATTTCTGCGACACAATGCGTTTCCTGATAATTCTGCGATTTCAATCTTACAAAGATTTCAATCTTACAAATAAACTTTTGCTTATTTGCATCTGACTCATGGCGGCTGGGTCAGCGGAAAGCTTGCTGCTTTTGCGCAATGCCAGCTGCACAAGTTGAAGTGAACAATTGGGGAGAGTGGAGCTTTCTATAAAAAAAAATCCCCTTTGACCCATTAAGTTGCCTCGTTTGCGAACTGTTCAGTCGGAAGAGAAAAGATTTTACTCCATGGGGAATCTCTGATGTTATCTCTGATGAATTCCCAATCAGCCTTTTAGAAGTATCTCGTCATTTTTAGCAACGGCTCTTCAGCTGGTGGTCGAAGGTTAAGGGTGATATCTACCAGTATCACAAGATGATCAGCGTTCCTGAGTGGGCTATCGGAATTCGTCACAAAAGCCTCATATAGTGTAGTCAGAAATAGATCAAGAAGTGGGGCTTGCTGATCCTCACGATCTAGGAGACGGGCCTGCGAAAGGCAATTAAATATAAAGAAACTATGCGTGCTGCTATTAAATGAGAAACCGATACAATTACTGTGTTTGACATTAAAATTTTCAAATACATGTATTTAGATGCTAGTATCTAAAGAGAGTGCTGCATCTATACTATCAGACATCGTTGAGCAGGGTACAGTCCTGGGTCGAAGGAGAACGGTAGAGAAAATATAAGTAACTAACGCAGTGTTGCAAGGGTAGTCGAACACATATGAATGTCTAATCATACGAATATAGACTCCAAGTCCGTGCATATGTCTGTATTAGCCCTTAAAGCAGAGTGGGGGGTATCCAACCATGTTCAAAGCGATTGGAGGAGATTGAGGATTGTGTAGGTTAGTTTCACTTAGTGCTAAGCTATCCGGGGAGTTTACAAGAAGAAATGATTCTACATCGTCTAGATTAGTTCTAAGCCCTCGGATATTTGTGAACGCGAGCCTCAAGAGAGGAGACGAATGTGTTTTGTGTCTGGTTTGATCGTATTTTTTGTTTGTGATTTCATTTAATTGTTTTAGTTTTAGGGTAGAGTGGGTTAGGCAAAGTGAGTGGCGCACACAAGTAGAATATTAGCCGAGTCTTCCTCTATAAAGCCAACCGGAGATAAGTGCAGGGTCCCTTTTCCGTGCGCGACATGGCATTACAGTTATCTCGATATTATACAACTGTTGATAGAGCAACCGCTCTTAGTGCTACCTAAGAGTTAGGGATACTTCACTACCAGTCTAAAACAGCAGCCAGACAAGCTGTCAAACCTGTACACTCAACATGTCAGATAAAAGAGGCCCAGGCTAGTCCTGTGAAAATAAGTGGCAAGCAAGCATCCCCAAATTGTCCAGTTTGAGAAAAAGAGAGATGGTAGTACGGCGTTTATTATCCTAGTCAGGAAACACGGTCAAACACTAGGTTCTCTTCCAAGTCCCTGTAATGGTACCTCTGCATCTGGCTAATAGACAAGGAAGGAGTATGAAAATCGAGCGATAAGCAGAGCCTACGTACTCCTTAAGCAATTTTCGATTTTCAAACCGGATAATTTGTTCGAATCTCCAGCTCTATGAAGGTTATCGACCAGAACTAGGGAGACCTCCTCCCCCAGTTGTTCGGTGGCATGGCGTATGAGGTCAGTAGCACAGGTTTTACATCAGAATTTTCCTTCTTCTAGATGGATGTCCTGACAAGGTCCAAGGGTCCAAATCACCGAGAGGGATATCCCGCGCCTGGGTATTTTTGCGCCCCTGCCTGGGTAGATAAGAATAAGTTTCTACTTCGAATAAGTTTTGCTGGCTTTTCCCCCCCAAAAAAAAAATAAAATTTAAGACAAGTTTCCCCCTCATAATAGGTAGAAAGGCGGTAAACTTAAAGCATGGGAAGCAAATCAATTTGCTTTAATTTATTAATTTCTTTTAAAGACACAACTCTTATTTGTTGAGAGAAAAGAAGAGAAGAATACAAGGAGCTTACATTTTGTTTTTATCTCTAAGACTTTTATTTCATTTTTTAACACTTTTGCCAGAGCCTCGTGTTACAGTTTAAGAATATTTTCAGCATGGTTCAACACACACGAGGAAATAAGAAAAAAATAGTTTTCAACAGAAATTAATAAAATACGATAAAAAATAAAGAAAAGTATTTGGTAAGTAAAGGAAACACAGAAGAAAATAAAAGAACATTTAGCTACGAAGAATTGAGGCTCTCTCCGCATACACCTGTACTGGACATCTGGCCGGTTATGGCCGGCGAATTTTATCAGTGCTTCCATAGAGTCAACTTACTTCGCTATGGTGGCATATATATATATATATATATATATATTATATATATATATATATATATATATATATATATATATGGCTGTCTATTCGATTTCGAAAATGATCACTTTTGGCGTATCGATGTGATATTAGTGTAAAGGTTCCCAGTGAGAAGCGCGGATGTGGCTCTTCAAGCCTGCCAGACTTTTAGAAACCATACCACAGGGGTGGCAGGTGTTGTGATAAACTGAGTGGATGCCATAAATGAAGCCACCTCTTGTCCGTGCTTGAATTTGCAAAACATGCATTCGTTGATCATTCAACAAACATGCACGTGACATAGTTACCAAGTTGCAAGCTCGGCATCTTAGGTGTTTCATGTTTCCTTCATGTGCTGGAGGTGTCACGTCGCGTCTCTTCCTCGCTGCTCTCTTCTGCTGCTGGTGTTTCATCCTATTCTTTTCAAAAAGCTAGCTGCCTTCAAAAATCGCTTTTCTCCACCTTGACCTACCTATATATATATATATATATATATATATATATATATATATATATATATATATATATATATATATATATATATATATATATATGCATGTAACATGACAATTGTTTCGTGCACAAACAACCGGGAAGAAACATGTAATTACTAGCTGAATTTCGTTCATTCAGCTCGTCAGAAGACCAGAAGATCACTTCCAGATGAAAATCCTCAAGCAAAAACAAATTAAAAAACATATAAGGTTTCGTAGTTAGGTTGTTTGGCCTTACACGCCTTAGTGCCAAATCCGAATTGCGAATTCACTAATTAGAAAATTCTTGTTCGCGGATGATTGTAATCTTTTTAGCACATATCTTATGAATTTTTTTGAACGGTGCTTCATGACTAACCATAAGCTTGGCAAAGACCGTTGGTTTTTGCACCAGGTAAAGCTAGAATCTATATTTGTGTATGGTAAGAAATTGAATGTGGTTTACAAATTTGTGCATCAGAGTAGTACTATAAAATTGGCTTCTGTCTTAGTAAGGCAAGTCAGTCTTATTGTAGGTTCGAGCGTCGACTGTGAAAAAGCAGATAAGTAACACCTAAAACAAAAATTAAGGTGTATGATGCTTGTATTTTGTCGACTATGTTGTATGTGAAACCTGTGTGTTATATAGAAAATTGGTTAGAACTCTTTTATCAGCAGTGTATTCGTAGAGTCCTAGCTGTGAGATGGCATATCTATGTTAGTGATGTGGAGGTGTTCCAGCGGAGTGGTTGTTGCAGCATTACCAACTTTCTTTGCAAAGAAGAAATGATTACAATTTGCGTTGAATTACTTGCAACGGTAAACAAGGAAAAATTTAAAAAATTAGCCTGTTCTAATTAAAAACTAAAATCCGGTCTTTGTTCATAGACGGCAAAATAATACGTTCAAACCAGTTTGCATTAAAAATAAAACTTTCAGGCAAAAGAAAAATCATAAGGAGAAGTAGTTTGCTTGAAGCAATAAGAAACGTTTGTAACCCTTTGCGTTAGACAAATTAAAAAGAAAATTTATAACGAAATATAATGGATCGATTGGGGGGGCGGTTACCGCTGAAGGTGGTGTAAGCATGTATTTAATGATAATAAGCAATAAACTTACTCCTCCCCAAAGAGGGGAGGCGAAACCTGGGAGGGTGGACCTCCTAGAACTGCACAGGACAGACCCATAGACCGGCGTAAATCAAGATCCGAAGGCCAAGACAATACCAGTCTATGGGGTGCAGTATCCATCGGAACAGATACTACACTTTGATCTTAGCCAAAAGGCCGGTATTTAACGGCTACCCACAATAGGAATATTGATTTACTCCTCTCCAGGAGTTAGGCACAAGGCCAGTTTTTATCTTACTCCCACAAGTAAGATGTGACCCAAGGTCGGGTCGGGAAAGTGGGGTTTAAAAAATTGCCTGGGCAGCCTCGTCGGCATTCCCCGGTAGAGGCGCCTCAGGCAGTAAGCAATAAACTTACTCCTCCCCAAAGAGGGAAGGTAAAGCCTGGGAGGGTGGACCTCCTAGAACTGCACAGGACAGATCAGACCCATAGACCGGCGGAAATCAAGCCCCGAAAGCCAAGACAATACCGATCTATGAAGTGCAGTATCCATCGGAACAGATACTACACTTTGATCTTAGCCAAAAGGCCAAGAAAGAGTAGCTTAAGAGAGTAATTAGGAAAGGGTGCTCAAAAGTGACAAATGAAATGGTTAGGATTCCCGTGAGTGGGTTTGTGGTGACTGGGGTAAAGTATGCCTGCTCAAAGCAGGTCTTACAAGTCACAGTCATTTCCAAAAAGAACCTGTGACGTAAATCTTTTAACGGATAGCAACCAGGAACCTTTGAGGCATAGAGTGCCAATCTATGTCGGGTTTGAAACGGCGTATGAGTGTTCATAAAAATAGAACCCAATAAAAAAAAAACTTGCATAAGACAACAAGTTTACAATTACTGTGCCAACGAGTGTAAGAGTATAGCGGGCTTTAAAAGCCATATTCGATATGCTAACGCGTGAGTATAATAAAAAAAGATGGCAATATTCGATATCGAGTTTGCTGCTACTATATATATATATATATATATATATATATATATATATATATATATATATATATATACTACGACTAAAACTATGAATTTTGTTTGTTTGCTTGTTTGTTTTTCTTGTGCTCGTGCAGATTTGATGACGTTACAAAACATGACGTCATCTATATATCAATACGATAACGTGTGTGTTCGTGTATCACGGTTAGATTATATTTTCGTAGTACGTTCACGTGTTTCCCTTTGGCGACACGGTTAACGACGTAGGATTTTGATGTCGGTTTTTGACGTCGACCCGACTGGTTTATAGTTCGATTCCAACCAACCTCTAAGTTTTTTTTCTACATTGAAAGGAGGAAGGGATGTAGAGGGGGGACGACCGGGAAGTTACATAGTAATACTATAGTGTGTGTGTTATTTTGTGTGTCACGCTTACATCAAAAGCAACGACCTTCCGAATCTTTGTATGCTACTCATGAATTGTAGCCACATTTAATTTAATCTAAAGCATTTACAAAGTAAGGTTTAGTCGTCGAAATATTACCTTCACTAGAAATATTGTATATAAAAAAGTTTAGTAAATTATTTCATGTATTGTTCACTTTTTAAAATAAATATACAAGTCAAATCTTATCATATTTTATTCAAACATGTATAGGTTAGGAACAATATAATAAGGTTTGAAAACATCATTTCGTGTAATTTACACGGGTCCCGCTAGTATCTATTAATACAGAGATGGAGATAACCATGCACAGTAAATGACGTCGCGAAATTATGATGTAATTCGATAAAATTATAGAGAAAGCGAGAGAGAGGGAGAGAGAGAGATCTTGAGGAATTATCACGGGTCGTCCACTAGAAGAACATCTAGATTCCTTTATACTAACATTCTGTGGAGTTGTTCGTTTAGGCGTTTGCTTGTCTCCGTTCAGTCTTGAAAACGCCATCGTTTTGTCCATTAAACCAGGGGAATGGATAGCGTTAATGACATCACCAATAGATAACGTTATTCGTTCAAATATGAAGATGGGAATAACCATGCACATTGAATTACGTCAAAAATGGTTACGTCATCCATCCAATCGGAGAGAGTTGGAAATAAACTCTTTCTGGCGTTTTATTTTGACGAATCATTGATTGTCTACTAGACGAACTGCCTAAACGAACTGGTTTAGTAGATAACGTGTTAGGTCCTGTCGTATGTTCTCTTCCCTGTTCATTTCATTTTTGATCAGAGGGGGTAGAACATTATCGAGGGGTGAGTGGGGCACTGCTGTTCAAGGTCAAATCGAATATTTTGGTGGTGAAGTTCACGCTGCAGACTGTGTGTACCGCCAGTCATGTAACGTCAACTTCCGTACAATGCGAAGCATTCCAAGACAGTTCACGTCAATTTTGTACGTTTGTACTTGGCACCCATAAAAAAGAACCTTCTTTAAAACCATGGAAATTTAAAAAAATAAGAATAGAAATTATATAAAGGGTTCCAGGTTTGGAGTAGGAGTGCATATGCTTCCTTATAGGTTACCGGAAAAGGCCGTGTCTCCACCGAATGGGGTTTAAGACTATAAATTATTTCAATAAACGTCATTTTACTTACATCCCCTCTCTCGAATAAAAATAAAACATTGGTTATGGAATGGTGCAAAATGACGCATAGTTCCTCATTCAATCCTGGGCAACGCCATGTTATCCTGCTAAGTTTTATTATTTTCTATACAAGGGGAGAGTTCTCTGTATCGGAAATGTAAATCTACGTTTGAAGACATCGAGTCAACAATGTTGCGTTCTTCATTGTTGATCGGGTCATTCTGCAAGAGTACCCCTACCTGAAAAAGATTTTTTTGTGCGTGTGTAGTTTTATGTTAGACTGGGTCTAGTCTAATACATACTAAAAATTTGACAAAATCGTAGTATGGGAAAGTGTCAAATTTCAAAGATGACTTTTTTCGGCTTACAAGTTTATATATTTTCGTATATTTTCAGGGTCAAACATGAGTTCAGCCACCAGCAGAGAAACTGTCCTTTATGCGAACAAGATTTGGACTGTAAGGAGACGTTGTGCTTCGATAAGAGGGTGCGCCTTCGGGTGTCAACCGTGCAAGTATCGAAAGAGGTGTCAAAGCTATTGTTGAAGCCGGAACTAGTGTTCACAAAAAATGTCAGGTTAACCACATGAACATATAGGACATTGCTTTAGCCTTAAAAAGGATGATTCTGCTCGACAAGTGAAAAGAAGCGCTCGTGTATCGCTTGGACGATATGACAGTAAAACGCATTGTTTTTCTGTGAAACTGATACTACAACAAAAAAAACATTATAAACGAAAAAGTGAGGGAAAGATTTGCTTCTTACTGGTGAAAAGAATATATCGTTGAACAGCGATAAATAAAAATGTTGGAAATTCATGACTTAAACTGGTTCAACAAATTAGCTATGTTATTTACCTCCTCTCAAACAAGTTAGACACAAGGTCAAAGTATTTTTATTTACCTACTTTCCAAGAGGTTAGACACAAGGAAAAAGTATTTTTAATGACTGATGCATTTATCCAAACTATACTGGTTGATTGCAAAAAAGAGAGGGTGAGTGGGTCACTGCTGTTCAAGGTCAGATCGAATATTTTGGTGGTGATGTTCACGCTGCAGACTATGTGTATCACCAGTCATGTAACGTCAACTTCCGTACAATGCGAAGCATTCCAGGACAGTTCACGTCAATTGAATCAACCAAACTACGAAAAAGTGGAAGACCAAAAGACAGCGATAAGGATGAAGCATTCGAAAGGTTGTGTGTATTCCTGGAGGAAAACGATGAGCCACAGATAACGATATCGGACCTTGTCGCTTAAATGGGAGAATACTTACAAGGTAGCAAATCAACGGCGTATGGAAATCAGTACCTCAAAGAAAAGCTGATTTATTTGTGACCGAAGGCCGTTATCGCGTCTCAAACATTGTGAAATTAAGGGGGGAAATGTGACATTCTTCGTGAATACTACAATTCGCCTCTGACAGACGATGAGAAAGCACAAAAACGAGCAATTCTCAAATCCGCAGCGAAACTCATCAAAGCTGACATTATTTTTTTATAACATAGTTCACCCCAAACAAGGCAAGTTGCCACTGTAGACGTAAAGGGCTACTGAGAATTATGGTAAAAGATTTTTTGGGGGGGGATACTAAATTGGGAGCTTTAGATTTCTGCATGTCGATACAGTCGAGGAAAAAATGAGGGAGTTCTAAAGGCCACCAGCTCAAGGAAAGAAGCTATTGGAGTAGAAAGCTCTCCGGCATCTGATGACATCTACAGTGAATGGATGAGATTTAGCTGATTCTCGGATTGGTCGAGTGTATTTACGTCGAGGGGGCACCAGAGAAGCAAGTTCATCAGAGCATATTCCATTGAAGTACTTTTAAAACCAGCACAATAATGCAACATTGTGGCGATGGGACATGGGTTGGAGCTTGGCGGATAGTGAGGGACATATCAGATTCGCAAGACATTTTTGGACCTTGTCTAAGAGGTAGAGACTAGTGGATGATGCCCCGGCCAAGATATGACAACAATACTCCATGCATGGGCGGATGGTGGCTCAATAAACAAGTTAAAGGACGATAACTTAAGTTCATAACATTCTAATTAAAGGACAAGGAACCATTTTAACATTTTGGGGGGTTGAACATTTTTCAATGGTAAAGAATGTTATTCTTTGCGTTTGTATTTACTTTAAAACAGGTTTGTGTCCTTTAATTAGAAAATTATGAACTTCTATGATTACTTATCCTGGCGAGTTTTCATTCCGGTGTTTCACATGTAGGATGGAACTTCTCACAATTTAATGTTTCAAATGTTATATATTTTTGGTACTTCTTCAGATTAGGACCCGAGCTAACTCTGACGATAACGCTAACGCTAACGCTAACCTTAATGACGCCAAGTCGATTTTAGATCGGGTCCTAATCTGGAGAAATACCATATTTTTTACTAAATCAGTAAAAATAATTCGTACCTCTGCAGTTTACGACCCGTGCTGTAACCGACGTTTCCTCACCATCTTCCCACAATTTACGTAAACCGCTAGAAGATACCGAAACGCTTAGCCAATCAGCTTTCTAAGAGGAAGAGACTAGTAGATAGTGAACCAGCCCATATGTGACAACAATACTCCATGCATCGGCGGATGGTGGCTTTGTAGAGATATAGGATAATGTCAGGTGTGAGAAGTTTCCTAGCACGGTAGAGGGAGCCCATCTTCTTTGCAGCAGCCTTGGCAATGTATTCTATGTATTTGTTCCAATTCATGTTACCTGTGAATGTTAGGCCGAGGAGTTTGAACGTTGAACTCTCAGATACGGTGGTTTTTGCCATGACAATCGGTGGTTAAAGAAGTTTCTTGTAGTTATTGAAGGAAAGGATCTTAGTCTTAGCAGCATTAAATGTTACCATCCATTTATGACCCAATTCCACTACAGACTGGTGGTCACTTTCTAAGGATTCAGCCATTGCCTCAGATATATGCGCGTCCGTTTTGCCTACATGACGAGAGTAGAGCGTGGTGCCGTCAGCAAATATACCCATCTCAGACATAATGTCATCAGGGAGGTTGTTTATGAAAATGAGAAACAATAAAGGTTCAAGGATCAATCCCTGAGGTACACCTGCATTTATATCTTGTTGTTTGGATTAACGGCCATCAAGGACGACCTGGATCTTTCTGTTGGATAGGAAGGATCTAATTATATTAAATATTCGTCCAGTAATACTATATGAATTAATTTTTATGAGAATACCTTTATGTTAGACCTTGTGAAAGGCTTTGGATGTATCAAGCGTCACCGTCCTAGATTTAACTTCCTTATCCAGTGTATGGTATATGAGTTCAGAGATGACCGTTAGGATATCCGTAGTAGATCGTGCTTGCCGAAATCCATACTCATGGTCAGAAAGAAATTTAGCATTAACTAAGTTCCGGACTATCGCTAGATTGATTAAAGATTCAAAGATTTTAGCGAAGAGTGGGAGTAGACTGATGGGGTGATAATTCTGAGAGTCAGTTCTATCTCCAGAATTTTTGTAAGACTGGTACCACAGAAGCAATTTTCCAGCTATCAGGAAAGTAATATTCGGCAACGCATTTGGAGAAGACAGGGGTCAGTTCAGCAGAGCATTTTTTTATTACTATTACTGGTATAAGATCAGGCACACATGCTTTGGTGGTTCCAAGGTGTTTTATGATGTCCTGGACATGGGATAAGGTGATGACCAGGTCATCAGCTGTGGCTTCAGTCCGAAATAAGAAATTTGAGAGAGAGTGGTTTCCGGAGTCCAGAGTTAAGTTCAAGGAGAAAGTCTGGGCGAGTAGTTCAGCTTTGTCAGTTGCCGTGCAACCGACATCATTTTGGTTGGATAGCGGGGGAATTATTAATTGCCCATTGTTAACCACACTATTGAAGATTTTCCAGAAATCAAGAGTACTTAGTTTCATGCGACTGAATGCATTTTCTTGTCATCTCTGTATACCTTCTCTTTGCTTCACCTATCATAGTCTTACCATTTTTTCTTTATGCTATAAATTTCTGTCTATTCGTAGTTGACTTATGGCGGCCGAATTATCGGAATACTTTCTGCCTCTGTGCAATAGCGGATGCACATTTTGAGGTGAGCCATTGTGAAGAGTGGGGCTTGCTGTAGAATTTTCGCATGGGGACATATGCTTCAATGCCTGTTTTGACCCATTCGGTTACCTCATTTGCGCGCACTGGTCAATAGGGAAAGAAAAAGTGTCACTCCATCGGGCGTCCCTGGTGTGATCTATGATGGAATCAAAATCAGCATGCTTGTAGTATCTCGTCGTTCTGAGTAACGGCTCATCAGTTTTGAAACGAGATTTTAGGGTTATATCAATCATTACAACAAAGTGATCAGCGTTCCCGAGCGGGCTAGGTGCATTCGTCACACAAGCATCGAGCAATGAGGTAAAGAACAGGTCGAGGAGTGAAGCTTGCTGGCTTTCACGTTCAGGGAGGCGGGTCGGGAAAGTGAAAGTCTGTGAGATGGAGTGCGCTATGGAGAAACCATACCTGGAGTTACCAGCCGCGCCTCTATGGTTGGAGAATCAAAGCCAATCACAGTAATGTGCATTAAAATCCCCAAATACATATATCTGAGCACTCGAGTAAAGTGAGAGTGCTGTATCTATGCTTTAAGAGACAAAGTTAAGCAGAGTACACCCCTGGGTTGAAGGAGAACGGCATAAGAAATATAAGTAACTAACGCTGTGCTGTAAGCTTCATCTAAAGCACATGTAGGCTTGATCATCTGATTCAAGGGATGGTGTTCCGAGCATAAACTTCTATTCCGTGCATGTGTTTGTCAGTCTTTACGGTAGAATGGGAAAAATTCAGTCATGTCAAAATGGTGTGAGGAGATTGAGAATTGTAGGTTTGTTTCATTTAGTGCTAGGATATGTGTGGAGTTTACTAGGAAAACGTTTCTACATCATTAATGTTGGTTCTAATCCCCCGGATATTTGTGAATACTAGCCTCGAAAGCGAAGATATTTTTGGTGGATGTCTGGTTTAAGTTTGTTTCTTTTTCTTTGTATTGTCATTTGGGTGTTAGATAAAGTCAAAAGGGTTTTTATTTTTCAAAACGACAGTTGCACCAGTGAAGGATAGGTATCCAACACCGACCGAACTGAAACTAGCGGCAGCATTAGACTTCATGCATGCAAGTTTACGGTTCTTGTTGCATGATCTGTTTGTTGGGAAGGATACGTCCACAAAGGTTGATGGCATAGGACATGCTGCTTTTTTAAGCAGTGCGTCAAAAGGGCTGTAATTGGACACTATACAACTGGGATTTGCTTCATCATACCCGGAGATACAAAGGTTTGAAGTGAACGCGGCATGTTCCCTTGCTCCAGATGTGTTAGGCGGTGACATAAACATTCTTGGTCAGTCCCTGTTATTTGCCAGAGAAAACGTGGATAACAATATTATAACGTTGGATAGAAAGGATACCTTCCATGTGATGGGCATGGTTACGTCTATTACACCAGGGCAGCAAGTCAGTGATGGCATGCCAAGACAAAAAAAGACGGCGAACTTGAAACTTGTTTAAATGATGAAAATTGATATCATAGATTACTGTTTTTCAAAGCATGTCAATCGTAGCCTTGAATCTCATTCTCTCCCCACATCTAATGCTTATGGTGGCAGAGTTGATATTTTCTGAGAAATGTCATTTTGCTTCAACCAGACTACTCCCAGCTGACAAGACATGATGCACTTGATGCCTAAAGAGTGCGAATATTCGGAAAAAATCATCGGTACAGTTTCTCCTCATGATAAACATGAATCCATGATATAAAACCTGTATCCTGTCCACCCTAGATTACCTATGTGGTCTTTCGTCAAAGCACAACATGCCGACTGTCATTCCCTTTGGAAGGCTTCTGAAATAGTGAACGACTTTCCAGATGGTATTCCAATTACGCTTGGCACATTCCATACCTTCATGAATGTGTTGGGCGCTATTAGGACGTTGATATATGGCAATGGACTCAAGGAGATCATGGAGACAGTATATGGTGAAAATACCGTCGTACACATGATGAGCGGAAAGACAGGGCAACAAGCATTTCGTGGCCACCTGCTGGTGGATCAGTGTCTCACACGTCAGATTGTTGCCAAAATCTTGGAGGATGAACCTGGTTTTCAGGACCAAGTAGAGGAACTTGAGCGGCTGTAGATGCTGATTGAGACTAGTGAATGTGACTTGAAGTCATTGTTGGAATCAGATTGTATTGGTAGGATTTACAACAGTCAACCTCTGAAAAGGGATGAACTGGCAAGGGCCTCTAAAACCAGGATAAACTATCAGCACATGCTAAGAATTGCTAGGGCACTTCTTGCAGCTGATTGAATGAGGTATTGGGAACTGCATCTCAGTGCCGTCTCCGCTTGCCTGCCAATATTCGCAGCCGCTCGTCATTCAAATTATCTGAAGTCGGCTCGTCTCCAGAAGATGTATGCCTTGAAAATCGACAACCCTGCACAGTACATCAAAAGTTCCAGGTTGGGTTTCAAATAATTCGACGCAGTAGCCAATATTTGGCTGGTCTTCGCTACTATCTTGTCATCAAGCAAACACACATGCGCTCACTAAAAAGCCAAGGTGGGCTCACACGGGGGAGTGAAATGTCAGAGCACAAAAGAACGGTTTGGGCCATGTCGTCTACTGTGTTATCCGCTTACAACCTCGCCATGCAAGAACTTACCGCACGAAGTTACGCAACATGCGAACAACAGATGAAGTTGTCTAACACTGTACAGAAGATAGAAGGGCAATCAGTTTTATCCTATTCTCACAAACGGAGTTTGAAGGCAATGACTCTAGGATCGAGCAAGAACGTCAAAGTTTTTGAAGATCGTAGCATTGACCCAGCACTTTTATTCCAGAGGTTTCTTTTGGTCTCACAGACGGGTGATCTAAAGCTGTGTTATGTCATATCCAATTAATTCTGTTTCTACCCGATGTTTTTTATTGGAAGGAAAGAGAATATTACGTCAGGCGAACAACGCGCAGCTGGCAGCGGCTCTCAAAGATTATGTTGAAACAAAATCGAAGAGTGCTGTGACATAAAATGTTCCCGTCACCGAGCACAAAGTACTAGACGGAGGATCTCTACTTCACCGTCTGAAATAGAAGGTGTGGAGTACCTACAGCTCGATTGCAAACGAGTATGTCTCATTTGCTGACGAACATCATGGGAGAGTAACTGTCGTGTTTTATGGTTATGAAGTTGAACCAAGTATAAAGGACTGTACTCATCAGCGGTGAAGTCGAAAGCTGAATGCAAGAAAAGTGAACATTACCAAGGTGAACAAATTTGCTGGGGAATAGAGGACTTCTTGTCGAATGCAGCAAACAAGCAGACGCTGATCATGGAATGAATGCGGCAGAAAGGCTGTGACGTTATTCAAGAAGGAGATGCCAACGTTGAGATTGCAAAAGCAGCCATCAATATGTCTGTTTTCAAATCAACCACCCTTATTGAAGAAAGCACGGATCTTCTTTGTTCTCTTACTGTTCCATGCATATGTTTCTTGATTTCAGCCTCTATTCTGGTCTGCCTTCCTGGGAAACCGACAATACCGCCGTTGATTAACCCATATACACATGTGTTTCATGCCAAACCCGCAATCAGCAATATGGGATGAAACAATCCCTACCGGTCACGCGGTTTAAACACCGATACGAAAGTCATTCAAAGTTTAAGCTCTATCTGATAAGATATCGAGGCTTTTTGTGTGTGCAAGATCTGCTATCTTGGATCGGAGCTGTTTCGACTCCGAGAAAATGATTTCTCATGTTATATATATAGCAAACCAAGGACCCCCTGAAGAGAATCATACGACCTGAAACACATGTAGCTGTATTTATTAGATTTACACTTATATATATATATATATATATATATATATATATATATATATATATATATATATATATATATATATATATATATATATATATATATTGCCATTCCAGCGACGCTTCCAGTGTGTGACTTTTCAAAATACCCTTTCCACGCAACCTCGTGGTACACACGCCATATCAACATTTTCGTCAGTAACATCAAGACGATCTTCAACTTGACTGCGATAACTATGTCTCGGTCAGGAAGAAAAAAAAATGTGTTTAAAGTAAATAAATAATTTATTTTTAAAAACAAATAATTTGCGTTGTGCAGGTTTTCTAAATATTTTATAAAAAATATTCTCTTTATTATATATATATATATATATATATATATATATATATATATATATATATATATATATATATAAAGTTGCCTCTTTTTCCCCCTTTGCCTTTGGCGAGAGTAATAAAATAATCACATGCCTCATACACTACTAAAATACTCTCTGCAATACTCTTATTCACTCAAACGTGTTTGCAAAGACTTCCGCATAATTTCATCAACATATATCAATCATTATATATATTTAATTATTATATTTATTCTTTGATAATTCACTCTCTCACCTACAACATCTACAGAGACAGTGATCACCATACTTACTCACTGCAAATTATCCGCCACTCATAACACCGCCTGACTTTTATTTCATACAGAACTGTTAAACAGAAACACCGCCGAGTAAGATTAATAACATTCCGCTATTCCCAACACATAACATTATTACGTTACGAAATAACGGATTACATTAATACAAACACATCACACGCAGCATAACAAAACCACTTCCAACCTTAGTAAGTGCACTTCTTAATTATATAACTTAAAACATAACAATAACATGATAAGAATATTTTCATTTAAACCAAGTAATACATGTTTCATTCGTCAACATTAAAAATAGATTTCCTTCGAATTAAATATACGTGTTACGTCTTCGTTTTCATTACGTTTTCAAGATCGCTAGAATTATAAACACGTGGCCACATTACCCAGACCATCATTCTTTGAACGGTGTTTTACAATGATTGATAATTGCATATTCCTTAGACATTTTTTCATTAACAGACAATACATTCTTAGTTGTGACTTACCGTACGCATTAGAACGATTTGGCGAAAATACTACTTCTCATTGAAAACTTTTCTTAATGGATATTATACAACTTCATTTGCTCCATTCATATCAGACTTGATCTTATTTTCACACTACATAAGATACCCTCTTACTTTTGTAAAATATAATTTACGTGACTAAAATAGTAATTATTGACCACCTTCATAGGATACATTAAATACATTTTTCTTACTTAACATTTCTTTGGTACTTCTATCTTTTTAATCCTACGTGCCTAAAATAGAATTTATTTTCGTTACACATGGCACATAAGTACGCTATAATATTTTTTTTTGGGGGGGGTCTTAATACCCAATATATGTTTATTTATCTTACGTGCCTAAAATAGAATGTACTTTCGTTACACGTCTCTCACTTTCAGTCATTTACAAAAATTTGTTTTATTGGACTTTTCAATACTGTGGTAATTTCTATTATTGTATATACGGATTCTAAAATCTTTCTTTATACTATTTCTCAATTTAGAACTATCCAATTTACTTGACTCCACATGAGGGCAGAGTTTGACACAACGTAAGTTCCTAATGTGGCGAAAATCCACCAACGTGTATTATATTTTCTAAAGTAACACCATAAATAAAAATTGCCGCAGTCTAGAAGGATTTGCTTTTAATGACAAAGACAAAAATGTTTAGAAGAAACGGTCAGTGAATGAGATATCCTTCTACACTGTGTCAATTTATATTTTTGTTCCACTTCCAAGTAATCCTTTTCGTGACTACATAGATTTTCCACAATTCCAAACCGACATTTCTTCTTAACATTAAAACTGTCCGATGTGACATGTTTGCGTTCTGTCGGCTGTTTACAAATTTTAATTCATTCTTTTATATTTCTCCAGGGCAACGCCAGGCGACGGGTCTTGCTAGTATATATATATATATATATATATATATATATATATATATATATATATATATATATATATATATATATATATATATATATATAAGATAGCAGATCTTGCACACACAAAAGGCTCGATATCGTATCAAATAGAGCTAAAACTTTGAATTATATTCAACGCATTGGATAGAGATACCCTTCTGACGATCGGATTTACTGTGAAGCTGCAGCAAAATATTAACATAAGCCTATTTTAATTCGTTGCTTTGAACTGTTGAAAAAAAACGATGAAGTCTTGTATTTATGTTTAAAATACAAGGTTCAAAAACAAAAATGACCTTGAAACAGTTGTAAAAATACTTTTCTATAAATTCATTTTTTCCTCTGCTACTAACGAATTTCTGTGGACCAGTGGTAAGGACGCCGGACTTCAGTCACGCTGATGAGCGAAACACGTGTCCTTGGATAATTATATATAGAGAGAGAAATGCATACATATATATATATATATATATATATATATAATATATATAGATAGATAGATAGATAAATAGATAGATAGATAGATAGATAGATAGATAGATAGATAGATAGATAGATAGATAGATAGATAGATTACTATTAGGGCTACTCTACTCCATAGACTTGCCTTTTGGCTAAGATCCAAGTGTAGTATCTGTTCCAATGGATACTACACCCATAAACTGTTATTGTCTTGGCCTTCGGTGCTTGATTTACGCCGGTCTATGGGTCGGTCCTGTGCAGTTCTAGGAGGTCTACCCTCCCAGGCTTTGCCTCCCCTCTTTGGGGAGGAGTAAGTTTATTGCTTACTGCCTGAGGCGCCCCTACCAGGGAATGCCGACGGGACTGCCCAGGCAATTTTTAATGGCCAGAGTGCTCACTTTCTCGGGCGCTGTCTTTTCAAACTCCACTTTCCCGACCCGACCTTGGGTCACATCTTACTTGTGGGAGTAAGATAAAACTGACCTTGTGCCTAACCCCCTGGAGAGGAGGTAAATAAATACTCTACTCGATAGACTTATATATTAGCCGAGCGGATATTATCCATATTTAACATATGCACACACAACACACATACGTGTGTGTGCGGGTGTGATTCTGTACAGCAAACACGTTTTGCGTATCCGTATTTACACAAAAGAGTCTTTCTTTTAAGGGTTAGATTTAAACGACATTCATGTGAGTGAAATAATTAAAGAAAGGAAGAACGAGAGGAAGAAAGAGAGGTAGAAGGAGTGGGAGAAAAAGAGAGAGTGTGTGTGTGAAATGTGGAAAGAGAAAAGAAAGGGAGAGAAGAGTGAGTGAGTGAGTGAGTGAGTGAGTGAGTGAGTGAGTGAGTGAGTGAGTGAGTGAGTGAGTGAGTGAGTGAGTGAGTGAGTGAGTGAGTGAGTGAGTGAGAAAAAGGGGGAAGGCGAGAGTGAGAGGAGGACAGACAGGCACAGTGACAGGAAAAGAGAGAATGAGGGAGAGAGATATCTAAAAGAATGTGGTGGTAGTGGATGCAGAAAGAGAAAGAGCCTCGTTCTGAGTTTCCATCATGGCTGACTCGCCGCCATATTCACATTAAAAATAAAACTTTTTTCAAAACCGAACGGATGATCTTAAGATACATCCATTTGAGCTGGGCGTTTAGCCATGAAAATGATATTTCAATCATGAGCGCGACAGACGGAGAGAGCCTCTTATTGAGATGCAAGAGCACACACGAAATGCTATTTAAACGTCAGCGTGATGAACCGACGAAAAATGCTATTTCAGGCCAAAGCGTGACAAAGTCTCTGATGGAGATACAAGGTCCCATCTAAAAATATAGAATTTTCTCTCTCTGTACAAACAAATCTTATTCGGCCGTTTTCAATTTTTTTTTTTTTACCCGCCCTCCATTTAATCCAATTGCAGCATTACTGGAGGTGCATCCACTTCATTTACGGAATTCACTGATTCTGCGGTGATGTGGCAGTCAATGTTTCCATCTTTTCTTCTCTCTGTTGCTGTCCGCTTATTCTCAATAACCACTTTTACAAACGTTATTAAAAAAAACATCGTCAAATACAATTCATCATCATCATCATCATCATCATCATCATCATCATCATCATCGGTTTCACGTCCGTTACACATGCTGGCATGCATTGATGGCTTTTAGAAATTGATTTCCAAACTAACCTATCTCTGTCCAGCTCTTTATTTATCCCTCTTTCTCTCAAGTCCATTATCATCACTTACTCTCTTGTTTTTCCTGGTCTTCTGCTCTGAACTGAACCTTCTACCCCAACTCTCATCCGTTCTTTCAATCGAAGTTTCCTGTTTTGCACACATCATCCTATACTGTCCAGATGTAATCTTCATCTGTTCTGATCAAATCGAAGCCTGTATTTAACATTCATATTACACATCATTTCTCTCCGTGCAACGCATGTCGTCACCCTTCATTGGCCAGGTTTTACTTCTATACATCATCACATTGCGTACACATGCCTGATAGACTCTTCTCTTGGTCGATAGTCGTTACGCTCAGCTAGTTAGTAATGACATTCATCCCTAACTCTTGCAATCACACTAGCTCCACCCTGTGCTCCAAGATAACAAAACTTCGTCATCCAGATATACTTTCTCCACATCTGAGTTCTCATCCATCAGCATTGTCTTACACTTCTTGCACACAAATTTGGTATTCTCTCTTAACCTACCAGTGTAATTCTTGTGTACCCAATTCTTACATTTAGCACAAAAACAATTTAATTGCACTTGACTTCCTTTCCACAAACTGAGTAGGGCAACTGGGGAGAGTTTTCCTAATCCTACAACCACTGATCATCACTTACGCCTTGGTAACATTCACTTTTAGACTTTTACTTTCTATAGCATTTTTCCAAGTCTTTAACTTAAATAGACATTCAATTGTTTCACAGGCAAGTACTAAACTGTACAAATACAGCATCTCTTCCTAAATATCATTTTGGGGTTTTATTACTTCTTCAGAGTATACATGTACACACATAAAACACCATCACTTCCTCACTCTGGTGTAGGAAGAAGCAGTTATACAAAATCCTTCTTTGCTGACATAGACGAAAAACAAACGATTTTCTCTTCCAAATTTTCTTTGTCACACACGCATATTACGCAAGTGACGTCATATCCAAATTATTCTAATCTTAAATGGAAAATTCCACTCTACCTAATTTTCAAGCCTACGTGTAAATTTACTATACTAATTATATTCTTACACATCCGTATCTAATATTGCTACACAATCAACACGCGTAATAATGTTAAATAGTAAATGGTAGGTTCGCTAGTACATATCTGATGATTTGGATTCGCAGGGGAAGTTAGCGCGTACACAAGAAATCGGGGTCATGAAGTCAGCGTGTGCACTCAGATGTCATCTTGACTTGCTGTGTTCTGGAAACGGATGTGGCATCACATTGCTCAAAGTGATAGTGAGAAGGGTAATAGGCAATTCGATAAGAAACTTCTAGAAATGTCGTGTTAAGATATAATTAATCAGTAATTACTGAACTCTCTCTGTCTCCCCCCCCCTCACCCCACTGGTCAGTTATTTAACCGTTTGTTTCGACTTGGTTCTTTTATAGATATGAACGAACTTTTTGCATAGACGTTTCCCCAATCAGGACCAAAAAAGAGACGCGCAAAGGATCGAGCGGCTAATAAGACATGTTTATGACACAAGTTATATGAACATAACAGTTCCAATTTCTGGTGCCGTGACTAGGATTTCTCAACAAAAGATAATTTTAGTCGAACATAATTAAAAAATGTTAATCTACACAACTTAAATGTGTTTAGTTAAAGGGAAAAAGAGAAAGAAAGAAAAGAAACGAGAAAATAATTTGAGTCACGCAGCAACGAAAAAAGAGGGACGAAGAAAAGAAAAAATGGAGACATAGGTTGACACGGCGGGGGGGGGGCAAAAAAGCGTGTGAGTAGACATTTTATTTTTGGAACACACACAGAAAATTCAAAAAGGATAGAAAAAAGGGGGAAAAGAAAAAGAAAAAATGAAAAGATGTAAGTCAAATAGTTTATTTTTAGAACACATGAAATATAGAAAACATTTAAATGACACAGTAGAAAACAGAAAGAGAAAATATGTGCTTATTACACACACACAATTATTAATGTTATTGTTATATATTTTTAGAAGCTTTGGGGACTTGGCACAAGACAGGAACAAGTCGAGAGCCGCCATTCGGAATGGAATAAGGAATTTTGAAATGGATCGCATTGAGAAATGGAGGGGGCAAGATTAAGGACAAATGTGCATTCGACCCAACCACAATTTTCTTTTACTCCATTTGTGGTCTCGTCTGCGTCGCTTGACTAAAACCTCACAATCGCCATAAGCATAAAAAACAGGCTGATTTTGCTTTTGGACACTCATACGTCGAAGGTGACGCGAGATTCCTTCATATATATATATGCTACGTTAGATTCCAATGACCAAGTCTTTATTCATTTTTTCTTGTCGAATTTCAAAATTAAACTTTTACATGCATTTCACATAGAAACCAGTCCCTTAAAGGAATCAAAAATTTCTTCATAGACAACAGACCATTTTGTATTTATGAACTGGTTTCCATGTGAAATGCATGTTATAGGGTTGGAGGAGAGCTTGAGGATTTACTTTTGGTAGTGATCTGTTGGTTTCTGATGAGCTGCATAAACGAAAGATTTTGGTAATTATATGTTTATTCCTTGTTTCTTATTTGTGCGCGAAACAGTTATCAAGTTATATAGACTTATTTTGTAATTCGGCAAGAAAAAATGAATAAAGACCTGGAATCTAACATACCATTGTTTACTTATATATGCTCTGTTGTTAAATGTTAACATTCATCGAGCTTTTACATTGAACATTTTTTGTCAATTCTTTTAAAAAATATATACACAAATATAAATTTCCATAAACATCCACAGACAGCTGTTTCTCCGTATCATGATAACACAATGCCTCTAACAAACCATAATATGAAGTATGTTTGAGCATCAAGGAGCACCTATATAAAAAATATAACCATGTACCACCGAAAAACTGAGAATTTTAAAGGGTTTACCTCATCTCCAACTACGTACTTGACCGTTAAGATATGTCTACATCGCCGACAGTACCTAATTGCAAATTTGACCAGGATTGATAGCATTATAAAAATATAAATTCTGAGCAGCCTCTATCCGTCATGCCGTATTCCTATATGACAAAATCGCCAAATTGCCAAATTGAGGATCAACTGACTATTTTGAATTACATATATAGTAAATTATATATTTTTTTCATGTCCATGATAATATCTTTTTAAATATTGTGTATCATGAGTGACGTAAAACAAGAGTGACAAATAAAGGAATCATATTTCGTTTGCCTTTTGTCCAAAATTTCAATTACGAAACCGATGTTTTTAACCCAGTTTGAAAATCGGTCTTGGGGTCAAAATTTTGTTACATGATGTATATTTTGTGGAAATAATTTCATGAAAAAGTAATAAAAAGAAATTACGATTTTTTTTTTTTAATTTGTAAAATGCAAGCGAAAATTGGTCGAGCAATTGTCTGTTTAGTGTTCGTAAATGTCATTCTGCTATTCAGAGATTAAAAAAGATATGCTTTTAGAGATAAATGAGGTGTTTCTTTGCACCAAGGTATTTGTAAGCCTCTGAAAATCGGTACCGTAATAAAAAAAAATTTAAAAAATTAAAGTAATTTAATGTACGGGATTTTTTAACGAAAGTCATTTTTCGAAAAACGTTAATCTGAAATACATGATAATTATATGGCATAATCACGTTAACACACAGGTTCCCGTTAGATCACCAAAGTTAAGCGACGTTGAGCCTGGTCAGTACTAGATGGTGTATATATACAATATGGGTGACTATTTGTAAATACTAGGCGATATATGTCATCTCCCCTAACCAGGATATTCTGACTGCAGACCACACGTAAATTTGTATTCCCTATGAACTTCAACTTTCAGTAGAAGGCGGAATGCCCGACGCTGGGTAAATACCCGACGCTGGGCGAAAACCGCAAAAAGTGGTATTACTAGTTATTCAACATGAAAAATAAATAAACATTTAAAAGTTAGCATAATGAAAGCGACTGTTATCGAACCATCGAGCCATTCTGCTAATCTGTTAAAATGTTAATCCGTCAATTGATAATGTAAAAGAAAGTATTTGAAATAACCAATCAAAACGCCCCCAAAAAAAGAAAGTGTAGTTTAAGAAAGCGTCTCGTATTTAAGTTGAAAAGGTAGAAACAGATAACAGACAATAGAAAAACCGTAAGATATGAAATAATTACAGTGTTACGACGCACTAGTTATCCTATGAAGAAGACTTCCTAGAGTACTGGGTGGCGGTGGTAGTAGATCTTAGCGTGAGAGTTAAAATACCTCCGCCTTCCTCTGTGTGTGTGGGTATACACACACACACACACATATATATATATATATATATATATATATATATATATATATATATATATATATGGGGTAGGAGAAGCTGTTAAGACCGAAAATGTAGAAATTATTGAAAGTGAACGAAACTATGCAGGTTTTGGATAGAAAGCTATAAGTGTCAATGAAATAGGGAAAACATCACTTTAATTTATTATAAAAATGAAAAGTTATGCAAGTATATAATTAGTAGAGAAAATGTTGAAATTGAAACCTATTTTTTTATCTAACTTCCAAGGGCACATTTAGTTATATTATTATTATTAGTAGTAGTAGTAGTAGTAGTAGTAGTAGTAGTAGTAGTAGTAGTAGTAGTAGTAGAGTGTCCTCTAGGGAGAACTTGTTTCCCCACATTTAACGACCTTGTGTTAGATCTTACTGCAGTGGGAAGCAACTAAATACAGTAGTAGTAGTAGTAGTAGTAGTAGTAGTAGTAGTAGTAGTAGTAGTAGTAGTAGTAGTAGTTGGGGATCAATCGGAAATCTAAGGTCCGAAATGATATTTCCATCGCACAATCCTGCATAACACAGAAACGTATACTCATTTTACAAAGAGAAAGCCCTTCGTAGGATTTAAGCTGTGCTAGTAAGGACAAGTCTTTTGTAATTTCTTAAGACCTCCACTGTTGGCGATAATTTCAGTTTGCCTATTTGTCGACTAAACTCAGGGCTGCAACACATGCTAGAATTATTGATGTTCTCATATGCCACATTCTTGAGATTTCTATTCAAATATATTTATATTTTGATCGTTTGTGAAGAACATTCAAAATTAGATTGCAGTGACTGTCACGTCCATATTTACTTGTCTCTTCGCGAGGTCGATTTTGCATGTGAGGAAAATCCAGCTCCCCAAAACAGCGAAATCCAGCTCCCCAAAACAGCGAAATTCAGCTCCCCAAAACAACGAAATCCAGCTCCCCAAAACAGCGAAATCCAGCTCCCCAAAACAGCGAAATCCAGCTCCCCAAAACAGCGAAATCTGGATTGATGCCGTTTCTGGTATTATTTGCCCTGGACTTGTCAATTGGCTGTAGTCAGTCGAAGGGCATGATTTGAAATATAAACAACACGCAAAAAAGGTAGTTTCATCCAATATACAAACAAAGTGAGTGGAGAAGTCAGCGAAAGCTAAAGTTCGGGTATCGAAGAGATGGTGTCGTCGTTTCAGCACGCTTCGTAAAAATTTATCTGACTCCTTCAGAAAGCAGACTTTTTATAAACATTACCTGTTCTGTCAGTCAGAAAGTCTACTGGTGACTTCACTTAGGTCAGCTGTGCTTGTGGTGTGTTGGTTATTCACTCAGTACCAATCTAGCAACACACGTAGTTACGCGAAATTAACCCTAATTATATCGCTACACCCATATATACATATTATATATATATATATATATATATATATATATATATATATATATTGTATACCCAATTACATGATCAATTTGTGTTCCAATAATTCAGCATAACAACAGATTATGTACGATCGTTTCAGAGATCAATTATTTTTATTGATATCAGATCACATCTTAAGCACAGGAGCTTGACACGAAAATTAAAAACATATAGACGGCATCAATGGAACAGGGTCAAACATCCTCAATCATAGAGCAAATTATAAATGTTGAGGGGAATAAATCAACGCAGAGCAAGTGGAAAACATTATTTAGAGATGCATTGAGAGGCACAATGTTGGAAGGAACCGATGTAATAACATGTTGAGCGTAGCACATCAAAAGAAAGGAACAAAACATATATCATTTTATACAAAATATAAACTTCATAAGAAGGTTAAATTCTTGACATCTAAAGGTTTAAAAGGTTCTGAAGTTGAATGGGTCAAAAGGTTAAGCAAAGAGCCTATCTATGAAGTAATATCAATAGATTAGACGTGGAAGAAAAGAAAATTGAAACGAAACGATGCGGCATTAATCTTGAATTCGTTAAGCCGGCTTCCTCCCAAATAGGAAGTTTCTAGGGAATATTATATTTACACGTAGTCTCCAGTTGCATATATATCCCAGTCAGGGGAGATAACAACATTAGATTTTGCAGTTCTTGCAAGTAGATGGTCTTTTAGATGATGATGATGATGATGATGATGATGATGATGATGATGATGATGATGATGATGATGATGATGATGATGATGATGATGATGATGATGAGGAGGAGGAGGAGGACGACGACGACGACGACGACGACGACGACGACGACGACGACGACGACGAGGAGGACTGAATCTAACTTCTGTACGGAGACTACGAAAATCATTGCCTCGGGACTGCCTGGTCTGTATAAATTCCTCATCACTTTAAATCAATCTTGCCGACCCAACCCTTACTCTTATTTCTAAACCAGTCTTAATCAGTATACCAATATCATTACTCCTATAAGCCTTCACTATACCTTAGTTAATAATGTTAAATCCCGAATACAAATCATTCAAGAACCCTGCAGAGTTACTGGCCTTAGACCGATCGATAAACGGTCAGGACCGGACCCGGGTTAAATCTTTATTTAAATTCCTTTTAGATTGATTTAAAGTCCTTTAATTCAGGCCTTTAACTTGAATTTGATATGGTTTTTTAACCTTTTTATCTTTTCATAAGTATAATCCTTATGCCCATTTTCTCTCCTTATTTTCTCCATAACACACATTATTAACCCTCAAAACAGTAACGGCCAAATATATGCTACTTATAAACATTGATTCACGGGATTTATATAGAAATATTCTTTATTTTGTACTTTTTCACTTTTTTTTTATATATTTTTAAATCTTTTCCATTTTTATATCTCAACTGTTACTTTTCACCACCACCACCCCCTTTTTCAAACCTCCCTTACACTAAATTTAAACAAATATACATAACACTCTAAGCAAATAACGCGTCCAAACGAGAGTGACACGTGACTTCACATTTCCGAAACAGATGACAGCATAAGCTGAAGAGAGCCGGATGGCTAAGTCCTTCTGAGTTTGAAACCGACGGTACTAATGTTGTACTAATTTTTCTGTACCAAAAAAAATAGAGAGAGAGATACTACGATAAGCCTTAAGAGAAGACTTGCATAAATAAATGAAAACAATTATGAATTTCGGATGTTTTCTTTCACACACATACATATATGCAAAGCACATACACACACACATACACATATGCAAAGCACATACACACACACATACACATATGCTAAGCACATACGTGGGAGAGTTTAAATTACCTACTAGATATCATCCTCGAGTGTCTTCGGATACTTCCCCTACATGTAAACCCTGACCAAATATTCAAAATAACATAGTATTCGAAGCCTAAATACCATCGACATACGAAGAAGTAATGTTATTTCCTCAATTATACAGCAAAGATGAATTCTTGTCCTGGAATCCGATAAAACCAAGAGAGCACAATAAGGATATACTATATATACTATAACATGTTTCTGAATTTTTTAGATGAGGATTGAAAATTTTTATAATTTTGATTATTCGGACATCTTCAACGTTTCGGCCGGAGGTTACTGCAGCCTTCTTCAGGTGTATCTTTTCAAATTAAGGAATATTTCTGTCGAACTCAGGAATCTGGGAGAAGTCTTCAGTAATTCGCAATTCTTCACATCGCCCGCACAACCTTCAGATGACTATCACTTAGAACTGAATTTTACTTAATATTATATCCACTGCGCCACCGGTCTTTGCAGATAATACTAGTATGAATTTTAGGAGCCTTAAACCTATTCTTGTGTTTTTAATGTGAAGTCTTAGTACTTATCACTATATATCACTACTGTTTATTACTACATATATATATATATATATATATATATATATATATATATATATATATTATAACCATATCTATTATTTATAATTAATGGTTCCCATATGCACTAAATTCTATATTAGATCTGCTTAGTAAGTCATGATTGCCCAACATATTCGCTGCTTCTTTGAGTTATCTTACTCTCCGCCGTTCTTCTCTATCTATTATTTTTTACTTCGTCCGATAAGGGTAGATGGTTTCCCTTTTCCCTCCATATGTAGTCAGCCATACCCGACTTTTCGATTTCTCGACGTATTACGGTTTTCTGGTGTTCTTCTAGCCTTACCTTTAGTGGACGACATGTCTAACCTTTGTATATTTTTCCACACTTACATGGGATCGCATACACACAGTTCTTAGTCATACATTTTTCCGTGTGAGGTTTGACTCACGCATACATATATGCAAAACACCTACGCACATATACATATATACAAAGCACATACACATAAATACATATACAAAGCACATACGAACACATACATACAGGGTGTCTCAAAAAAATGTACTCACTCGTAGAATGACGAGAAAGATTTTATTTATGAACATAGAGTGAAATGAAATAGCATCGAATACATGAGACAGATGTAATTGAAGAATCATGTTCGCAAATGTTCAAACTGATGACCATTGTTGTTCAAACAAAGCTGATAACGCGCACCAAGGGATTCGCAAACGTCTCGTCATTCTAAGAGTGAGTACATTTTTTTGAGACACCCTGTATATACAAAGCACATACGCATACGTACATATATACAACGAGCATACACACACATAAAGGTTTTGAACACTATAAAAAAGTGTTATTTAGGTATTTCTAATGAGGTTTTATTTTGACCATTCTAGTAAGTTTTGAATACTCGAATGTTACTAGAATGTTCCAAATTAAAATGAGGTTGGTTTTCAAAACGTTCCAGATTTATTTTATGATTACTTTTATTGCGTCATTCTTTTTCTCTCAATCGTCCTTCAAACATTAAAAAAAATGGGGAAAAGCAAAATAATTGATCAAGTACTCCGTAAACATTGTTGACCTACGTGGACTGAGGACCTGTGTTTGCCCGGTTCGAATCATGTTCGTTCCACAGAAACACTTTCATTAAAACTCACACCTGGCCTCGTGTCTAAGAGGAGGTAAATAAAATACATATAGACTATAGGAAGAGATCTTGTCTGTTAAATGTTCAATTGACCTCAGTTTGTACAATAGGTCATCATTGGAAGAGGTGTCATTCTATCCCCACCTTAACCGCAAAAAGTCCCAGTCGACAAGATTATTAGTAAAAAAACAGTTGGAAACGAACGCCGAATTACGATTAAAGAACTTCAGGAAGAACAATAAGTTAGTGGAATAAAAGTCAGTACGAATACAAAATGTCGTTGACTTTGTCGATATGACATATTTTTGTAGAAAACACGTTCGTGCTAGATTGGATTTTGCAAAGTATCATTGTATCAAACCGTCAGCATTTTAGGAAAATCTGCTTTGGTCAGATGAAATGAAAACTGAACATTTGGTAAAAATGCTTTGGCAAAATTCTGGAGAAAGACGGTTACTGAATGTTCGCCGAAGAATATTATCCCAGTGAATTTGGAGGCGAATCAATCATGATTTGCGGTTACTTTAGTGCCCAATGTGTAGCTAACATTGCAATAGTCGAAGGGAGGATGAATGGAGAATATTAAAGGGATATTTTCGAGAGAAATTTACGTGAGAGTGCTGAGCTGGAAACCAGGCTGTGTCTTTCAAGAAAATACCGATCCTAAACTGTAAATCTTACGAAATCATAGTTCAACTAGAATGGACGTTCTAAAATGGTCAAGTCAATCTCCAGTTCTCAACCCGATTGGAAATCATAGTTCAACTAGAATAGACGTTCTAAAATGGTCACGTCAATCTCCAGTTCTCAACCCGATTGGAAATCATAGTTCAACTAGAATAGACGTTCTAAAATGGTCAAGTCAATCTCCAGTTCTCAACCCGATTGGAAATCATAGTTCAACTAGAATAGACGTTCTAAAATGGTCAAGTCAATCTCCAGTTCTCAACCCGATTGGAAATCATAGTTCAACTAGAATAGACGTTCTAAAATGGTCAAGTCAATCTCCAGTTCTCAACCCGATTGGAAATCATAGTTCAACTAGAATAGACGTTCTAAAATGGTCAAGTCAATCTCCAGTTCTCAACCCGATTGGAAATCATAGTTCAACTAGAATAGACGTTCTAAAATGGTCAAGTCAATCTCCAGTTCTCAACCCGATTGGAAATCATAGTTCAACTAGAATAGACGTTCTAAAATGGTCAAGTCAATCTCCAGTTCTCAACCCGATTGGAAATCATAGTTCAACTAGAATAGACGTTCTAAAATGGTCAAGTCAATCTCCAGTTCTCAACCCGATTGGAAATCATAGTTCAACTAGAATAGACGTTCTAAAATGGTCAAGTACATCTCCAGTTCTCAACCCGATTGGAAATCATAGTTCAACTAGAATAGACGTTCTAAAATGGTCAAGTCAATCTCCAGTTCTCAACCCGATTGGAAATCATAGTTCAACTAGAATAGACGTTCTAAAATGGTCAAGTCAATCTCCAGTTCTCAACCCGATTGGAAATCATAGTTCAACTAGAATAGACGTTCTAAAATGGTCGTCAATCTCCAGTTCTCAACCCGATTGGAATCATAGTTCAACTAGAATAGACGTTCTAAAATGGTCAAGTCAATCTCCAGTTCTCAACCCGACTGGAAATCATAGTTCAACTAGAATAGACGTTCTAAAATGGTCGTCAATCTCCAGTTCTCAACCCGATTGGAATCATAGTTCAACTAGAATAGACGTTCTAAAATGGTCAAGTCAATCTCCAGTTCTCAACCCGACTGGAAATCATAGTTCAACTAGAATAGACGTTCTAAAATGGTCAAGTCAATCTCCAGTTCTCAACCCGATTGGAATCATAGTTCAACTAGAATAGACGTTCTAAAATGGTCAAGTCAATCTCCAGTTCTCAACCCGATTTGAAATCATAGTTCAACTAGAATAGACGTTCTAAAATGGTCAAGTCAATCTCCAGTTCTCAACCCGATTGGAAATCATAGTTCAACTAGAATAGACGTTCTAAAATGGTCGTCAATCTCCAGTTCTCAACCCGATTGGAATCATAGTTCAACTAGAATAGACGTTCTAAAATGGTCAAGTCAATCTCCAGTTCTCAACCCGACTGGAAATCATAGTTCAACTAGAATAGACGTTCTGAAATGGTCGTCAATCTCCAGTTCTCAACCCGACTGGAAATCATAGTTCAATTAGAATGGACGTTCTAAAATGGTCAAGTCAATCTCCAGTTCTCAACCCGATTGGAAATCATAGTTCAACTAGAATAGACGTTCTAAAATGGTCAAGTCAATCTCCAGTTCTCAACCCGATTAGAAATCATAGTTCAACTAGAATAGACGTTCTAAAATGGTCGTCAATCTCCAGTTCTCAACCCGATTGGAAATCATAGTTCAACTAGAATAGACGTTCTAAAATGGTCAAGTCAATCTCCAGTTCTCAACCCGATTGGAAATCATAGTTCAACTAGAATAGACGTTCTAAAATGGTCAAGTCAATCTCCAGTTCTCAACCCGATTGGAAATCATAGTTCAACTAGAATAGATGTTCTAAAATGGTCAAGTCAATCTCCAGTTCTCAACCCGATTGGAAATCATAGTTCAACTAGAATAGACGTTCTAAAATGGTCAAGTCAATCTCCAGTTCTCAACCCGACTGGAAATCATAGTTCAACTAGAATAGACGTTCTAAAATGGTCAAGTCAATCTCCAGTTCTCAACCCGATTGGAAATCATAGTTCAACTAGAATAGACGTTCTAAAATGGTCAAGTCAATCTCCAGTTCTCAACCCGACTGGAAATCATAGTTCAACTAGAATAGACGTTCTAAAATGGACGTCAATCTCCAGTTCTCAACCCGACTGGAAATCATAGTTCAACTAGAATAGACGTTCTAAAATGGTCAAGTCAATCTCCAGTTCTCAACCCGATTGGAAATCATAGTTCAACTAGAATAGACGTTCTAAAATGGTCAAGTCAATCTCCAGTTCTCAACCCGATTGGAAATCATAGTTCAACTAGAATAGACGTTCTAAAATGGTCAAGTCAATCTCCAGTTCTCAACCCGACTGGAAATCATAGTTCAACTAGAATAGACGTTCTAAAATGGTCAAGTCAATCTCCAGTTCTCAACCCGATTGGAAATCATAGTGCAACTAGAATAGACGTTCTAAAATGGTCAAGTCAATCTCCAGTTCTCAACCCGATTGGAAATCATAGTTCAACTAGAATAGACGTTCTAAAATGGTCAAGTCAATCTCTAGTTCTCAACCCGATTGGAAATCATAGTTCAACTAGAATAGACGTTCTAAAATGGTCAAGTCAATCTCCAGTTCTCAACCCGATTGGAAATCATAGTTCAACTAGAATAGACGTTCTAAAATGGTCAAGTCAATCTCCAGTTCTCAACCCGATTGGAAATCATAGTTCAACTAGAATAGACGTTCTAAAATGGTCAAGTCAATCTCCAGTTCTCAACCCGATTGGAAATCATAGTTCAACTAGAATAGACGTTCTAAAATGGTCAAGTCAATCTCCAGTTCTCAACCCGATTGGAAATCATAGTTCAACTAGAATAGACGTTCTAAAATGGTCAAGTCAATCTCCAGTTCTCAACCCGATTGGAAATCATAGTTCAACTAGAATAGACGTTCTAAAATGGTCAAGTCAATCTCCAGTTCTCAACCCGATTGGAAATCATAGTTCAACTAGAATAGACGTTCTAAAATGGTCGTCAATCTCCAGTTCTCAACCCGACTGGAAATCATAGTTCAACTAGAATAGACGTTCTAAAATGGTCAAGTCAATCTCATGTTCTCAACCCGATTGGAAATCATAGTTCAACTAGAATAGACGTTCTAAAATGGTCAAGTCAATCTCCAGTTCTCAACCCGACTGGAAATCATAGTTCAACTAGAATAGACATTCTAAAATGGTCGTCAATCTCCAGTTCTCAACCCGACTGGAAATCATAGTTCAACTAGAATGGACGTTCTAAAATGGTCAAGTCAATCTCCAGTTCTCAACCCGATTGGAAATCATAGTTCAACTAGAATAGACGTTCTAAAATGGTCAAGTAATCTCCAGTTCTCAACCCGATTGGAAATCATAGTTCAACTAGAATAGACGTTCTAAAATGGTCAAGTCAATCTCCAGTTCTCAACCCGACTGGAAATCATAGTTCAACTAGAATAGACGTTCTAAAATGGTCAAGTCAATCTCCAGTTCTCAACCCGATTGGAAATCATAGTTCAACTAGAATAGACGTTCTAAAATGGTCAAGTCAATCTCCAGTTCTCAACCCGATTGGAAATCATAGTTCAACTAGAATAGACGTTCTAAAATGGTCAAGTCAATCTCCAGTTCTCAACCCGATTGGAAATCATAGTTCAACTAGAATAGACGTTCTAAAATGGTCAAGTCAATCTCCAGTTCTCAACCCGACTGGAAATCATAGTTCAACTAGAATAGACGTTCTAAAATGGTCAAGTCAATCTCCAGTTCTCAACCCGATTGGAAATCATAGTTCAACTAGAATAGACGTTCTAAAATGGTCAAGTCAATCTCCAGTTCTCAACCCGATTGGAAATCATAGTTCAACTAGAATAGACGTTCTAAAATGGTCAAGTCAATCTCCAGTTCTCAACCCGATTGGAAATCATAGTTCAACTAGAATAGACGTTCTAAAATGGTCAAGTCAGTCTCCAGTTCTCAACCCGATTGGAAATCATAGTTCAACTAGAATAGACGTTCTAAAATGGTCAAGTCAATCTCCAGTTCTCAACCCGATTGGAAATCATAGTTCAACTAGAATAGACGTTCTAAAATGGTCGTCAATCTCCAGTTCTCAACCCGATTGGAAATCATAGTTCAACTAGAATAGACGTTCTAAAATGGTCAAGTCAATCTCCAGTTCTCAACCCGATTGGAAATCATAGTTCAACTAGAATAGACGTTCTAAAATGGTCGTCAATCTCCAGTTCTCAACCCGACTGGAAATCATAGTTCAACTAGAATAGACGTTCTAAAATGGTCAAGTACATCTCCAGTTCTCAACCCGACTGGAAATCATAGTTCAACTAGAATAGACGTTCTAAAATGGTCGTCAATCTCCAGTTCTCAACCCGATTGGAATCATAGTTCAACTAGAATAGACGTTCTAAAATGGTCAAGTCAATCTCCAGTTCTCAACCCGACTGGAAATCATAGTTCAACTAGAATAGACGTTCTAAAATGGTCAAGTCAATCTCCAGTTCTCAACCCGATTGGAATCATAGTTCAACTAGAATAGACGTTCTAAAATGGTCAAGTCAATCTCCAGTTCTCAACCCGATTTGAAATCATAGTTCAACTAGAATAGACGTTCTAAAATGGTCAAGTCAATCTCCAGTTCTCAACCCGATTGGAAATCATAGTTCAACTAGAATAGACGTTCTAAAATGGTCGTCAATCTCCAGTTCTCAACCCGATTGGAATCATAGTTCAACTAGAATAGACGTTCTAAAATGGTCAAGTCAATCTCCAGTTCTCAACCCGACTGGAAATCATAGTTCAACTAGAATAGACGTTCTGAAATGGTCGTCAATCTCCAGTTCTCAACCCGACTGGAAATCATAGTTCAATTAGAATGGACGTTCTAAAATGGTCAAGTCAATCTCCAGTTCTCAACCCGATTGGAAATCATAGTTCAACTAGAATAGACGTTCTAAAATGGTCAAGTCAATCTCCAGTTCTCAACCCGATTAGAAATCATAGTTCAACTAGAATAGACGTTCTAAAATGGTCGTCAATCTCCAGTTCTCAACCCGATTGGAAATCATAGTTCAACTAGAATAGACGTTCTAAAATGGTCAAGTCAATCTCCAGTTCTCAACCCGATTGGAAATCATAGTTCAACTAGAATAGACGTTCTAAAATGGTCAAGTCAATCTCCAGTTCTCAACCCGATTGGAAATCATAGTTCAACTAGAATAGATGTTCTAAAATGGTCAAGTCAATCTCCAGTTCTCAACCCGATTGGAAATCATAGTTCAACTAGAATAGACGTTCTAAAATGGTCAAGTCAATCTCCAGTTCTCAACCCGACTGGAAATCATAGTTCAACTAGAATAGACGTTCTAAAATGGTCAAGTCAATCTCCAGTTCTCAACCCGATTGGAAATCATAGTTCAACTAGAATAGACGTTCTAAAATGGTCAAGTCAATCTCCAGTTCTCAACCCGACTGGAAATCATAGTTCAACTAGAATAGACGTTCTAAAATGGACGTCAATCTCCAGTTCTCAACCCGACTGGAAATCATAGTTCAACTAGAATAGACGTTCTAAAATGGTCAAGTCAATCTCCAGTTCTCAACCCGATTGGAAATCATAGTTCAACTAGAATAGACGTTCTAAAATGGTCAAGTCAATCTCCAGTTCTCAACCCGATTGGAAATCATAGTTCAACTAGAATAGACGTTCTAAAATGGTCAAGTCAATCTCCAGTTCTCAACCCGACTGGAAATCATAGTTCAACTAGAATAGACGTTCTAAAATGGTCAAGTCAATCTCCAGTTCTCAACCCGATTGGAAATCATAGTGCAACTAGAATAGACGTTCTAAAATGGTCAAGTCAATCTCCAGTTCTCAACCCGATTGGAAATCATAGTTCAACTAGAATAGACGTTCTAAAATGGTCAAGTCAATCTCTAGTTCTCAACCCGATTGGAAATCATAGTTCAACTAGAATAGACGTTCTAAAATGGTCAAGTCAATCTCCAGTTCTCAACCCGATTGGAAATCATAGTTCAACTAGAATAGACGTTCTAAAATGGTCAAGTCAATCTCCAGTTCTCAACCCGATTGGAAATCATAGTTCAACTAGAATAGACGTTCTAAAATGGTCAAGTCAATCTCCAGTTCTCAACCCGATTGGAAATCATAGTTCAACTAGAATAGACGTTCTAAAATGGTCAAGTCAATCTCCAGTTCTCAACCCGATTGGAAATCATAGTTCAACTAGAATAGACGTTCTAAAATGGTCAAGTCAATCTCCAGTTCTCAACCCGATTGGAAATCATAGTTCAACTAGAATAGACGTTCTAAAATGGTCAAGTCAATCTCCAGTTCTCAACCCGATTGGAAATCATAGTTCAACTAGAATAGACGTTCTAAAATGGTCGTCAATCTCCAGTTCTCAACCCGACTGGAAATCATAGTTCAACTAGAATAGACGTTCTAAAATGGTCAAGTCAATCTCATGTTCTCAACCCGATTGGAAATCATAGTTCAACTAGAATAGACGTTCTAAAATGGTCAAGTCAATCTCCAGTTCTCAACCCGACTGGAAATCATAGTTCAACTAGAATAGACATTCTAAAATGGTCGTCAATCTCCAGTTCTCAACCCGACTGGAAATCATAGTTCAACTAGAATGGACGTTCTAAAATGGTCAAGTCAATCTCCAGTTCTCAACCCGATTGGAAATCATAGTTCAACTAGAATAGACGTTCTAAAATGGTCAAGTAATCTCCAGTTCTCAACCCGATTGGAAATCATAGTGCAACTAGAATAGACGTTCTAAAATGGTCAAGTCAATCTCCAGTTCTCAACCCGACTGGAAATCATAGTTCAACTAGAATAGACGTTCTAAAATGGTCAAGTCAATCTCCAGTTCTCAACCCGATTGGAAATCATAGTTCAACTAGAATAGACGTTCTAAAATGGTCAAGTCAATCTCCAGTTCTCAACCCGATTGGAAATCATAGTTCAACTAGAATAGACGTTCTAAAATGGTCAAGTCAATCTCCAGTTCTCAACCCGATTGGAAATCATAGTTCAACTAGAATAGACGTTCTAAAATGGTCAAGTCAATCTCCAGTTCTCAACCCGACTGGAAATCATAGTTCAACTAGAATAGACGTTCTAAAATGGTCAAGTCAATCTCCAGTTCTCAACCCGATTGGAAATCATAGTTCAACTAGAATAGACGTTCTAAAATGGTCAAGTCAATCTCCAGTTCTCAACCCGATTGGAAATCATAGTTCAACTAGAATAGACGTTCTAAAATGGTCAAGTCAATCTCCAGTTCTCAACCCGATTGGAAATCATAGTTCAACTAGAATAGACGTTCTAAAATGGTCAAGTCAGTCTCCAGTTCTCAACCCGATTGGAAATCATAGTTCAACTAGAATAGACGTTCTAAAATGGTCAAGTCAATCTCCAGTTCTCAACCCGATTGGAAATCATAGTTCAACTAGAATAGACGTTCTAAAATGGTCGTCAATCTCCAGTTCTCAACCCGATTGGAAATCATAGTTCAACTAGAATAGACGTTCTAAAATGGTCAAGTCAATCTCCAGTTCTCAACCCGATTGGAAATCATAGTTCAACTAGAATAGACGTTCTAAAATGGTCGTCAATCTCCAGTTCTCAACCCGACTGGAAATCATAGTTCAACTAGAATAGACGTTCTAAAATGGTCAAGTCAATCTCATGTTCTCAACCCGATTGGAAATCATAGTTCAACTAGAATAGACGTTCTAAAATGGTCAAGTCAATCTCCAGTTCTCAACCCGACTGGAAATCATAGTTCAACTAGAATAGACATTCTAAAATGGTCGTCAATCTCCAGTTCTCAACCCGACTGGAAATCATAGTTCAACTAGAATGGACGTTCTAAAATGGTCAAGTCAATCTCCAGTTCTCAACCCGATTGGAAATCATAGTTCAACTAGAATAGACGTTCTAAAATGGTCAAGTAATCTCCAGTTCTCAACCCGATTGGAAATCATAGTTCAACTAGAATAGACGTTCTAAAATGGTCAAGTCAATCTCCAGTTCTCAACCCGACTGGAAATCATAGTTCAACTAGAATAGACGTTCTAAAATGGTCAAGTCAATCTCCAGTTCTCAACCCGATTGGAAATCATAGTTCAACTAGAATAGACGTTCTAAAATGGTCAAGTCAATCTCCAGTTCTCAACCCGATTGGAAATCATAGTTCAACTAGAATAGACGTTCTAAAATGGTCAAGTCAATCTCCAGTTCTCAACCCGATTGGAAATCATAGTTCAACTAGAATAGACGTTCTAAAATGGTCAAGTCAATCTCCAGTTCTCAACCCGACTGGAAATCATAGTTCAACTAGAATAGACGTTCTAAAATGGTCAAGTCAATCTCCAGTTCTCAACCCGATTGGAAATCATAGTTCAACTAGAATAGACGTTCTAAAATGGTCAAGTCAATCTCCAGTTCTCAACCCGATTGGAAATCATAGTTCAACTAGAATAGACGTTCTAAAATGGTCAAGTCAATCTCCAGTTCTCAACCCGATTGGAAATCATAGTTCAACTAGAATAGACGTTCTAAAATGGTCAAGTCAGTCTCCAGTTCTCAACCCGATTGGAAATCATAGTTCAACTAGAATAGACGTTCTAAAATGGTCAAGTCAATCTCCAGTTCTCAACCCGATTGGAAATCATAGTTCAACTAGAATAGACGTTCTAAAATGGTCGTCAATCTCCAGTTCTCAACCCGATTGGAAATCATAGTTCAACTAGAATAGACGTTCTAAAATGGTCAAGTCAATCTCCAGTTCTCAACCCGATTGGAAATCATAGTTCAACTAGAATAGACGTTCTAAAATGGTCAAGTCAATCTCCAGTTCTCAATCCGATTGGAAATCATAGTTCAACTAGAATAGATGTTCTAAAATGGTCAAGTCAATCTCCAGTTCTCAACCCGATTGGAAATCATAGTTCAACTAGAATAGACATTCTAAAATGGTCAAGTCAATCTCCAGTTCTCAACCCGATTGGAAATTTAGAGAGAGAGCTAAAACTGAGAATTCAAAGAAGAAACCTGCAAAACCTGCATGAACTAAAGGATTTTTCTTGTAAACAATGGGAAAATTTTAGCTCAGAAACATGCCAGAAATTCGTAGGAGACTTCTTTAAACACCTACATGCTGTAATTAGCAATAACAGTAACACTAAAAAATATTAATAGATTCATATTCAGCAGACCTATAACTCTCGCTTCCCCTATTTTACCACTTAGTCTTCATTTTCTATGAACGAAGTTTCTGACAAAGGGGTAAAAAACGCTGTCCCCTGGGGCGGCAGTTTAGTATGAGCAATAGCTGGAGTTGACTAGTGTAATTCTCTCTTTCTAATCTTGTTGCCAGGGTGCTGGAAGTAAACGTTTTACTTGGCCTGAGGTTATCCGCCTGTCCAAGGGACACGAACCAAGGCGGCTGCCCTATCAGCAGGTGTCAAATACCGGGGCTGCTGTATTGCCATCTGATGAATGGAGTCTGGACCATTCAGTAGTTTCTCATGGGAATTGTTACGACTTTTCTTTCTTCTATTGTTTACAAATAAATTATTTTGTACCCATTCTTTCTGCGTTCTTCTCTAAATTTCTCTTCTGACCACTTCCATTAATCTTCCAAGCCAACATAAGTCACAAATCTAAACACAAGCATAAACTCAGAACCCCGACTTCTAACGTAGATCCTTACTATCAGGTCTCTTTTTCAATATCAGGGGTCTACGTTCTAACCTTCCAGAGGTTGAAATTCATTTACAAATCCATTACAAACCGGACCTGTTTCTTTTTTCTGTGCGAAACTGGCATTGGTCCGTCAGTTTCTATAAATTACTTCATGATCACCGGTTATTCAAACATGACCTCAAAACCCGACTCTAATACAACCATGGTCATGAAATATGTGCTTACATCAAAGACGGCTTTCCATGTGGTAGAGACACATCCTATGAAAACTTTAATTTGCCCTATATGTGTTTCCGTGTTACACTTACGTAAAGCACCGCTTTCTCTTAGCTCTCGATCGTCTCCGATGATGTTACTGTCATTGAGCAAATCACTGACAAAATTGACAAAATCATGTATGCTCACCCTTTTACTAGCATTCATGTCTGTCGAGACTTTAATGTTCACAACGTTGAATTGCTAGTCCACTCAAACAAGACTGACGATGAATTATTGGCAGTAAAAGTTTCATTAATCTGTGTTAGAAATACATAAAGAAACCTTTCCAGCAAAATCGACCGCCTTCGGTTTCTTATTCTAGATTACCAGTCATTCCGTTATTCTGTTATTCCATAATTGACTGCTTCACCAAAACCAACATGGCGACGCCTTCTTTTAAATCCCCCTATTTAATAAATCTATTGAAATACTGAAATTCATGAGATATTTCATGATTACTGTTTATGCGATATTGGATTGTCTTCTTTGTGGCACATTAATTTCTTTTCTTTCTCGAACCACACAGTACACACGTGGCAATCAAGTCCGCAATATGAGTGGCTTTGCACTAATAAACGATAACTTCCGTTGTTTATTTTTTTCATTAAAGTCTACATTCGATTCAATAACATCTATTTAATTGAGATTTTTCACTTTTGTTCACGGTAAAACGGTCACCACGTTCGGCTGTTTGTTGGTTTGAATCCATTCAGGGGTTAGGGTTAGGGTTAGGGTTAGGGTTGGGGTTGGGGTTAGGAGTAGGGTAATCCAGGGGCGGTTACTTTTAGTTCATTATTTAACCTTTTCGAGTCAAACCTTATGTGACATTATTCAGTGAAATAAACGGAACTTTTTAAAAATCATATATTTTTAAAATATGTATAAACAACTGAATCAAGAAATTAAATCATCAAAAAAGCATTCCAGTTTATTAGAAAACATGTAAAACATTTAAATTAATTACTTCATGAAATAAAACCCCTATTCAGAAAAAATAATTCATTCGCACAAAAAATAATTTAATTATCGAATTAAATCCACCGGTATGCATTTTGGTTTCTTAGAAAACAAGTCAGCAGTTTTAATGACTTATTTCGTAACATTTTTTTGTTTGTTTTTACTATCCATCATGAAGGTATGGGAAATTATTTACATCGAATAATTTTGGAAATAGACATTAAAACAGCATTGGCCTAACTCCCGGGATACGCCAGATAGGGGAAGCTAGTATATAATATGTCTATATATCCGCTGTTTTTGATGTTGATGTTGTTGACGTTATTATTGTCGCTTTTCTTATCTTTTAAAAGTTCTTCTCAATAATTAAATATCCGTCCTTCTCTGTCCCCCCCCCCTCTCTCTCTCTCTCTCTCTCTCTCTCTCTCTCGCTCTCTCTTTATCTCTTTCTCTCTCTTTCTCCCTCTCTCCTAGTTTCCTCGTAGATTTTCTTTTGCGTTATGAACATTCTTGTTCTTGTTGTTCGTCTAAAAAGATACGACCTCGCATTTCTAGAAGAGGCTCAGTCCGTCGGTTGGTCTGGCATGCTTAAGTTTGAAATAGTATTTTTGTTGCCCAATGTGTAGCAAACATCTCACGCTTAAATTTTAAATAGCATTTTTGTTGGTCTGTCACACTTAAGTTTGAAATAAAATGTTCTTTGTTCTGTCACGCATAAGTTTTAAATAGCGTTTTCGTTTATCTATCACTCATAAGATTGAATGGATTTATCCAAAAAAATATCCGTTCTTGTATCTGTATTGTCGGCTTTCTTTTCCGTTTTTCTCAATTTTTTTCCTCTTTTTCCACATTTCATACTTACTTCTCCTCCTCCTCCTCCTCCTCCTCCTCCTCCTCCTCATACTTAACTGTCAATGACTCCTACTCTCATTCACTTCTGTTATCGTTTTTACTCTCGCCTTCTTCCTTATTTAAAATGCCCCATTCACTCACCTTTCTTCTTTCTCTTTCAAAAATTACAATTATTCCAGCCGAAAACATTTTGATTCCCATTTTTTATTCTTTTTCATTTGCTTTATATTTTAAAGGCTCTCCTTTTAATCAAAAACGAATTGTTTTTCGCTTTGACGTTGTTGTTGTTGTTTGACTTGTTTTCGACAGTCATTTCCAAGATGGCCGACCACTGTTGTCTGCAGACATTCAAAAGCGCCCGGCGTCGCCATCTTGGAAACACTGCATTATACATTAACGGTGGTGTGCAACAAATAAAATATAAGAAATGCAATCAAACTGTATAGATAATTATCAAGTTGAATTTAAGACACAATATGACGATAGTTCTGTGAGGCATTTTATTAAAATTGGGGCCTCCTCATTTCTAAAACAAAAACAAAAAGTATAAAAATCTAATGTATAAAAAGAAAAAGAAAAAGAAAAAGAAAAAGAAAACTAGAAAAAACAGCAGCAAAAGAAGAAGAAGAAGAAGAAGAAGAAGAAGAAGAAGAAGAAGAAGAAGAAGAAGAAGAAGAAGAAGAAGAAGAACGGGGGAAAGGGAAAGAAAGGTAAGAGGGATACTAAAAAGTATTCGAACAATGGTTAGTGAGAAAACGTGTTGTTTTACAGTATATCAGCAATCTCGGGATCAAAGTGTAGTATCTGTTCCGATGGATACTACACCCCATAGACCGGTATTGTCTTGGCCTTCGGGGCTTGATTTACGCCGGTCTGTGGGTTTGTCCTGTGCAGTTCTAGGAGTTGCCTCCGGTCTTTGGGGAGGAGTAAGTTTATTGCTTACTGTCTGAGGCGCCCCTACCGGTGAATGCCAACGGGGCTGGCTAGGCAATTTTTTAAAAGCCAGAGTGCTCACCTTCACGAGCGCTGGCTTTTCAAATCCCACTTTCCCGACCCGATCTTGTGTCACATCTTACCGCTGTGGGAGGAAGATAAATAACGTATATCAGCCATTTTCGGATTATTTAAGTTCTTATCAAGTTCTTATTTACTCCCCCCCCCCCTCACGAAGGCAGAGTTAAACACAATGTCGCCTTTTAATGTGGGCACTCTGGATTGGAACAACAATTAAATTTCTCCAGTCTAGAAGAATTCCTTCTTCTTCCACCGAGGACAGAACAGATACTACACTTTGATTCGAGCCCGTATCAAGTTATTTTAGTAAAAGTTGTAATTCTTTAAATGAGTTTAGCGATGAAAAGGCTATTTGAAACTGCAGCGTTTCGAACAGCCCACAGACTAAGCCTTTCACTTGAAAACATGACGAAATTTAACAAAACCTCAACAACAACAATAACAACAACAACAACAATAACAATAACAACAACAATGTCCAGTACGTCTAAGAGAGTGGGCGAAGAAACGCGTGAAGTGAAAGAGAACTGGCATTTAATTATTTAGAATGATTTTAAAATAAAAGACCATAAACGAGAACAATAATATGGTCAAAATCAATATTAAAAACAGTGCGGATTATACAGTGGCGATTCTGCGCGTTCAGCGAAGAAAATGCTATTTCAAACGAAAGCGTGAAAACCGATGGGTCGAAGCTCTCATAGTCTGATCACGGTTCTGTGCCAAGCTGAAGTATAGAAAAACGAAAAGAAAAACAATATGAGATTTTCCCTTTAAAACATGTTACACACATAAAGTCACTCAGTACACGACCGAAATAACAAACAGATTTAAAAATTCAACTGATCACATTCGAACGCATGCGCAAGAAGAGAGAAAAAATTACATCTGCCTATTCGACACCAAACAGATAGAAAATCGAAAACATGTTTCGCCTTATTCGGAAACAGATCAACGAGGACGAACTTAATGACGTAATTAAAAAATGGATTAGTTTATTTTTCTTTAATACTGAGTGTGAGTGATACTTCCACCCTACACAGAGTTGACTTCAAATAGACCCTAGGCTAATGAAATTATGGCTCGTCATATATCTTTGAATTTACCCCATTTTCGGACGATCTTTACTAGCGTGTTCATCAATTTGGCTTTTAAATTCGTTAAATTCGTTTAAAACTTGTTTTATGTCAAAAAAAGTTTGTTCAAAGTTTGTTTTTTTTGTCAAAAAGTTTGAGGTGTGCGACGTCGGCGATCGTAATGTCTATTGCTGAAACAGCAAATAATTCATCAGTTTGGTTGGTCTGTTTTACGTCTTATCAACCCTTTTGGGGGTTATTTAATGCTGAAACACAACGTTTTGTGAACGATTAATTGTATACGAGTAATTGAACACAAGTCGCCATTTTAGTCATACATGGGGATAGGTTCATAACTTTTAAAGCGGTATTAGTTCGCTATTGACATAATCGATCCGATTGAATTTGACCCCGGCATGGCCGACGATATCCATTGCGACAATCACCCCCTCTCTCACACACACAAACACACACACACACACACACTTACTCACACACACACACACACTTTACGACGTCCTAGGGAGAGAAAAATGCACATTTGTTTAAGATTAAATCGAGTGAATGAGAGTAGGATATATGAGCGATTCAAATAAAATTCAAATTATTTTTTTTAATTGAAAAACGAAATGAATGGAAACTTAACAAAGAACCGATTGCAGGATTGCCTGCGTATCATTGTGGCAACTTGAGGGCTATGTTAAATCATCAGCTCTTCTTTACCGGGATCATGTATAGTCCAGATCGAGTTAAGGAGGGTGCACCCTCTCAGGCATTACCTCCTCCTTTGGTGATGGGGTTTATTTCCGGTCGTCTAAGGCCAACGTATTCGGTCTCAGCTATTTTTGTACCCTTCCAAAGTGCCCCTCCGTGGAAGCTGGACGGCCCACCCCTTTAAACTGACTTCTATGTCTAACTCTGCTGCAGTTGGAAGCGGGTAAATAGTTTCAGAGAGAGAAAGGGGGGAGAGAAATAAGTGTAGAGAATAAAGAATTATTGAAAAAATGAGATGGGGTAGGAAATATTAATTTTAAGAGAGGGGGAGAATGGAGGCAGGGGAAGAGAAAGGGTAGCGAAACGGTAGAGAGTAAATTCAAATGGAGAAAAAAAGGGGAAGAAAAAGTGGAAGAGAAAGCGTGGTGAGAGAAAGGAGTATTTATAGAAGAGATGACGCTTAAAACCTTTTTTTAACTAAATAATAATGATTAAAAACAGTACGTTTCACCTTGTTATGCGTAATCTCATGAAAATCGATATTTTAAGAGGGAAATATAAAGTTAAATAAGTACCTAAATGTAGCGAGCGTGTCCCGGGAATTATTATTTTTTTATATAAAGCATATGGTTTGTAACTGTAATATAAAATGTATTTTTAAAAAAATAAAAAGTAAATATATTAATAATTTAAGCGACTGTAAACGAACACTTGTCTTACTAACTTGGTGTTCGCTAAAAGAAAAAATCTTCTCATCTGTTATTCCAGCAATCGAGAATGTAAAAGAAAGTCTTTTGAATAGCCAATCAAAACGCCAAAAAAGAAACTGTAGAAAACATCCCGTGTTTAGGTGGAAAATTTAGAGTAGCTAGCACAATAGCAAGATCGGAATATGAAATAATGACGGTGCTACGTATGTATATATATATATATATATATATGTAACTTTAAAAAAAATACGCGGAAATCTCTCTAAGGCCCTTTCGACTATCATCTCATCAGGAGAAAATCGATAGTTTTAATTAATAATAACTTCGAAAGAAAGAGCAAATGGGGAAATTGAGTGTGCCAAAATTAACGTTGAAGCGATTAAAATTCAATTTAATTATTTCGTTAAAAGTCGATTAAAAGGCACTACGTTAGGGGATAAAAAAAAAAAAAAAAATTGGGAAGGAGTTCAAAGTTCCCCAAAGAGATTCAGCTATCTTACAAATTCCTTCTGCCGGCACAAGGAAGGTTTTCGCATAGCAATAGAGACAGATTCCAATATTTTCAAATGGTTCTTGGAATCTGCTCGATGCAAGACCTCAAAACGGTCTATTTTATAGCCACTGGCACAGCTAGGGTTTTCAACCAAATGCTGGCCAATAGCAGAGTCCAAAGAATTAGAGGAGGGGTAACACAATTTGGGCCTGTAAAATGCCCCATTTATTTAAAATTACCTTGGATAGGGGGAAATAGTATTAAACTAGGTAAACAGATTGTTGATAGCATTAGCAATTGCTTCTACTCTGTTTCCTTACGATTAGTTTATGCTACAAGACCTGCTTTTCCTTCCTTTCGCAAGGATAGTGTGCCCTATACAAATTATAGTAATATTGTATACCAATTTAAATGCCAATGTGATGCTGGCTATATAGGGCGCACTTCCTTGCATTTGCAGACTCGCATAAACCAGCACATTCCATCGAAAATACGTCAGGGAAGGGTAGGGTCCTTGTGTTACCCCTCCTCTAATTCTTTGGACTCTGCTATTGGCCAGCATTTGGTTGAAAACCCTAGCTGTGCCAGTGGCTATAAAATAGACCGTTTTGAGGTCTTGCATCGAGCAGATTCCAAGAACCATTTGAAAATATTGGAATCTGTCTCTATTGCTATGCGAAAACCTTCCTTGTGCCGGCAGAAGGAATTTGTAAGATCGCTGAATCTCTTTGGGGAACTTTGAACTCCTTCCCAATTTTTTTTTTTTTTTTTTTTTTTTAATCCCCTAACGTAGTGCCTTTTAATCGACTTTTAACGAAATAATTAAATTGAATTTTAATCGCTTCAACGTTAATTTTGGCACACTCAATTTCCCCATTTGCTCTTTCTTTCGAAGTTATTATTAATTAAAACTATCGATTTTCTCCTGATGAGATGATAGTCGAAAGGGCCTTAGAGAGATTTCCGCGTATTTTTTTTAAAGTTATCTATAAATTTTGTACCTCAAAACATTTATTTATATATATATGTATATATGTATATATATATATATATATATATATATATATATATATATATATATATACGATCCGAATACGTTTGTTGATCACGTATGTATATATATATATATATATATATATATATATATACGATCCGAATACGTTTGTTGATCACTTTAAACTGCTTGTGTAAATTTAGCCGCCGATTCGCTATCTACAAAGTTAAATTCCTAAGGCTCTTGACTGCAAATCAGTGGCGATTTGTGATCTGGGTTCGCGCTCGCCGACCGTTGAAGATTGCGTTAGCAGGAAACATCGATGTCTGTAGGTAATAAATAATTAATATTTATTCATAAATATTATATATATATATATATCCTATAAAGTATGTAGGAGACTTCAAGGTGAACGTGGCTGTGGGAGTTCTGAGCGTGGAATTAAAATTCCTCCGACGTATTGTGTGGATGAATATCTTAAAAGATCTCGTGCAAGAAAAAATGTCAAAATTAATGGAAGCGAACAGGAAAAAAACACGCATCAAGAATTGGCCTAAATCGATGCTGAAGCAGATTTACATATGCAGCTTTTAGATAGAAAACTCTACTGGTCAATCAAATAGAGGAAAATCACTTTACTTTATATATAAGATAAATACGTTCATATTTAATTAACTATTTGGTTTAGCGAAATAAAAGAAAATTATTAATATTTGATTTAGTTAAGTTAGAAAATGGTAAATTGTTTGTCTAGTTAAGCAAAACAAAATACTTAATATTGGTGTAGTGACGTAAAAGTCCTTAATATAGCTAAAGTTAAGTAAAAGAAAATGGTAAATGTTTAGTTTAGTAGAATAAACAAATCTAATTAATACTTGGTTTGGTTAATTAAAAGTAAATAATTAAGATTTGGGTTAGTTACGTAAATAAAAATGTTAATATTTGTTTAATAAAGTAAATAAAAATGTTGGTTAATCTAAATAAATTAAAATTGTTAACATTTGTTTAGTGAAAATGTTAAGTATCGAAAATGGTCAATATTTGGTTTACTGAACGAAATTTTAATGGTAAATATTTGATTTAGTTAAATAAAAGAAAATAATTTGCTCAGTGAAATAAAAGCAAATGGCTAAGATTTGGTTTTGTTAAATGAAATAAAATTGGTTTATTTACTAAAGGAAAATAGTTAATATTTGGATTAGTGAAGAAAATGGTTAATAATAAGTTTAGTTAAGAGTAAATGAAAATGTTAAATATTTGGTTACGTAAAATGGTTAATATTTAGTTTAGTGTATTAAAAAAATCGTTCACATTAGGTTAAGTTAAGTAAAATAAAATTGTTATATTTGGTTGTTAAATAAAATAAAATGATTAATATTAGGATTGGTTAAACAAGGGAATGGTTTATATTTTGTGTAGTTTAGTAAAATAACGGTAATATTTGGTTTATTTCAATGGAAACAAACGGTTAATATTTGGTTTTGTTAATTAAACTAAAATGGAACATTGTTAATATTGTTTTAGTTAACTAAATTAATATTAAGTTTAAATAAATGAAATAATTAGTATATGTTTTAAATAGCTAGTGTTCTGTTTACTACAATAAAAATTGTTCACATTACAGTAAGTTAAGTAAGTTATACTTTTAGTAAATATTCGGTTTCGTTGAGTAAAATAAAATGGTTAATTTGTAATTCGTTTAAGAAAATGAAGAGTTGAGTAAACGAAAGTGGTATCCATTTTGTCTATCAAAATAAGTGAAAATGGTTTATATTTGGGTTAGTGAAGGTAAGAAATAAGATTAAATAAATGGTTAACTTAATTAAGAGAAAATGGTAAATATTTGTTTAGGTAAAGTAAAAGAAAATGTTTAATATTCTGAGTAAGTAAAAGTAAATGGTTAATATTTAGTTTAGTTCAGTAAAATAAAATGTTTAATATTTAGCTTAGTTAAGTAAATTATGCAGGTAAATATGTATTTTATTTAAGTAAAAAATATAGTTAATCAAATAGAAGTAGTTGTTTATTATAGTAAATTTAAATGGTTAACAATTAATTTAGTTAACTAAAATGATTAATGTTTGGTTTTGTGAATGAAAATCGTTAATATTTGATTTATTGCAGTTTAGTAAAATAAAATTGTTAATATTTAATTTAGATGCATTACTTAAAATAGGTAATATTTCGTTTAGTTAACTGAAGGAAAGTGGTTAATATTCGGTTTAGTTAAATCAAAGAACATTTCATTTAGTTGAGTGAAATAAAATTGTTTAATATCATGTTTAGTGAAGTAAACGAAAATGGTTAATATTTAATTTAGTACAAAAATAAATAAAAAATAAATACTTAAGATTTGTTGAGCAAACAACAATGGTTAATATTTGGTTTAATTAAGTAAACGAATATATTAAACGGTTGGTTTAATTTAAGTAAAGTAAATGATTACTATTTGGTCTAATTAAGTAAAAGGATATAACTAATATGTGGTTTCATTAAGTAAAATGAAATAGTTAATATTGGGTCCAGTTAAGTTAATTAAAATAGGTAATATTTGGTTTAATTCAGTAAAAGATAATTGTTAATATTTTGTTTGAATAAGTTAAATAAAATTGTTAATATTTGTTCATTTTTGTTTAGGTGTAGTAAAATAAACTGGTTAATATTTGGGTTGGTAAAATCGAAGAAATGTTTAATATTGGTTGTATATAAATGAAAATGATTAATATTTTCTTTTGTGAAAAGGTAAAAGGAAAGGTTGAATATTTTATTAAAGTTAAATAAATTTTATTTTGTTAATCTTTAGTAACAGAAAATGGTTAGATTTTATTTCGTTAAATTAAATCGTTTGATATGAAAAATGGAAATGGTAAATATTTGGTTTAGTTAAGTTAGATGAAATTATTAAATTTTGCTTTAATGAAATAAACGAAAAACGTAGATAAGGTACAATGGTTAATATATGGTTTAGCTAAATAAATGAAAATGGGTAATATTTGGTTTAGTTAATGAAATAGATTGGTTAATATTTCCTTAAATAAATTAAATTAAATTATATAATATTTGGTTAAAATGAATAAAAAGAAAATCGTTAATATTTGATTGAGTTGTTGAGTAAAATAAAATGAGAAAGGGACACAAAGAGAGTAAAAGGGAACCGAGAAAATAAAAAGAAGAAAGAGAAGATCGAAACTTAAAAAAGAGGATCGACAGAGTAAACGAAGGACGGAAATAGAGAGAAGAAAAGAAGAAAGATGATAGAGAGGGTGTAAGAAAATAGAGAGTGGGTAAAGGTAGAAAAAGAATAGAGAGAATAAAAGAGAAACGGAAATAGAAAGACTAATCAAAGAACGAAAATAGAGAGAGAACGAAAGAAGAAAGGTAATAGAAAGATATAAAGAGAAGTATAAATGGAAAGAGAGAACTAATAAAAATAACGAGAGAAGGAAAAATGCAACTCGACATAGAGAGGGGGAAGAAAGAGAGGAGCGAGAAATTTAGATAAAGTTGAGAAAGGTGAGCGTATGAGGAAATGGCGTTTCGTTGAAGGGGAGGAATTAATGTTTGTTTAAAGTGACTAAACATCAAGATGTCTGTCGCGTTTCTCTCCCTTAGTAGTTGCTTAATGGCGGGCTTTTTTTGTGTTGCTGTCTGGCCGTCTGGTGTTCACACGCCATTCGCGTTACAACGAATCCGCACACACAGACACAGACGCACTACCCAAGCACACACGCAGGACATCATCTTCTAGCTTGGATAGATAGGCGATAGAGGCCATTTTGAATTAGATATATATAACGAGGTTGACGAACTGAAATCCGTTCAGACAGTCAGGCAGATAGATCTATATGTGTAGATATAAAAAAAAGCTCAGATTTAGGAACTTTGAAGAGTGGGGGTCCACCTCTTAGTTGCTATTACTCCCAGGTCCATTCAGTTACAGGATATTCATTAAGAAATATACGGCTACAAAGCAAATTAATCTACAAACTATTCCTATACACGATATACAGTTACAGCAAGAATAAATATTTGATGATATTAAGAACTTCAAACATAAGAACTCTTGCAAAAATTACTGGATTCGCATTACATAACCTGAAAAGAATTCATATGTCGTAAAACTAAACAAAATAACACAAATAGATATATCAATAGATGTATAGATAGATGTATTGAGAGAGAGAGAGAGAGAAAGAGAGAGAGAAAGAGAGAGAGAGGGGGAGAGAGAGATGGACTGCGGTGCACAGACATACAGAAATAGATATGCATGAAAAAAAATACATACTTCCTTACACATAGATAGATAGATAGATAGATAGATAGATAGATAGATAGATAGATAGATAGATAGATAGATAGAGGGATAGAGAGAGAGAGAGAGAGAGAGAGAGAGATAGAGAGAGACACACAGGCAAATATAGGCAGATGTCAATCTGAAATACGTACACAATGATATACAGACAGACAAAAAGGCATGAAAAAACTAAAAATGGTGAATTTCTTCACATTTGAAAAATAAAAGATAGCCTTATGTCAAACATAAAAGTATGTAAATAATAGACGTTTATGCAATTTTTCTATATTATGACGTATTTTTACTAGTGCGATATTAGTTGGTTAATTAAGTTATATTAATTATGGAATAATGTATTAAAAGAAAGAGGGATTAACACACTTTTGAGTAAGAAGTGCACAAAATACTATGTTCAGTTTTGTCATTTGAAACCGGCGACTTCAGCTGTGAAAGGTCATATGTCTCGTATTGAAGTGACATGCATGATACCTGCATAATTCTGAATAACTAAAGTAGAATCATCAAAGGCATGAAACGTAATTTAAATTTACGATTAAAAATATCACATTAATCGAGTGGGATTCTTCAAGACAATTAGGTTTTCGACTGGCGCAGGTCACTAAGTGCGGGTTTACAGTGTAAAAGGTCACTAGGTGCACCGGCTGAACATCTGATAATCAAAATTAAAAGTCGTGTTAGTATCTTTAATGGACCAATCTCCTATATTATGGCTTGACTGGAGGCTTTGATTGACTGACCAATCATAAAATAGTAGCAAAGTGCAAAACGATCTGTGATTCCTAGACCACCATCAACAACAACAACAACGACGAGCAGGGTCATATGTTAATCAAGTTGGACATGAAAAAACGCGTTCAATTCAATTCGACAGAACCATTTTCTTAAAACTTGTCTTCGTCGGACCCCTTCAGTCATAATTCGGCCTACGCCAATTCCAACACTTAAGTCATAGCCAATCACACCCTCCCGTCTCAGTGCGGTGTTTACAATGTGATCGAACGTGGCCCTACTTTTCTCCCTCGTCACTCGTCCTGTGACTACATCTTTGAAGATCTAGTACCTCAACAACGCAACATTCGGAGAAAACAGGTCTGAAGTGTTCTCGAATCGTACTAGCTATTGTTGCCATTGGCTTCGATGTCAAACCATTGTTCAGCAGAGTCCTTCACAGCGGCCATCTCGAAAACCAGCATAGTTATCGATGGGGTTCACATTATAGTCGCGGCAAACTAACAATCCTCAGCTCTCCAGGGAGCGATCCGAGAGACATCGCAAAAAAAACATGTCAATTTTCTAAAATGTCATCTGGCTTCAACTGATCGACAAGCATCTGACACTCTTCCTTCTGTGAAACTGCTTCTGTGCTCCGAAGTTCTTGTTTTGTTTCCGTGGTGCGCCATGTTACAAGTTTCTTGGCGACCTAGGCAAGTAGATAGTATTATCCGAGACACCGCAACGGCAATTTACAACGTCGATTTCAACGACATGGGTTAACGATGGACACAGACTGAAGTCGACAACCGACGTCGAATTTTCCGGCCTACGCCTCCTCCGTCTGTGCCAGTCATGATCTGATTGAGAGTATTCTACGCGAATCATCCGAATCTTTTCTCAACCGACTGATCTATGACTTGTCCGACAATTGGAGAGGGTCTGGCTTCAGCATTACTGAGCAGAAAGAAATGGAAAAGACCTGGGACACGATCAGGATGAAGGTTAGCGTTGAATCTCTAAGAAGGTCTTGCGACCAATACTGCCTGACCTTCCTTCAAGCTTCCTTCAAGCTGTAAGCTCGCTACATAGTAGTGCGTGACTAACAGCCCTGCCGTCAGCGCCCGTCGGGAACCTTGTTGACGACGATGATTGCCTCAGATTCATCGTCGCCCTGTGCACGGGTTAGGGAACGTCCACGGGTGCCGTTATGGTCAGTCGGTTGACGTGTATGGACTCTACACCCTATCATTTAGGAGGAGTGCATTCAGATTTTCTAGACACAGCGTTCTCAATGATGCCGTCCGACGGACCCTAGATGGCTTCCCGTCGACCCTTCATTCGTTCGGCCTCGACATATGGGGATCGGAAACGTCCCAATGGCCTGACAACGTTTTCCCTTCTCAAATGGGCTGTGCCTTGTGCCAACACGTTTGCCCCATTGTTAATAACGGAATCGGCGAAAAACATCCTGATCATGTGACAGCGTACGTAGAAAGCCACAAGCGATCAAAATACGCTGATTTTCTCGACAGATTCGTATTCCAACTGATCGCTGTAGAGAAGAATAGAGTGATTGGCCCCGCCAAGCGGGACTTAATCAACCGCCTGGGTCTATAAATATCGCGCCACATCTAGGACCATCGGGAGTTGATTTGGCTCTTCGAACGCCTCTCCGTCGCTATTATTAGAGGGAACGCTTCGATCCTGCTCTCGGCCTGCTAAGCCAGCAAAACATCCGATCAAACTTCTTGATGTTTCTGATATATCTTAAAAGGCTTTTTTAAATTTGGCAGTCGAAACTTATTATTCAGAATAGAACAAGAAAATAAATGTTTGCATTAACATTTTAACGTGTATAAAATTGAACTTTGTTATCAATTTTTATTACGCATTGCGCTCATTTTCTTTTTGATAATTAGTCTTCATATATTTCTCTTTATCAGGGAACACTGACATCTTCTTTTCTTCTTCTTTCTCTTATAATTGATCCAGGGCTAAGCGTCCAGGTGTTTCTCCCCTAGCCAATACCCACTGATTCTTTTTCCTCTCATCATATCTGCTTAGGTCGGTGAAAAAAGGGTAATCTTCCTAGGTCGATTTTATTGGTATCCGCACTTTATCCTTCATTGGTTCTCCGACCTTCGAATCTAAATGTTGACCCACTTTGTTATTGGGGTTCACAGTTGGAACTTTTCTTTGAGAGCATTCTAAAGTCAGTTGTCCTGCTTTCCACATACCCAACAAGAACGCCTCCTCCCTGCAACAATGAGTGGGAGTTTTTTTACCCCCGATCTCCATGTAATATGAAGGCTTGCATGTCCAATAATATTTCGAACGTACATATCCCTGGGTGTTCGTCCCAGGTTATGGACGTAATGTCTCCGTACTTCATTAGGAATACTCCAAAATGCTTGCCGTCCGCATAAAAAGGGGCATGGAATACTGATACGGGGTCCTTCTTTTGTCAAAGTACTCCGTCCGAAGCACGTAGTCCTGCCTTATAATTTCCGTTTGGGAAAGTTTTATGCACTTCTGTTCTGAAGCAAATGAGGTATTGCAGATGAGATATCCTTTAGACTTGATCATTTTCTGCGGTCTTAATCCTGCCGTCGTCAGCAATTTGTTTACAATATCTTTCATGATCTTTTTGTCGATCGCAAACATTATAACGCTTCTTGTTTTAATTTTTTCAGTTTCGGAATGTCAACAAAGAAGTCTTTTCTGCGTTACAAGGTGTAAACTTTTTGCCATTTCTAGAAACACCTGAACATCTATTATGACTTTTGGAGGCTTGTTCCATTCAGAACATTCAGGTTGGGGGTTAGGCAGATGTCACTGGACCGACCTCTTCTTTGTGTCAACTGTGATATCTATAGTCTTGTGGTTGCTGCCTGTGCGTAGCGATCGCCAAAATGGGCTTTCTCAATTGGCTTTCTCAATTGGCTTTCTCAATGAGTTTTCTCGACTAATGGTCTGGATGTGTGAGCTCATTGGCACTAAACCAGCACCCACTTTGCCCCCCACTCTATCTTAAAAAACAAAATGACAATAAAAAGAAAAAGAAACAACCCTAAACCAGACACCCACCAAAAACCATTTTCGCCTCCGCCCTGGAGGCTAGCATTCATAAGTATCCGGGGGCTTAGAACCAACATCAACGACGTAGAAACCTTCCTCCTAGTAAACTCTCCGGATATCATAGCACTAAGTGAAACAAACCTACAATTCTCAATCTCCTCACACCATTTTGACGGGACTGATTACCTCTCACTCTATCGTAAAGACTCTGACAAACATATGCACGGGCTAGAAGTTTATGTTCGGAACACCCTCCTCTTGACGAGAGAACATATCATAGAATTAGGTGACTAAGCTTACATGTGCTTTAGATTAACCTTACAGCACAGCGTTAGTTACTTATATTTCTTATACTCTTCCCGTTCGACCCAGGACTGTACCCTGCTTGACTCTGTCTCTGAAAGCATAGATACATCACTCTCATATGACTCGAGTGCCTAAATACATGTATTTGGGGATTTTAAAGCAAACCACCGTTACTTGGATTCTACAGCTATAAAGCGCAGCTGGTAACTCCACGTATAATTTCTCCACAGCGCACTTCTACTCACAGATTGTCACTTTCCCGACCCGCCGCCCTGACTGTGTGGACCAAGCCTCATTTCTCGACCCGTTCTTAACTTCACTGCTCATGGCTTGTGTGACGAATGCCCATAGCACGCTCGGGAACGCACATCACCTTGTGGTAATGATTGATATCACCCTAAAATCTCGTGCCAAAGCTGATGAGCTGTTGCTCAAAACGACAAGATACTACAAACATTCTGATTTTTATTCCATCATAGATCACATCAGCGACGCTCCATGGAGTGAAACTTTTTCACTCCCTGCAGATCAGTTCGAAAATGAGTTAATCGAATGGGTCAAAGCAGGCATTGAAGCATATTGTACAGTAAGCTCCACTTTCCACAATGGTTAACCTCGAAATGTACAGCTACTATTGCACAGAGGCAGCAACGATTCCGACAATTCGGCCGCCTGTGACAATAAAGAGGAACACTCACCATCGGGAAAAAGAAGGAAGTGCTTTGCATGTCGTATGCAGATTTTAAAAGGGCTTCTCTTCATAGGTGCAGATGTTTATGTGATTTGCATATGTGGGTTGCACTAAATTTTGTTGGAAATTGAAAGACAGTAAAAACGTTTGGAGAAAAAGGCAGAAAGTGGGTTGCACGAAATTAGGTTCGGTTGAATTACAGTCAAACATTTTTTAATTTTATTTGTTCTGGCACAGT